>CM046008.1:23397568-24597568 GCA_025175895.1 Wurfbainia villosa | reverse complement strand
TTATTCCTAGATTTATTTAGTTTAAGCAAAAATGAATTGTGCAAGAATAAATTTATACTAAAGCAAGACAAATATTAAAAATCTATTCTAATGTAAAAATTATTAAAAAACCAAAATTCTATAAACTAAATAAAATTCCTAATGCTCTCGTTGGTGGTTGCACCAAATTCGGAGCTCCCCCGCTCTGATACAAATTGTAGGGTCGAAATGTTTCGAGAGAGGGGGTGAATCTTGGAAGTTACAATTTTTTTTAGAAATTAAAAACTTATTTTTTGAAATCTTTTAGAAATAAAGAGTATGTAGTGGAATTTAAATAAAATAAAGAGACAAGCTTATTTACTTGGTTCACAACCCTAGTCGGGTTGCTACTCCAAGGCCCGTAGCTCTCCGAGACCTACCTCTATGGGCAATGCACTATAAGGCTCTCCGACTCGAGAACTCTTGACTTCGGAGGGGTTTGTTTTCTACAATGATTAAGAGATAGGCAGCACTCTACCTTCCCTTTTAAATTAAGTACACAAAAGCGAAATAAAGACAAGTAAATATACTAACACTATTGAGCTATTAAATTAGGGCACAGAGTGTCGAAATTGCATCGTTGCAAAGGGTTGAAGCTTTTGAGGATGACGAACACTAGTAGGAGTACTTGGACATAGTAGATCAGTTGTATTCGAAGCTAGTTGTGCATTTCTTTTATAATCCTTTTCCAATCGACTGAAATGCCCTCCAGTCAACTCCACATCAGCCCATCGATATGGTACTTCGACATTTCCAATCAACTAGACATATTCCAGTCGACTCTAGCTCACCTGGCTCCGCATCGGGAAGTTTGCCTTTCCAGTCGACTAGACCTCCCTAGTTGACTGGAACTCTTTACATATGGGATGCCAGATCCTCGATCGATCACCATCTAATCTTACCAACTGGGTATCTAGTCGATTGGGCCATTCTTAGTCTACTGGACTTCAGTCGACTAATCCCTGCAAAACGAAATTAGTAGAAGCAAACAATATAACATCCAATAGCAGTAGTAATACTGCCCGATCTCAACTTCTAAGTCCCACGCGGACTATCCATTGGATCGATGTCTAGCTTTGTCCCCCTATAGAGGACTCAGCCTCACCTCTCGACTCGAGGCTTACCTATCAGCCACCCTGTCGGACTTACCATTCTTGACATCCGATCTGACCCACCAGGACTTCCACCAGTTGTCCGATCTACCTGACTCAGTTGGACCTTTTGTCAATTGTCTTGTCTCCTGACCCAACCCATCTTCATGCTAGATGTCCGATCCACTCGACCCATCTGGACTTCATGCATGGTGTCCGGTCCTCCTGATCTATCAAGACTTCTACCTAGTATCGGGTTAACTCAACTTACTAGGACTTCCTGTTAAGCTGCACACTTAACACTCATATTAGAACACAAGTAAATCCTTACTTTAACTATGGTTCATATATCAAAACTAAGGAATGGTGCTCTCTTCACCAACAAAAAACACCCTAATAGATCAAATACTATGTTTGATACTTTCTGAGAATATACTAAGTATCCTAACTGAAAGCCCCATTGCAAAATACCGTAAATAAATGGCGAAGGAGTGATATTATTATTAGATACATTAAATTAAAACACATGGTTAGAGACTTAATTAAACCTAACCTAGCTTAAAAGTTTATTCATTTAATTGAAACTAGGTTTAATTGCTTATAGGTTAAACCCGACCCATTTTCCAAACCCGACCCGTTCTCTTGCTTAATACCCAAGCTATTTCTTCCCGTTCTTGCCGTCTAGCATTTCCTCCTTGAGCATTTTCCCAAGCTATAGTTTTCCCCCATCCATCGCTGATTCCTTCCCATCACGAGAGCAAACCTCCTCTTACCCTCGCGATCTTTTCTTCCTCGCGACTCTTTCCCCGCGTCGCATCTTGGTTCCTCGGCCGACTCTTCCCTTCCTCTATGAGCGATGACCAACTACCCCTCGACGTTTCCCTTTGACAAACCGACGGGATTGTGCGTGTGGCTGGAAAATTTCATCAGCAGTGACTACTCATTGTTCTGCTCGAAGCTGCAATTTCTGTCAGAGTAAGGTGAGATAGTACCTTCTTCCCCAATTTAGTAGTAATTGGTGTATTCGGTAGATTGAGTGAATATTAAATGGTGTAGTAGTAATTAGTTGGTTGTCGTGTGCTTGAATTTAATCAGAGTCGATGATATGTGCAGGACGTGGATACGAGGCAGGTCCGCGAGCCTGAGTATTATTGCATCGAGCTTCATATCAGGTGGGTGATTTTCTACCTTGGTCAGGTAGTTTTAAATCTTGATGCATGAGGATTTAAATTTATGATCATATTACCTTGACTCCACTCCTATTATGCTATAGTTTGATACTTAGTCTTTGCCCTTTAAATACTCTATTATTGTTATCACATTTTCCTTCATCATGATTAGGAGTTACAGATGTGATGTATGTAAGCCTATAGTTGTTCAGTTATGTGTACATAGTGGAGTACTGATGAATACTTTATTTGTAAATTGGATAAAAGGTCATCCGGGGGGTGGGTAATATCCTGAATGTAGAATTTATTCTTATGTCATATCCTCATGTTGTGTATCTATTACGGATCATGTGTTTATGTATGGTCATGTGGATTTGTGGATAGTGTGTCGCTACGGACTGGTGGTCCTAGCTTGGTTATGATCAATTGAGTATGACTCTCTATAGGATAGAGAGTGTGTTGATCAGTTGAGTATATCAGTTGAGTATGACTCTCTGTAGAATAGAGAGTGTGTTGATCAGTTGAGTATGACTCTCTATAGGATAAAAAGTATGTGGTGGATGTATGTTATGTGTGACTGTGCATTCATGTCATTTACATGCATGCTGGTGACTTGGTCTCTCTCTTGTAGTCGAGAGAATCATCAGTCATCCTGCCTCCACAGTTACTCATGGTAGTAGTAGCTGGTGTGAGGGCAGAGCATTTGTTGTGTCATACTCGACCACTATAGACAGTGGTAGTTGGAGTTGCGTGTAGTTGTTTTGCGTGTGTGGCACTCGACCACTCATGGGTAGTGACAGTCGGAATGGCCAACAGCAAGGACGCCCGTTGTGTATCTAGCTCTTTATGCTTATATGATACTTGTTCATACTGTCCACTTGGCCACTTGAGAGTAGTGGTTGGTGTTGAGTTGGGACAATTGTCATGTCGAGCCACCTAGGCATAGCGAGTGGGGTGAGCAGGCATGACCATGAATTCTGCATTGTCGTGTTGTTATGGCATTTTGCATGTATATATATATATATATATATATATACATATGGAGGGTTGTGATTAGTATATATACAGATTCAGTCCATATATATGCTTGGTGTGATGTTGCATTTGTTTGTATTATGCTTGCTGTATTTGTTTATACATTATCATACATGCTACTTGCATTTTCTATATGGTTATGTGTGGGATACCTATGTATGAGTTGGTCGGACTATTGGATACCTTTGACCAGTATCATGATGTAGTATGAGTTAGACCGGATTTATTGTTTATATTTATTATAGGATGTTAGTAAGGCAGTTGTAGATTATAAAGTTAGTATTACTCTCCATGTTGTATATTGTGGATATATGCTCAGGTTGGATGAGTGTAGCGTAGTAGACTTTCAAGTATGTCTACACCTTACGTTGTTCAGTTGTTTAGATGATATATGCATGCATATATAAATTATACTGGTGTATACCTGTTGTATCTTTAGATGGTGTATTGTTGAATCTCATGAGATTTATGCTATATATGCATTATCTTTCATATTACTGCTGAGTTTTCTTGTCACCCAGGTAATAGGTAGAAGACTTGGTGATGACTTGGAGCATCGCTAGCTGGTCCATCTCATCTCACTTCCGAGGTTCCTTTGGTTATTTTGGTTTTCCGTATGCTTTAGTTATGTACTTGGAGTTTATGTGGGGTTATGTGTTGTGGACTTGTTTTGTTGATGTACACATGTGTTGTTTTGAATTTTATATCTGTACTTTCTTATTTTATGGTCAGTCATACTGATATGCGTTGTTGTGAAGTTTGTTATTTCGTTGTTATGATTTCCTTTGTGAGTTTGATGTTATATGTATATCTGTTGTTGTGGTTATGGTCGAAAGGCTTTATATAAACAGGATATTGTTTCACATATAGGGGAGATGTTGTCTATTTTTCGGCTCGACATACTCTTGGGGCGTGACAACTTTATTGGTATCAGAGCCCTAGGTTTTGTGATGCCATACAATGATGTTTTTCATTGAGTTTTGGATTCTCGGGAGTAGATATTGTTTTGGTTTTGGTTTTGTGAGATGGGATTTACAGCATCATGAGCTCCGAGTAGCACGAAGTAAGAATTCCTGATAACTTATATTCTAGTTAGATAGTTATCTAAACTTGTTCAACAGGTGTATACAGACAAAGTTATGGCAGTTGTGCAAACTCGTAGTAGGGGTCGTCCACCAAGGCGACCAGCCAGAGTTTCTTTTAGTGTTTATACTCTCGGTTTTGTTGGCTATGCATTTAGTGATTATAACAGGGAAAGACATGTAGTGTGTTAGTCACTATTCATAACCGTGGTATGAGTTGACCATGGGAATGACTTGTTGAGTCTGTGAGACTTGAACCTACTGTTGAAAAGATGAATTACCTTTGAGAGCCAATTGATACTGAGTCAGATAGAGAGGTTAAGTTGTCACATTTCTTTTGGAGATCAGACATTACAGTCTTAGGGATTTACACTAACGATGTTAGTCAGATCATTACCTGTTGGGTAATGGACAAGGCGTGTATGCTATTGTGATGCGATAGCAGAGGATTAGTATATGATGTTTCATAAGGATTTTGATCCCTGAGATGGTCGTGTTGGGTTTTATGACTTTGAAGGTACTTTTGACTACTTAACATGTGTGTGCAGAGAGAGTAGAGTTAGTTGCATACCATTAACGGGATTAAGCCGGTACTTAGTAGAAGATGTAGGAAATAATCTTCAGGGAATAGGATATCACTTGGTCACAGTTTAGTGATGTTGGGAGAGAGTATTCCCCCCATGTTATTTCCTTTGGCTCATTGTCAAGAAATTCTTGAGCTTCAAGTAGGGTTATCAGTTGGTAATGGGAGTACCATGCAGAGTCGTTAGACTTCCAGAGGTTATGACCACCTAATAGCTCAAGAATGTGAATGGATGTTTTTAGCCACCTACGGTTTATTGGCTTACGTTTGAATTAGGATGTTTGGATCTTCTACCATGTCCTACCGAAAGACATTAGATCGAGTTAGGAGTTTAGAAATGACTCCGTACAAGTGTTTAAGAGTTGGAGACCGATAAGAAGATATTGCAGGTCAAATTATTAGAATCAGAAGTCTCTGAATGTTGGATAAAAGGAGCAAGATCAGAATCATGGGTTATGAGCTACTTTTCGATTACAGAAAACCGACCACAGATCATCAGGATGTTCTCATGCATATCCGCAAAATCAGAGCAAAGACTCTGGACGATATGCGTGCACTGCGGATCACGAAGACATGCAAAGTCGGATTATCCAAAGGATCAGTTAGTCAGGGTATGGTTCCAATTTATTCTATATATGATGATACTTTGGTTGATACTGGTAGTTCCCATTCATTCGTATTTAGAATATTTCTTGATAGAGTTGGAAGTATTCCGATGGTTCATTCTTGTGGGCTAGCAGTATCTTTACCATCAGGAGAAGTGTTGACTAGCCATCAAGAAATCAAAGGTTGTTCCTTGGATTTCGATGGGCATATCCTTACAGTGAACCTCCAGGTGTTGGAAATGGTAGAGTTTGACATTATTCTCGGTATGGACTGGTTGGCCACTTATTATGCTATAGTGGATTGTAGAGCAACGATGGTGACTTTTCGACCACTAGATGAACCAACCTGGAATTTTATTGGCAATAGAGATGATGGGCTATCCATTATATTTGGATTATAGGCTCAGAAGTTATTGGCCCATGGTTGTCATGGTTATTTATTATCTTTAGTCAAAGTTGAGAACTAAGGACTATCACCCCTCTCTGATGTGTGGGTAGTCCAAGAGTATCCGGATGTGTTTCCAAATGAACTTCCAGGCTTGCCACCTCCTCGGCAAGTGGAATTTGCGATAGAGGTGATTCCAGGAACCACACCGGTATCAAAGCTTCCTTATCAGATGGCACCAAAGGAGCTGAATGAACTTAAAGTCCAACTATAGGAGTTGTTGGATAGTGGATTTATTCGGCCTAGTGTTTCTCCATGGGGAGCTCTGGTACTTTTTGTCAAAAAGAAGGATGGATCATTGCAGTTATGCATTGACTAGCAACAACTGAATGCGGTATTTGTAAAGAACAAATTTCCATTGCCAAGGATAGAAGATTTGTTTGACCAACTTAAAGATACCAGTGTGTACTCTGTCTTTGATTTGTGCTCAAGATATCATCAACTTCGGATAAGAGATGAGGATGTGCATAAAATAGTATTCCGCACTAGTTATGAGCATTACGAGTTTCTGATGATGCCTTTTGGTCTCACGAATGCTCCAATTGCATTTATTGACTTGATGATGTTAGTATCAGCCCTTAGTGTCAATCATGAGATGTAGTGTCAATCATGAGATGATTGATTAGGGATCATGTATATCATATTTCATTAATAAAAGGCAAGGATTGTTTATTATATTTACTTTATGTATGTGCCAGCTAAAATAAATATAATAATGCCCTTGAATAGTATGTTCTAATCTACAGTTTATCAATTGGTAGAATTGATTATAAGAAGTTGTAGAGAATATCATTCTTAATATTCCTAGTCAAGTATTAATATACAAGGGCAATATTAATACATTGAGACTAGCATGTAGGTCAATGGATGACTTGATCTCACAAGTCATGGATATGTGATATCACATTGACACATGAGTATATATATTGGAGAATATATATACTGAATTGACCCACCATGAGAAAGTATCATGGATCGTTATATGAGTGTCATATACTTTCTCATGTGACTATTGGTATGAATAGTCCTTAGACCTGAAGTCACTATGGTTCCCTACATAAGGAGTTATGTACTTTGGTATCGTCTAACGTCACACCGTAATTGGGTGCACTATAATGGCGATCACTGGGTATGTAACAAATTATGCAGAGGGATGTGAGTGATTTAGATGGGATCTATCCCTCCTATATGACAGGAGTGATATCTTTGGCCTCTTGATAGAGTAGGACCACGAAATGCATGGTCATGCTCAAATGAGTCAATATGAGATATTGAGATCATTTGTTTGAGTGTATCTACTTGGGGACCAAGAAACATAAAGATCGATAAGGTGATGACACGGTCTATGCCTCATTGATCGATCTAAGATTTCAGAGATAGAAGGACACCGTCATACATGATAATAGTCATGAAAAGGTTGTCGGATCTCAACAATCTTGTAACTTGGATAGCAATGATGTATTGCTAGATGTCTCTCATTGCTTATCTATCTAAAAAGAGTTTTAGATACATTGTCAACATTAAAAGAGCCTATATGGTCACACACAAATGACATTCTATTTTGGAGATGGTTTCTTTTAGTTGGACTAAAATAACAATTGAGCATATGGCCAAAATTTTAGTTAGACTCAAACTGGTTAAACTTGAGTTAGACTCAAGTTGAACCATGGAAGATGATTCATCATCATGCATGATTAATTTGATTAATCATGCATAGGAATACCAAAGGGCTTGGTATTCATGATGAGAATTAAAAGAAGGGAATACAAAGGGTCTTGGTATTAAGAGAACTCTTAATGGGGAGATAATGACATTGATGGCTATGGATTAAAAGGGCCTTTTTGGTGTTCAACGTGGAGAACAATTTTGTGTGGCTTTTGGTGTTTGGGCGTGCAAGCCAAAAGGGCCAAGGGAAAGAGTTCTCTTATCTCCTCCTTCTTCTCTTTCTTCTTCCAAAAGAGTTCTTGGCATTTTGCTAGGGGTTGCTAGCACAACGTAACACCAAAGCTAGTGTGGGTGTCAGTGTGAATACCATAGATATACGGTTACCCTTACCGTATTGAGATCCGACAGCGTTTGAAAAAGCAGGATTGTGAAGGGCACGCGCCGAAGGTATATTCCTCCCCTAGATAAGATCTAGACTAGATTAAAGAAAATGATTTATATAGTTTTGCATGGATCTCTGGTGGGATCTGGTATAATTATTGTTTCCGCTGTGTTTGTGCGAAGTATTCGCCCGTGATGTTGTGAACATCAGATTCGGAGTTTTTCCCAATAGATGAACCGGGTATTCTTGAGGTATATAGATCAGTTTGTGATAGTGTTCATAGATGATATATTGATATATTCTCGATCTAAGGAGGAGCATGACCGTCATCTCCGGATTGTGTTGGAGACGTTATTGCCAAGTTCAGTAAATGTATGTTCTGGTTATCCTCAGTGGGTTTTCTTGGACACATGGTGTCTAACAGAGGTATTTCTGTAGATACCCAGAAAATCGAGGTGATTACCAATTGGGAGCACCAAAATCAGTTCAGGGAGTTCGTAGTTTCCTTGGTCTGGCAAGGTATTATTGTAGATTTGTGGAGGGATTCTCTAGTATTGTCATGCCACTCACTCGTCTGACCCGGAAGGGGGTCAAGTTCACCTGGTCAGAGGCTTGTGAAACTAGCTTTCAAGATCTGAAACAACGGCTAATTTCCGCACCAGTGTTAGTGATTCCTTCTGGTGTATATGGGATGGTACTATATACTGATGCTTCTATTCAAGGGTTGTGTGCAATTCTAATGTAGTCCAACCATGTGGTATCTCATGCCTCCAGTCAACTAAAGGATTATGAAAGGAATTATCCAATGCACGATCTAGAGTTAGCAGCCATCATTTTCGCATTGAAGATATGGAGACACTATCTATCTAGAATTACATTGAGATCTATACAAATCATAAAAGTTTGAAATATTTGTTCACACAGAAGGAACTGAATCTGAGACAAAGATGGTGGATGGAATATCTGAAGGATTATGATTGCACCATTCATTATCATCCAGGAAAACCTAATGTGGTAGTAGATGCGCTGAGCAGGAAGTCTCGTGGGGTTCTGGCCAGTCATTGGATAGAAGTTACTGATCTTGTTCGACAGTTCTCAGAGTTGGGATTGTCTGAACAAGGTCAAACATCGCGGGGAGTATTTGTTTCTATGGTTGCCTAGTCAACTATTGCTGAGAAGATCAAAGAAGCACAAGTTAGTGACCAACATTTGTAGTTCTTGAGCAACACAATAGACATAGCTCGACAGACGGATTTCTCGAGTGACAAGAATGGAGTATTTCATTTCTGTGGACGATTATGTGTTCCGAACACCCATCCAGTTAAGGAAGAGTTGTTATGTGTAAAATACCCAAAAGTATGGCTAAAGGAGTAATATATAAAAAAAATTTAGCATGGTGAGGGATTTAATTGAACCAAACCATGGCTTAATGATAAAAGGGGGTTTAAGTGGATCTATGTTTAAGTCTTATAGGATTTTAAACCAACCCGTTAGTAAACTCAATCCACTTCTTTCTTTAACCCCCAGCCACTTTCGTTCGGCGGTTCCTCACAGCACGCACACGAGCATTTTTCTTCTTCTTCGATTTCTCTTCCTCATCGCCATCTCCAGATTCCACCGGTTCTTCTCCCCACCGTAAGCTTTTCTCTTCCAACTCGTCGCCACACATGGAGCTCAGCCTGTCGGCGTCCCTTCTTCCATGTCATGCCAGTCGTTGTCTTCGCCCGATCTCCACCGGCCATACCTTCTTCATCTCGATATCGGCGGCAGCAAGCACCTCCAGCCATCTTCGGCTTCTCACGAGGAGATTTTGAGTCGGAGAGTGAGAATCAGTGAGTTTCTATTCTCTGCGATTTTTCCCCTTGAGTTTGATTCATTCTACTAATCCCAATCGTGCAGTTCCTCCATGGAATTAGGATCACAACAGCTATCATCGACGGAAGTAACAATATCAGCGTCTTCAACCTTTCGATTTCATGCTTGGGTTGAGTGTCGCGAGCTCAGTTTGCCTCCGGCAACAACGGTGACTGGTTGTGGTTTAGCCTCCGTTTCTTCTACCATAGTTATAGCTTCACTGACCTTTCCTTTCTCTGAGCTCAGTTCGACGACACTTTTATCATTTTATCTGTGATTTTGCACTGTCGCTAGCCCTACATATGATGATCGTCACTGTGTTTCTGTGATGGTTCCCGATCCAAAGTACATCACCATTTGCGTTGATTTGAGGTTTTTGGGAGCTCAAGTGAAGCCATCGGCGCGAGATGGTGCTTCTATTGCAACCGAGGAGGACAGACTCGACATAGAGTTACGTCAGAGGGATTTGGTGATGGTAAGGCAATAAAGGTGAGGAAAAACAAATTTAATAGGTTACAGATTATGAACTTTGTGATGAATCGTTAGTTATTGGTTGGAATTCATTTTATGAATTAGGAGTGGATCTGAATGAAGGTTGTGGGTTGGATTGTGCAGATTCAAGGTTCTACACCGGATCAAGGGGCCAGTGTGATTGAATTAGCGTGGCGTAAGTCTAATCTAAATGTTTGTAGATAATTTTGTTATGATTCAATGATTTATAGCAAATGGAAACGGATGTTTGTTGCTGATTGTAGTGGGTTGTGATCTGTGAATTGGTAAGAATGGGAGGCAAATATAGGTTTATGTTATGGATTTAAAACAAGGTATGTTTCAATTTGGATTTGGCTAATTGTACACTAGAAGAGTTATATACATATGATTGATTAATTGGGGTCAATCTATTATAACTGTCTAGATTTAATATGGGATTTGGTTAATCAATCAGGGACTAAGATTGAGTTAGATTCCTACGATTTGTTTATATTCATGTTGGGTTATATTCTATGTTATATATAGGATTCTGATTCGAGATGGATTTACGAATGTGAAGACCATCAACATAGTCTACATGGTAGGTGGTTAATATTTCCTACCCCGGTCAGGTAGTAGCAAAACCCTGAAGTATAAGACTTCATATTGTTGCCACTTTGTCCTTGACTCCACTCTAGTTTTTCTGATGCTTGATACTTGCCCTTGCACTTAAATGCCCTGTTATTGTTGTTATCTATCCATTCATCATTGTTATGAATTATAGATGTTATGGTAAGTGGACCTGTAGTGGTTTACCTATTTGTACGTAGCTAAATTCGATTGTAAAAACTGAATTGTGCAATTTAGATAAATCATCCGAGGGTTGATGATGTTCTAGAAGTAAGATGAGTTTCATATCATATCCTGATGTGGTGTATATATATCTACTATGGATCATATAGTCATGTATGGACGTGTGATTTGTCAATACAACATCGCTACGGACTGGAGGTCCTAGCTTGGTTGTTGTCAGTTGTATATGCCTCTCTATAGAATAGAGAGTGTTGTGGGCATGTGTATGTGCTGTCGGGCATTCATTCTATTTACATGCATGATGGAGACTTGGTCTCCCTTGTGGTTGAGAGGGTCGTCGGTCATCCTTCCTCCCAGGTTTCTCGTGGAGGAGTAACTGGTTGAGGGCAGAGCATTTGTTGTGCCACACTCACCCCACTATTGACAGTGGTTGTTGGAGTAGCGTGCAGTTGTCCTTGGTGTGTGACACTCGACCACTCATGGGTAGTGTCAGTCAGAGTGGCCAGCAGCAGGGACACTCATTGTGTAGCTAGCTCTTTACGCTTATATGCTACTTCACACTGCCCACTCGGCCACTTGAGAGCAATGGTTATTGTTGAGTTGGGATAGTTGTCATGTCGTGCCACCTAGGCCACACTGAGGTCGTGGTAGCAGTAGGGTGCGCAGGCATGACCATGTTGTTGGAACGTCGGTGGCCGACTAGAGGGGGGGGTGAATAGCCCTAATCGGGTGTACGGTGGAATTCGATCGCATTCATTGCGTGCTCATCTCTACAATTTGTTAGTGCAGTGGAAATACAAATAACAAGTATGAATATATGAGACAAATACAAAGCACACACAATACACCATGATATACGTGGTTCGGAATCTTAGGGTTCCAACTCCACGGGTGAGGTCAACGAGCTCGTGTTATGCACACGACACTAACAACAACTCCTTTTCGATAATACGTCGGAGGTGGAGAAACCTTGTACAAGCAATTACAATGGTAATATAAAAATACAAGCAAAATACAAAGAACACAAATGACTTGGATAACTTTTGCTTGTTGCTTGCTTTGGTTTGGCTCTTAAAGGTCTGGAATGCAGCAGTAATTCTCCTCCAAAATCTCCCCAAAAATCCTTTTTGAAATCCTACCCAAGCTCCTCCTTTTATGCTTGTCTCGAGCTGATTTCTTGCCGATCAGTCGACTGCTCCTGGCCTCCAGTCGACTTCTCTTGTAGCTGTTGTCACACAATGGCCGAATCCACGTTGGGAAAAATCCAACGAATAACCATCAGTCGACTGATCATACCCATCAGTCGGTTGGTAACCCCATCAGTCGAGTGCTCAGCACAATCACTCGACTGGAAAGTATTTTGTGCCCGAATTTTCCCTGATCAGTCGACTGATCTCCATCATTAGTCGACTAATGGCGTCAGTCTCGCCTCCTCGTGATCGTCATTGTTGGCCGAACTCGTCAATTGAACACCGGTCGAATCTAATCGACCTAGGGCAGTCGACTAGCACCTATGCCAGTCGACTGATATCGGGTAAAACCTCAAACACCAAGTTGTTTGATCATCCAACCATCGGGTAAACCATCAAATACCATGTTCGAGTCTCCGACACTCAGTCTTAGCCACTTGGCCAAGTCCACTGTAGGGATGTATACTGAAAAGTCTACCTTTTGTATGAACATCTTTATTTTAAAATAAGAATCACATGATCATTGTTTGAATATTTTTATGGTTATGCATATTGTCTAATACTTTACATTGTAGATAACATGGTGTGTGGTGTCACACGGGAGATCATGTTATCGGCTCCTTGAAAAGTATAAGTAAAGGCTCACAATCAAGATGGCTTTAGACAAACCATTGGAATGGTTATAGTGTGATTTGGTATTGGTTTGTCTTGACCACAGAATCACACTAGTGCACTTTGAGTGTATTGAGAAGGACCGACTTAGAGGTGATTCGATTTATTGCTGACTACATAATCGAATCGGACCTCAGATATTATTATGTACATGCTCTTAATCCTGATATAATAACGGGCACATATACTTAGTATTCATCTCTTTGATTTACCAATGAGCGAGATTTATAGATTAAATCGATAGGCTCGGTAAGTTGGGAGATGATATTATTTATATAGTGTGTCGTTGATTATAGGAGGAAACAGTGTCCTATATATTAGGATGATGATGTCCCCTTAAGGAGCTCATAAGGTTCATCATGTAAACCCTGCAGGTGGACTTGGTCCGGCATGAAGAAAAGGTTGAGTGGTACTACTCAAGGAGTTAGATGTTGATTAATTAATGGTCAGTAAATTAATTAATCGACGGAAATTCGAGATCTTAAACGCGTGGAGAAAATGTACAAATAATATATGGAGCCCATATTATCATATGGGGGTTGGTGAGGTAGATCGATGATGATCCTTTAGTGGATTGGATTATCATTAGTGGATCGGACTTTATGTGGGCTTTATCCATGGGTGGCCAAGACCCAACTCCTCCTCATGGTCCCTAATGTAGCCTATTAACACCTCATGAAGCTTAGATCCAAAGGATAGAAACAAAACTCTAGATCCAAAGGTATTGATTAAATTTCTAGATCTGATGGTTGAGATTAAATCTCTAGATCCGACGGTTGAGATTAAATCCCTAGAACCAATGGAGGAGATTAAATCATGTCTTGAGCCCAACTCTATAAATAGAGATCAAAAAGTGGGTGGCAAGGTGGATAATGGCTTAAGGGGATTACGGTTTGCTTCCTTTGGAGGCTAGGAATCCTAGTTTGTTTAGGATTAGGTTTGGGCGGATTAGGGTTTTGGGAGTTATGGGTGGGCGGCAAGAAGTGGAGGAGGTTTATCTTCTTCTTCCTAAGGTTTGGCCGGTTCCTTCCTTCTTCCATCTACCTTGGCCGGTGCTCATCCTAATCTTCTTCCCCACTTCCATGGCCGGCCATTAGGAGAGAGAGAAATAGGGTTTGGAGGATTGGGCGCCACCAAATAAGGAAGTATTTTCCTTTCTTCTTCCTCTCTTTTGATGGCCGGAGCCCACAACCCTTTTCCAGCCCTTGGCCAGTGGCCAAAGACTCTATTATCTTCTTTTTGAGTGGTGGAAACAAGACTTAGGGGTTTCCCTTGGTGTCTTGGCCGGTTTTCATCATTATCTCCTTCTCCTTGTTGGCCAGCGGCAAGTATTCTTCTTGTTGCTTGTTGGTTGGCTATGGGAAGGAGAAGAACCTTGTTTCTATTCTTCCTCTTGCTTTGGAAAAGCAAGGAAGGAAGATTTGCGATCTTGGAGCTTCAACTTTTGGTAGATCGTCGCCCACACGACGTCCGAAAGGAGGAAGGTCATACATTAGAAGATCGAGAGGTATATCGATTCTCTAATTTTTTATATGTTACATGTTGTATTTGTTTTTCAATTATGAGCATGATATAAATCTGTATATGGCTAAATAATACTTGGATCCCGAACATAAACACAAAAACCGGCGATCCGAAAATCGTCTATTCTGTGGCTACTCGTAGAATAGAGGTTGGTCGCTTGAACAACGAGTTTGTTCAAGTGACCTCTCTAAACGAATAACACGACGATGACTTGGTTGTTTAGGCAATCCCTTGTGTCTAGGATTAAATTTTTAATCCAGGGATATCGATGGGATCTCAATGAACAAACGACGGAGGTGAAGAGGGAAGCGAAGTTTCCCCTCACGGACTCGATAAGCAAAACCCTATAATTGGTATACGAGCTTCCGGGCAAACCTTCAATTGGTATCAGAGCCAAGGTTTCCGGTTTTGTGTGTTTAGGATTCGGTTAATTTTTATGAACTTTTCATATATTATATGTGCCGGATAATAGTAGGATATGCGTAGTTTAATTCTTTGGTTGCAACCATAACATCCGACTATTATGACCATATGTGTGTATGTGATTGTATTTGTATATTTTGTTGAATCCTCGAGGTTGACGAGGCTAGTATTTGATTTTTTGTAAATTAGATACGGCATTGTTTAGCCACTCATTATTTTATTTTACTTTCGATCTATATTTCATGTACACTCCCTCGTGGAGTATAGGATCGATGGATGTAAATTAAAATAGTTTTTAGTATCGACTCGGATCTCCGGATGGCTTGTACATGGCGTAGGAGGAGCGGACGAGAAGGTGTTGCGACGGGAGACATATTTAAGACAAAAGCCATAATAGTTGGAAAATAATTTATTTTTCATATTTATTGCTTTTTGTTTGATATGCATGTCGTAGGCTTGGAAAATTCCTCAATTTCAAATTACTAAGTGGGTGAGGGAAATTTTTATAAATTCCCACGGCCTCCATTACGATTTGACAAGTGATGTAAACAAACTTGCGCATCGACTCTGAGTGCCTTCCTCCCCATCGGATGAGTTTGTTTGCGGATCACAAGGTCAAATATGGTTATAGGAAATTATTAAGGAGCGTGTGCACTTCCCCATCGTAAGGCATATAACCCGAGATAATTACCTTGGTACCAAGTAATGGTGAATACTTAGATACAAATAAAAGTATCCTCCCCATCAGAGTCACTGCTTTTATTTGTAGGGCCAAAGAGAAACCAACTATTAATTTTACTTGTCAAAAAGTTAGGTTGACAAGATAGTAAAATTAATGGGTAAAACCTTCTCTTACAAATGTAGAATTCGTATATGTCCACACTATTGTGGCATACGATATTCTCGGTGTATTGAGGTGTTGGTTGATTTTAAAATTTTATTGTTTGAGGAATCAATAATTTTTTGAAATCCAAAGTAATGATCTATGTGATTCTTAGGATTTTCAAAATGACTTTCAGTCCACTTGTTATGATAGTAAAGGAAAATAAACTCACTGTACCCAAATAATGTTGATTGGAAAAGAATCTAGATATTGTCTTATCTGCTAAGGAGTACAAGTATGCACTCTTCAAAGAGTGTCCTCAGGCCATGGTTGCTCAGAAGGTTTCTACTTCTAAGACGAAAGGCAAGAAGAAGAAGAAACAAGGTGGAGCAAAGGTGGTGGGAGGATCTCAGGGAGGAGTGAAGAAGCCGAAAGGCAAGTACTTCACTTGCAAGCAGGATGGACATTGGAAGAAGGACTGTCCCAATCCAAAGCAGAACAAAGGTATATACTTTGGACTAGTCGTTGAAACATGATTAGCGGTGTTATCTATCGGCACATGGTGTGTAGATACGGGAGCCACTAATCATGTCTGCAATACTTTGTAGGGGTTCCAGGAAACCCAACGACAAGCTGAGGGAGAGATTACCATTTACTTGGGCAATGCCACTAAGGTGGCGACTATTGCAGTGGGAGACGTTTTATTTATCTTTTGAGAAAAATAAAACTTTGATTCTGGAAAATTTCCTTTACGTACCTTTATTTAGAAAGAATTTAATTTCAGTTTCTAAATTGTTTATGGATGGATATTCTATTTCTTTTAATGACAGAGTTGTTATAAAAGAAATAGGGAGAATATCTATTCAGGTACATTGATAGAAAATTTGTATACACTTGAACAAAAACCTCCCACGATGCAAATTGAAGTTTATAACTCATCTTCTAAATCCAATAAGAGAAAAGAACCTTCGAAGATGAACCAAACATATCTTTGGTATCTTAGGCTTGGTCATATTAACCTAAGCAGAATTCCAAGGTTGATAGCTGATGGACCTTTGGGTTCATTAGTGGTGGAGGATCACCCAACTTGCGAATTCTACTTGGAGGGTAAAATGATCAAGAGACCTTTTCAAGGCCAAGGGGTATAGATCCAAAGATGTGTTGGAATTGGTTCATTCTGATTTGTATGGTCCTATGTCTATCCAGGCAAGAGGTAGTTTTCAATATTTCAATTTTTTTTATAGATGATTATTCAAGATATGGATAACACTATGATTTGATCGTGGTAGTGAGTACCTCTTGGGATAGTTTAGGAATTACTTATCAGAGGATGGGATTCAATCCCAATTGACTGCACCTGGCACACCCCAACTGAACGGTGTAGCAGAGCGAAGGAATAGGTCTCTTATGGAGATAGTTAGATCGATGATGAGTTATTCTGAGTTGCCAGATTCATTCTGGGGATATGCTCTGGATACGGCGGTGTACATTCTGAACTTGGTTCCATCTAAATCAGTGCCTTCTACTCCCACAGAGTTATGGACTGGGCGAAAGCCTAGTCTAAAACATATTCAGATATGGGGAGTCCAGCACATGTGCTGAAGGCAGATGCTGGTAAGTTGAAACCTCGTAAAGAAGTAAGCATGCTCGTTGGGTATCTTGGAGGAACGAAGGGTGGTTTGTTTTATGGTCCTAGAGATCAGAGGGTGTTCGTTAGCACGAACGCCAGATTTCTAGAGGAAGACTATGTGATGAGCCACAAGCCCACGAGTAAAATTATTCTGGAGGAATTAAAAGGGGAAGTCACTTCTTCAGTACCACCGGTACAAGAGGATATACCACAAGTCACTGTACCACGTGTCACACAGTATACACAGGTGATACCTCATCGTAGTGGGAGGGTTGTGAGACAACTTGATAGTTTCATGTTCTTGGGAGAATCTTCTGATTTGGTCCCATGCAAACATGAACCAGATCCCTAGACATATGACGAGACAATCCAAGATAAAGATACAGTATCTTAGCAAAGAGCATCTTGTATGTAAACTTAATCGGTCCATTTATGGATTAAAGCAAGCTTCAAGGTCTTGGAACATCCGTTTTGATGAGGTAATCTAGTCATATGGATTTATTCAATGTCCGGATGAGTCTTGTGTATACAAGAGATGTGACAGAAATGTAGTGGTATATCATGTACTATACGTAGATAATATTTTGGTGATTGGCAACAATATCAAGGTGTTATCAGACGTAAAGGTTTGGTTGTCCAAATAGTTTGATATGAAGGACTTGGGAGAGGTGAGACACATCCTTGGGATCAAGGTTATAAGGGATCGCAGGAAAAGGATGTTGTGCTTATCCCAAGCTTCATACAAAGACACGATTATGGATCGTTTTAGCATGCAGAACTCCAAGAAGGGTTTTCTACCTTTCAGGTATGAAGTTCCTTTATCTAAGGAGATGTGTCCTAGAATATCTGAGGAGATAGAGGAAATGAAGGTGGTTCCTTATGCTTCGGCGGTAGGAAGCCTCATGTATGCAATGTTATGTACGAGACAAGATATCTACTATGCCGTGGGCATGGTCAGCAGATATCAGAGTAATCCAGGACAGGGACATTGGACTGTGGTAAAGCTTATATTGAAGTGTCTTAGAAGGACTAGGGATTATATACTAGTTTACCGGGCAGACCAATTACTCCCTGTGGGTTACATGGATTGTGACTTCCAATCAGATAGGGATAACAGTAAGTGTACCTCAGGTTTTGTGTTTACTATGGGAGGTGGAGCCATTGTATGGAGGAGTGTCAAGCATAAATGTGTGGCGGACTCCACCATGGAAGCTAAGTATATGGCAGCCTCTGAGGCAGCCAAAGAAGTTGTGTGGCTCAGGAACTTCCTGATGGACTTGGATGTGATTCCTGGTTTGCTCTGAACTATCAAAATTTATTGTGATAATAATGGTGCAGTTGCCAACTCGAAGGAAACATGAACTCATAAGGCAAGTAAACACATATAGTGCAAGTACTACCTAATATGAGAAATCGTAAAGGAGGTAGAAGTTGCTGTCACCTAGATTGCATCATAGGATGACCTGGTAGACCCTTTTCACTAAGGCCCTTCTAGCGAGAGCTTTGATAGGAATGTGAAGGGAAGGGGAATCAGATGTATGGCAGTTTGAGGACAACATAGTCTTTTAGTATAAGTGGAAGATTGTAGGGATGTATACTGAAAAGTCTAGCTTTTATATGACCATCTTTATTTTGAAATAAGAATCACATGATCATTGTTTGCATATTTTTATGGTTATGCATATTATCTAATACTTTACATTGTAGATAACATGGTGTGTGGTGTCACACGGGAGATCATGTTATCGGCTCCTTGAAAAGTATAAGTAAAGGCTCACAACAGAGGTGGCTTTGGACAAACCATCGGAATGGTTGTAGTGTGATTTTGTATTGGTTTGTCTTGACCATAGAATCACACTAGTGCACTTTGAGTGTATTGAGCAGGACCGACTTAGAGGTGATTCGATTTATTGCTGACTACATAATCGAATCGGACCTAAGATATTATTATGTACATGCTCTTAATCCCGATATAATAACGGGCACATAAACTTAGTATTCATCTCTTTGATTTACCAATGGGCGAGATTTATAGATTAAATCGATAGGCTCGGTAAGTTGGGAGATGATATTATTTATATGGTGTGCCATTGATTATAGGAGGAAACCGTGTCCTATATATTAGGATGATGATGTCCCCTTGAGGAGCTCATAAGGTTCATCATGTAAACCCTACAGGTGGACTTGGTCCGGCATGATGAAAAGGTTGAGTGGTACTACTCAAGGAGTAAGATGTTGATTAATTAATGGTCAGTAAATTAATTAATCGATGGACATTCGAGATCTTAAACACAGGGAGAAAATGTACAAATAATATATGGAGCCCATATTATCATATGGGGGTTGGAGAGGTAGATCGATGATGATCGTTTAGTGGATTGGATTATCATTAGTGGATCGGACTTTATGTGGGCTTGATCCATGGGTGGCCAAGACCCAACTCCTCCTCATGGTCCCTAATATAGCCTATTAACACCTCATGAAGCTTAGATCCAAAGGATAGAAACAAAACTCTAGATCCAAAGGTAGAGATTAAATCTCTAGATCCGACGATTGAGATTAAATCCCTAGAACCAATGGAGGAGATTAAATCATGGCTTGAGCCCAACTCTATATATAGAGATCAAAAAGTGGGCGGCAAGGTTGATGATGGCTTAAGAGGATTAGGGTTTGCTTCCTTTAGAGGCTAGGAATCCTAGTTTGTTTAGGATTAGGTTTGGGCGGATTAGGGTTTTGGGAGCTATGGGTGGGCGGAAACAAGTGGAGGAGGTTTATCTTCTTCTTCCTAAAGTTTGGCCGGTTCCTTCCTTCTTCCCTCTACCTTGGCCGGTGCTCATCCTAATCTTCTTTCCCACTTCCATGGCCGGCCATTAGGAGAGAGAGAATTAGGGTTTGGAGGGTTAGGGTTTTGGAGGCTTTGGCGGCAACAAATAAGGAAGTGTTTTTCTTTCTTCTTCCTCCCTTTTGATGGCCGGCGCCCACAGCCCTTTTTCAGCCCTTGACAGGTAGCCAAAGACTCTATTATCTTCTCCTTGAGTGGTGGAAACATGACTTAGGGGTTTCCCTTGGTGTCTTGGCCGGTTTACATCATTATCTCCTTCTCCTTGTTTGCCAACGGCAAGCATTCTTCTTGTTGCTTGTTGGTTGGCTATAGGAATGGGAAGAGCCTTGTTTATATTCTTCCTCTTGCTTTGGAAAAGCAAGGATGGACGATTTGCAATCTAGGAGCTTCAACTTTTGGTAAATCATCGGCCACACGACGTCCGAAAGGAGGAAGGTCATATATTAGAAGATCGAGATTTATATCGATTCTCTAATTTTTTATATGTTACATGTTGTATTTTTTTTTCAATTATGAGCATGATATAAATTTGTATATGGCTAAATAATACTTGGATCCCGAGCATAAACACAAAAACCGGCGATCCGGACATCGACTATTCCGCGGCTACTCGTAGAATAGAGGTTGGTCGCTTGAACAACGAGTTTGTTCAAGTGACCTCTCTAAACGAATAGCACGACGATGACTTGGTTGTTTGGGCAATCCCTTGTGTCTAGGATTAAATTTTTAATCCGAGGGATATAGATGGGATCGCTGTTAGTAATATATGAGAGATGTCCTAAGGCAATCGCCTTATGTATGAACCATTTATATGATAAATGAAGATTCACTATTTGAGTATACATGTTTTATGTATTTGATTGGATCTTAAACTCATTTACTGAATGCCCACGATACGATTCACAGCATGAGAGAATTTGTGATTGGATCACAACTAGTGAGTATCTCTACATGTGTAATTGTGATATATCGGAATTATCCCTAGTCGATGAATTGATGGATTTGGACACCATCAATTCTATCGAGACTAGCACGAGGTATACTCCTTGGTGTATCCAAGCAGCTGATTCTTACTGGCTGGAGACATAGTGATGTCCGGAGTTAATCGTGGATGCTAGTTATGGTAACTAGTTCATTGGGGTGACCAGCCGTAAGACTTCATATGGTTCTCTGCATATATAGATATGTCAATGAAGTTCTTACTGTGGCTTAAGTGCGATGTTCCTTTGACTTGCGGTATTCAAGTCATCTTGATCATGGAGACTTTTGCTTTGACATCTTAAGCAAACATCTCTATGGAGATGTGGACCCGGGATGATTGGGTATAAGTCGAAGTGATCGAAGGTGTTTGAATAGCCTATAAAGGATTCACCACTCCTTGCGAGGAGATGTATACCCATGGCCTCTCGTCGGATTGTTACTAAAGTCTTTGGCCAAAGCATTACATGTTTAGAGTAAGGTACTCTTCGATACATGTGGAGTAACTAGAATCCGTAGGGACGAGGAAATGATACTTGGGCTAGGTGTGTGAAGTCACTTAGTGGGGACCGGCACAATAGACCATGTCCCAACCAAGTGGGTATAAGATGAGTGAAGGGAATGGGGCACGATTCATTCGAAGCTCTTGAAGGGTTTCAGAAATAGTTCTGGATCAACCGTTGATCTTTTCGGTTAATTGGGGATCATGATGTACTACTAGGTGCCACTCATGATCGTTCTATAATTAATGGTTAATTATAGACGGCCAATATAAACCGAGAACCTATTTGGTCACACGCATAACGAGTGTAATCCAAAGGATTTAAAACGAGCTTGAGAATGGGATTCTCAGACCGAGAGAAACTATGTTTGGTTGGACCAAACATAAAGCGAGCATGAAATTGTTTCAGTCGCAATGGAAGCGTGGATGGGCCGTGTCTTATGAAGACATAATGGATGGACCAAAATGGTTTGGTTCTAATCCAATGGATGAGAATAAACCAAAGGGTTTGGTTTATATTAAACGAATGAACCAAAGGTTGGTTCGGTTCGTTTTAACTTAAAATAAACCATCATGGTTTGGTTTATTTTAACTTATCTTAATGGAGCGGGTTAACGGTCTTTATGGATATGATCCATTAACCATTAAGAGAATTAGTTCTCTATAAAAGAGGGCTTAATGGATAATTAAGCCCTAATAAAAAAAAAACCCTAAGCCCTTGGAGTTGCCGCCCACCCCTTGAAGAAGGTTTTCGGCGCCAACCCTAGTGAGCCGCCGCCCAACCTCTTGTGCCGCCGTCCAACTTGTTGCCGGCGACCAAGCTTCAGCCGGTGAACCTCCGGCGACCCTCCGGTGATCTCCTCTAGGTTCGGTGATAAGGTGAGCTTCCATCTCTCCTTGGCCGGCCTCTATTCCTCCACCAAAAGCTGTCTAGTTTTTCTGGACAGCTTGTTTCTTTGTTGTCGGAGCGTCATTTGGACGACGGTTAGTGCTCCGATAGGGCCTAACTTACCGGGGATTTGATCTCCGGTAATCCTCTGAGGTGGAGGACGAAGGATTCGTCAATTGGTTGACGAATACCTCTCCGGAGAAGCGAGTTTTGAGAACTCGTTTTAGGATCCGAATTTGGATTCGGATCGTGATCATCTCTCGATCACGTCGTCTTCAACACGAGGCTAGTAACCCATACGAAGACGAAGCTCGTGACTTAGCGAAGTCATCCCGAGGAGCTCCGCGTGGATACGGATAGAGACGATTCTTACGAGGATCGTTCCGGTTGATGCCGTTCCCGCTACACGTCATACGGAAGGTATAACGTAGATAATTTTCTTTTATTGCAAATTTTAATTTACGGTTATGTCTACACTTGTTGTAATAGCATGCGTGTGTTGTGTGTGTTGTAATAAATATAGATTTATTATTTTTATTTCTTCCGCTGTGCTCATGTTTACGAAACATGATCGAACACACACACGCCGCGGTGCCGGAAACCCAACAGTGGTATCAGAGCCCAGGTTGTGTTTCGACATAATCATAAAAATGGTTTTGCGATAGTCATAATGTATTTCTGGAAATTTTCTAAATTTTGGAAATTTAGAAGTATTTATGGAAATTTTTCAATTTTGGAAAGTCTAGAATTATTTATGGAAATCTTCCACTTTTGGAAAGTTGGAAGTATTTATGGAAATTGATATTTTCCATAAATAAAATATTTGATTAGATTCTAGAAATTTGTTTCCTAATTTAATCATGATTTGATTTGGGAAATCAAATTTTAAAATATTTTATTTCCATAAGTAGTTTTAATGATTTAGGAAATTGGTTTCCTAAATAGATTTTCCTTAATCAAATAATTCCATGAATAAAATATGTGATTAGATTTGGAAATTTGTTTCCTAATTTAATTATTATTTGATTTGGAGAATCAAATCTTAAACATATTTTATTTCCATAAATAGTTATGACATATAAGGAAATTATATACATGACATAATTGTATGCCATGTAATTGCATTAGATGCATAACATTATGCCATGCGTGTCGTGACATGTAGATGTATGCCATGTATGCCATGCCATGTAGATAATAGTTATTTGCATGCAAAGAGGATGAGACATAAAACCCTAACTCAATATTAAAGCCTACACCTTCCATTAATATGGTTAGAACCAGAGTTCTGTTTCCTGTTTGGGTTGTTGGACTCACTCCAAGCCCGGCTCGAACCTGAACATGTTCAAATCATTGGAATAGTTTAACTCTAATATGGTAAGAGTCAGAGGTCAATCGTTAGTTTGGGTTGTTGGACTCACTCCAAGCCTGGCTAATTGGTTGAATGCGCTCTAACCATATTAAAACTATTTCGCGATTAATGGGTCGGCTTTAACTTGGAGCATCGATTTGTTGGACTCACTCCAAGGTCGATGTGAAGAGAGGTGAAGTTGGGTGCTATGCATATGATGCATACTTGTTAATGTGTTAACAACCCAATGTATGTGTAAACATTCAATTAGTTGATAGCACATTGTGATAGTTACATATACATGATATGTAATCGGTATACTTGATACCCACCATCATAGCTAAGAATGACTTGTTGGACTCACTCCAAGGTTGTTCTTATCTATGATGGATATCAGCCCATTCGGAGATGGACCTACGATCTCCCGAAGTGATTTTAAGGGTTTTTTGAAATTCGAAAAATGAATGAGATTTATAAATGTATATTGATGCATTTTTAAAATCATCTTTCTCATATATGCTCGTTTTGTATTTCTAAGTTAATATATTGATCATGATGTGTTTGAATTTGCGTTCCATTTTGGATTCAAATAAATTGATCGAACTTCCGGGTGGCTTATAAACACGAGAATTGTTCTCAAGCGGAAAAGCTTGTGTATGTCCTCGCGCCTCTTCCGCCTTGTCTGGTGACGATGCAACTTTGGACCAATTGTTGGCCTATCAGAAACATGTGAGTGATTCTGAACAAATGAGTTGCATCATGCTAGCCACGATGGAACCCAAGCTACGAAAGCAGCATGAGCATATGGATGCTCATATCGTAGTCCTTCATCTTTGTGAGTTTGTTGATGAGCAAGTGAGATTCGAAAGGTTCGAAGTCTCAAAGCTCCTCTTCACCTCTGAGATGCTAGGAGGTTCATCTCGTGTCTTGCTCGATATCTTTGAAGGCTGGAGTCTTAGAGAAGCATGAGGGGGCAGTCTTTGTTAGTTGATTCCTCGAAGAAAGGTTCTAAGAGGAAGTCAAAGGAACAAAGAAGAAAGAAGAGAAGGGCTAAGAAGGTAGAACTAGCACAAAGGAAACTTGCCATCATTATGGCAAGGAGAGCCATTCTTGAAGAAAGTACAAGATTTATCTTGAGTCCGTGAAGAAGGATAAGGCATCGGATGCCCCATCTTCTTAAATCTTTTTATTGATTGTCATTCTATTTCCTCGGACACTTGGGTATTCGATCTTGGGTGTGGCTCACATATATGTAATGACATACATGGGCTAAGGAATAGAAGAAGACTCGTCGAGGAGAGTCAAATTTACGTGTTGGGAATGGAGCAAACGGTTGTCTTGACTCGCCATCGGAACGTATTTGTTGGAACTCCCTGTAGGACTTGTCTTAGAACTGGACAATTGCTTTTATGTTCCTTCATTGATAAAGAACATCATTTCTATTTCTTGTTTAAATAGAAATGGGTACCATTTGACTTTAAGTAACAATTGTTGTTACATAACTTTGAATGGAGTTCTTTATGGGACTGGAACTTTAAGCAATAGTGTTTATACGTTGGACGTATCCAGTGACATTTTCAATATCGAAGCGAGCAACACGCGTGCTCGAAAGGATAATCAAATAGACTCCTATATGTGGCATTGTCATCTTGGCCATATAAGCAAGAAATGCATGTCCGAATTACACCGATGTGGAATTCTGGAATCGTTTGAATTGGATTCATACGATACATGCGAATCATGCTTAAAAGGCAAGATGACTAAGTTACCTTTTACTGGAAAAGGTGAACGAGTGGGAGAGTTACTAGGTCTAATACATCGATGTATGTGGACCTATGTCAACTCAAGCATTAGGAGGCTATAGCTACTTCATTACCTTCACCGATGATCACTCACGGTTTGGGTATGTGTTCTTGATGAAACACAAGTCTGAAGCCTTTGAAAGGTTCAAAGAATTTAGAAATGAAGTAGAGAAACAACATGACAAAAGTATTAAAATACTTCGATCGGATCGAGGTGGTGAATACTTAAGTCAAGAGTTTCTTGATTATCTAAGAGACAATGGCATATTGTCTCAATGGACTCCGCCATATACACCACAGCATAATGGTGTATCTGAGAGGCGTAACCGGACCGTGTTGGACATGGTCAGGTCAATGATGAATCATGCGACTCTTCCCAAGTCCTTTTGGGGCTATGCACTTCATACACAACATTTACTTGTTAAACGAGTCCCACAAGGTAGTCTCTACTACTCCATATAAGATATGGGCTAGTAAGAAACCTCATGTATCTTACTTGAAGATATGGGGTTGTCTCGCTTATGTGAAGCGAATCAGACGTACAAATTGGATGCTAAGTCGATAAATGTCTATTTATTGGATACCCTAAGGAAACAAGGGGTTACCAATTCTATATCTGTGGAACAAAAGGTGTTTGTTTGAGGCATCTTTGTGTTTCTAGAGAAAGAGTTTCTCTTGCAAGAAAGCGATGGGAGTGTCGTCGAGCTTGAGGAGGCTCGAGAGACTCAAATAGACATTGATGAGATACGGTGAAGCACAACAGACAACTCATAGTGATGAGCAATCTTTGGACCTATTGTAACACCACATCTTCGTAGATCACGGTAGAACACGCATAATATTCTGAGAGATATGGATTTCTCGTAAGTGAATCGAACGACGTGTTACTCATTGATGATGAGGAGCCTACCAGTTATGAAGAAGTGCTGACAAGTTCAGAAAGGGATAAGTGGCTTGGTGCCATGAAGTCGGAAATGGATTCCATGTACAAAAACCAAGTTTGGAACTTGGTTGACCCACCTGAAGGAATAAAGCCTATAGGGTGCAAGTGGGTTTTCAAGATGAAAATCGACATGATGGTAATGTGATTACCTATAAGGCTAGATTGGTGGCGAAAGGATATCGTCAAAAACAAGGTGTTGATTATGACGAAACCTATTCTCCTGTAGCTATGCTTAAATCCATTCAGATGCTCCTGGCCATATCAGCTCATTATGATTATGAGATATGGCAGATGGATGTGAAAATAGCTTTCCTTAATGGAAACCTGCTCGAGGACGTGTACATGATACAACCTGAGGGTTTCACATCGGTTGATAAAACCAAGGTATGCAAATTGCGACGATCCATTTATGGATTGAAGCAAGCATCCAGGAGCTGGAATATCCGTTTTGATGAGATGATCAAAAAGTTTGATTTCACACAAAATCCCGACGAACCTTGTGTGTACAAGAAGGTTAGTGGGAGTGCAGTCGTATTCCTAGTATTGTATGTCGATGACATACTACTTATAGGAAACGATGTTTCAATCTTACAGTCAGTGAAGGTTTGGTTATCCAAGACATTCTCCATGAAAGACCTGGGAGAAGCAACCTACATCCTTGGGATTAAGATATATAGAGATAGATCGAAACGGTTGCTTGGTCTTTCGCAGTCTACATATATAGACCGAGTGCTAAAGAGGTTTAGCATGTCGGAATCCAAGAAAGGTTTCCTACCCATCAGGCATGGGGTACACATTTAGAAGTCTATGTGTCCGCGCACAGAAGACGAGAGGATTTGCATGAGTAAGATTCCCTATGCATCCGCAATAGGATCTATCATGTATGCTATGTTATGTACGAGGCCCGATGTATCGTATGCTCACGAGTGTCACGGCGGATACGATCCGATCGAGGAATGGATCATTGGGTGTATTAAGGCGATCCTTAAGTACTTGAGAAGAACTAAGGATGTGTTCCTAATATATGGAGAAGGGTACATGGTGATACGTGGGTATCACGGATGCGGATCTAGACGGACAAGGATGATTCCATGTCTTAGTCGGGTATGTATTCACCTAGAATGGGCGCAATAAGTTGGAAAGGTTCCAAGCTTGACACTATAGCGGATTACGCCACTAAGGTGAATACGTTGCGACTTTAGGCGAAGAGCGGTTTGGATCAAGTAGTTCATCTATGAACTTGATGTGGTCTCATCAATGATCCAAACATGTGCTTCGCCGCTATCATCTTATCAGAGAGATCATCAGTAGGAACGAAATACAAATCGAGAAACTTTCCACTGAAAGGAACTTAGCGGATCCTTTGACTAAAGCATTACCTCAAAGTAAGTTTGAGGGTCATGTTAGAGCTTATGGTATTGGATACCGTAGCGATTGGCATTAGGCCAAGTGGGAGTCTGTTAGTAATATATGAGAGATGTCCTAAGGCAATCGCCTTTTGTATGAACCATTTATATGATAAATGAAGATTCACTATTTGAGTATACATGTTTTATGTATTTGATTGGATCTTAAACTCATTTACTGAATGCCCACGATACGATTCACAGCATGAGAGAATTTGTGATTGGATCACAACTAGTGAGTATCTCTACATGTGTAATTGTGATGTATCGGAATTATCCCTAGTCGATGAATTGATGGATTTAGACACCATCAATTCTGTCGAGACTAGCACGAGGTATACTCCTTGGTGTATCCAAGCAGCTGATTCTCACTGGCTGGAGACATAGTGATGTCCGGAGTTAATCGTCGATGCTAGTTATGGTAACTAGTTCATTGGGGTGACCAGTTGTAAGACTTCATATGGTTCTCTGCATATATAGATATGTCAATGAAGTTCTTACTGTGGCTTAAGTGCGATGTTCCTTTGACTTGCAGTATTCAAGTCATCTTGATCATGGAGACTTATGCTTTGACATCTTAAGCAAACATCTCTAAGGAGATGTGGACCCGGGATGATTGGGTATAAGTCGAAGTGATCGAAGGTGTTTGAATAGCCTATAAAGGATTCACCACTCCTTGCGAGGAGATGTATACCCATGGCCTCTCGTCGGATTGTTACTAAAGTCTTTGGCCAAAGCATTACATGTTTAGAGTAAGGTACTCTTCGATACATGTGGAGTAACTAGAATCAGTAGGGACGAGGAAATGATACTTGGGCTAGGTGTGGCGTAGTCACCTAGTGAGGGTGACACAATAGACCATGTCACGAACCAAGTGGGTATAAGATGAGTGAAGGGAATGGGGCCGCGATTCATTCGAGCTACTGAAGGGTTTCAGAAATAGTTCTGGATCAACCGTTGATCTTTTCGGTTAATTGGGGATCATGATGTACTACTAGGTGCCACTCATGATCGTTCTATAATTAATGGTTAATTATAGACGACCAACATAAACCGAGAACCTATTTGGTCACACGCATAACGAGTGTAATCCAAAGGATTTAAAACGAGCTTGAGAATGGGATTCTCAGATCGAGAGAAACTATGTTTGGTTGGACCAAACATAAAGCGAGCATGAAATTGTTTCAGTCGCAATGGAAGCGTGGATGGGCCGTGTCTTATGAAGACATAATAGATGGACCAAAATGGTTTGGTTCTAATCCAATGGATGAGAATAAACCAAAGGGTTTGGTTTATATTAAACGAATGAACCAAAGGTTGGTTCGGTTCGTTTTAACTTAAAATAAACCATCATGGTTTGGTTTATTTTAACTTATCTTAATGGAGCGGGTTAACGGGCTTTATGGATATGATCCATTAACCATTAAGAGAATTAGTTCTCTATAAAAGAGGGCTTAATGGATAATTAAGCCCTAATAAAAAAAAACCCTAAGCCCTTGGAGTTGCCGCCCACCCCTTGAAGAAGGTTTTCGGCGCCAACCCTAGTGAGCCGCCGCCCAACCTCTTGTGCCGCCGTCCAACTTGTTGCTGGCGACCAAGCTTCAGCCGGTGAACCTCCGGCGACCCTCCAGTGATCTCCTCTAGGTTCGGTGATAAGGTGAGCTTCCATCTCTCCTTGGCCGGCCTCTATTCCTCCACCAAAAGCTGTCCAGTTTTTCTGGACAGCTTGTTTCTTTGTTGTCGGAGCGTCGTTTGGACGACGGTTAGTGCTCGATAGCCTAACTTACGGATTTGATCTCCGGTAATCCTCTGAGGTGGAGGACGAAGGATTCGTCAATTGGTTGGCGAATACCTCTCGGAGAAGCGAGTTTTGAGAACTTCGTTTTGGATCCGAATTTGGATTCGGATCGTGATCATCTCGATCCGCGTCGTCTTCAACACGAGGCTAGTAACCCGTCACGAAGACGAAGCTCGTGACTTAGCGAAGTCATCCCGAGGAGCTCGGCGTGGATACGGATAGAGACGATTCTTACGAGGATCGTTCCGGTTGATGCCGTTCCCGCTACACGTCATACGGAAGGTATAACGTAGATAATTTTCTTTTATTGCAAATTTTAATTTACGGTTATGTCTACACTTGTTGTAATAGCATGCGTGTGTTGTGTGTGTTGTAATAAATATAGATTTATTATTTTTAATTGCTTCCGCTGTGCTCATGTTTACGAAACATGATCGAACACACACACGCCGCGGTGCCGGAAACCCAACAATCGCCATGAACAAACGACCGAGGTGAAGAGGGAAGCAAAGTTTCCCCTCACAGAATCGATAAGCAAAACCCTACAATTGATATCAGAGCTTCCGTGCAAACCTTCAATTGGTATCAGAGCCAAGGTTTCCGGTTTTGTGTATTTAGGATTCGGTTAATTTTTATGCACTTTTCATATATTATATGTGTCGGATAATAGTAGGATATGCGTAGTTTAACTTTTTGGTTGCAGCCATAAGATCCGACTATTATGGCCATATGTATGTATGTGATTGTATGTGTATATTTTGTTGAATCCTCGGGGTTGACGAGGCTAGTATTTGATTTTTTGTAAATTAGATACGGCATTATTTAGCCACTCATTATTTTATTTTACTTTCGATCTAGATTTCATGTACACTTCCTCGTGGAGTATAGGATCGATGGATGTAAATTAAAATAGGTTTTAGTCTCGGCTCGGATCTTCGGATGGCTTGTACATGGCGTAGGAGGAGCGGACGAGAAGGCATTGCGACGGGAGACATATTGAAGACAAAAGCCATAATAGTTGGAAAATAATTTATTTTTCATATTTATTGCTTTTTGTTTGATATGCATGTAGTAGGCTTGGAAAATTCCTCAATTTCAAATTACTAAGTGGGAGAGGGAAATTTTTATAAATTCCCACGGCCTCCATTACGATTTGACAAGTGATGCAAACAAACTTGTGCATCGGCTCTGAGTGCCTTCCTTCCCATCGGATGAGTTTGTTTGCGGATCACAAGGTCAAATATGGTTATAGGAAATAATTAAGGAGCGTGTGTACTTGCCCATCGTAAGGCACATAACCCGAGATAATTACCTTGGTACCAAGTAATGGTGAACACTAAGATACAAATATAAGTATCCTCCCCATCAAAGTCACTGCTTTTATTTGTAGGGCCAAAGAGAAACCAACTATTAATTTTACTTGTCAAAAAGTTAGGTTGACAAGATAGTAAAATTAATGGGTAAAACCTCCTCTTACAAATGTAGAATTCGTATATGTCCACACTATCGTGGCATACGATATTCTCGGTATTTTAAGGTGTTGGTTGATTTTAAAATTTTATTGTTTGAGGAATCAATAATTTTTTGAAATCCATAGTAATGATCTATGTGATTCTTAGGATTTTCAAAATGACTTTCAGTCCACTTGCTATGATAGTAAAGGAAAATAAACTCACTGTACCGAAATAATGTTGATTGGAAAAGAATCTAGATATTGTCTTATCTGTTAAGGAGTACAAGTATGCACTCTTCAAAGAGTGTCCTCAGGCCATGGATGCTCAGAAGGTTTCTACTTCTAAGCCGAAAGGCAAGAAGAAGAAGAAAAAAGGTGGAGCAAAGGTGGTGGGAGGATCTCAGGGAGGAGTGAAGAAGTCGAAAGGCAAGTACTTCACTTGCAAGAAGGATGGATATTGGAAGAAGGACTGCCCCAATCCAAAGCAGAACAAAGGTATATCCTTTGGACTAGTCGTTGAAACATGATTAGCGGTGTTATCTACCGGCACTTGGAGTGTAGATACTGGAGCCACTGATCATGTCTGCAATACTTTGCAGGGGTTCCAGGAAACCCGACGACAAGCTGAGAGAGCGAATACCATTTACTTGGGCAATGCCACTAAGGTGGCGACTATTGCAGTGGGAGACGTTTTATTTATCTTTTGAGAAAAATAAAACTTTGATTCTAGAAAATTCCCTTTATGTACCTTTATTTAGAAAGAATTTAATTTCAGTGTCTAAATTGTTTATGGATGGATATTCTATTTCTTTTAATGACAGAGTTGTTATAAAAGGAATAGGGCGAATATCTGTTTAGGTACAGTGATAAGAAATTTGTATACACTTGAACCAAAACCTCCCATGATGCAAATTGAAGTTTATAATTCATCTTCTAAATCCATTAAGAGAAAAGAACCTTTGAAGATGAACCAAACATATCTTTGGTATCTTAGGCTTGATCATATTAACCTAAGCAGAATTCAAAGGTTGATAGCTGATGGACCTTTGGGTTCATTAGTGGTGGAGAATCTTCCAACCTGCGAATCCTACTTGGAGGGTAAAATGATCAAGAGTCCTTTTCAAGGCCAAGGGGTATAGATCCAAAGATGTGTTGGAATTGGTTCATTGTGATTCGTATGGTCTTATGTCTATCTAGGCAAGAGGTAGTCTTGAATATTTCATTTTTTTATAGATGATTATTCAAGATATGGATAACACTACGATTTGATCGTGGTAGTGAATACCTCTTGGGATAGTTTAGGAATTACTTATCAGAGGCTGGGATTCAATCCCAATTGACTGCACCTGGCACACCCTAGCAGAACGGTGTAGCAGAGCGAAGGAATAGGACTCTTATGGAGATGGTTAGATCGATGATGAGTTATTCTAAGTTGCCAGATTCATTCTGGGGATACGCTCTGGATACGACGATGTACATTCTGAACTTGGTTCCATCTAAATCAGTGCCTTCTACTCCCACAGAGTTGTGGACTGGGCGAAAGCCTAGTCTAAGACATATTCGAACATGGGGAGTCCATCACATGTGCTGAAGGCAGATGCTATTAAGTTGGAACCTCATACAGAAGTACGCATGCTCATTGGGTATCCTGGAGGAACGAAAGGTGGTTTGTTTTATGGTCCTAGAGATGAGAGGGTGATCATTAGCACGAACGCCAAATTTCTAGAGGAAGACTATGTGATGAGCCACAAGCCCAAGAGTAAAATTATTCTGGAAGAATTAAAAGGGGAAGTCACTTCTTCAGTACCACCGGTACAAGAGGATATACCACAAGTCACTGCACCGCGTGTCACAGAGTATACACAGGTGATACCTCGTCGTAGTGGGAGGGTTATGAGACAACCTAATAGATTCATGTTCTTAGGAGAATCTTCTGATTTGGTCACTGGCGAACATGAACCTGATCCCTAGACATATGACGAGGCAATCCAAGATAAAGATACAATATCTTAGCAAAGAGCATCTTGTATGTATGCATAATCGGTCCATTTATGGATTAAAGCAAGCTTCAAAGTCTTGGAATATCCGTTTTGATGAGGTAATCCAGTCATATGCATTTATTCAAAGTCCGGATGAGTCTTGTGTATACAAGAGATGTGACGGAAACATAGTGGTATTTCTTGTACTCTACGCAGATAACATTTTGGTGATTGGCAACAATATCAAGGTGTTATCGGACGTAAGGGTTTGGTTGTCCAAACAGTTTGATATGAAGGACTTGGGAGAGGTGGGACACATCCTTGGGATCAAGGTTATAAGGGATCGCAGGAAAAGGATGTTGTGCTTATCCCAAACTTCATACATAAACACGATTATGGATCGTTTTAGCATGCAGAACTTCAAGAAGGGTTTTCTACTTTTCAGGCATGGAATTCCTTTATCTAAGGAGATGTGTCCTAGAATATATGAGGAGATAGAGGAAATGAAGGCGGTTCCTTATGCTTCGGCGGTAGGAAGCCTCATGTATGCAATGATATGTACGAGACAAGATATCTGCTATGTCGTGGGTATGGTCAGCAGATATCAGAGTAATCCAGGACAGGGACATTGGACTGCGGTAAAGCATATATTGAAGTGCCTAAGAATGACTAGGGATTATATACTAGTTTACCGGGCAAACCAATTACTCCCTGTGGCTTACATGGATTGCGACTTCCAATCAGATAGGGATAACAGTAAGTGTACCTCAGGTTTTGTGTTTACTCTGGGAGGTGGAAGCATTGTATGGAGGAGTGTCAAGCAAAAATGCGTGGTGGACTCCACAATGGAAGCTAAGTATGTGGCAGCCTCTAAGGCAGCCAAAGAAGCTGTATGGCTCAGGAACTTCCTGATGGACTTGGATGTGATTCCTGGTTTGCCCAGAACTATCGCAATTTATTGTGATAATAACAATGCAGTTGCCAACTCGAAGGAAACACGAGCTCATACGGCAAGTAAACACATAGACCGCAAGTACTACTTGATACGAGAAATCGTAAAGGAGGTAGAAGTTGTTGTCGCCTAGATTGCATCAGAGGATGACCTGGTAGACCTTTTTCACTAAGGCCCTTCTAGCGAGAGCTTTGATAGGCATATGGAGGGAAGGGGAATCATATGTATGGCAATTTGAGGATATCATAGTCTTTTAGTATAAGTGGGAGATTATAGGGATGTATACTGAAAAGTCAACCTTTTGTATGAACATCTTTATTTTGAAATAAGAATCACATGATTATTGTTTGCATATTTTTATGGTTATGCATATTGTCTAATACTTTACATTGTAGATAACATGGTGTGTGGTGTCTCACGGGAGATCATGTTATCGGCTCCTTGAAAACTCTAAATAAAGGCTCACAAACGAGGTGGCTTTGGACAAACCATCGGAATGGTTGTAGTGTAATTTGGTATTGGTTTGTCTTGACCATAGAATCACACTAGTGCACTTTGAGTATATTGAGCAGGACTGACTTAGACATGATTAGATTTATTTCTGACTACATAATCGAATCGAACCTCAGATATTATTATGTACTTGCTCTTAATCCCGATATAATAACGGCCACATATACTTAGTATTCATCTCTTTGAATTACCAATGGGCGAGATTTATAGATTAAATCGATAGGCTCGGTAAGTTGGGAGATGATATTATTTATATGGTGTGTCGTTGATTATAGGAGGAAACTGTGTCTTATATATTAGGATGATGATGTCCCCTTGAGGAGCTCATAAGGTTCATCATGTAAACCCTGTAGGTGGACTTGGTCTGGCATAATGAAAAGGTTGAGTGGTACTACTCAAGGAGTTAGATGTTGATTAATTAATGGTCAGTAAATTAATTAATCGACAGACATTCGAGATCTTAAACACAGGGAGAAAATGTACAAATAATATATGGAGCCCAAATTATCATATGGGCATTGGTGAGGTAGATCGATGATGATCCTTTAGTGGATTGGATTATCATTAGTGGATCGGACTTTATGTGGGCTTGATCCATGGATGGCCAAGACCCAACTCCTCCTCCTGGTCCCTAATGTAGCCTATTAACACCTCATGAAGTTTAGATCGAAAGGATAGAAACAAAACTCTAGATCCAAAGGTAGAGATTAAATCTCTAGATCCGACGGTTGAGATTAAATCCCTAGATCCGATGGTTGAGATTAAATCCCTAGAACCAATGGAGGAGATTAAATCATGGCTTGAACCCAACTCTATACATAGAGATCAAAAAGTGGGTGGCAAGATGGATGATAGCTTAAGGGGATTAGGGTTTTCTACATTTGGAGGCTAGGAATCCTAGTTTGTTTAGGATTAGGTTTGGGCGGATTTGGGTTTTGGGAGCTATGGGTGGGCGGCAACAAGTGGAGGAGGTTTATCTTCTTCTTCCTAAGGTTTGGCCGGTCCCATCCTTCTTCCCTCTACCTTGGCTGGTGCTCATCCTAATCTTCTTCCCCACTTCCATGGCAGGCCATTAGGAGAGAGAGAATTAGGGTTTGGAGGCTTAAGGTTTTGGAGGCTTGGGCGACACCAAATAAGGAAGTATTTTCCTTTCTTCTTCCTCTCTTTTGATGGCTGGCACCCAACGCCATTTTCCAGCCCTTGGCCGGTACCCAAAGACTCTATTATCTTCTCTTTGAGTGGTGGAAACAAGACTTATGTGTTTCCCTTGGTGTCTTGGCCCGTTTCCATCATTATCTCCTTCTCCTTGTTGGCTGGCGGCAAACATTCTTCTTGTTGCTTGTTGGTTGGCTATAGGAAGGAGAAGAGCCTTGTTTCTATTCCTCCTCTTGCTTTTGAAAATCAAGGAAGGAAGATTTGTGATCTAGGAGCTTCAACTTTTGGTAGATCATCGCCCACATGACGTCCGAAAGAAGGAAGGTCATACATTAGAAGATCGAGAGGTATATCGATTCTCTAATTTTTTATATGTTATATGTTACAAGTTGTATTTGTTTTTCAATTATAAGCATGATATAAATCTGTATATGGCTAAATAATACTTGGATCTAAAGCATAAACACAAAAATCGCTGATCCGAACATCGTCTATTCCGCAGCTACTCGTAGAATAGAGGTTGGTCGCTTGAACAATGAGTTTGTTCAAGTGACCTCTCTAAACAAATAGCACGACGATGACTTGGTTATTTGGGCAATCCCTTGTGTCTAGGATTAAATTTTTAATCCGGGGACATCGATGGGATCGCCATGAACAAACGACCGAGGGGAAGAGGGAAGCGAAGTTTCCCCTCACAGACTCGATAAGCAAAACCCTACAATTGGTATCAGAGATTCCGGGCAAACCTTCATCCACCTCATCCTCTCATGAAGATCCCCACCGAAGCTCTCTTCCCTCGGCCTACATCCCTAGGATCCACCTACACACGACTTCGCAATGCCATCCTTCATATCTCTTGCCCTCGAAGTATGCTTCCATTGGGCCTCACTCCATTCGCTCCCCATCCGGCGGGCCCTCGGATGCACCAAGCGCACGACTTCGCAATGTCATCCTTCACCGACTCAAGGACCCTGAGTCTAGTGAACTTGCCAAGTCCTCAAGACTTCCCACACCAAGCTTCATTCTTGGATTTTCCATGCCAAGCCCCATGCTTGGACTTTCACCGCAAAAGCTACACACTTAGACTTACGTGGCCAACCCATGTTGGACTTTCCAACACCAAGCCCTATGCTTGGATTTTCCCAACACCAAGCCCCATGCTTGGACTATTCACCACCAAGGATACACACTTGCATTTACGTGACCAACCCATGTTGGACTTCCCATGACAATCCCATGTCATACGTTTTGTCTAACACCAAAATACAGTTCGAGTAAAACTCGAGTCCTGGGCCGATTGAACCAACAATCTCCCCCCTTTTGATGTTTGACAAAACCTCAAAATCAAGTATACCAATTATCCCCAATTGGCAATTCTCATATCCCAATGAGAATTCCAACTATCCCAATTGGTAACTTCTCTCCCTTTTTGACATACATCAAAAAGGTCCTCCCCAAGGGTATGAATGTCTCATATCCTAATGAGATCTTACAATCTCTCTCTTAGAGGAACAAACATGCCTACAATCTTTCAAGTGATAAGTCCCATATCACTTAAGAGAGGCAATCTCCTAATTTTCCTCCCATGAGGAAAAAGACACATCCATCTTCCCATGATGGATACCTCCCCCTAAAGGCTTGCTCCCCCTTGACCATTGCACTAACAATGTCCTTAGAGAGTCCCTAAAGATAATAGGAACATTTAAACAATCTAAATTAAGGCAAAGTTCAACAATGAACTCTCACACACCTTAAAATTGATACTCACCCTAAACACTTCTCCTAATCCATATTCAATGGATTTCCACCCTTTCTAATGCTCTCTAAAGCATATCCTAGGGTTAGGAGTGATTAGGGGACCAAAACATAGCTGAACATGAGCCTAACAACCATGGTTTACCCGAAATCAACATTATCAGTCGACTATATCATATATCAGTCGACTCCTTCCCACTTTAGTCGACTTCCATACATGGCAGTCGACTGATAACTGCAAAGTGCAGTTTTCTAGTTTTTAGAAATGAATTTCTAAAATTCGTAAGTAAATATATATAAGTTGCAAAATCATGAAAATTCATATGTATATTACTTATTACAATCATTATGGGTGAAAAATATTAGAAAATTATTTTACCCATAAAATATTGAGATTAATACAAAGTTCAAAAGTTGAGAAAAGCTTCAATATTGAGCCCTCTTTGTATCATCCCATTCAATGGTGATTGCTATCAAAAGATAGAGTTCACCAAGGTTTTTCAAAATGCTTTTGAAATGTTTTTAAAACCTTTAATTTAATTTTCCTAAACATCTCACTTGTATCTAGATGTGTAAAACACATACAAGTCAAGTATTAGTGAGATGTGAGGTCTTTGTTATTTAAAGTTTCATGCATATCTCTAGGCAATAATATTTGATTCCCTTCAAATCATGCCTTAGTCCTTAAATCCATTTTATTTATGCATGAATGATGATTATGGCATAAATGATACAAAGATATGAGCATGTGCCAAAATCATGATGTCATGGCATGTGAATGAAATCTAAGCATCATGACATATAGAAATAACCCTAAAAATGATCATGACATTTTATATGATAAAACTAAATATGATGTCATGTCATGGCAAGGCAAACAAAGCATGACAATTATAAAATACTAAGGTATAGAATACCTAAGTGTTAAGCCCAAATTGTCATTTCTAGGATTAAGTCCATTTTTGTCTTAATGCCAATTATCCCCCTAGTGTGCCAAAAACCCAAAATGGCACACCATTACTCCTAAGACCTAATTGTGCCAATTTAATCATTTTTCATCTTCTCAAACCACATTGACACATCCTAATGTGTCAACTCTGCCATGTCTAGGTTAACTACCCATCCACTTAGGGTTGACACACTCTAACCCATCTAGCGTGAATCGATCACGCTCCTAGGAACCCAAAACCTATTGGAGCTCCTTGGGTTAACAAGGTATTCACTAGGGATAACTTCCCTAGATACCTTCCTAATGACCCTTTTTGATTTTGACACCATAGTCAATTAGGTCTTTCCTAGGTCAACTCTAGAGGTAACTCCCCCTTTGACCTTCTTAGTGGCTACATTAGATTTTCTTGACTTTTTAGCCACTAGACACACACCGTGGCAAATCATTGGGATAACTTTCATATTAGTCTTAGTTTTCCTAGACCTAGAATTAGTTCCATAATTGAATGGAACCTTATGGTAGGACATAAGTTTGTGACCCAAACCTTTCTTGCCCTTGGACATTTCTTGTTTCCTAGGCCTTGAATTTTGACCGCTTGACCCCATATTTGATTTTGTCATAATTTTGAGGGTTTTTCAAGTTTCTCAAGCCTTGACCTCAAAGCTTGGTTTTCTAGTTCTAATCTTCCCAATTTTGATTTCTAATTTTTCTTTTGGGAATGATTTTTCCTAGGCATATGTCTATGATTTTTGGGATTGATGTCTAAATTTTCTTCAATTCTCCTAATGGATTCCTTAGGTAGAATTTTTCTAGAATTATTGTTCCTAGGTTTATCCTTAGGTAATTCTACATGCTTGGAACCTAAACAAAAGTATCTATTCCTATTAGCATGCTTTTCATTAATAATAGCAAGAGAACTAAAATAATTTTTAGCATGCTTTTTAACCTTAGGAATTGAAGGTGCATTAACTAAATTTACCTTAGGGTTAGCTTTGGAATCTCCCCCTACATAGGATGCCCCTTCTTGTCCTTTCTTCCTCCACCTAGGGTATTGGCTTCTATAATATCCCTTTTAATGGCATTTGAAAAACACAAGGTGCTCCTTGCTTCTAATTGTGGGGACACGCGCATCTTTCACTTTTGGCACCGGTTGAACCTTCTTAATCTTCTTGGGACACTTGCTTTTATAGTGTCCTTGCTCCCTACACTCAAAGCATATTATGTGACTTTTATTTTTAAGTACAATGCATGAGTTACCTAGGGAGCTGATGGAAGCCTCTTGATCACTTCTTCCAGAGGTAGATGTTTCATTTTGATCTTGTTCCGAGATGGAAGGCCTCTCCTCCACCTCAATGTTAGAGGTGGAGGTCTCCACTAAGTCATCTACATCTTCAAAAGTTGATGGCAATTCTTCCTCGGAATCCTTCTCTACTTGTGCCGATTCAGGATGTTCATTGAAATTTACCACCTTATGCCACAACTCCTTTGCATCCCTATAATTACCTAATCTAGACCAAATATGGTTAGGAATCAAATCACTTAACAATTTTATTACCTTGAGATTTGTCTTGAATTCTTGATTTGGTCCTTGTTCCATTTCGTCTTCTCAATTTGCCTATTATCTTCATCCCTAGGCATTTCGAAACTGTTTTCTAGAATTAACATTATATCAAAATCGATTTCGAGATATACCTCCATTTTTCTTCTCCACCATTGAAAATCCCCTTCAAATTTTGTTGGTTGGTGGTTGTAGCCGACCATCTTGTCGTGCTTATGTTGGCGGTTAGTCCTCGATGAGCTCCTCACTCTTATACCACTTGTTGGAACGTCGATGGTAGGCTAGAGAGGGGTGAATAGCCCTAATCGCATGTACGGTGGAATTCGATCGCGTTCATTCCGTGCTCGTCTCTACAATTCGTTAGTGCAGTGGAAATACAAATAACAAGTACGAATATAAAAGACAAATACAAAGCACACACAATACACCAAGATATACGTGGTTCGGAACCTTAGGGTTCCTACTCCACGGGTGAGCTCAATGAGCTCGTGCTATGCGAACGACACTAACAACAACTCCTTCTCGACAACACGTTGGAGGTGGAGAAACCTCGTACAAGCAATTACAACGGTAATATAAAATACAAGCAAAATACAAATAACACAAATGAAATCTTTACACAAATGGATTTGATCACTTTTGCTTGTTGCTTGCTTTGGTTTGATTCTTGAAGGTCTGAAATGCAGTAGCAATTCCCCTCTAAAATCTCCCCAAAAATCCTTTTTGAAATCCTCCCCAAGCTCCTCCTTTTTTGCTTGTCTCGGGCTGATTTCTCACCGATCAGTCGACTACTCCCATAGCCATTGTCTCACAACGATCGAATCCACGTTGGAAAAAACCCAACGGATAACCATCAGTCGACTGATCATATCCATCAGTCGACTAGTAACCCCATCAGTTGGGTGCTCAGCATAATCGCTCGACTGGAAAGTGTTCTGTGCCTAAATTTTCCCCGATTTGTCGACTGATCTCCATCATTAGTCGACTGATAGTGTCTGCAGTCAACTGCCCTCCCTCGACAGTCGACTGTTCAGCCCGAACCTGGTCAATCGAACATCGATCGAGTCTAATCGACCTAGAGCAATCGACTGACACTTATGTCAGTCGACTGATGTTAGGTAAAACCTCAAACACCAAGTTGTTTGAGCATCTGACCATCAGGTAAACCCTCAAAAACAACGTTTGAGCCTCCGACACTTAGTCTTAGCCACTTGGCCAAGTCCACCTCATCCTCTCATGGAGTTCCCCACCGAACCTCTCTTCCCTCGGCCTACATCCCTCGGATGCACCAAGCGTATGGCTTCGCAATGTCATCCTTCGCGTCTCTTGCTCTCGAAGTATGCTTCCCTTGGGCCTCACTCCATTCGCTCCCCGTCTGACAGTCCCTTGGATGCACCAAGTGCATGGCTTCGCAATATCATCCTTCACCAACTCAAGGACCCCGAGCCTAGTGAACTTGCCAAGTCCTCAAGACTTCCCACACTAAGCCTCATGCTTGGATTTTCCATGTCAAGCCCCATGCTTAGACTTTCACCGTCAAGGCTACACACTTGGACTTAAGTGGCCAACCCATGTTGGACTTTCCAACACCAAGCCCTATGCTTGTATTTTCCCAACACCAAGCCCCATGCTTGGACTTTTCACCACCAAGGCTACACACTTGGATTTACATGGCCAACCCATGTTGGACTTCCCATGTCATACATTTTGTCTAACATCAAAATACAATTCGAGTCAAACTCGAGTCCTGGGTCGATTGCACCAACACATGCATCTGCATTGTCGTGGTAGATGGCGTTTGCATATACATTCATATCGTTGGATGTTGCATTTGTTTGAGCTATGCTTATTGTATTTTATTGTACATCATCTTGCATTACACTTGCATATTCTTATATGGTTGTGTGTGGATTACCAGTGTTGATTTGGTCAGACTGTTGTATACCTTTGATTTGTACCTTGAGGTGATACGGGATGGACCCGATTCATGGTTGTATTTGCCATAGAATGTTAGTATGGCAGTTTTGTTAATTATAGAGTCAATATTTACTCTACCATGTTGTAGGTGTTGTATTATGGTACTTATACTCAGGTTGTATGAGTTATATCATTGCCAATCTTCAGGTATGTCAGTACCTTATGTTGTAATTATTGATCAGTTTAGTTATACAGTTGTTATATTATGCTGGTGTATACCTGTTATACCTTTAGACGCCATATTGTTGACTCACATACATATATATATATATATATATATATATATATATATATATATATATATATATATATATATATATATATATATATATATATGCACTTCTATTCTTATTACCACTAAGTTTTGTACTAACCACCATAGACCCTGGTTTTCTTGTCACCCAAGTAACAGGTACTCAACTCCATGATGGGCTTGGAGCAATGCTAGCTGGCAACATCTCATCTCACTTTCGAGGGTCCCTGCTTTGGATTTATGTTTCCTTTAGTTTTCAGATGTTTCTTATTCTGATCCAAATTTATATGGTGGATGTTGTGTTGGACATTATTGATGTATGCACTTGTTGATTCGGGTTTTGACGATGTTTTCTATATGTTGTGGTCACTCATACCGGTATGCATTGTGTGTATATTGTTTATTTCGTTGTGTTAGTTTCCGTTGTGTTTTGTTACATATACATTTATATATGTTGTTGTGTTATGGCCAAAAGGCTTGTATCAATAGGATATGTTGCTACGTACAGGGGAGATGTTGTTCGTTTATTTTTGGCTCGGCATACTCTCAGGGCATGACAACTTTATTGGTTTCAAATCCCTAGATTTTGCAATGTCATACAATGATGTTTTCGTTTAGTTTTGGATTCTCGGGAGTCCATTTGTTTCGGTTTTGGTTTTGTGTGATGATATTGATAGCGACATGAGCTCTGAGCAGCATGAAGTAAGAATCCCTGATAACTTATATTCTAGTTAGATACTTATCTAAACTTATTCAACAGGAGTATACAGATAGAGTGATGGCACATGTACAGACTTATAGCAGGTCCACCAAGGTGACCAGCCGGAGTTGCCTTTAGTGTTTATACTCTCAGTTTTGTTGGCTATGTATTTAATGTTTATAACGGGGAATAACTTATAGTGTGTTGGTTATTATTCATAATCGTGGTTTGAGTTGACCACGGGATTGACCTGTTGAGTTTGTGAGTCTTTAACTTGTGTCGAAAAGGTGAATTTCCTTAGATAGACGACAGATACCGAGTCGGAAAGCAGGGGTCAAGTCGTCACATTACTTATGAAAATCAAAGATTATAGTCTTAGGGATTTTCACTAATTATGCTAGTCAGATCATTACCTGTTGGGTAATGGACAAGATGTGTAGGCTATTGTTGATGCATATAGTGTAGGGATGTATACTGAAAAGTCTATCTTTTGAATGAACATCTTTATTTTGGAATAAGAATCACATGATCATTGTATGCATATTTTTTATGGTTATGCAATATTGTCTAATACTTTACATTGTAGATAACATGGTGTGTGGTGTCACACAAGAGACCATGTTATCGGCCCCTTGAAAAGTATAAGCAAAGGCTCACAACCGAGATGACTTTGGACAAACCATCGGAATGGTTGTAGTGTGGTTTGGTATTGGTTTGTCTTGACCATAGAATCACACTAGTGCACTTTGTGTGTATTGAGCAGGACTGACTTAGAGGTGATTCGATTTATTGCTGACTACATAATCGAATCGGACCTCAGATATTATTTAGTACATGCTCTTAATCCCGATATAATAACAGGCACAAATACTTAGTACTCATCTCTTTGATTTACCAATGGGCGAGATTTATAGATTAAATCGATAGGATCGGTAAGTTGGGACATGATATTATTTATATGGTGTGCCGTTGATTATAGGAGGAAACCGTGTCCTATATATTAGGATGATGATGTCCCCTTGAGGAGCTCATAAGGTTCATCATGTAAACCCTGCAGGTGGACTTGGTCCGGCATGATGAAAAGGTTGAGTGGTACTACTCAAGGAGTTAGATATTTATTAATTAATGGTCGGTAAATTAATTAATCGACGGAAATTCGAGATCTTAAACACGGGGAGAAAATGTACAAATAATATATGGAGCCCATATTATCATATGGGGGTTGGCGAGGTAGATCAATGATGAACCTTTAGTGGATTGGATCATCATTAGTGGATCGGATTTTATGTGGGCTTGATCCATGGGTGGCCAAGACCCAACTCCTCCTCATGGTCCCTAATGTAGCCTATTAACACCTCATGATGCTTAGATCTAAAGGATAGAAACAAAACTCAAAGATCCATTAGTAGAGATTAAATCTCTAAGAACCGACGGTTGAGATTAAATCTCTAGATCCGACGGTTGAGATTAAATCCCTAGAACCAATAGAGGAGATTAATTCATGACTTATCCCTAACTCTATAAAAGGATGGAAAAGGGTTTTGGCGTGAACACAACATAGGAGAGCTAGGGTTTGGGCGGCAGGAAGGAATCCTATTTGAGATAGGATTAGGATTAGGGTTTGGAGGCAAGGGTGGCACCAAATAAGGAAGGTTCTTTCTCTCTTCTTCTTCCTCTTTTGGCCAACGTCCAGCACCCTTCCCAGCTCTTTTCCAGCCTTGGCCGACACCCAAAAGCCCCCTTCTCCTTCTCCTTAGGTGGTGGAAATGAGATATAGGGCTTTCCTTGGTGTCTTGGTTGTTTTCCACCATCTTCTCCTTCACCTAGTTGGCCGGCGGCAAGGATAGTTTTAGTTCCTTGTTGGTTATTTCTAGTGAGGAGAAAAACCTTGTTTCTATTCTTCCTCTTGCTTTGGAAGAGCAAGGAAGGAAGATTTGCGATCTAGGAGCTTCGACTTTTGGTGGATCATCGCCCACACGACGTCCAAAAGGAGGAAGGTCATACATTAGAAGATCGAGAGGTATACCTATTCTACTTTCTTCTTTTGTTTGTTGCTTGTTTTTGTTTTTCAATTATAAGCATGTTATAAATCTTTAAATGGCTAAATAAACCTTGGATCCCGAGCATAAACACAAAAACCGGCGATCTGGACATCGTCTATTCCGCGGCTACTCGTAGAATAGAGGATGGTCGCTTGAACAACTAGTTTGTTCAAGTGACCTCTCTAAACGAATAGCACGACGATGACTTGGTTTATTTGGAAATCCCTTTTGTCTAGGATTAAATTTTTTTAATCCGGGAACATCGAAGGGATCGCCATGGACAAGCTACCGAGCTGAAGTGGGAAGCGAAGTTTCCCCTCACGGACTCGATAAGCAAAACCCTTACAATTGGTTTCAGAGCTTCCAGGCAAAACCTACAATTGGTATAAGAGCCAAGGTTTCCGGTTTTGTGTGTTTAGGATTCGGTTAATTTTTATTCACTTTTTCATATATTATATGTGCCGAATAATAGTAGGATATGCATAGTTTAACTCTTTGGTTGCAGGCATAAGATCCGACTATTATGGCCATATGTGTGTATGTGATTGTATGTGTGTAAATATTTTTTTTCTTGAATCCTCGGGGTTGACGAGGCTAGTGTTTAGTTTTTGTAAATTAAATACGGAATTGTTTAGCCACTCTTTATTTTTTTTTACTTTCGATCTAGATTTCATGTATACTCTCTCGTGGAGTATAGGATCGATGGATGTAAATTAAAATAGGTTTTAGTCTCGGCTCGGATCTCCGGATGGCTTGTACATGGCGTAGGAGGAGCGGACGAGAAGGCGATGGGACGGGAGACATATTTAAGACAAAAGACATAATAGTTAGAAAATAATTTATTTTTCATATTTATTGCTTATTGTTTGATATGCATGTCGTAGCCTAGAAAATTCCTCATTTTCAAATTACTAATTGGGAGAGGGATATTTTTATAAATTCCCACAGCCTCCATTACGATTTGACAAGTGATGCAAACAAACTTGCGCATCGGCTCTGAGTGCTTTCCTGCCCATCGGATGAGATTGTTTGCGGATCACAAGGTCGAATATGGTTATAGGAAATTATTAAGGAGCGTGTGTACTTGCCCATCGTAAGGCACATAACCCAAGATAATTACCTTGGTACCAAGTAATGGTGAACACTTAGATACAAATATAAGTATCCTCCCCATCGGAGTCACTGCTTTAATTTGTAGGGCCGAAGAGAAACCAACTATTAATTTTACTTGTCAAAAGGTTAGGTTGACAAGATAGTAAAATCAATGGGTAAAACCTCCTCTTACAAATGTAGAATTTGTATACGTTCACACTATCATGGCATACGATATTCTCGGTGTTTTGAGGTGTTAGTTGATTTTGAAATTTTATTATCTGAGGAATCAATAATTTTTTGAAATCTACAGTAATGATCTATGTGATACTTAGGATTTTCAGGAATGACTTTCAGTCCACTTACTATGATACTAAAGGAAATAAACTTACTGTACCCAAACAATGTTGATTGGAAAAGAATCTAGATATTGTCTTATCTGCTAAGGAGTACATGTTTACACTCTTCGAAGAGTGTCCTCAAGCCATAGTTACTAAAAAAAGATTTCTACTTCTAAGCCGAAAGGCAAGAAGGAGGAGAAACAAGGTGGAGCAAAGGTGGTGGGAGGATCTCAGGGAGGAGTGAAGAAGCCGAATGGCAAGTACTTCACTTACAAGCAGGATGGACATTGGAAGAAGGACTGTCCCAATCCAAAGCAGAACAAAGATATATCCTTTGGACTAGTCGTTGAAACATGATTAGCGGTGTTATCTACTGGAACCTAGTGTGTAGATATGGGTGTCACTAATCATGTCTGCAATACTTTGCAGGGGTTCCAGGAAACCCAATGACTAGCTAAAGGGGAGATTACCATTTACTTAGGCAATGCCATGATGGTGGCGGCTATTGCAGTGGGAGAAGCTTTATTTATCTCTTGAGAAAAATAAAACTTAGGTTCTAGAAAATTCCCTTTATATACCTTTATTTAGAAAGAACTTAGTTTCAGTTTCTAAATTGTTTTTGGATGGATATTCTATTTCTTTTAATGTCAGAGCTGTTATAAAAAGGAATAGGGAGAATATCTGTTCAGGTACATTGATAGGAAGTTTGTATACACTTGAACCAAAACCTCCCACGATGAAATTTGAAGTTTATAACTCATCTTCTTATTCCAATAAGAGAAAAGAACCTTCGAAGATGAAACAAACATATCTTTGGCATCTTAGGCTTGGTCACATTAACCTAAGTAGAATTCAAAGGTTGATAGCTGATGGACCTTTGGGTTCATTAGTAGTGGAGGATCTCCCAACCTGTGAATCTTGCTTGGAGGGTAAGATGACCAAGAGGCCTTTTAAGACCAAGAGGTATAGAGCCAAAGATGTGTTAGGAATGGTTCATTCTGATTTGTGTGGTCCTATGACTATCCAAGCAAGAGGTAGTCTTGAATATTTCGTCTTAATCATAGACGATCATTTAAGATATGGATGACACTATGATCTGTTCGTAGTGGTGAGTACCTCTTGGGAGAGTTTAGGAAGTACTTATTAGAGGATGGGAATCAATCACAATTGACTGCACCTGGCACACCACAGTAGAATGGTGTAGCAGAGCGAAGGAATAGGACTCTTATGGAGATGGTTAGATCGATGATGAGTTATTCTGACTTGCCTGATTCGTTCTAGCGATATGCTCTAGATACGGCAATGTACATTCTGAACTTGGTTCCATCCAAATCAGTGCCTTCTACTCCCACAGAATTGTGGACTGGACGAAAGCCGAGTCTAAGACATATTCAGATATGGGAGTCCAGCACATGTGCTGGAGGCAGATACTGGTAAGTTGGAACCTCGTACAGAAGTACGTTTGTTCGTTGGCTATCCCAGGGGAACGAAGGGTGGATTGTTTTATAGTCCTAGAGATCAGAGGGTGATCGTTAGCACAAACGCCAGATTTCTAAAGGAAGACTATGTGATGAGCCACAAACCCAAGAGTAAAATTGTTCTGGAGGAGTTAAAAGGGGAAGTCACTTCTTTAGTACCACCGGTACAAGAGAATATACCACATGTCACTGCACCACGTGTCACAGAGGATACACAGGTGATACCTCATCGTAGTGGGAGGGTTGTGAGACAGCCTGATAGATTCATGATATTGGGAGAATCTTCTGATTTGGTACTTGGCGAACATGAACCTGATCCCTGGACATATGATGAGGCAATCCAAGATAAAGATGCAGGATCTTGGCAAAGTCCAATGAATGCTGAGATTGAATCTATGGATTCAAATCAGGTCTGGTAGCTAGTAGAACAACCCGATGGTGTAAAAACCATTAGATACAAGTGGATCTACAAGAGAAACAGAGGAATAGATGGGAAGGTTGAGACCTTCAAAGCGAGGCTTATTGCGAAGGGGTATACTCAGAAAGAGGGTATCGATTATGAGGAGACCTTTTCTTCGGTAGCCATGCTTAAGTCTATCCGGATTCTCTTATGCATAGCAACTCATATGGATTATGAGGTGTGGCAGATGGATGTCAAGATAGCTTTCCTTAATGGAAGTCTTGAGGAAAACATCTACATGAAGAAACCAGAGGGATTCATTGCTAAGGGCAAAGAGCATCTTGTATGTAAGCTTAATCAGTCCATTTATGGATTGAAACAAGCTTCGAGGTCTTGGAACATCCGGTTTGATGAGGTGATCCAGTCTTATGGATTTATTCAATGTCCGGATGAGTCTTGTGTATACAAGAGATGTGGCGGAAACGTAGTGGTATTTCTTGTACTATACGTAGATGACATTTTGTTGATTGGCAACAATATCAAGGTGTTATCGGACGTAAGGGTATAGTTGTCCAAACAATTTGATATGAAGGACTTGGGAGAGATAGGACACATCCTTGGGATCAAAGTTATAAGGGATCGCAGGAAAAGGATGTTGTGCTTATCCCAAGCTTCATACATAGACATGACCATGGAGAGTTTTAGCATGCAAAACTCTAAGAAGGGTTTTCTACCTTTCAGGCATGGAGTTCCTTTATCTAAGGAGATGTGTCCTAGATCATCTGAGGATATAGAGGAGATGAAGGTGGTTCCTTATGCTTCGGCAGTAGGAAGCCTCATGTATGCGATGCTCTGTATGAGACTAGATATCTTCTTTGCCGTGGGCATGGTTAGAAGATATCAGAGTAATCCAGGACAGGGACATTGGACTGGGGTAAAGCATATATTGAAGTACCTGAGAAGGACTAGGGATTATATGCTGGTTTACCGGGCAGACCAATTACTCCCTATGGGTTACACGGATTCCGACTTCCAATCTGATAGGGATAACAGTAAGTCTACCTCAGGTTTTGTGTTTACTTTGGGAGGTGGAGCCATTGTATGGAGGAGTGTCAAGAAGAAGTGCGTGGCGGACTCCACCATGGAAGCTGAGTATGTGGCGGCCTCTGAGGCGGCCAAAGAAGTTGTATGGCTCAGGAACTTCCTGATGAACTTGGATGTGATTTCTGGTTTGCCCAGAACTATCACAATTTATTGTGATAATAGTGGTGTAGTTGCAAACTCGAAGGAACCACGAGCCCATAAGGATAGTAAACACATAGAGCGCAAGTACCACTTGATACGAGAAATCATAAAGAGAGGAGAAGTTGTTGTGGCCAAGATTGTATCGGAGGATAACCTGGCAGATCCTTTCACTAAGGCCCTTCCGGCGAGAGCTTTTGATAGGCATGTGGAGGGAATGGGGATCATATGTATGACACTTTGAGGACAACATAGTCTTTTAGTATAAGTGGGAGATTGTAGAGATGTATACTGAAAAGTCTATCTTTTGTATGAACATCTTTATTTTGGAATAAGAATCACATGATCATTGTTTGCATATTTTTTATGGTTATGCAATATTGTCTAACACTTTACATTGTAGATAACATGGTGTGTGGTGTCACACAGGAGACCATGTTATCTGCCCCTTGAAAAGTATAAGCAAAGGCTCACAACCGAGATGACTTTGGACAAACTATCGGAATGGTTGTAGTGTGGTTTGGTATTGGTTTGTCTTGACCATAGAATCACACTAGTGCACTTTGTGTGTATTGAGCAGGACCGACTTAGAGGTGATTAGATTTATTTCTGACTACATAATCGAATCGGACCTCAGATATTATTTAGTACATACTCTTAATCCCGATATAATAACGGGCACATATACTTAGTACTCATCTCTTTGATTTACCAATGGGCGAGATTTATAGATTAAATCGATAGGCTCGGTAAGTTGGGAGATGATATTATTTTTATGGTGTGCTGTTGATTATAGGAGGAAACCGTGTCCTATATATTAGGATGATGATGTCCCCTTGAGGAGCTCATAAGGTTCATCATGTTAACCCTACAAGTGGACTTGGTCCGGCATGATGAAAAGATTGAGTGGTACTACTAAAGGAGTTAGATGTTGATTAATTAATGGTCGGTAAATTAATTAATCGACGGACATTCGAGATCTTAAACACGGGAAGAAAATGTACAAATAATATATGGAACTCATATTATCATATGGGGGTTGGTGTGGTAGATCAATGATGAACGTTTAGTGGATTGGATCATCATTAGTAGATCGGACTTTATGTGGGCTTGATCCATGGGTGGCCAAGACCCAACTCCTCCTCATGGTCCCTAATGTAGCCTATTAACACCTCATGATGCTTAGATCCAAAGGATAGAAACAAAACTCAAAGATCCATTAGTAGAGATTAAATCTCTAAGAACCGACGGTTGAGATTAAATCTCTAGATCCGACGGTTGAGATTAAATCCCTAGAACCAATGGAGGAGATTAATTCATGACTTATCCCTAACTCTATAAAAGGATGGCAAAGGGTTTTGGCATGAACACAGCATAGGAGAGCTAGGGTTTGGGCAGCAAGAAGGAATCCTATTTGAGATAGGATTAGGATTAGGGTTTGGAGGCAAGGGTGTTACCAAATAAGGAAGGTTCTTTCTCTCTTCTTCTTCCTCTTTTGGCCAACGTCCAGCACCCTTCCCAGCTCTTTTCTAGCCTTGGCCGATCCCAAAAGCCCCCTTCTCCTTCTCCTTAGGTGGTGGAAACGAGATATAGGGCTTTCCTTGGTGTCTTTGTTGTTTTCCACCATCTTCTCCTTCACCTAGTTGGTCGGCGGCAAGGATAGTTTTAGTTCCTTGTTGGTTGTTTCTAGTATTGGAATGTATACTGAAAGCCTAGCTCTTTTGTATGAACATTTTCATTTTGAAATAAGAATCACATGATCATTGTTTACACTTTATATTTATTATATGTGTGCATATTGTCTAATACTTTACATTGTAGATAACATGGTGCTTGGTGTGGCACAGAAGATCATGTTATCAGTCCCTTGTAGAATATAAGTAGAGGCTCACAACCAAGATGGTTTTGGACAAACCATTGGCATGGTTGTAGTGTAGCTTGGTATTGATTTGTCTTGAATATAGAGTTAGACTAGTACACTTAGGTGTATTGAGCAGGACCGACATAGAGGTGATTCAATTTATTGCTGACTACATAATTGAATCGGACCTCGGATATTATGTTGTACATGATCTTAATCCCGATATAATAACGGGCACATGTACTTAGTATTTATTTCTTTGATTTACCAAATGGTGAGATTTATATGGATTAAATCAATATGCCAGGTAAGTTGGGAAATGATATTATTTACATGGTGTGTCGTTAATTATAGGAGGAAACTGTGTCCTACATATTAGGTTGATGATGTCCCCTTGAGGAGCTCATAAGGTTCATCATGTAAACCCTGCAGGTTGACTTAGTCAACATGATGATAAGGTTGAGTGGTACTACTCGAGGAGTTAGATGTTAATTGATTGATGGTCAGTAAATCAATTAATTGACAGACATTCGATATCTTAAACATAGGGAGATGGATGTACAAATAATGTATGGAGCCCATATTAATTTATGGGGGTTGGTGAGGTAATTCGATAATGATCCTCTAGTGGAATGGAACATCATTGATGGATCAAGTTTGTGTGGTTCCGATCCATCGGGTGGCCAAGATCCAACTCCTCCTCATGGTCCCTATCGTAGCCTAATATAAACCTCATGAAGCCTAGATCCAATGATGGAAAACAAAACTCTAGATCCAACGGTGGAGATTAAATCTCTAGATCCGACGGTTGAGATTAAATCTCTAGATCCGACAGTTGAGATTAAATCCCTAGATCCGACGGTGGAGATTAAATCTCTAGATCCGATGGTTGAGATTAAATCTCTAGATCCGACGGTTGAGATTAAATCCCTAGATACGACGGTGGAGATTAAATCTCTATATCCGACGGTTGAGATTAAATCTCTAGATCCGATGGTTGAGATTAAATCCCTAGAACCAACGGTGGAGATTAAAACAAGGCTTAAGCCTAACTCTATAAAAGGGGGCTTAAGGTGGGCGACAAGGGAGTTGTTTCATGATTTTTGGAGATTAGGGTTTTGCCTATCAATAGCTTGGGCGGCAAGAAACCCTAGGAAAGTTAGGGTTTGGTTGGGCGGCTAGGGTTTGGAAGCTGGAGTGGGTGGCAACTATAGGTGAGGTTCTCTTCTTCTTCCTAGGGTGTTGCCGGCACCTATCTCTTTTCCCTCTACCTTGGTCGGCGCTCAACCTATTCCTCTCCACCTCTTCTTTTCTTCTTGGCCAGCGGCACAAAGGAGCTAGGGATTGTTCCCTTGTTTGGTTCCTTGGTTGGCCATCTTGTTCTCTCTATTCTTGGGGCTGGCGGCATCAAGCTTTTGTGGCTTGGTGGTTGGCTCAAGCAAGAAGGGAAGGAGAGTTCTTCTTTCTTTTGATTGAAGAAGATATAGGAAGCTTCAACTTGTGGAGGATCTTCGCCCACACGAAGTCTACAAGGAGGTTAGGACCTACGATAGAAGATCGAGAGGTATAAAAGTTTTACAAGTTTTATTATTGATCTTTGCATGTTCTTATTAATATGTTTGTATGTGTTGATTATACATGTCTACATCCATATGTATTTGTATAATCATGGACCCCGAAGATAAACACAAAAATCATCCGTCTGTCTCTTCCGCGGCTAACCGACTAGAAGAGTTGTGTTGCTTGAACAACTAGTTTGTTCAAGCGATCGCTCAAGTCGTTAGCACGACGACGAATTGGTTGAGCTTAGGAAACTCATCCCATCCGGATTAGTTTTCATTAGTGAAAATTTTAATCCGGAGACATGGGAGCCAACGAGCCTCCGAGCATGCCATCAAAGTGGTATCAGAGCCACGGTTTTCGGTTTTGTGTGTTTTGGATTTGGTTACTTTCATGCACTTATCATATATTGTGTATGCCGGATGATAGTAGGATGTGCGTAGGATAACTTTTTGGTTGCAGGCATAAGATCCAACTATTATGGCTATATATGTGTGTATGTGATTGCATGTGTGTGTGATTGTATATTATTTGAATCCTCGGGGTTGACGAGGCTAAATTAGTATTTAATTTTTATAATTAAATATGGCATTGTTTAGCCACTCAATTAAGTTTACTTTCGATCTAGATTATTTGTACACTCCTTCGTGGAGTATAGGATCGATGGATGTAAATTAAAATAGTTTATCTTGGCTCGGATCTCTTTGGTGACTTGTGCACCGAAAAAGGTGGAGCGGACAAGGTGGCAACACGACGGGACACATATTGGAGAACAATGCCATAATAGTTGGGAAAATTATATTTTTTCCATATTTATTGCTGATTTGTTTTATATGCATGTTGTGTTTGCTTGAAAATTCCTCACTAACAATTTACTAAGTGGGAGAGGGACATTTTAATTAATTCCCGCGGCCTCCATTACAATTTGACGTGTGATGCAACAAACTTGTGCGTCGGCTCTGAGTGCCTTCCTCCCCATCGGATGAGTTTGTTTGTGGATCACTAAGTCAAATAATGGTTATAGGAAATTATTTAGGAGCGTGTGTACTTCTCCATCGGTAAGGCACATAATCCGAGATAATTCCCTTAGTATCGTGTATGGTGCACACTTAGATACAAATAAAAAGTATCCTCCCCATCGGAGTCACTGCTTTTATTTGTAGGGCCAAAGAGGAACCAACAATTAATTTTATTTGTCAAAAAGTAAGGTTGACAAGATAATAAAATTAAAGGGTTAAACCTCCTCTTACAAATGTAGAATTCGTATACGTCCACACTATCGTGGCATGCGATATTCTCGGTGTTTTAAGGTGTTGGTTGATTTCGAAATTTTATTGTTTGAGGAATCAATGATATTTGAAATCTAATATTTTGATCATTATGATTCTTAGGTTTTTCAAATGGCTTTCAACCCACTTGGTGTGATATTATAAGAAAATAAACTTACTGGAACAAATTATATTGATTGGAAAAGAAATTTGGATATTGTCTTAACTACAGAGGAGTACAAATTTGTACTCTTCGAGGTCTGTCCTCCTAAGCCCACCGATGACTGTGATGAAAAGGAGAAAGAAAGTTATAAGAAATGGATCAAGGAAGATGAGATGGCGCGGTGTTACATTTTGGCATCTATGTCAAATGTGCTGCAACATCAGCATCAGGCCATGGCCACGGCTTATGACATGATGTTCAATCTCATGGAACTTTTCGGACATCAGAGTAGGGAGGCCAAATAGGAGGCTATGAGGAACTTGATGATGACCACCATGATCGAGGGAACACCCGTCAGGGACCATGTTCTCAAGATGATGGCTCATCTGAATGAGAAGGAAGTCCTCGGAGCTAAGATCGATGGGGAAACCTAGGTCGATATCATTCTCCAGTCTCTGCCTAGGAGTTTTGAGTAGTTCCGCCTCAACTACAACATGAACAAGAGGTTGTATTCGTTAGCGGAGCTTCTGACAGAACTCCAGGCGGCAGAGGGGCTTTTTCGTCAAAGCGCTCAAGCCATGGTTGCTCAGAAGGTTTCTACTTCTAAACCAAAAGGGAAGAAGAAGAAGAAGCAAGGTGGAGCAAAGAAAGTGGCAGTAGGACCTCAGGCAGGAGTGAAGAAGCCAAAAGGTAAGTGCTTCACTTGCAAGCAACCGACATCGGGAAGGCGGATCCCTCGCCGAAAGAACAAAGGTATATCTTCTTGTTTAGTTGTTGAAACATGTTTAGCGGTGTTATCTACCAGTACCTAGTGTGTAGATACAGGAGCCACTGATCATGTCTACAATACTTTGCAGGGGTTCCAGGAAACCCGACGACTAGCTGAGGGAGAGATTACCATCTTCATGGGCAATGCTTCAAAGGTGGCCGCTATTGCAGTGGGAGACATTTATTTACCTTTTGATAGGAATAAAGTTTTGGTTTTGAGAAATTGTCTTTATGTACCTACTTTTAGAAAGAATCTAATTTCAGTTTCTAAATTGTTTTTGGATGGATATTCTGTTTCTTTTAATGACAAAGTTGTTATACAAAGGAATAGGGAGATTATCTATTCTGGTACATTGGTTAGTAATTTGTACACTCTTGAACCGAAAACTCCCACGATGCATATAGAAGTGAATAACTCATCTTCTAAGTCTAATAAGAGAAAAGAACCTTCGAAAATTAACCAGACATATCTTTGGCACCTAAGACTTGGTCATATTAACCTGAGTAGAATTCAAAGGTTGATAGCTGATGGACCCTTGGGTTTATTAGTGGTGGAATATCTCCCAACCTGCGAGTCTTGCTTGGAAGGTAAGATGACCAAGAGGCCTTTTAAGGCTAAGGGGTATAGAGCCAAAGATGTATTGGAATTGGTTCATTCTGATTCGAAAGTCTTGATCTATGTCTATCCAGTTGTCTCTTTTATAGACGATTATTCAAGGTATGGATACATTTACTTGATGCGCCGCAAGTCTGAATGCTTTGACAGCTTCAAAGAATTCAAGGCTGATGTGGAGAACCGTCAAGGTAAAAGTATCAAGACACTATGATCTGATCGTGGTGGCGATTATCTCTTGGGAGAGTTTAGGAGTTACTTATCAGAGGCTGGGATTCAATCCTAATTGTCCGCACCTGGCACACCCCAGCAGAATGGTGTGGGGGAGCAAAGGAATAGGACTCTTATGGAGATGGTCAGATCGATGATGAGTTATTCTGAGTTACCTGATTCGTTCTGGGGGTTTGCTCTGGAAACGACAGCACACATTCTGAACTTGGTTCCATCTAAGTCAGTACCCTCTACTCCCACAGAATTGTGGACTGGGCGAAAGCCTAGTCTAAGACATATTCGGATTTGGGGTAGTCCAGCACATGTGCTGAAGGGAGATGCTGGTAAGTTGGAATCTCGTACAGAAGTACGCTTGTTTGTTGGCTACCCTAAGAGAACGAAGGGTGGTTTGTTCTATAGTCCTAGAGATCAGAAGATGATTGTGAGTACGAATGCCAGATTTCTAGAGGAGGACTATGTGATGAACCACAAGCCCATGAGTAGGATTGTTCTTGAGGAGTTGATAGGGGAAGTCCCGACTTCAGTACCACCGGTACAAGAGGAAATACCACAAGTCACTACACCATGTGTCACAGAGCATACATAAGAGGCACCTCGTCGTAGTGGGAGGGTTGTTAGACAACCCGTGAGATTCATGTTCTTGGGAGAGTCTTCGGACTTAGTCCCTGGTAAACATGAACCTGATCCCTGGACACATAACGAGGCACTCCAAGTTAGAGATGCGGTATCTTGGCAAAGAGTGATGAATTTAGAGATAGAATCTATGGATTCTAATCATGTCTGGGAGCTAGTAGAACCACCCGATGGTGTGAAAGCCAATGGATGCAAGTGGATCTACAAGAGAAAGAGAGGATTAGATGGGAAGGTTGAGACCTTCAAAGCTTGGCTTGTTGCGAAAGGGTATACTCAGAAAGAGGGTATCGATTATGAGGAGACCTTTTCACCGATAGCTATGCTTAAGTCTATCCGGATTCTCTTATCTATTGCTGTTCATGAGGATTATGAGATTTGGCAGATGTATGTTAAGACAGCTTTCCTTAATAGAAGTCTTGAGGAAAACATCTATATGAAGCAACCAGAGGGATTCATTGCAAAGGGAAAAGAGCATCTTGTGTGTAAGCTTAATCGGTCCATTTATGGATTGAAGCAAGCTTCTAGATCTTGGAACATCCGCTTTGATGAGGTAATCCAGTAATATGAATTTATTCAAAGTCTGGATGAGCATTGTGTATACAAGAGATGTGATGGAAACTTAGTGGTATTTCTTGTACTATACGTAGATGACATTTTGTTAGTTCGTAACAATATCATAGTGTTATCAGACGTAAGGGTATGGTTGTCCAAACAGTTTGATATGAAGGACTTGGGAGAAGTGGGACACATCCTTGGGATCAAGGTAATAAGGGATCGCAAGAAAAGGATGTTGTGCTTATCTCAAGCTTCATACATTGACACTATCCTTGCTCATTTTAGCATGCAGAACTCCAAGAAAGGTTTTCTACCTTTTAGGCATGGAGTACCTTTATCTAAAGAGATATGTCCCAAAACATCAAAGGAGATAGAGGAGATGAAGGTGGTTCCTTATGCTTCGGCAGTAGGAAGCCTCATGTATGCTATGCTATGTATGAGACCAGATATCTGCTTTGCTGTGGGCATGGTTAGCAGATATCAGAGTAATCTTGGACAGGGACATTGGACTGCGGTAAAACATATATTGAAGTACCTGAGAAGGACTAGGGATTATATGCTGGTTTAATGGGAAGATCAATTAGTCCCTGTGGATTACACGGATTCTGATTTCCAATCAAATAGGGACAATAGTAAGTCTACCTAGGGTTTGTGTTTACTTTTGGAGGTGGAGCCATAGTATGGAGGAGTGTCAAGCAGAAATGCTTGGCGGACTCTACCATGGAAGCTGAGTATGTGGCAGCCTCTGAGGCAGCCAAGGATGTTGTATGGCTCAGGAACTTCTTGATGGACTTGGATGTGATTCCTGGTTTGCCCAGAACTATCAAAATTTATTGTGATAACAGTGGTGCAGTTGTAAACTTGAAGGAACCACGAGCCCATAAGGCGAGTAAACACATAGAGCGCAAGTACCACCTGATATGAGAGATCATATAGCGAGGAGAAGTAGTTGTCGCCAAGATTGCATCAGAGGATAACCTGGTGGATCCATTCACTAAGGCCCTTCCAGCTAAAGCGTTTGATAGGCATGTGGAGGACATGGGTTTCAGATGTATGGTAGTGTGATGACAGCATAGTCTTTTAGTATAAGTGGGAGATTGTTAGAATGTATACTGAAAGCCTAGCTCTTTTGTATGAACATTTTCATTTTGAAATAAGAATCACGTGATCATTGTTTGCACTTTATATTTATTATATGTGTGCATATTGTCTAATACTTTACATTATAGATAACATGATGCTTGGTGTGGCACAGTGTTAGTAATATATGAGAGATGTCCTAAGGCAATCGCCTTATGTATGAACCATTTATATGATAAATGAAGATTCACTATTTGAGTATACATGGTTTCATGTATTTGATTGGATCTTAAACTCATTTACTGAATATCCGTGATACGACTCACAGCATGAGAGAATTTGTGATTGGATCACAACTAGTGAGTATCTCTACATGTGTAATTGTGATGTATCGGAATTATCCCTAGTAGATGAATTGATGGATTTGGACACCATCAATTCTGTCAAGACTAGCACGAGGTATACTCCTTGGTGTATCCAAGCAGCTAATTCTCACTGGGTGGAGACATTGTGATGTCCGGAGTTATTCGTGGATGCTAGTTATGGTAACTAGTTCATTGGAGTGACCAGCCATAAGACTTCATATGGTTCTCTGCATATATAGATATGTCAACGAAGTTCTTACTGTAGCTTAAGTGCGATGTTCCTTCGACTTGCGGTATTCAAGTCATCTTGATCATAAAGACTTATGCTTTGACATCTTAAGCAAGCATCTCTGTGGAGATGTGGACCCGGGATGATTGGGTATAAGTCGAAGTGATCGAAGGTGTTTGAATAGCCTATAAAAGATTCACCACTCCTTGCGAGGAGATGTATACGCATGGCCTCTCGTCGGATTGTTACTAAAGTCTTTGGCCAAAGCATTACATGTTTAGAGTAAGGTACTCTTCGATACACGTGCAGTAACTAGAATCCGTAGGACGAGGAAATGATACTTGGGCTAGGTGTGACGTAGTCAGCCTAGTGGGGACTGACACTATAGACCATGTCCTGAACCAAGTGGGTATAAGATGAGTGAAGGGAATGGGGCACGATTCATTCGAGCTGCTAAAGGGTTTCAGAAATAGTTCTGGATCAACCGTTGATCTTTTTGGTTAATTGGGGATCATGATGTACTACTAGGTGCCACTCATGATCATTCTATAATTAATGGTTAATTATAGACGGCCAACATAAACCGAGAACCTATTTGGTGACATGCACAACGAGCGTAATCCGAAGGATTTAAAACGAGCTTGAGAATGAGATTCTCAGACCGAGAGAAACTAAGTTTGGTTGGACCAAACAAGAAGCGAGCATGAAATCGCTTCAGTCGCAATGGAAGTGTGGATGAGCCGTGTCTTATGAAGACATAATGGATGAACCAAAATGGTTTGGTTCTAATCCAATGGAGGAGAATAAACCAAAGGGTTTGGTTTATTTTAAACGAATGAACCAAAAGTTAGTTCGGTTCGTTTTAACTTAAAATAAATCATCATGGTTTGGTTTATTTTAACTTATATTAATGGAGCGGGTTAACGCGCCTTATGGTTATGATCCAATAATCAATAAGAGAATTAGTTCTCTATAAAAGAGGGCTTAAGGGTTTGTTAAACCCTAATTCAAAAACCCTAACCTAATAGTTGCCGCCCACCTCCCCTTGGAGATTTTGGCGCCAACCATCCTCCTTACCGCCGCCCACCTTGAAGCTCCTTGGTCGGCATCCAGAAGGTGATGACCTTCACTCTTGCCGGCGTCGAGCTGTTGCCGGAGGAGCTCCGGTGATCTCCATTGGGTTTGTCATCAAGGTGAGCTTCATCCTACCTTTTTGGCCTGCCCTAATTCCTCCACCAAAGCTGTCCAGTTTTCTGGACAGCTTGTTTCCCTCTCGTCGGAGCATCGTTTGGATGACGGTTGGAGCTCCGACAGCGCCTAACTTACCGGGGATTCGATCTCCGGTAATCCTCATAGGTGGAGGACGAAGGATTCGTCAAACGGTTGACGAATACCTCTCCGGAGAAGCGAGTTTTGAGGACTCGTCTTTGGATCCGAATTTGGATTCGGATCGTGATCCTCTCTCGATCACGTCGTCTTCTACACGAGGCTAGTAACTCGTACGAAGACAAAGCTCGTGACTTTGTGAAGTCATCCCGAAGATACTTGGCGTGGATATGGATAGAGACGATTCTAGCGAGGATCATTCCGGTTGATGCCGTTCCCGCTACACGTGATACGAAAGGTATACGTAGTTAAATTTCCTTTTATTGCAAAATTTAAATTTACGGTTATGTCTACACATGTTGTACTATGCATGCGTGTGATGTGTGTGTTGTAATAAATGTAGATTTATTATTTTTATTTCTTCCGCTGTGCACATGTTTGCGAAACATGTTCGAACACACACTTGCCGCGGTGCCGAAAACCCAACAGTGGTATCAGAGCCCAGGTTGTGTTTTGACATAATCGTAAAATGGTTTTGCGATAGTCATAATGATATTTCTAGAAATTTTCTACTTTTGGAAAGTTAGAAGTATTTATTGAAATTTTTCAATTTTGGAAAGTCTAGAAGTATTTATGGAAATCTTTCACTTTTGGAAAGTTGGAAGTATTTATTGAAATTGATGTTTTCCATAAATAAAATATTTGATTATATTTTGGAAATTTGTTTCCTAATTTAATAATGATTTGATTTGGGAAATCAAATCTTAAATTATTTTATTTCAATAAGTAGTTTTGATGATTTAGGAAATTGGTTTCCTAAATTGACTTTCCTTAATAAACCATTTCCATAAATAAAATATGTGATTAGATTTGGAAATTTGTTTCCTAATTTAATCATGATTTGATTTAGAGAATCAAATCTTAAACATATTTTATTTCCATAAATAGTTATGACATATAAGGAAATTATATACATGACATAATTGTATGTCATGTAATTGCATTAGATGCATATCATTATGTTATGCGTGTCGTGACATGTAGATGTATGCCATGTATGCCATGCCATGTAGATAATAGTTATTTGCATGCAAAGAGGATGAGACATAAAAACCCTTACTCAATATTAAAGCCTACACCTTCCATTAATATGGTTAGAACCAGAGTTCCGTTTCTTGTTTGGGTTGTTGGACTCTCTCCAAGCCCAGCTCGAACCCGAACATGTTCTAACCATGGAATAGTTTAATACTAATATGGTAAGAGTCAGAGGTCAATCGTTAGCTTTGGTTGTTGGACTCTCTCCAAGCCGGGCTAATTGGTTGAATGCGCTCTAACCATATTAAAATTATTTCTCGATTAATTGGTTGGCTTTAACCTGGAGCATCAGCTTGTTGGACTCTCTCCAAGGTCGATGTAAAGGGAGGTGAAGTTGGGTGCTATGCATATGATGCATACTTGTTAATGTGTTAACAACCCGATGTATGTGTGAACATTCAATAAGTTGATAGAACATTGTGATATTTGCATATACGTGATATGCAATCAGTATAGTTGATACCTACCGTCGTAGTTATGAATGACTTGTTGGACTCTCTCCATGGTTGTTCATATTTATGATGGATATCAGCCCATTCGGAGATAGACCAACGATCTCCCGAAGTGATTTTGGGGTTTTGAAATTCGAAAAATGAATGGGATTTATAAATGTATATTGATGCATTTTAAAATCATTTTCTCGTATATGCTCGTTTTGTATTTCTAGGTCAATCGATTGACTATGATGTCTTTGAATTTACGCACTATTTTGGATTAAAACAAACTGACTGGGCCTAACTTCCTGGACTGGCTTAGAAACCTGAGAATTTTTCTCAAGCATATGTCCTTGAAGAGCCTCTTCCCAACCGTCCTAAGGACGATGCAACTCTAGACCAAATGTTGGTCTATCAGAAGCATGTGGAAGATTCTGAGCTGGCGAGTTGCATCATGCTAGCGGCGATGGTACCTGAGTTGCAAAAGCAGCATGAGCATATGGATGCTAATACTATGGTCTTTCATCTTCATGAGTTGTTTGATGAGCAAGCGAGATCCGAAAGGTTCGAAGTCTCCAGGCTCCTCTTCACCACGAAGATGCAAGAAGGTTCGTCTGTAGTGCAATTTGTGTTAGTATGAGCCCTTAGTGCCAATTATGAGATGATTGATGAGGGAAACTTTTGTATTATATTCTTACATTAATAAAGGCAAAGATTGATTATTATATTTCTTTACGCGTGTGCCAGCTAAATAAATATAATAATGCCCATGAATAGTAGCTTGTTATCTATAGTATATCAATTGGTAGAATTGATTATGAGAAGCTGTAGAGAACACTATTCTTAAATATTCCTAGTCGAGTATTGTATTAATAGACAAGGGCTATATTGATACATTGAGACTAGCATGTAGGTCAATGGATGACTTGATCTCACAAGTCATGGATATGTGATATCACATTGATACATGAGTATATATATTGGAGACTATATATACTAAATTGACCCACCATGAGAAAGTATCATGGATCGTTATTTGAGTGTCATATACTTTCTCATGTGACTATTAGTATGAATAGTCCTTAGACCTGAAGTCACTACGGTTCCCTATATAAGGAGTTATGTACTTTGGTATCGTCTAACGTCACACCGTAATTGGGTGACTATAACGGCGATCACTGAGTATGTAATGAATTATGCGGAGGGATGTGAGTGATGTAGATGGGATATATCCCTCTCATATGACGGGAGTGATATCTTTGGCCTCTTGATAGAGTAGGACCACGAAATGCATGGTCATGCTCAAATGAGTCAATATGAGATATTGAACTCATTTGTTTTGAGTGAGTCTACTTGGGGATCAAGAAACATAAAGATTGATAAGAGGGTGACACGGTCTATGCCTCATTAATCGATCTAAGATATCAAGGATAGAAGGACACTGTCATATGATAATAGTCACTGAAGAGGTTGTCGGATCTCGACATTCTCATCACTTGGGTAGCAATAATATATTGTTAGATGTCGCTCATTGCTTATGTATCTAAAATGGTTTTGGATACATTGCCAACGTTATGAGAGCCTATAGGGTCACACACAAAGAACATATTATTTTGGAGAGGAAATCATTTTGGTTTGACTAAAATGAATTATTAGTTAATTGGATTAAATAGAATGAGTAAGACTCATTACTTGGCTAAATTTGAGTTGAACTCATATTGGTTTATGTTGAGTTAGACTCAAGTCAAACCAAGAGAAGAAGGCTAAAATGAATAATACATGAATTAATAATATAATACACGAATTAATAAATGGGGTTTTAAATGGGATTTAAAACTCATTAATGTGCATTTAATGGGCATTAATTGACTTCCTTTCTTTTACCATAGAGAATAAGGAAGTGCATTTAATGTCTCATTAAGGTGTATTATGGTTGCTTCTTCTTCTTCAACGTGGACAATGAAAAATAGAATCTGATTTTTATTTTTTTTCATTAACAACACAAGAGGCCCAAGTACCGAGTGGAAAAGTGAGACCTTGGAGTGGTTGCTAGCACAACCGAAAGGGCTTACCTCTTCTCTCCAAGATCATGTGTGTGTGCACCGTAGAGGCGTGGACATTCTGACCACGCTGAGATCCGCAAGTGTTGCTGACTGGAATTCGAAGGGCACGCTTCGAAGGTAATCTCAATTCATATAGGATAGAATCGATAATTTAAACGAGTATATTTTTTTTTGCTTGGATCTCTGGAGGGATCCTAAGTTTTCCACTGCGAATTTTATTTATCGCTCGGGATCCCTACAGTGGTATCAGAGCCACTTGTAAAAAAAAATGTACACATTTTTTTTGGGTGTTTTATGTGATATAAACATGAGATTAGTTTTATTATGTTTTTTTTGCCGACTCGGTATATGTCCGAGTTGATTTAGCTAAGCAGATAGTCTGCCGAGTGGGCTGAATCAAGTCGGATGGTGCCGACTCCGCCTGTGTCCGAGTTGATTCAGCCAAGCAGATGGTCTGCCAAGTGGGCTGGTTCAAGTCGGACGGTGCCGAACACACCTGGCCATCTGGAGGTCTCGGGACCGCCGTAGTGTTGCGGCTAATCGGCATAGCGGCTTAAAAATTGCACATAATAAAACTGATAAATAAAATAATTTATTAAATCATTGTGAATGATTTGTATATGGTGCATGGTTATGGCCTAGCACCCAATATGATTGTGGTTATGTGTTGTAATTCATAATACGCGCGCGTCATATGTATGTGGGTGTTGTAATTTTTTACACGGCCTGCGTGTCGTGCCTTCACTTCTATTTTCTAGTTGTAAAATAGATTTAGACTCGAATGTAACTCGAGTGTTCTCATTTTGTAATGTACAAAATAAATAAGCAATGAAAGTCCATTGAAGGTGGATGTTACAAGGACGATGCTGACAACACATGCTGACCAAAGGAAGCGCTTGGAGAAGATGCTATCCCTAGGGTAACCAATCAATTTTCTCATTGGCTTGAGAAATTGTAGAATAAGGGTCATAACCATGTCACGTTTAACGTATATGTGATATATTTTGTGTGTATGTGATGCATGCTAGATAATCTGTTATCTTAAAATTAAGTCAAATGAATTGCCTACCAAAGTTTGGTACTCATAAACTACCTCAATCATTTGTGTTGGGTTTGCCAAAGCAAAGCAGCGCATTTTATCTTGGTAGAGTGCGAGAGGAAAAAAAAAAAAATCAGTGTACTTCGTTTCAGTTAACTTAAGCAAGTGTCTCAATTAGATTGAGAAATACTTAGAGGCATTTCCTAATAGTTAGGAGACACGGATAAGAGAACATTTATACTAAGTCTTGGGCGATTAGCCAAAGCTAACTCAAGATGATGTATAATGTGAGTCTTGATCCTTTATTCCAAGAGTTGCATACGATGCAATTGGTAAAATGGTACCTACCTAGTGATACTAAATCTTGGGCGATTAGCCAAAGCTAACTCAAGGTGAGGTATGATGTGGATCTTGTCCCACATGAACTTGAAGCTCAATAGAACTGGTATGACTAGCTCCTATTGAAGCTGAGGGAATCAGTGGGAGTCTCATTTAATTAAAGGCCTAATTAAATGATTTCAGATATAATACTCATTTCTGCATATTATTTCTGTTGTAGATTACTATGTCTTCAAATATGTCAAATACCCTCTCTCTGCGATCGGTCCTTGAGAAGGACAAGCTCAATGGAGCAAACTTCATTGACTAGTTCAGAAATTTGAGAATAGTTCTTAAACAGGAGCGGAAACTCTATGTTCTAGAGCAACCCATTTCTGAACCACCCGCCAATAATGCTACTCGTGCAGATAAGGATGCAAACAAGAAGCATTAAGATGATGCATTAGATGCATCATGCCTTATGCTTGCAACCATGAACTCTGAGCTTCAGAAGCAACATGAGAACATGGATGCCTTTGATATGGTTGCACACTTAAAGCAACTATATCAAGGGCAGGCGAGGCACGAGAGATTTGTGGTATCTAAGGCATTATTTTCATGCAAAATGCAAGAAGGAACACCCGTAGGAACTTATGTTCTCAAGATGATTGGGTATGTTGAGAACCTTGAAAGATTGGGGTTTCCTTTAGGCCAAGAGTTGGCCACTAACCTTATTCTATATTCGCTGCCTAGAGGCTTTAGTCAATTTGTCATGAATTATTACATGAGCGAAATTGACAAACCATTGCTTGAGCTCTTAAGCATGTTGAGAACTACTGAGAGCAATCTTAAGAAGATGCAACCTGGTACTAATGATGTACTTATGGTTAAAAAGGGCAAGGGTAAGAAAAAGTCTAAAGGAAAGGGTAAGACCCAGAATAAAGATAAGGACAAAGCATTGAAGCCTAAAGGTGGGGTGGCCAAGGAAGGGCTTGCTTCCACTGCAAGGAAGCTGGACATTGGAAGAGGAACTGCAAAAAGTACCTCGAGGAAGTTCAGAAGAAGAAAGGAAGTGAGGCTTCCACTTCAGGTATACATGTTATAGAAGTCAATCTATCTATTTCTTCCTCATGGGTATTGGATACCGATTGTGCTTCTCACATTTGTACCAATGTGCAGGGCTTGAGAAGAAGTAGATCTTTGACAAAAGGAGAAGTGGACCTACGTGTTGGCAATGGCGCAAGAGTTGCTGCTATAGCTGTAGGAACATATTCCTTATCATTACCCAGTGGTTTAATTCTAGAACTTGAAGAGTGTTATTTCGTACCTGCAATAACTAAGAACATTATGTCTATATCTTGTTTGGACAAGAAAGGTTTTTCATTTATAATTAAGGACAAGTGTTGTTCTGTATATTTAAATGAAATGTTCTATTGCAGTGCACACTTGATGAATGGACTCTATGTTCTAGACCTTGAAAACTCAGTCTATAACATAAATACCAAACGATTCAAATCTAATCATTTGAATCAAACATATCTTTGGCATTGTCGCTTGGGTCACATAAATGAGAGTCGCATAGCCCAGCTCCATAAGGATGGATTACTGGACTCATTTGATTTTGAATCATATGAGGTATGTGAATCTTGTCTTTTAGGCAAGATGACCAAGACTCCATTTAGTGGACAAGGCGAATGAGCGATAGATTTGTTAGGCCTCATACATAGTGATTTATGCGGTCCTTTCAAAGTCGCAGCCAGAGGAGGTTATCAGTACTTCATCGCATTTACTGATGATTTCAGTAGATATGGATATGTGTATTTTATGAGACACAAATCAGAATCCTTTGAAAAGTTCAAAGAATTCAAGAATGAAGTACAGAACCAACTTGGTAAGAGTATTAAGATGCTTCGATCAGATCGACGTGGGGAATACCTAAGCCAAGAGTTTAGTGACTATCTAGTTGAGTGTGGGATAAGATCTCAGCTCACTCCACCTGGAACACCACAGTTGAATGGTGTATCTGAGAGGAGAAATCGTACTCTATTAGATATGGTACGATCAATGATAAGTCATACAGAACTTCCTCCTTCCTTCTGGGGATATGCTCTAGAGACCGCCGCTTTCACACTTAACCGTGTTCCTTCTAAGGCAGTCGTAAAGACACCATATGAGATATGGACTGGGAAGAGTCCCAAGATGTCTTTTATGAAGATTTGGGGTTGTGAGGCTTACGTACGACGTCAAGTATCAGATAACCTAGGCACCAAATCAGATAGATGCTTTTTCGTTGGATATCCCAAGGAAACTAAGGGATATTACTTTACAACCCCACACAAGGCAAAGTGTTTGTTGCTAGAAATGATGTTTTTCTAGAAAGGGAATTTATTTCTAGAAAAATAAGTGGGAGTAAAATTGATCTTGAAGAAGTTCAAGATACACAAAATAGCACTGATTCCTTAATAGAACAAGAAGAGTCATCACAAGGAGTTGTGATACAACCTGTTCAGGTAGACCAAGCTCTGCGCAGGTCTGATAAGATATGTCATCAACCTGAGAGATATTCTTTTCTCTTGGATGATAATGATGGTATCATGTTTGATTAGCCGACATCCTATCAGGAAGCTGTAATGAGCCCAGATTCTGAGAAATGGCTCGAGGCCATGAGATCCGAAATAGAATCCATGTACACTAACCAAGTCTGGACTTTAGTTGATCCACCTGAAGGGGTCAAACCCATTGGGTGTAAGTGGGTCTTTAGGAGAAAGACTGACATGGAAGGTAATGTGCATACCTATAAAGGGCGATTGGTAGCAAAAGGATTCAAGCAGATTCATGGTATTGACTATGATGAAACCTTTTCTCCAGTTGCGATGCTCAAATCCATTCGGATCATGCTTGCTATTGCAGCTTATTATGACTATGAGATCTGGCAGATGGATGTCAAAATAGCATTTCTTAACGGAAATCTACTCGAGGATGTGTATATGATACAACCTGAGGGTTTTGTCGATCCAAAGGATGCTGGAAAGGTTTGTAAGTTGCATAGGTCCATTTATGGTTTAAAGCAAGCTTCTAGAAGCTAGAATCTTTGTTTCGATAATGCGATCAAAACGTTTGGTTTCATTAAGAACGAAGATGAACCTTGTGTCTACAAGAAGGTTAGTGGGAGCTCAATTGTTTTCCTCATATTGTATGTAGATGACATGCTGCTAATTGGAAATGATATCCCTATGCTGTAGTCTGTGAAGACTTGGCTTGGGAATTGTTTTTCAATGAAAGACTTAGGTGAAGCAGCCTATATTCTAGGCATCAAGATCTATAGAGATAGATCTAAGAGATTGCTTGGCTTGAGTCAGAGTACATATGTAGACAAGGTGCTTAAGCGTTTTGCCATGCAGAATTCCAAGAAGGGATTTTTGCCAATGTCACATGGTATGAGTCTTTCGAAGACTCAATCTCCCTCTTCTAAGGAGGAGAGAGATCGCATGGATCAGATCCCTTATGCATCAGCTATAGGATCTATCATGTACGCCATGATTTGTGAAAGGTTTTGCCCGGAAGCTCTGATACCAATTGTTGGGGTTGATTCGTGAGGGGAAACATCGCTTCCCCTTCGCCTCGGTTGCTTGACCATGGTGATCCCTTCGATGTCCCCGGATTAAAATTTAATCCTAGATAAAAGGGATTCCCAAAGCAACCAAGTCATCGTCGTGCTATTCGTTTAGAGAGGTCACTTGAACAAACTAGTTGTTCAAGCGACCATCCTCTATTCTACGAGTAGCCGCGGAATAGACCATGTCCGGATCGCCGGTTTTTGTGTTTATACTTGGGATCCAAGTATTATTTAGCCATTTACAGAAATATAACATGCTCATAAATCAAAAATAAATACAAGCAATGAATAAATGAGAAAGAAGAATAGGTATACCTCCTAGTCTTCTAATGTATGACCTTCCTCCTTTTGGACGTCGTGTGGGCGACGATCCACCAAAAGTTGAAGCTCCTAGATCGCAACACTTCCTTCCTTGCTCTTCCAAAGCAAGAGAAAGAATAGAAACAAGGATATTTACCTCCCTAAAACCAGCCAACAAGAAGCAAGGAGTATCCTTGCCGCCGGCCAACAAAAGAAGGAAAGAGAAGGAGTTTTGGGTGTGGCCGGCCAAAAGCTCCAAGGGAAGACCCTAAACCTTTGTTCCACCGGCCAAGGAGAAGGAGAAGGCTTGTTTTGGATGCTGGCCAAGGTCTGGAAGGAAGAAGATGGGCGTCGGCAGCTTGGGGAAGAAGAACAACTAAAGAAAGACTTTCCTTAATAGGTGCCGCCCAAGCTCCAAACCCTAATTCCTAACCTTGCCGCCAACTCCAAAAACCCATGCTCTCTTCAATTGTTCTCCACGCCAACTCCATGCCATCCTTTTATAGAGTCAGGGATAAGCCATGAATCAATCTCATCCATTGGTTCTAGGGATTTAATCTCAACCGTCGAATCTAGAGTTTTAATCTCAACCGTCGGATCTAGAGATTTAATCTCTACCTTTGGATCTCGAGATTTGTTTCTATCCTTTGGATCTAAGCATCATGAGGTGTTAATAGGCTACATTAGGGACCATGAGGAGGAGTTGGGTCTTGGCCACCCATGGATCAAGCCCACATAAAGTCCGATCCAGTAATGATGATCCAATCCACTAAAGGTCCATCATTGATCTACCTCACCAACGCTCATATGATAATATGGGCTCCATATATTATTTGTACATTTTCTCCCCGTGTTTAAGATCTCGAATGTCCATCGATTAATTAATTTACTAACCATTAATTAATCAACATCTAACTCCTTGAGTAGTACCACTCAACCTTTTCATCATGCCGGACCAAGTCCACCTGCAGGGTTTACATGATGAACCTTATGAGCTCCTCAAGGGGACATCATCATCCTAATATATAGGACACGGTTTTCTCCTATAATCAACGACACACCATATAAATAATATCATCTCCCAACTTACCGAGTCTATCGATTTAATCTATAAATCTCGCCCATTGGTAAATCAAAGAGATGAGTACCAAGTATATGTGCCCGTTATTATATCGGGATTAAGAGCATGTACTAAATAATATCTGAGGTCCGATTCGATTATGTAGTCAGCAATAAATCGAATCACCTCTGTGTCGGTCCTGCTCAATACACACAAAGTGCACTAGTGTGATTCTATGGTCAAGACAAACCAATACCAAATCACACTACAACAATTCCGATGGTTTGTCCAAAGCCATCTCGGTTGTGAGCCTTTACTTATACTTTACAAGGAGCTGATAACATGATCTCCCGTGTGACACCACACACCATGTTATCTACAATGTAACGTATTAGACAATATTGCATAACCATAAAAATATGCAAACAATGATCATGTGATTCTTATTTCAAAATAAAGATGTTCATACAAAAGATAGGCTTTTCAGTATACATCCCTACAATCTCCCACTTATACTAAAAGACTATGTTGTCATTATACTGCCATACATCTGATTCCCCTTCCTTCCACATGCCTATCAAAGCTCTCGCCAGAAAGGCCTTAGTTAAAGGGTCTACCAGGTCATCCTCTGATGCAATCTAGGCGACAGCAACTTCTACCTCCTTTACGATTTCTCGTATCAGGTGGTACTTGCACTTTATGTGTTTACTAGCCTTATGGGCTCGTGGTTCCTTCGAGTTTGCAACTGCACCATTGTTATCACAATAAATTGTGATAGTTCTGGGCAAACCAGGAATCACATCTAAGTCCATCAAGATGTTCCTGAGCCATACAGCTTCTTTGGCCGCCACAGGGGCTGCCAGATACTCAGCTTCCATGGTGGAGTCCGCCACGCATTTCTGCTGGGCACTCCTCCATACAATGGCTCCACCTCCTAAAGTAAACACAAAACCTGAGGTAGACTTACTGTTATCCCTATCCGATTGGAAATCGCAATCCATGCAACCCACAGGGAGTAATTGGTATGCACGGTAAACTAGCATATAATCCCTAGTCCTTCTCAAGCACTACAATATATGCTTTTACCGCAGTCCAATGTCCCTGTCCTGGATTACTCTGATATCTGCTAACCATGCCCACGGCAAAGCAGATATCTTGTCTCGTACATAGCATACATGAGGCTTCCTACTGCTGAAGCATAAGAAACCGCCTCCAGCTCCTTTATCACCTCAGATGATCTAGGACACATCTCCTTAGATAAAGTAACTCCATACCTGAAAGGTAGAAAACCCTTCTTGGAGTTCTGCATGCTAAAATGATCCAAAATCATGTCTATGTATGAAGCTTGGGATAAGCACAACAACCTTGATCCCAAGGTTGTGACCCACTTCTCTCATGTCCTTCAAAACTGTTTGGACAACCATACCCTTACGTCTGATAACACTCTGATATTGTTGCCAACTACCAAAATGTCATCTACGTATAGTACAAGAAATACCACTACGTTTTCGTCACATCTATTGTATACACAAGACTCATCCGGACTTTGAATAAATCCATAAGTCTGGATTTACCTCATCAAAGCGGATGTTCCAAGACACAGCTTGCTTGATCCATCAGTGACCGATTAAACTTACATACAATACGCTCTTTGCCTTTAGCAATGAATCCCTCTGGTCGCTTCATGTAGATGGATTCCTCAAGACTTCCACTAAGGAATGCTGTCTTGATATCCATCTGTCACACCTCATAATCCATATGAGTTGCTATGCATAAGAGCTCCCAGACCTGTCTTGAATCCATAGATTCAATCTCAGTATTCATTGCACTTTGCAAAGATGCTATATTTATATCTTGGATCCTTATGCGTATGTCTAGGATCGAGTTCATGTTTGCTATGGACCAAATCAGAAGATTTGTCCAAAAACATGAATCTAAGAGGTTGTCTAACAACCCTCCCACTACGACGAGGTATCTTCTGTGTATCCTCTGTGACACGCGGTGCAGTGACATGTGGTATGTCCTCTTGTACCGGTGGTACTAAAGAAGTGACTTCCCTTTTTAACTCCTCCAGAACAATTTTACCTTTGGGCTTGTGGCTTATCACATAGTCTTCCTCTAGAAATCTGGCATTCGTGTTAACGATCACCCTCTGATCTCTAGGACTATAAAACAAGTCAGAATAACTCATCATCGATCTAACCATCTCCATAAGAGTCCTATTCCTTCGCTCTACTACAGATTACATTTGGGGTATGCAGTGCGATCAATTGGGATTGAATCCCAACCTCTGATAAGTAGTTCCTAAACTCTCCCAAGAGGTTGTCACCACCACGATCAGATCGTAGTGTCATCCACATCTTGAATAATCATCTATAAAAGAGACGAAATATTCAAGATTACCTCTTGCCTAGATAGCCATAGGACCACACAAATCAGAATAGACCATTTCTAACACATCTTTGGCTCTATACCCCTTGGCCTTAAAAAAAGGCCTCTTGGTCATCTTACACTCCAAGCAAGATTCGTAGGTTGGGAGATCCTCCACCACTAATGAACCCAAAGGTCCATCAGCTATCAACCTTTGAATTCTGCTTAGGTTAATGTGACCAAGCCTAAGAAGCCAAAGATATGTTTGGTTCATCTTCGAAGGTTCTTTTCTCTTATTGGAATTAGAAGATGAGTTATTAACTTCAATTTGCATCGTGGGAGGTTTTGGTTCAAATTTCCTTCCAATGTACCTGAATAGATATTCTCCCTATTCCTTTTTATAACAACTCTGTCATTAAAAGAAATAGAATATCCATCCATAATAATTTAGAAACTGAAACTAAATTCTTTCTAAATAAAGGTACATAAAGGGAATTTTCCAGAACCAAAGTTTTATTATTTTCAAGAGATAAATAAAACTTCTCCCACTGCAATAGCCGCCACCATCATGGCATTGCCCAAATAAATGGTAATCTCCGCTCAACCGTCATCGGGTTTGGAACCCTCACAAATTATTGCGGACATGATTAGTGGCTCCGTATCTACTCACAGTCATTAGATATCACCGCTAATCATGTTTCAATGACTAGTCCAAAAGATATACCTATGTTCTGTTTTGGATTGGGACAGTCCTTCTTCAATGTCCATCCTGCTTGCAAATGAAGTACTTGCCTTTCGTCTTCTTCACTCTTCCCTGAGATCCTCCCACCATCTTTGCTTCACCTTGTTTCTTCTTCTTCTTGCCTTTCGGCTTAGAAGTAGAAACTCTTTTTAGCAATGATGGCTTGAGGACACTCTTCGAAGAGTGCATACTAGCAGATAAGACAATATTTGGATTCATTTCCAATCAATATAATTTGGGTACAATAAGTTTATTTCCTTTAGTATCAAAATAAGTGGACTGAAAGTCAATTTTGAAAATCCTAAGAATCACATAGATCATTACTTTAGATTTCAAAAAATTATTGATTCCTCAAACAATAAAATTTTGAAATCAACCAACACCTCAAATCACCGAGAATATCGCATGCCACGATAGTGTGGACATATACGAATTCTACATTTGTAAGAGGAGGTTTTACCCATTAATTTTATTATCTTGTCAACCTTACTTTTTGACAAATAAAATTAATAGTTGGTTCCTCTTTGGCCCTACAAATAAAAGCAGTGACTCCGATGGGGAGGATACTTTTTATTTGCATCTAAGTGTGCACCATTACACGGTACTAAGGGAATTATTTCGGATTATGTGCCTTACCGATGGAGAAGTACACATGCTCCTAAATAATTTCCTATAACCATTATTTGACCTAGTGATCCGCAAACAAACGCATCCGATGGGGAGGAAGGCACTCAGAGCCGACGCGCAAGTTTGTTGCATCACATGTCAAATTGTAATGGAGGCCGCGGGAATTAATTAAAATATCCCTCTCCCACTTAGTAAATTGAAAATGAGGAATTTTCAAGCACACAAAACATGCTTATTATTACTGTAGATTTCAATAAAAATTATTGATTCCTCAAACAATAAAATTTTGAAATCAACCAACACCTCAAACACCGAGAATATCGCATGCCACGATAGTGTGGACGTATACGAATTCTACATTTGTAAGAGGAGGTTTAACCCATTAATTTTATTATCTTGTCAACCTTACTTTTTGACAAATAAAATTAATAGTTGATTCCTCTTTGGCCCTACAAATAAAAGCAGTGACTCCGATGGGGAGGATACTTATATTTGTATCTAAGTGTTCACCATTACTCGGTACCAAGGTAATTATCTTGGGTTATGTGCCTTATGATTGGCAAGTACACACGCTCCTTGATAATTTCCTATAACCATATTCGACCTTGTGATCCGCAAACAAACCCATCCGTTGGGGAGGAAGGCACTCAGAGCCGACGCGCAAGTTTGTTTGCATCACTTGTTAAATTGTAATGGAGGCCGCGGGAATTTATAAAAATATCCCTCTCCCACTTAGTAATTTGAAATTGAGGAATTTTCCTAGCCTACGACATGCATATCTTACAAAAAACAATAAATATGAAAAATAAATTATTTTCCAACTATTATGGCTTTTGTCTTCAATATGACTCCCGTCGCATCGCCATCTCATCCGCTCCTCCTACGCCATGTACGAGCCATCCGGAGATCTGAGCCGAGACTAAATCCTATTTTAATTTACATCCATCGATCCTATACTCCACGAGGGAGTGTACATGAAATCTAGATCGAAAGTAAAATAAAATAAAGAGAAGCTAAACAATGCCGTATTTAATTTAACAAAAACCCTTTATGATTCAATAAATAAACATTTACACAAACAATCACATACACACATATGGCCATAATAGTCTGATCTTATGCCTGCAACCAAAGAGTTAAGCTATGCATATCCTACTATTATCCGACACATTTAATATATGAAAAAGTGAATAAAAATTAACCGAATCCTAAACACACAAAACCGGAAACCTTGGCTCTGATACCAATTGAAAGGTTTTGCCTGGAAGCTCTGATACCAATTGTTGGGGTTGATCCGTGAGGGGAAACTTCGCTTCCCCTTCGCCTCGGTTGCTTGACCATGGTGATCCCTTCGATGTCCCCGGATTAAAATTTAATCCTAGACAAAAGGAATTCCCAATGCAACCAAGTCATCGTCGTGCTATTCGTTTAGAGAGGTCACTTGAACAAACTAGTTGTTCAAGCGACCATCCTCTATTCTACGAGTAGCCGCGGAATAGACGATGTCCGGATCGCCGGTTTTTGTGTTTATACTCGGGATCCAAGTATTATTTAGCCATTTACAGAAATATAACATGCTCATAAATAAAAAATAAATACAAGCAATGAATAAATGAGAAAGAAGAATAGGTATACCTCCTAGTCTTCTAATGTATGACCTTCCTCTTTTTGGACGTCGTGTGGGCGACGATCCACCAAAAGTTGAAGCTCCTAGATCGCAACACTTCCTTCCTTGCTCTTCCAAAGCAAGAGAAAGAATAGAAACAAGGATATTTACCTCCCTAAAACCAGCCAACAAGAAGCAAGGAGTATCCTTGCCGCCGGCCAACAAAAGAAGGAAAGAGAAGGAGTTTTGGGTGTGGCCGGCCAAAAGCTCCAAGGGAAGACCCTAAACCTTTGTTCCACCGGCCAAGGAGAAGGAGAAGGCTTGTTTTGGACGCTGGCCAAGGTCTGGAAGGAAGAAGATGGGCGCCGGCAGCTTGGGGAAGAAGAACAACTAAAGAAAGACTTTCCTTAATAGGTGCCGCCCAAGCTCCAAACCCTAATTCCTAACCTTGCTGCCAACTCCAAAAACCCATGCTCTCTTCAATTGTTCTCCACGCCAACTCCATGCCATCCTTTTATAGAGTTAGGGATAAGCCATGAATTAATCTCATCCATTGGTTCTAGGGATTTAATCTCAACCGTCGGATCTAGAGTTTTAATCTCAACCGTCGGATCTAGAGATTTAATCTCTACCTTTGGATCTCGAGATTTGTTTCTATCCTTTGGATCTAAGCATCATGAGGTGTTAATAGGCTACATTAGGGACCATGAGGAGGAGTTGGGTCTTGGCCACCCATGGATCAAGCCCACATAAAGTCCGATCCAGTAATGATGATCCAATCCACTAAAGGTCCATCATTGATCTACCTCACCAACCCCCATATGATAATATGGGCTCCATATATTATTTGTACATTTTCTCCCCGTGTTTAAGATCTCGAATGTCCGTCGATTAATTAATTTACTGATAATTAATTAATCAACATCTAACTCCTTGAGTAGTACCACTCAACCTTTTCATCATGCCAGACCAAGTCCACCTGCAGGGTTTACATGATGAACCTTATGAGCTCCTCAAGGGGACATCATCATCCTAATATATAGGACACGGTTTCCTCCTATAATCAATGACACACCATATAAATAATATCATCTCCCAACTTACCGAGTCTATCGATTTAATCTATAAATCTCGCCCATTGGTAAATCAAAGAGATGAGTACCAAGTATATGTGCCCGTTATTATATCGGGATTAAGAGCATGTACTAAATAATATCTGAGGTCCGATTCGATTATGTAGTCAGCAATAAATCGAATCACCTCTGTGTCGGTCCTGCTCAATACACACAAAGTGCACTAGTGTGATTCTATGGTCAAGACAAACCAATACCAAATCACACTACAACCATTCCGATGGTTTGTCCAAAGCCATCTCGGTTGTGAGCCTTTACTTATACTTTACAAGGAGCCGATAACATGATCTCCCATGTGACACCACACACCATGTTATCTACAATGTAACGTATTAGACAATATTGCATAACCATAAAAATATGCAAACAATGATCATGTGATTCTTATTTCAAAATAAAGATGTTCATACAAAAGATAGACTTTTCAGTATACATCCCTACAATTTGTACTCGTCCCGATGTCTCGTATGCTTTAAGCATGACGAGCAGGTATCAGTCAGATCTCGGTGAATGTCACTAGACAACTATCAAGAATATTCTTAAGTACTTTCGAAGGACAAAAGAATATTTCTTGATATTTGGAGGCAATGAGGAGCTAGCTGTAAAGGGTTATAGTGATGCGAGCTTCCAAACTGACAAGGATGACTCCAGATCGCAGTCAGGGTATGTATTTTTCTTGAATGGTGGCGCTGTGAGCTGGAAGAGTTCGAAGCAGGACACAGTTGCAGATTCTACAACAGAAGTCGAGTATATTGCTGCGTCTTCTGCAGCAAACGAGGATGTTTGGATCCGAAAGTTCATCACTGAACTTGAGGTGGTTCCTAGCATAGCAGACCCAATAGACCTCTATTGTGACAATAATGGGGCTATTGCTCAGGCTAAGGAACCTCGCTCTCATCAGAGGACCAAACACATACTGCGACGGTATCACCTCATTCGAGAGATCATCAATAGAGGAGATGTTCAAATATGCAGAGTAGACACTGATGCTAACATTGCGGATCCCTTGACCAAGGCTTTGGCACAGAGGAAGCATGATGGTCATACTAGGTCACTGGGTCTTAGAGATTACAGTGATTGGCACTAGTGCTAGTGGGAGATTGTTAGTATGAGCCCTTAGTGCCAATTATGAGATGATTGATGAGGGAAACTTTTGTATTATATTCTTGCATTAATAAAGGCAAAGATTGATTATTATATTTCTTTACGCGTGTGCCAGCTAAATAAATAGCTATATTGATACATTGAGACTAGCATGTAGGTCAATGGATGACTTGATCTCACAAGTCATGGATATGTGATATCACATTGATACATGGGTATATATATTGGAGACTATCTATACTGAATTGACCCACCATGAGAAAGTATCATGGATCATTATATGAGTGTCATATACTTTCTCAGGTGACTATTAGTATGAATAGTCCTTAGACCTGAAGTCACTACGGTTCCCTACATAAGGAGTTATGTACTTTGGTATCGTCTAACGTCACACCGTAATTGGGTGACTATAATGGCGATCACTGAGTATGTAACGAATTATGCGGAGGGATGCGAGTGATGTAGATGGGATCTATCCCGCCCATATGACGGGAGTGATATCTTTGGCCTCTTGATAGAGTAGGACCACGAAATGCATGGCCATGCTCAAATGAGTCAATATGAGATATTGAACTCATTTGTTTTGAGTGAGTCTACTTGGGGATCAAGAAACATAAAGATTGATAAGAGGGTGACACGGTCTATGCCTCATTGATCGATCTGAGATATCAAAGATAGAAGGACACTGTCATATGATAATAGTCACGGAAGAGGTTGTCGGATCTCGACATTCTGATCACTTGGGTAGCAATGATGTATTGCTAGATGCTGCTCATTGCTTATGTATCTAAAATGGTTTTGGATACATTGGCAACGTTATGAGAGCCTATAGGGTCACACACAAAGAATATATTATTTTGGAGAGGAAATCATTTTGGTTTGACTAAAATGAATTATTAGTTAATTGGATTAACTAGAATGAGTAAGACTCATTACTTGGCTAAATTTGAGTTGGACTCAAATTGGTTTATGTTGAGTTAGACTCAAGTCAAACCAAGAGAAGAAGGCTAAAATGAATAATACACGAATTAATAATATAATACATGAATTAATAAATGGGGTTTCAAATTGGATTTAAAACTCATTAGTGTGCATTTAATGAACATTAATTGACTTCCTTTCTTTTACCATGGAGAATAAGGAAGTGCATTTAATGTCTCATTAAGGTGTATTATGGTTGCTTCTTCTTCTTCAACGTGGACAATGAAAAATAGAATCTGATTTTTTTCTTTTGTTGACAACACAAGAGGGCCAAGTACCGAGTGGAAAAGTGAGACCTTGGAGTGGTTGCTAGCACAACCGAAAGGGCTTACCTCTTCTCTCCAAGATTGTGTGTGTGCACACCGTAGAGGCGTGGACATTCTGACCACGCTAAGATCTGCAAGTGTTGTTGACTGGAATTCGAAGGGCACGCTTCAAAGGTAATCTCGATTCCTATAGGATAGAATCGATAATTGAAATGAGTATATTTTTTTTTGCTTGGATCTCTGGAGGGATCCTAAGTTTTTCGCTGCGAATTTTGTTTATCGCTCGGGATCCCTACAATTTGTGCTAAAGATGAATGGGTACATCGAGCGGCTAGCTACCCTCGGTTTTGTGATGGATCACGAATTAAGTATTGACTTAATTCTGCATTGTTTTCCCAAGAGTTTCTCACAATTCGTGATGAACTATCGGATGAACAAATTGGAATCCACTATTCCTGAGCTCCTCAACATGCTGAAGAATATGGAGCCTTCTGTGAAACATGAGGAGAAGGCGGTTATGTTAGTTGATTCCTCAAAGAAAGGTTCTAAGAGGAAGGAAAAAGAATAGAAGAAAGGGAAGAACAAGAAAGCAAAGAAGGCAGAACCAGCACAAAAGGACACTTGCCATCATTGTGGCAAAGAAGGCCACTGGCGAAGAAACTGCAAGATTTATCTTGAGTCCATGAAGAAGAAGAAGGCATCCGATGCCCCATCCTCTTCAGGTATCTTCGTTATTGATTGTCATTCTATTTCCTTAGACACTTGGGTATTAGATACCGGGTGTGTCTCACATATATGTAATAACATACAGGGGCTAAGGAAAAGAAGAAGACTCGTCAGAGGGGAGTCAAATTTGTGAGTTGGCAATGGAGCAAAGGTTGTTGCGGTCGCCATCGGAACTTATTTGCTGAAGCTCCCTAGTGGACTAGTCTTGGAACTGGACAATTGCTATTATGTTCCTTCTCTAATAAAGAACATTGTTTCTATTTCCTGTTTAAATAGAAATGGTTTCCATTTGACGTTTAGTAACAATTGTTGTTATATAACTTTGAATGGTGTACTTTATGAAACTGGAACTTTAAGTAATGGCATTTATACGTTGGACGTATCCAGTGACATTTTCAATATCGAAGTGAGCAGCACGCGTACTCGAAAGGGTAATCAATTAGACTTCTATATGTGGCATTGTCGTCTTGGCCATTTAAGCAAGAAACGCATGTCCCAATTACACAGATGTGGAATTCTGGAATCGTTTGAATTGGATTCATACGATACATGCGAATCATGCTTAAAAGGCAAGATGACTAAGTTACCTTTTACTGGAAAAGGTGAACGAGTGGGAGAGTTACTAGGTCTAATACATACTGATGTATGTGGACCTATGTCAACTCAAGCTTTAGGAGGCTATAGCTACTTCATTACCTTCACCGATGATCACTCACGGTTTGGGTATGTGTTCTTGATGAAACACAAGTCTGTAGCCTTTGAAAGGTTCAAAGAATTCATAAATGAAGTAGAGAAATAACATGACAAGAGTATTAAAATACTTCGATCAGATCGAGGTGGTGAATACTTAAGTCAAGAGTTTCTTGATTATCTAAGAGACAATGGCATATTATCTCAATGGACTCTGCCATATACACCACAGCATAATGGTGTATCTGAGAGGCGTAACCGGACCTTGTTGGACATGGTCAGGTCAATGATGAATCATGCGAATCTTCCCAAGTCCTTTTGGGGCTATGCACTTCAGACAGCTGTTTACTTGTTAAACAGAATGCCAACCAAGGTAGTCTCTACTACTCCATATGAGATATGGAATAGTAAGAAACCTCATGTATCTTACTTGAAGATATGGGGTTGTCCTGCTTATGTGAAGCGGACTGCATTAGACAAATTGGATGCTAAGTCTGATAAATGTCTATTTATTGGATACCCTTAGGAAACAAAGGGTTACCAATTCTATCATCCTGTGGAACAAAAGGTGTTTGTTTCAAGGCATGCTGTGTTTCTAGAGAAAGAGTTTCTCTTGCAAGAAAACAGTGGGAGTGTCGTCGAGCTTGAGGAGGCTCGAGAGACTCAAATAGACATTGATGAGATATCTGGTGAAGCACAACAGCCGACTGTAGGGATGTATACTGAAAAGTCTATCTTTTGTATGAACATCTTTATTTTGAAATAAGAATCACATGATCATTGTTTGCATATTTTTATGGTTATGTAATATTGTCTAATACGTTACATTGTAGATAACATGGTGTGTGGTGTCACACGGGAGATCATGTTATCGGCTCCTTGTAAAGTATAAGTAAAGGCTCACAACCGAGATGGCTTTGGACAAACCATCGGAATGGTTGTAGTGTGATTTGGTATTGGTTTGTCTTGACCATAGAATCACACTAGTGCACTTTGTGTGTATTGAGCAGGACCGACACAGAGGTGATTCGATTTATTGCTGACTACATAATCGAATCGGACCTCAGATATTATTTAGTACATGCTCTTAATCCCGATATAATAACGGGCATATATACTTGGTACTCATCTCTTTGATTTACCAATGGGCGAGATTTATAGATTAAATCGATAGACTCGGTAAGTTGGGAGATGATATTATTTATATGGTGTGCCGTTGATTATAGGAGGAAACCGTGTCCTATATATTAGGATGATGATGTCCCCTTGAGGAGCTCATAAGGTTCATCATGTAAACCCTGCAGGTGGACTAGGTCCGGCATGATGAAAAGGTTGAGTGGTACTACTCAAGGAGTTAGATGTTGATTAATTAATGGTCAGTAAATTAATTAATCGACGGACATTCGAGATCTTAAACACGGGGAGAAAATATACAAATAAAATATGGAGCCCATATTATCATATGGGGGTTGGTGAGGTAGATCAATGATGGACCTTTAGTGGATTGGACCATCATTAGTGGATCGGACTTTATGTGGGCTTGATCCATGGGTGGCCAAGACCCAACTCCTCCTCATGGTCCCTAATGTAGCCCATTAACACCTCAAGATGCTTAGATCCAATGGATAGAAACAAAACACTAAGATCCATTGGTAGAGATTAAATCTCTAAGATCCGACGGTTGAGATTAAATCTCTAGATCCGACGGTTGAGATTAAATCCCTAGAACCAATGGAGGAGATTAATTCATGACTTATCCCTAACTCTATAAAAGGAGGGCATGGGAAGTGGTCGTGGATAACATCATAGAGAGGGAGCAAGGCTTGGGCGGCAAGAATAGGGAAATCCTAGTTGAGATAGGATTGGAATTAGGGTTAGGGTTTGGAAGAAAGGGTGGCACCAAATAAGGCAAGTTTTCCTTCTTCTTCCTTGCCTTGTGGCCAACGTCCAGCAGCTATTCCAGCCCTTCCCAGCCCTTGGACGGCGCCCAAAACACTCCCCTCTCTTCTCCTTAGGTGGTGGAAACAAGATATAGGGTTTCCCTTGGTGTCTTGGTAGTTTTCCATCATCTTCTTCTCCTTCTAGTTGGCCGGCGGCAAGAACTTCTATAGTTCTTTGTTGGTTGAGTTTTTGAAGGAGAAAAACATTGTTTCTCTTCTTCCTCTTGCTTGGGAAAAGCAAGGAAGGAAGTTTTGCGATCTAGGAGCTTCGACTTTTGGTGGATCGTCGCCCACACGACGTCCAAAAGGAGGAGGGTCATACATTAGAAGACCAAGAGGTATAACTATTCTTCTATCTCTTTTATTCATTGCTTGTGTTTGTTTTTCAAAATATAAGCATGTTATATTTCTGTAAATAGGCTCAATAATACTTGGATCCCGAGTATAAACACAAAAACCGGCGATCCGGACATCGTCTATTCCACGGCTACTCGTAGAATAGAGGATGGTCGCTTGAACAACTAGTTTGTTCAAGTGGCCTCTCTAAACGAATAGCACGACGATGACTTGGTTTCTTTGGGAATCCCTTTTGTCTAGGATTAAATTTTTAATCCGAGGACATCGAAGGGATCACCATGGTCAAGCAACCGAGGCGAAGGGGAAGCGAAGTTTCCTCTCACGGACTCGACAAGGGAAATCCCTTCAATTGGTATCAGAGCTTCCGGGCAATACCAACACCGACAACTCATAGTGACGAACAATCGGCTGGACCTATTGTAACACCACATCTTCGTAGATCTGGTAGAACACGCAATATTCCTGAGAGATATGGATTTCTCGTAAGTGAATCGAACGATGTGTTACTCATTGATGATGAGGAGCCTACCAGTTATGAAGAAGTGCTGACAAGTTCAGAAAGGGATAAGTGGCTTGAAGCCATGAAGTCGGAAATGGATTCCATGTATGAAAACCAAGTTTGGAACTTGGTTGACCCACCTGAAGGCATAAAGGCTATAGGGTGCAAGTGGGTTTTCAAGAAGAAAACCGACATGAATGGTAATGTGATTACCTATAAGGCTAGATTGGTGGCGAAAGGATATCGTCAAAAATAAGGTGTTGATTATGATGAAACCTATTTGCCTATAGCTATGCTTAAATCCATTCGCATGCTCCTAGCCATAGCGTCTCATTATGATTATGAGATATGGCAGATGGATGTGAAAACAACTTTCCTTAATGGAAACCTGCTCGAGGACGTGTATATGATACAGCCTAAGGGTTTCACATCGGTCGATAAAACCAAGGTATGCAAATTGCGACGGTCCATTTATGGATTGAAGCAAGCATCCAGGAGTTGGAATATCTGTTTTGATGAGACAATCAAAAAGTTTGATTTCTCACAAAATCCAGACAAACCTTGTGTGTACAAGAAGGTTAGTGGGAGTGCCGTCGTGTTCCTAGTATTATATGTCGATGACATATTACTTATAGGAAACGATGTTTCAATCTTACAGTCAGTTAAGGTTTGGTTATCCAAGACATTCTCCATGAAAGACCTGGGAGAAGCAACCTACATCCTCGGGATTAAGATCTATAGAGATAGATTGAAACGGTTGCTTGGTCTTTCGCAGTCTACATATATAGACCGAGTGCTAAAGAGGTTTAGCATGTCGGAATCCAAGAAAGGTTTCCTACCCATCAGGCATGGGGTACACCTTTCGAAGTCTATATGTCCGCGCACAGAAGACGAGAGGATTTGCATGAGTAAGATTCCCTATGCATCCGCAATAGGATCTATCATGTATGCTATGTTATGTACGAGGCCCGATGTATCGTATGCTCTGAGTGTCACGAGCAGATACCAGTCTAATCCAGGAATGGATCATTGGGTGGCTGTTAAGACAATCCTTAAGTACTTAAGAAGAACTAAGGATGTGTTCCTAATATATGGAGAAGGGGACATGGTGATACGCGGGTATACGGATGCGCCTTCCGCATGCATAAGGATGATTCCGTGTCTCACCGATACGTGTTCACCCCGAATGGGGGCGCGATGAGTTGGAAAAGTTCCAAACAAGATATCAGAGCGATTCTACCAGGTAATACATTGTAGCTTCGCAAGAAAGGAAGCAGCTTGGATCAAGAAGTTCATTTATGAACTTGGTGTGATTCCAGACCATTGTTGAAGCAATACCGGTCCATCATGATAACAATGGAGCAATTGCACAAAGTAAAGAGCCAAGGTCCATCAATGATCCAAACATGTGCTTCACCGCTATCATCTTATCGAGAGAGATCATCGTAGGGAACGAAATACAAATCGAGAAAATCCCCACTGAAAGGAACTTAGCGGATCCTTTGACTAAGGCATTACCTCAAAGTAAGTTTGAGGGTCATGTTACAGCTTATGGTATTGGATACCGTAGCGATTGGCATTAGGCCAAGTGGAAGTCTGTTAGTAATATATGAGAGATGTCCTAAGGCAATTACCTTATGTATGAACCATTTATATGATAAATGAAGATTCACTATTTGAGTATACATGGTTTCATGTATTTGATTGGATCTTAAACTCATTTACTGAATGTCCGCGATACGACTCACAGCATGAGAGAATTTGTGATTGGATCACAACTAGTGAGTATCTCTACATGTGTAATTGTGATGTATCGGAATTATCCCTAGTCAATGAATTGATGGATTTGGACACCATCAATTATGTCGAGACTAGCAAGAGGTATACTCCTTGGTGCATCCATGTAGCTGATTCTCACTGGGTGGAGACATTGTGATGTCCAGAGTTAATCGTTGATGCTAGTTATGGTAACTAGTTCATTGGAGTGACCAGCCGTAAGACTTCATATCGTTCTCTGCATATATAGATATGTCAATAAAGTTCTTACTGTAGCTTAAGTGCGATGTTCCTTCGACTTGTGGTATTCAAGTCATCTTGATCATAAAGACTTATGCTTTGACATCTTAAGCAAGCATCTCTGTGGAGATGTGGACCCGGGATGATAGGGTATAAGTCGAAGTGATCGAAGGTGTTTGAATAGTCTATAAAGGATTCACCACTCCTTGCGAGGAGATGTATACCCATGGCCTCTCGTCGGATTGTTACTAAAGTCTTTGGCCAAAGCATTACATGTTTAGAGTAAGGTACTCTTCGATACATGTGCAGTAACTAGAATCCGTAGGACGAGGAAATGATACTTGGGTTAGGTGTGACGTAGTCAGCCTAGTGGGGACTGACACTATAGACCATGTCCTGAACAAAGTGGGTATAAGATGAGTGAAGGGAATGGGGCACGATTCATTCGAGCTGCTAAAGGCTTTCAGAAATAGTTCTGGATCAACCGTTGATCTTTTCGGTTAATTGGGGATCATGATGTACTACTAGGTGCCACTCATGATCATTCTATAATTAATGGTTAATTATAGACGGCCAACATAAACTGAGAACCTATTTGGTCACACGCACAATGAGCGTAATCCGAAGGATTTAAAACGAGCTTGAGAATGAGATTCTCAGACCGAGAGAAACTAAGTTTGGTTGGACCAAACAAGAAGCGAGCATGAAATCGCTTCAGTCGCAATGGAAGTGTGGATGAGCCGTGTCTTATGAAGACATAATGGATGAACCAAAATGGTTTGGTTCTAATCCAATGGAGGAGAATAAACCAAAGGGTTTGGTTTATTTTAAACAAATGAACCAAAAGTTGGTTCGGTTCATTTTAACTTAAAATAAATCATCATGGTTTTGTTTATTTTAACTTATATTAATGGAGCGGGTTAACGGGTCTTATGGTTATGGTCCAATAACTATTAAGAGAATTAGTTCTCTATAAAAGAGGGCTTAAGGGTTTGTTAAGCCCTAATCCAAAAACCCTAACCTAATAGTTGCCGCCCACCTCCCCTTGGAGATTTCGGCGCCAACCCTCCTCCTTGCTGCCGCCCACCTTGAACCTCCTTGGCCGGCGTCCAGAAGGTGCTGACCTTCACTCTTGCCGGAGGAGCTCCGGTGATCTCCATTGGGTTTGGCATCAAGGTGAGCTTCATCCTACCTCTCTGGCCAGCCCTAATTCCTCCACCAAATCTGTCCAGTTTTTTGGACAGCTTGTTTCCCTCTCGTCGGAGCATCGTTTGGACGATGGTTGGAGCTCCGACAGCGCCTAACTTACTGGGGATTCGATCTCCGGTAATCCTCATAGGTGGAGGATGAAGGATTCGTCAAACGGTTGACGAATACCTCTCCGGAGAAGCGAGTTTTGAGGACTCGTCTTTGGATCCGAATTTGGATTCGGATCGTGATCCTCTCTCGATCACGTCGTCTTCAACATGAGGCTAGTAACCCGTACAAAGATGAAGCTCGTGACTTTGTGAAGTCATCCCGAAGATACTCGGCGTGGATACGGATAGAGACGATTCTTGCGAGGATCGTTTCGGTTGTTGCCGTTCCCGCTACACGTTATACGAAAGGTATACGTAGTTAAATTTCCTTTTATTGCAAAATTTAAATTTACAGTTATGTCTACACATGTTGTACTATGCATGAGTGTGATGTGTCTGTTGTAATAAATGTAGATTTATTATTTTTTATTTCTTCCGCTGTGCACATGTTTGCGAAACATGTTCGAACACACACTCGCCGCGGTGCCGGAAACCCAACACACAGAAGATAATGTTATCAGTCCCTTGGTGAATATATGTAGAGGCTCACAACCAAGATGGTTTTGGACAAACCATTGGCATGGTTGTAGTGTAGCTTGGTATTGGTTTGTCTTGAACATAGAGTTACACTAGTACACTTAGGTGTATTGAGCAGTACCGACATAGAGGTGATTCAATTTATTGCTGACTACATAATTGAATCGGACCTCGGATATTATGTTGTACATGCTCTTAATCCCAATATAATAACGGACACATGTACTTAGTATTTATTTCTTTGATTTACCAAAGGGTGAGATTTATATGGATTAAATCAATATGCCAGGTAAGTTGGGAAATGATATTATTTACATGGTGTGCCGTTAATTATAGGAGGAAACCATGTCCTACATATTAGGTTGATGATGTCCCCTTGAGGAGCTCATAAGGTTCATCATGTAAACCCTGCAAGTTGACTTAGTCAACATGATGATAAGGTTGAGTGGTACTACTCAAGGAGTTAGATGTTAATTGATTGATGGTCAGTAAATCAATTAATTGACAGACATTCGATATCTTAAACACGGGGAGATGGATGTACAAATAATGTATGGAGCCCATATTAATTTATGGGGGTGGGTGAGGTAATTCAATGATGATCCTCTAGTGGAATGGAACATCATTGATGGATCAAGTTTGTGTGGTTCCGATCCATCGGGTGGCCAAGATCCAACTCCTCCTCATGGTCTCTATCGTAGCCTAATATAAACCTCATGAAGCCTAGATCCAATGATGGAAAACAAAACTCTAGATCCGATGGTGGAGATTAAATCTCTAGATCCGACGGTTGAGATTAAATCTCTAGATCCGAAGGTTGAGATTAAATCCCTAGATCTGACAGTGGAGATTAAATCACTAGATCTGACGGTTGAGATTAAATCTCTAGATCTGACGGTTGAGATTAAATCCCTAGATCCGACGGTGGAGATTAAATCTCTAGATCCGACGGTTGAGATTAAATCTCTAGATCCGACGGTTGAGATTAAATCCCTAGAACCAACGGTGGATATTAAAACAATGCTTAAGCCTAACTCTATAAAAGGGGGCTTAAGGTGGGCGGCAAGGGAGTTGGTTCATGATTTTTGGAGATTAGGGTTTTGCCTATCAATAGCTTTGGCGGTAATAAACCCTAGGAAAGTTAGGGTTTGGTTGGGCGGCTAGGGTTAAGAAGGTGGAGTGGGCGGCAACTATAGGAGAGGTTCTCTTCTTCTTCCTAGGGTGTTGTCAGCACCTATCTCTTTTCCCTCTACCTTGGTCAGTGCTCAACCTATTCCTCTTCTCCTCTTCTTTTCTTCTTGGCCGGCGGCACAAAGGAGCTAGGGATTGTTCCCTTGTTTGGTTCCTTGGTTGGCCATCTTGTTCTCTCTATTCTTGGGGTCGGCGGCATCAAGCTTTTGTGGCTTGGTGGTTGGCTCAAGAAAGAAGGGAAGGAGAGTTCTTCTTTCTTTTGATTGAAGAAGATCTAGGAAGCTTCAACTTGTGGAGGATCTTCGCCCACACGAAGTCTACAAGGAGGTTAGGACATACGATAGAAGATCGAGAGGTATAAAAGTTTTACAAGTTTTATTATTGATCTTTGCATGTTCTTATTAATATGTTTGTATGTGTTGATTATACATGTCTACATCCATATGTATTTGTATAATCATGGACTCCGAAGATAAACACAAAAACCGGCGATCCGTCCGTCGTCTCTTCCATGGCTAACCGACTAGAAGAGTTTTGTTGCTTGAACAACTAGTTTGTTCAAGCAATCGCTCAAGTCGTTAGCATGATGACGAATTGGTTGAGCTTAGGAAACTCGTCCCATCCGGATTAGTTTTCATTAGTGAAAATTTTAATCCGGGGACATGGGAGCCATCGAACCTCCGAGCATGCCATCATCTAGTGAGGAGAAAAACCTTGTTTCTATTCTTCCTCTTGCTTTGGAAGAGCAAGGAAGGAAGATTTGTGATCTAGGAGCTTCGACTTTTGGTGGATCGTCGCCCACACGACGTCCAAAATGAGGAAGGTCATACATTAGAAGATCGAGAGGTATACCTATTCTACTTTCTTCTTTTGTTTGTTGCTTGTTTTTGTTTTTCAATTATAAGCATGTTATAAATCTATAAATGGCTAAATAAACCTTGGATCCTAAGCATAAACACAAAAACTAGCGATCCGAACATCGTCTATTCCGCAGCTACTCGTAGAATAGAGGATGGTTGCTTGAACAACTAGTTTGTTCAAGTGACCTCTCTAAACGAATAGCACGACGATGACTTGGTTGCTTTGGAAATCCCTTTTGTCTAGGATTAAATTTTTTTAATCCAGGGACATCGAAGGGATCGCCTTGGACAAGCTACCGAGGTGAAGTGGGAAGTGAAGTTTCCCCTCGCGGACTCGATAAGCAAAACCCTTACATATAGAGGAGGGTTAGTTTACGGTGTTTCATAGGGATTTTGATTCCTGAGTTGTTCGTGCTAGGTTGTATAACTTTGAGGGTACTTTTGTGTACTTAACTCATGTTATACAGAGGAAGTAGAGTTGGTTGCATACCATTATCAGGGTCAAACCGGTACTTGGTGGAAGATGTAGGAAATAACCTTCGAGGAATAACATATCACTTGAACATGATTTAGTGATGTTGTGAGAGAGTATTTTCCCACATCACTTTCTTTGACTCATTGTCAGGGAATTCTTTGCCATCAAGTGAGGTTATCATCGGGTAACTGGAGTACCATGTATAGTTGATAGACTTGCAAAGGTTACACCACCTAATAGCTCAAGAATGTGAATGGATGTTTTAAGCCACCCATGGGTTATTTGGCTTACAGTTGGATTAGGATGTTCGGATCTTTTAACAGATCCTGCCGGAAGACATTGGATCGAGTCAGAAGTTTAGAAATGACTCCGTACAAGAGTTTAAGAGTTGGAGACTGATGAGTTGCAGGTCAAATTATTAAAATCAGAAGTCTATGAATGTTGAACAAAAGGAGCAAGATCAAAGTCATAGGCCACGAGCTACTATTGGAGAGTTTTTCTGATCATAGAAGACCAACTGTAGATCGTAAGAACTTTCTCATGTTATCAACAAAATCGAAACAAAGACTCTGAAGTGATTATGTGTATGTATTGCAGATCACGAAGTCACGCAAAGTTGGATAATTCATTGGATCAGATCATCTGTTGTTGTTGTAAGCAACCAGTACATTTGAAGAGGTGTACTTCAAAGACTCAGTTGAAGACTATCGATGTGGTTCCTGGAGGATGATGCACAATCTCGACAGCATAGATCATCACAGAAGATTAGATTATCAAACCAACAGTGATTTACTACCTCAGACATGGTTGGAATTCCTTGATACTTCCCTCCAGGGGAAGTGATTTACTCAGCAGTATCAGCAGAAGACATCTTAGAAGACTCATGCAGACAACAACAACGTTATCTCCCCAGACGTGGTTATACTTTGTACAGAGGAGGGAGTATACGATGATGGTCGTATATATTTTATATTCTCCAATTGTAGCTATACCATTTGCAGAGTATGAAACGTGCTACGATGTTGACAATTATTCAGTACTTTATAGTTGGTGGTGTACTCTTTACCAGTACAATAGTAGTTACCACCTCCATTGTAGCCGTTTCGAGTTGCGTCCTCATGTTGGAAGTTGACGTTAGTTTATCCATGGTAGTCTTTTTCACCTACATGAGCTCAGTCGCCAATAGCAGAAGTTGGAGGAGTATACATGACTACAAAAGAGGAGATGTAGGGCGTCGAAGGATAGATCGTTTAGGGTATTACTTTAGTTTACCCTCTCGGTTGACATATTGAAAGATACTAGTAGTTTATAGGTATCTATGTCTAGAACATTCTGAGATAGGATGAAAAGGATTTCTATATTCAGATTATGTGGATCAGCGGTATCTTTACCATAAGGCGAGATGTTGACCAAATGTTTAGAAGTCAAGTGATGCACGCGAACGCGACCTCAAATATCGCGATGGAGACCATCGAGGACTCGAAGCGCGCGCTCGCACTCAACGTCCGCAAGTGCACAAATGTTGTCAAGTAATAAAAAGATTATAGATCCCACTGGGACTGAGATTCGAGTACTGATTTGTTAAGTGGACGTTATTGTTCAGAATTCAGTTCTAATGGTTATAATTGCGAGGGTTGTCAGCGGTCCTAACTCAATACGGTGTCACATAGAAGAAAAGGCTTGCGGTGAGTCTTTGAAAGGAATTCTAGGATTTCGATTTCGCTTGTGTGTCACAAAACATGCTATCAATTGGGTGTTGTCTAAACGTCTAACTATGGTATTGTGGAAAGGACATCATACACTCCCTCGATGAGCCTTCGGATATATCGGAAGCTACCTCTGCCATACCAGGTCAACCCCTGGCTTTAGGATGGGATAGTCGGTACGAGGATGCCGAATCGATCCCTGCGACGAGTCAGAAACTGGGTGTGTTTCCTACTTGATGTGAGCAAAACATATAGGGTTTTAGGAGTAGTTTTCACTCACATCTCATTGCATTTTGTGTTAGTTTCATGCATATGTTACTCTATTTTTGCACGCATTTCCTATTTTATGGTTCGGAGGTCTGCTCATTGTACTTTTCTGTGCAGGTTAGATTTTCGGGTGAAAAGGATGTGTTTTCGGAGCAAAAGAAGGACATTTCACAGCTATACGCAGAGTGGGACACGACCATGGCATGGGGATTCCCACGGTCATGTCCAATGGGCGAGAGTAGCACCCCAGGGCTGCACACGGCCTGGCTGTGTGGAAACACACGGCCATGTGGTGGCTGTTGGGTTTCCGGCACCGCGGCGTGTGTGTGTTCGATCATGTTTCGTAAACATGAGCACAACGGAAGCAATTAAAAATAATAAATCTATATTTATTACAACACACGCATGCATATTACAACAAGTGTAGACATAACCGTAAATTAAAATTTGCAATAAAAGGAAATTAAACTACGTTATACCTTTCGTATGACGTGTAGCGGGAACGACATCAACCGGAACGATCCTCGTAAGAATCGTCTCTATCCGTATCCACGCCGAGCTCCTCGGTATGACTTCGCCAAGCCACGAGCTTCGTCTTCGTACGGGTTACTAGCCTTGTGTTGAAGACGACGTGATCGAGAGATGATCACGATCCGAATCCAAATTCGGACCTAAAACAAGTCCTCAAGACTCGCTTCTCCGGAGAGGTATTCGTCAACCGATTGACGAATCCTTCGTCCTCCACCTCAGAGGATTACCGGAGATCAAATCCCCGGTATGTTAGCCGCTGTCGGAGCACTAACCGTCGTCCAAACGACGCTCCGACGAGAGGAGAAGCTGTCCAGAAAACTGGACAGCTTGGTGGAGGAGTAGGCGCCGGCCAAAACAAGGAGAGAAAAAGCTCACCTTGATGCCGAACCTATAGGAGATCACCGGAGGGTCGCCGGAGGTTCACCGGCTGGAGCTTGGACGCCCAAGGGTCTTGGACGGCAGCACAAAGTGGGCGGCGCAGCTTGTAGTTGGGCGCCAAAATTCCTCCAAGGGTGGGAGGCAACTTCAAGCTAGGGTTTTGGATGATTAGGGTTTAACAATCCCTTAAGCCCTCTTTTATAGAGAACTAATTCTCTTAATGGTTAATGGATCATATCCATAAAGCCCGTTAACCCGCTCCATTAGGATAAGTTAAAATAAACCAAACCATGATGGTTTATTTTAAGTTAAAACGAACCGAACCAACCTTTGGTTCATTCATTTAATATAAACCAAACCCTTTGGTTTATTCTCATCCATTGGATTAGAACCAAACCATTTTGGTCCATCCATTATGTCTTCATAAGACACCGCCCATCCACGCCTCCATTGCGATCAAACAATTTCATGCTCGCTTATGTTTGGTCCAACCAAACATAGTTTCTCTCGATCCGAGAATCCCATTCTCCAGGCTCGCTTTAAATCCTTTGGATTACGCTCGTTGTGCGTGTGACCAAATAGGTTCTCGGTTTATGTTGGCCGTCTATAATTAACCATTAATTATAGAACGATCATGAGTGGCACCTAGTAGTACATCATGATCCCCAATTAACCGAAAAATCAACGGTTGATCCGTAACTATTTCTCAAAACCCTTCAAGAGGTCGAATGAATCGTGCCCCATTCCCTTCACTCATCTTATACCCACTTGGTTCAGGACATGGTCTATTGTGTCACCCTCACTAGGTCGACTATGTCACACCTAGCCCAAGTATCATTTCCTCGCCCCACGGATTCTAGTTACTCCACATGTATCAAGAGTACTTTACTCTAAACATGTAATGCTTTGGCCAAAGACTTTAGTAACAATCCGACGAGAGGCCATGGGTATACATCTCCTCGCAAGGAGTGGTGAATCCTTTATAGGCTATTCAAACACCTTCGATCACTTCGACTTATACCCAATCATCCCGGGTCCACATCTCCTCGGAGATGTTTGCTTAAAATGTCAAAGCATAAGTCTCCATGATCAAGATGACTTGAATACCGCAAGTCAAAGGAACATCGCACTTAAGCCACAGTAAGAACTTCATTGACATATCTATATATGCAGAGAACCATATGAAGTCTTACTACCGGTCACTCCAATGAACTAGTTACCATAACTAGCATCCACGATTAACTCCGACATCACAATATCTCCACCAAAGGTGAGAATCACCGCTTGGATACACCAAGGAGTATACCTCGTTAAATCTCGATGTAATTGATGGTGTCCAAATCCATCAATTCATCGACTAGGATAATTCCGATACATCACAATTACACATGTAGAGATACTCACTAGTTGTGATCCAATCACAAATTCTCTCATGCTGTGAATCGTATCGTGGACATTCAGTAAATGAGTTTAAGATCCAATCAAATACATTAAATATGTATACTCAAATAGTGAATCTTCATTTATCATATAAATGGTTCATACATAAGGCGATTGCCTTAGGACATCTCTCATATATTACTAACAGACTCCCACTTGGCCTAATGCCAATCGCTACGGTATCCAATACCATAAGCTCTAACATGACCCTCAAACTTACTTTGAGGTAATGCTTTAGTCAAAGGATCCGCTCAGTTCCTTTCAGTGGGAATTTTCTCGATTTGTATTTCGTTCCTACTTATGATCTCTCTGATAAGATGATAGCGGCGAAGCACATGTTTGGATCATTGTTGAGACCACATCAAGTTCAGAGATGAACTTCTTGATCCAAACCGCTTCCTTTGCTGCTTCCAAAGCTGCAATGTATTCTGCCTTAGTGGCAGAATCCGCTATAGTGTCAAGCTTGGAACCTTTTCAACTTATTGCGCCTCCATTCCAGGTGAATACATACCCAGACAAAAACATGGAATCATCCTTGTCTGTCTGGAGCTGGCATCCGTATACCCACGTATCACCATGTACCCTTCTCCATATATTAGGAACACATCCTTAGTTCTTCTCAAGTACTTAAGGATCGTCTTAACAGCCGCCTAATGATCCATTCCTGGATCGGACTGGTATCTGCTCGTGACACTCAGAGCATACGATACATCGGGCCTCGTACATAACTTAGCATACATGATAGATCCTATTGCGGATGCATAGGGAATCTTACTCATGCAAATCCTCTCGTCTTCTGTGCGCGGACACATAGACTTCGAAAGGTGTACCCCATGCCTGATGGGTAAGAAACCTTTCTTGGATTCCGACATGCTAAACCTCTTTAGCACTCGGTCTATATATGTAGACTGCGAAAGACCAAGCAACCTTTTCGATCTATCTCTATAGATCTTAATCCCGAGGATGTAGGTTGCTTCTCCCAGGTCTTTCATGGAGAATGTCTTGGATAACCAAACCTTCACTGACTGTAAGATTGAAACATCGTTTCCTATAAGTAGTATGTCATCGACATACAATACTAGGAATACGACTGCACTCCCACTAACCTTCTTGTACACACAAGGTTCGTCTGGATTTTGTGAGAAATCAAACTTTTTGATTGTCTCATCAAAACGGATATTCCAGCTCCTGGATGCTTGCTTCAATCCATAAATGAATCGTCGCAATTTGCATACCTTGGTTTTATCAACCGATGTGAAACCCTCAGGCTGTATCATATACACGTCCTCGAGCAGGTTTCCATTAAGGAAAGTTGTTTTCACATCCATCCGCCATATCTCATAATCATAATGAGCCGCTATGGCCAGGAGCATCCGAATGGATTTAAGCATAGCTACAGGCGAATAGGTTTCGTCATAATCAACACCTTGTTTTTGACGATATCCTTTCGCCACCAATCTAGCTTTATAGGTAATCACATTACCATCCATGTCGGTTTTCTTCTTGAAAACCCACTTGCACCCTATAGGCTTTATGCCTTCAGGTGGGTCAACCAAGTTCCAAACTTGGTTTTCGTACATAGAATCCATTTCCGACTTCATGGCACCAAGCCACTTATCCCTTTCTGAACTTGTCAGCACTTCTTCATAACTGGTAGGCTCCTCATCATCAATGAGTAACACGTCGTTCGATTCACTTACGAGAAATCCATATCTCTCAGGAATATTGCGTGTTCTACCAGATCTACGAAGATGTGGTGTTACAATAGGTCTAGCCGATTGCTCATCACTATGAGTTGTCGGCTGTTGTGCTTCACTAGGTATCTCATCAATGTCTATTTGAGTCTCTCGAGCCTCCTCAAGCTCGACGACACTCCCACTGTTTTCTTGCAAGAGAAACTCTTTCTCTAGAAACACAGCATGCCTTGAAACAAACACCTTTTGTTCCACAGGATGATAGAATTGGTAACCCCTTGTTTCCTTAGGGTATCCAATAAATAGACATTTATCAGACTTAGCATCCAGTTTGTCTGATACAGTCCGCTTCACATAAGCAGGACAACCCCATATCTTCAAGTAAGATACATGAGATTTCTTACTAGCCCATATCTCATATGGAGTAGTAGAGACTACCTTGGTAGGCATTCTGTTTAACAAGTAAACAGCTGTCTGAAGTGCATAACCCCAAAAGGACTTGGGAAGAGTCGCATGATTCATCATTGACCTGACCATGTCCAACAAGGTCCGGTTACGCCTCTCAGATACACCATTATGCTGTGGTGTATAGGGCGGAGTCCATTGAGACAATATGCCATTGTCTCTTAGATAATCAAGAAACTCTTGACTTAAGTATTCACCACCTCGATCCGATCGAAGTATTTTAATACTTTTGTCATGTTGTTTCTCTACTTCATTTCTGAATTCTTTGAACTTTTCAAAGGCTTCAGACTTGTGTTTCATCAAGAACACATACCCAAACCGTGAGTGATCATCGGTGAAGGTAATGAAGTAGTTATAGCCTCCTAAAGCTTGAGTTGACATAGGTCCACATACATCAGTATGTACTAGACCTAGTAACTCTCCCACTGCTCACCTTTTCCAAGAAAGGTAACTTAGTCATCTTGCCTTTTAAGCATGATTCGCATGTATCGTATGAATCCAATTCAAACGATTCCAGAATTCCACATCGGTGTAATTCGGACATGCGTTTCTTGCTTATATGGCCAAGACGACAATGCCACATATAGGAGTCTATTTGATTATCCTTTCGAGCACGCGTGTTGCTCGCTTCGATATTGAAGATGTCACTGGATACGTCCAACGTATAAATGCCATTACTCAAAGTTCCAGTTCCATAAAGTACGCCATTCAAAGTTATATAACAACAATTGTTACTAAACGTTAAATGGAAACCATTTCTATTTAAGCAGGAAATAGAAACAATGTTCTTTATTAGAGAAGGAACATAATAGCAATTGTCCAGTTCCAAGACTAGTCCACTAGGGAGCTTCAGCAAATAAGTTCCGATGGCGACCGCAGCAACCTTTGCTCCATTCCCAACTCGCAAATTTGACTCCCCTCTGACAAGTCTTCTTCTATTCCTTAGCCCCTGTATGTCATTACATATATGTGAGCTACACCCAGTATCCAATACCCAAGTGTCTAAGGAAATAGAATGACAATCAATAACGAAGATACCAAGAGGATGGGGCATCGATGCCTTCTTCTTCTTCATGGACTCAAGATAAGTCTTGCGCTTTCTTCGCCAGGGCCTTCCTTGCCATGTGATGGCAAGTGCCCTTTTGCGCTGGTTCCGCCTTCTTTGCCTTTTTCTTTCCTTTCTTCTGTTCTTTTGCCTTCCTCTTAGAACCTTTCTTTGAGGAATCAACTAACAGAACCGCCTTCTCCTCATGCTTTACAGAAGGCTCCACAGTCTTCAGCATATTAAGGAGCTCGGGAATGGTGGATTCCAATTTGTTCATCCGATAGTTCATCACAAATTAGAAGCTCTTGGGCAAACAATGCAATTAAGTCAATACTTAACTCATGATCCATCACAAAACCGAGGGTAGCTAGTAGCTCGATGTACCCGTTCATCTTTAGCACCGCACTCTGACAGACGAACCTTCTTGCATCTTCGTGGTGAAGAGGAGCCTAGAGACCTCGAACCTTTCGGATCTCGCTTGCTCATCGAACAACTCATGAAGATGGAAGACCATAGTATTAGCATCCATATGCTCATGCTTCTTTTGCAGCTCAGGTACCATCGCCGCTAGCATGATGCAACTCGCCAGCTCAGAATCTGCCACATGTTTCTGATAGACCAACATTTGGTCTGGAGTTGCATCGTCCTTAGGACGGTCAGGAAGAGGCTCTTCAAGGACATATGCAAGCTTTTCCGCCTTGAGAACAATTCTCGTGTTTCTAAGCCACCCAGAAGTTAGGCCTATACTTTGTTCAATCCAAAATAGTGCGCAAATTCAAAGACGTCATGATCAATTTATTGACCTAGAAATACAAAATGAGCATATATGAGAAAATGATTTTAAAATGCATCAATATACATTTATAAATCCCATTCATTTTCGAATTTCAAAAACCCCAAAATCACTTCGGGAGATCGTAGGTCCATCTCCGAATGGGCTGATATCCATCATAGATAAGAACAACCTTGGAGTGAGTCCAACAAGCCATTCTTAGCTATGATGGTGGGTATCAAGTATACCGATTACATATCATGTATATGTAACTATCACAATGTGCTATCAACTAATTGAATGTTTACACATACATTGGGTTGTTAACACATTAACAAGTATGCATCATATGCATAGCACCCAACTTCACCTCTCTTCACATCGACCTTGGAGTGAGTCCAACAAATCGATGCTCCAAGTTAAAACCGACCCATTAATCGCGAAATAGTTTTAATATGGTTAGAGCGCATTCAACCAATTAGCCAAGCTTGGAGTGAGTCCAACAACCCAAACTAACGATTGACCTCTGACTCTTACCATATTAGAGTTAAACTATTCCAATGATTTGAACATGTTCAGGTTCGAGTCGGGCTTGGAGTGAGTCCAACAACCCAAACAGGAAACAGAACTCTAGTTCTAACCATATTAATGGAAGGTGTAGGCTTTAATATTGAGTTAGGGTTTTATGTCTCATCCTCTTTGCATGCAAATAACTATTATCTACATGGCATGGCATACATGGCATACATCTACATGTCACGACACGCATGGCATAATGTTATGCATCTAATGCAATTACATGGCATACAATTATGTCATGTATATATTTCCTTATATGTCATAACTATTTATGGAAATAAAATATGTTTAAGATTTGATTCTCCAAATCAAATCATAATTAAATTAGGAAACAAATTTCCAAATCTAATCACATATTTTATTCATGGAATTATTTGATTAAGGAAAATCTATTTAGGAAACCAATTTCCTAAATCATTAAAACTACTTATGGAAATAAAATATTTTAAGATTTGATTTCCCAAATCAAATCATGATTAAATTAGGAAACAAATTTCCAGAATCTAATCACATATTTTATTTATGGAAAATATCAATTTCCATAAATACTTCCAACTTTCCAAAAGTGGAAGATTTCCATAAATACTTCTAGACTTTCCAAAATTGAAAAATTTCCATAAATACTTCTAAATTTCCAAGATTAGAAAATTTCCAGAAATACATTATGACTATCGCAAAACCATTTTACGATTATGTCGAAACACAACCTGGGCTCTGATACCACTGTTGGGTTTCCGGCACCGCGGCGTGTGTGTGTTCGATCATGTTTCGTAAACATGAGCACAGCGGAAGCAATTAAAAATAATAAATCTATATTTATTACAACACACACAACACACGCATGCATATTACAACAAGTGTAGACATAACTGTAAATTAAAATTTGCAATAAAAGGAAATTAAACTACGTTATACCTTTCGTATGACGTGTAGCGGGAACGGCATCAACCGGAACGATCCTCGTAAGAATCGTCTCTATCCGTATCCACTCCGAGCTCCTCGGGATGACTTCGCCAAGCCACGAGCTTCGTCTTCGTATGGGTTACTAGCCTCGTGTTGAAGACGACGTGATCGAGAGATGATCACGATCCGAATCCAAATTCGGACCTAAAACAAGTCCTCAAGACTCGCTTCTCCGGAGAGGTATTCGTCAACCGATTGAGGAATCCTTCGTCCTCCACCTCAGAGGATTACCGGAGATCAAATCCCCGGTATGTTAGCCGCTTTCGGATCACTAACCGTCGTCCAAACGACGCTCCGACGAGAGGAGAAGAAGCTGTCCAGAAAACTGGACAGCTTGGTGGAGGAGTAGGCGCCGGCCAAAACAAGGAGAGAAAAGGCTCACCTTGATGCCGAACCTATAGGAGATCACCGGAGGGTCGCCGGAGGTTCACCGGCTGGAGCTTGGACGCCGGCAAGGGTCTTGGACGGCGGCAGCTTGTAGTTGGGCGCCGAAAATTCCTCCAAGGGGTGGGCGGCAACTTCAAGCTAGGGTTTTGGATGATTAGGGTTTAACAATCCCTTAAGCCCTCTTTTATAGAGAACTAATTCTCTTAATGGTTAATGGATCATATCCATAAAGCCCGTTAACCCGCTCCATTAGGATAAGTTAAAATAAACCAAACCATGATGGTTTATTTTAAGTTAAAACGAACCGAACCAACCTTTGGTTCATTCGTTTAATATAAACCAAACCCTTTGGTTTATTCTCATCCATTGGATTAGAACCAAACCATTTTTGTCCATCCATTATGTCTTCATAAGACACTGCCCATCCACGCTTCCATTGCGACTGAAACAATTTCATGCTCGCTTTATGTTTGGTCCAACCAAACATAGTTTCTCTCGGTCTGAGAATCCCATTCTCAAGCTCTTTTTAAATCCTTTGGATTACACTCGTTGTGCGTGTGACAAAATAGGTTCTCGGTTTATGTTGGCCGTCTATAATTAACCATTAATTATAGAACGATCATGAGTGGCACCTAGTAGTACATCATGATCCCCAATTAACCGAAAAAATCAACGGTTGATCCAGAACTATTTCTGAAACCCTTCAGTAGCTCGAATGAATCGTGCCCCATTCCCTTCACTCATCTTATACCCACTTGGTTCAGGACATGGTCTATTGTGTCAGTCCCCACTAGGCTGACTACGTCACACCTAGCCCAAGTATCATTTCCTCGTCCTACGGATTCTAGTTACTCCACATGTATCGAAGAGTACTTTACTCTAAACATCTAATGCTTTGGCCAAAGTCTTTAGTAACAATCCGACGAGAGGCCATGGGTATACATCTCCTCGCAAGGAGTGGTGAATCCTTTATAGGCTATTCAAACACCTTCGATCACTTCGACTTATACCCAATCATCCCGGGTCCACATCTCCTCGGAGATGTTTGCTTAAAATGTCAAAGCATAAGTCTCCATGATCAAGATGACTTGAATACCGCAAGTCAAAGGAACATCGCACTTAAGCCACAGTAAGAACTTCATTGACATATCTATATATGCAAAGAACCATATGAAGTCTTACGGCTGGTCACTCCAATGAACTAGTTACCATAACTAGCATCCACGATTAACTCAGGACATCACAATGTCTCGGCCGGTGAGAATCACCGCTTGGATACACCAAGGAGTATACCTCGTGCTAGTCTCGGCTGTAATTGATGGTGTCCAAATCCATCAATTCATCGACTAGGATAATTCCGATACATCACAATTACACATGTAGAGATACTCACTAGTTGTGATCCAATCACAAATTCTCTCATGCCGTGAATCGTATCGTGGACATTCAGTAAATGAGTTTAAGATCCAATCAAATACATTAAACATGTATACTCAAATAGTGAATCTTCATTTATCATATAAATGGTTCATACATAAGGCGATTGCCTTAGGACATCTCTCATATATTACTAACAGCGGCCCGACGGATTTATGCAACTAGGGCTTTTTTCGGATTTTGTAGCGGTCCAAGGCAAAGTCTATATAAGGATGGCTCCGCCCAAACCCTAAGGGGGAGGCACGATGGCTAGGACGACACACTGAAGCCCTAAAATGCTTCGGTAACTCACAATAGGGAGGAGGAATGTTGTCGGAGGTCCAAACCTTGCAATTCAACGTCAGAGAGAAGATCACGGAAGCATTGTATATCTCTATTTCTGTGTTTTATTCCTTATGTATTCAATCTTAGACATGCTTTGTGATTCTTCCTTCGTATACATGGAGTAGTACTTTCGATTCTAGGATTAGGGAGTAGCTTGTGTACATAAACAATGTTGGTTCACGTTAAATTCTGCCCATGAGTTTGATTTGACAATTGGTAGTTGATCTTTTCTATATCTATGCGTATTTGGCTTTCTTTTCGCTGCGCTTAGGCGATACGAGGGGTGACAACCCTGGAAATCTAAAATTTAGAAGGTTTGATTAAAGAACCTAGGTGTAAACCTGATCTCCTACAACTGCAGGGAGAAAGGTGCAGTGGAATCGGAAACAGTCCACTGTAGGGATTGATTTGGCATCCTCGTACCGTCTATCCCGTCCTTTTAGGCGGAGATTGCTCCCGGTGAATGCGGCGGCTCTGCGGGAGAGTGTATGATGTCCCTTCCACAAAACCGTAGGTAAACGTCTAGACAATGTCAATTGACAACATTGTTCTGTGATACACAAGCGAAACCGAAGTCCTAGAATCACCTTTGAAGACCCAAGCACACTCCTTTCCTCCTCCGTGTGGCACCGTACAGAGTAGAGTCCACCGACAGCCCTCACCAATCGAACCTCTTAGAGATCACGTCCGAACAATTAAAAACCACTGAGTATATTAGTATTTAAATCCCAGTCCCTATGGGATCGATAATCTTTATTACTTGACGACATCCGTGCACTTGCGGGCATTGAGAGTGAGCATGCTTTGAGTCCTTGACAGTACCCATCGCGAGATTTGAAGTCACGTCCGTGCGCATCAAGTTTTTGGCACCGTTGTCGGGGACTAATCGATTCGATATCAAATCGAACAGTGGTAAATTGGATCGGACTTTTGATTAGATTATTTGCTTGCTTTATTTTCTTTCTAGTTTATCTTATTTGCTTTAATTCTATATTTTTCTTATTTATATTTAGTTTTTATTTTTAGCAGTAGTTTCCTACTTACTTATTGCATCATAGATTTTTTTTTTCTAGATCGATTTATTTTCTGCTTTTAGAATTAGATTAGCACTCTTAACTTTGTAGTTTGGTTCATCATATGCTTAGACGATTAGGGTCGGAAGGTCTAATTCCGATCGACTTAGAAATTGAGCGAACTTTTCACCGTCGGAGAGCAGAACAGTGAATGATCGAGGATCAAGCTGCATCCGAGGTGAACATAGGTAGCCGACCTCTGCGGGACTACGCAGCTCCTAGCGCTAAAGGATTCAGGCAGAGTATAGCTAGACCGTCTATTTCGGCAAATAACTTTGAGCTGAAGCCGACACTTATACATATGGTCCAGCAGAGCCAATTCGGGGGAGCTACGATTGAAGACCCGAACCGGCACCTTGAGGCATTTCTTGAAATCTGCTCAACGATAAAAATGAATGGAGTCCCTGTAGGGATTTTTTATGCAAAATAGCATATGCGCAACGGAAAAATAGGATCCCTTCCAAGTGATCCTTGCGAAAGAAAACCTCGTACAAAAAATAAATTTCTCAAAACCTATCTTATAGGAGAATATTACCTTTGTTGCGTGCCCTTTTAAATCCCGCTTCTCCTTGGGTTTGTTGGATCTTTTAGCACGTTCAAATGTCCGTGCCTCTATATGTATCCACACGAGCAAGCTCTTTTCTCACAAAAGAAACTAGAAGAGCACTCCTTTACTTCTTGCTAGAGAAGTCCCTAAAGGAGAGGAAGGTAGGGAAAAATAGAAAGGAAGAAGAAGACCACTCTTCTTGCTACACTCACAAAAGCCACACAACCAAAGCCTCTCACCACCAAGCTCTCTCCAAGCCTCAAGCTTCCAACTACTTGGCCGGCCACCCCATGGAGTGTTTTATAGGATTGGAAAAACCTTTCACCTCCTATCACATTCAATGCAATCAATTGCATTGAAAAACAATCAACACTCCTTGTTTGGCCGGCCACATGTGGAGGAAATCCAAAGGTCAAAACCCTTTGTCTCCTTCCACCTCATCAAGCTTAGGTGGCATGCTTATGTGGCATTCATGCATGTTGAATTAATCTTATTAATTCAATAAGCTTATGTTATCATATTGAATTAATCTCATTAAATCAATAAGGTAACATATTGAATTAATCTTATTAAATCAATTTAGCTTAGGATATCATGATAACATATTTATTTAATATTATTAAATTAATAAGCTTAGCATATTGAATTAATCTCATTAAATCAATAAGCTAAAATTCTCTTTAAGCTTAAAGCCCAAAAACCATTTTGTACTTAAGCTTATTCCCAAATTATTCTAGTCAAACTAGAATGCACTAATTCTTCTAATCATCATGCTCTTTGTGTGTGACCCTATAGGCTCTCATAACGTTGGCAGTGGATCTAAACTCTTTTAGATACACAAGCAATGAGCAGCATCTAGCAATACATCATTGCTACCCAAGTTACGAAATAAGTCAAGATCCGACTAACCTTTCCGTGACTACTATAATGTATGACCGTGTCCTTCTATCCTTGATATCAAATTGACCAATGAGGCATAGACCGTGTCATCCTCGATCAATCTATGTGTTTCTTGATCCCTGAGTAAACTAACTCAAACAAATGAGCTCAATATCTCATATTGACTCATTCGAGCATGGCCATGTGTTTTAGTAGTTCTACTCAATCAAGGGGCCCACAGATATCACTCCCGTCATATGGGAGGGATAGATCTCATCTACATCACTCACATCCCTCCGCATAATTTGTTATATACCCAGTAATCGCCTTTATGGTCCACCTCTACGTGACGCTGACGATACCAAAGTACATAACTCCTTATGTAGGGAACCGTAGTGACTTCAGGTTTGAGGACTATTCATACCAATAGTCACATGAGAAAGTTTATGACACTCATATGACGATCCATGAAACTTTCTCATGGCGGGTCAGTTCAGTATATATTCTCTAATATATACCCATGTGTCAACTTGATATCATATATCCATGACTTGTGAGATCAAGTCATCAATCGACCTACATGCTAGTCTTTATGTATTAATATTGCCCTTGCATATTAATACTTGACTAGGAACATTTAGGAAAGTGTTCTCTACAGCCTCTCATAATCAATTCTGCCAATTGATGTGCTGTAGATAAGAACCTACTTTTCTAGGGCATTATTATATTTAATTTAGATGGCACAAGCAAGACGTAAATATAATAACCAATCCTTTGCCTTTATAGAATATGATACAAAATGTTCCCTATTCAACCATCACATGATTGGTTCTAGGGCTATAACTAACAATCTCCCACTAGCACTAGTACCAATCACTATAATATCTGATACCTAGTGACCTAGTGTGACCATCATGCTTCCTCTATGCCAAAGCCTTGGTCAATGGATCTGCGATGTTAGCTTCTGTCGGTACTCTGCATATCCTCACGTCTCCTCTATCGATGATCTCTTGAATGAGATGGAAGCGCCTCAGTATGTGTTTGGTCCGCTGATGTGATCGAGGTTCCTTAGCCTGTGCAATAGCCCCATTGTTGTCACAATAGAGGTCTATTGGATCTGCAATGCTAGGAACAACCCCAAGTTCACTGATGAACTTGCGGAGCCAAACAGCCTCCTCACGCATCGACGCGCAATATACTCGCTTGTAGAATCAAGAATCGTGTCTCCGCTCAACTCTTCCACCTCACCTCCACCATTCGTGCAAAACACGCACTCTCGATTCATATCTATAGTCATCCTTGTCTATTTGGAAGCTTGCATCACTGTAACCCTTTACAGTTAGCTCCTCATTGCCTCCAAATATTAGGAAATATTCTTTCGTTCTTCGTAAGTATTTAAGAATATTTTTGACTGCTATCCAGTGACTTTCACCTGGATCTGACTGGTATCTACTCGTCATGCTCAAAGCATACGAGACGTCAGGATGAGTACAAAGCATGGCGTACATGATAGACCCTATGGTAGATGCATAAGGGATCTTATCCATGCGATCTCTCTCCTCCTTAGAAGAGGGACATTGAGTCTTCGAAAGACTCACACCATGTGATAAAGGCAGAAATCCTTTCTTGGAATTTTGCATAGCAAAACGATTTAGCACTTTATCAATGTATGTACTCTGACTTAGGCCAAGTAATCTTTTAGATCTATCTCTATAGATCTTGATGCCTAGAATATAGGCAGCTTCACCTAAGTCTTTCATCGAGAAACAATTCCCTAACCACATCTTCATAGACTGGAGTGAGGGAATATCATTTCCGATGAGAAGTATGTCATCTACATACAAGATAAGAAATACAACTGTGCTCCCACTATTTCTCTTGTAGACACAAGGTTCATCTTCATTCTTGATGAAACCAAACTCCTTGATTGCATCATCGAATCGAAGATTCCAGCTTCGAGAGGCTTGCTTTAGTCCATAAATGGACATTTGCAGTTTGCATACATTTCCAGGATGCTTTGGATCTTCAAAACCCTCAAGCTGTGTCATGTACACATCCTCGAGTAGCTTTCCATTCAGAAAAGCGATTTTGACATCCATCTGTCAGATTTCATAATCGTGGTAGGCTGCAATAGCAAGTATGATCCGAATGGATTTAGGCATCGCAACTGGTGAAAAGGTTTCATCATAGTCAATACAATGAATTTGTTTGAATCCTTTAGCCACCAATCTACCTTTATAGGTATGCTTATTACCATCCATGTCAGTCTTTACTTTAAAGACCCACTTACACCCAATGGGTTTTACCCCTTCAGGTGGATCAACCAAAGTCCATACTTGGTTAGTGTACATGGATTCCATTTCGGATCTCATGGCCTCAAGCCATTTCTCGGAATCTGGGCTCATCGTAACTTCTTGATAGGATGTAGGCTCGTCAAGATCGACAAGCAATACCTCACCGTTGTCAGTCAAGAGAAAAGAATATCTCTCGGGTTGACGACGGATCCTATCAGATCTACGAAGAGGTTGGTCTACTTGAACAGGTGTTTGCTCCACAACTCTTTGGGCAACAATTTCCTCAGCCACAACACTTTGTGGTGCCTGTTCATTTTCCATCGAAGCCTTATTGTTATATTCATCTTGAATTTCTTCAAGATGAATTTTACTCCCATTAGTTTTTCTAGAAATAAATTTTCTTTCTAGAAAGACAGCATTTCTGGCAACAAACACCTTGCCAAGTGTGGGATTGTAAAAGTAATATCCCTTAGTTTCCTTGGGATATCCTACAAAATAACACTTATCTGATTTGGGTCCAAGTTTATTTGCGACTTGATGTCTAACATAAGCTTCACAACCCCAAATCTTTATAAAAGACATTTTGGGACTCTTCCCAGTCCATAACGTATATGGTGTCTTTTCTACGGCTTTTGATGGGACGCGATTAAGTGTGAAAGCGGCTGTCTCTAGAGCTAAACCCCAAAAGGAAGTAGGTAGATCAGTCTGGCTCATCATTGATCGTACCATATCTAATAGAGTACGATTTCTCCTCTCAGATACACCATTCCATTGTGGTGTTCCAGGTGGAGTGAGTTGGGACATTATCCCACACTCAGACAGGTGATCACAAAACTCTTGACTAAGGTATTCACCACCTCGATCTGATCGAAGTAGCTTAATACGCTTACCAAGTTGGTTTTGTACTTCATTCTTGAATTCTTTGAACTTTTCAAAGGATTCTGACTTATGTCTCATCCAATATAAGTTGCCAAATCTACTCATATCATCAGTGAAAGTAATAAAGTACTTATAGCCTCCTCTGGCTTCGACATTGAAAGGGCCACATACATCAGTATGTATGAGTCCTAACAAGTCCGTCGCTCTCTCGCCATGTCCACTAAATGGAGTTTTAGTCATCTTTCCTAAAAGACAAGATTCGCATACCTCATATGATTCAAAATCAAATGAGTCCAATAATCCATCTTTATGGAGTTGGGATATGCATTTTTCATTTATGTGACCTAGGCGAAAGTGCCAGAGATATGTTTGGTTCAAATTATTCGATTTGAACCATTTGGTATTTACGTTATAAATTGGGTTTTCTAAATCTAGAACATAGAGACCATTCATAAGTGGTGCATTACAATAGAACATTTCATTCATATAAATGGAACAACATTTGTCCTTTATTATAAAAGAAAAGTTTTTCTTGTCTAAACAAGATATAGAAATTATGTTCTTCGTTAATGCAGGTACATAAAAGCACTCCTCTTGTTCTAAGATAAGCCCAGTGGGCAAAGACAAAGAATATGTTCCTACAGCTACAGCAGCAACTTTTGCGCCATTGCCTACTTGTAGGTCCACTTCGCCCTTTTCCATTAGTCTACTATTTCTCAGTCCCTGCACATTAGTACAAATGTGAGATGCACATCCGGTATCTAATACCCATGTAGAAGAAATAGATAGATTAACTTCTATAACGTGTATACCTGAGGCAGAAGTCCCACTTCTTTTCTTCTTTACTTCCTCAAGGTAGACTTTGCAGTTTTGCTTCCAGTGTCCAGTCTCACCGCAATGGAAACAGTCCCCTTCCTTAGGTTCTTTACCTTTACCCTTTGAAGTGAATGAATTGGCCTTGCCTTTGGCTTGGGTCTTACCCTTGCCTTTGCGCTTACCTTTGCCCTTCTTGACCATTAGTACGTTACTAACTTTCTTCTTGAGATTCGATTCAGCAGTTCTCGACATGTTGAGAATCTCAGGGAAAGATTTATCAATTTCATTCATGTTATAATTCATGACGAATTGATTATATGCTTCCGGCAACGATTGCAGGATAACATCGGTTGCCAATTCTTGGCTCAGTGGAAAACCTAGTCTTTCAAGGTTCTCAACGTACCCTATCATTTTAAGTACGTGAGTTCCTACAGGTGTTCCTTCTTGCATCTTGCATGCAAAAAGAGCCTTAGACACTTCAAAATGCTCGTGCCTAGCTTGTCCTTGATATAGTTGTTTCAAATGCTCAACCATATCATAGGCATCCATGTTCTCATGTTGCTTCTGAAGCTCAGAGTTCATGGTGGCAAGCATAAGACATGACACATCTAATGCATCATCTTGATGCTTCTTATAAGCATCCTTTCAAAGACGAGTGGCAGGGCTGTGTTTCAGGGATAGACTGCTCTAGGACATACAGTTTACGTTCTTGCTTGAGGATAATCCTCAAGTTCCTATACCAGTCTAGAAAGTTAGCTCCATTGAGCTTGTCTTTCTCAAGGACAGATCGCAAGTTGAGGGGGTGTGTCGTGTTAGATGACATGGTGATCTACAACATTAAAATGCAAAATTAAGTATCATACCTAAGTCATTTAATTAGGCCTTTAATTAAATGAGGCTCCCACTAAATTCTCATAGATTTGATATGAGCTAATCATTGATGTAGGCAAACACATTTTGCTTACATCATTAGCTTCTATTTCGCTATAAATTTATATGGGATAAAGATCCACATCATACTTCGTCTTGAGTTAGCTTTGGCTAATTGCCCAAGACGTAGTATGATTAGGTAGGCAATCTTTTGCCAATTACATCTGATGTAACTCTTTAATAGCTTTGGTTAAGTTTAGATTAGTTTAGTGCTTATTCCTAAACCAGCTTCCAGGCCGTGGCGAGGCACAGAGGCCTTCTTTGATATCGGAGCAACGACCACTTTCTAAGACAAAGCTGATGTTCGGAAATCACACAAAACTAATTTTTAAAACTTATGTTCAAAGCTAATATATGCCTCTACTTTCTTAATTAATTAAGAAAAACTTAATTAAGTCATAACCAAGTTTGATAGAGGGACATCACGATTGTCCACTCGCACTCTTCCAAGATAAAATGCATTGCTTTGCTTTGGCAAACCCAACAACAAATGATCGAGGAAGTAGTGAGTACCAAACTTTGATAGGCATATCGTTTTTGACTTATTAAGAAATAAACTTAAACATGCATCACATACATATTAGCATACATCACATATAAGCTAAATTAACATGCGTGTCATGGTTATGGCCCTTATTCTACAATCTTCTCAAGACAATGAAAAGATTGATTGGTCAACCTAGGGATAGCATCTTCTCCCAAGTGCTTCCTTTTGGTTGTCTTGTGTTGTTGACTTCCTCCTTGTAACGTCATCTTTCAATGGACCCTCCATCTTTATTTTGTATATTACAAAAGGAGAAATACTCGAGTTACATTCGAGTCTAAAACTAATTTTACAACAAGAATTTTAGGAGAAAGGCACGACACGCAGGACATATTAAGAATTACAACACACACATTCACAATCTTTTTGGGACTAGGCCATAACCATGCACCATGTCAATTTTAACTTTTAAAAGACATTGGATATTTTATTATGTTTGAAAAATTGCTAATGAAATTATCAACTCATAATAAAATTTATCCTACTTCTATATCATATATAAAATAGAGAAAACCTATTTTTATACGATCTTTCGCAAGTGGCTCTGATACCACTGTAGGAATTTTTTATGCAAAATAGCATATGCGCAATGGAAAAATAGGATCCCTTCTAAGTGATCCTTGCGAAAGAAAACCTCGTACAAAAAATAAATTTCTCAAAACCTATCTTATAGGAGAATATTACCTTTGTTGTGTGCCCTTTTAAATCCCGCTTCTCCTTGGGTTTGTTGGATCTTTTAGCACGTTCAAATGTCCGTGCCTCTATATGTATCCACACGAGCAAGCTCTTGTCTCTCAAAAGAAACTAGAAGAGCTCTCCTTTACTTCTTGCTAGAGAAGTCCCTAAAGGAGAGGAAGGTAGGGAAAAAGAGAAAGGAAGAAAAAGACCACTCTTCTTGCTACACTCACAAAAGCCACACAACCAAAGCCTCTCCCCACCAAGCTCTCTCCAAGCCTCAAGCTTCCAACTACTTGGCCGGCCACCCCATGGTGTGTTTTATAGGATTGGAAAAACCTTTCGCCTCCTATCACATTCAATGCAATCAATTGCATTGAAAAACAATCACTCCTTGTTTGGCCGACCACATGTGGAGGAAATCCAAAGGTCAAAACCCTTTGTCTCCTTCCACCTCATCAAGCTTAGGTGGCATGCTTATGTGGCATGCTTATGTGGCATTCATGCATGTTGAATTAATCTTATTAATTCAATAAGCTTATGTTATCATATTGAATTAATCTCATTAAATCAATAAGGTAACATATTGAATTAATCTTATTAAATCAATTTAGCTTAGGATATCATGATAACATATTTATTTAATCTTATTAAATTAATAAGCTTAGCATATTGAATTAATCTCATTAAATCAATAAGCTAAAATTCTCTTTAAGCTTAAAGCCCAAAAACCATTTTGTACTTAAGCTTATTCCCAAATTATTCTAGTCAAACTAGAATGCACTAATTCTTCTAATCATCATGCTCTTTGTGTGTGACCCTATAGGCTCTCATAATGTTGGCAGTGGATCTAAACTCTTTTAGATACACAAGCAATGAGCGGCATCTAGCAATACATCATTGCTACCCAAGTTACGAAATAAGTCAAGATCCGACTAACCTTTCCGTGACTACTATAATGTATGACCGTGTCCTTCTATCCTTGATATCAGATTGACCAATGACGCATAGACCGTGTAATCCTCGATCAATCTATGTGTTTCTTGATCCCTGAGTAAACTAACTCAAAAAAATGAGCTCAATATCTCATATTGACTCATTCGAGCATGGTCATGCGTTTTAGTAGTTCTACTCAATCAAGGGGGCCAGAGATATCACTCCCGTCATATGGGAGGGATAGATCCCATCTACATCACTCACATCCCTCCGCATAATTTGTTATATACCCAGTAATCGCCTTTATGGTCCACCCTGTTATGGGTGATGTTTGACGATACCAAAGTACATAACTCCTTATGTAGGGAACCGTAGTGACTTCAGGTTTGAGGACTATTCATACCAATAGTCACATGAGAAAGTTTATGACACTCATATGACGATCCATGAAACTTGCTCATGGCGGGTCAGTTCAGTATATATTCTCTAACATATACCCATGTGTCAACTTGATATCATATATCCATGACTTGTGAGATCAAGTCATCAATTGACCTACATGCTAGTCTTTATGTATTAATATTACCCTTGCATATTAATACTTAACTAGGAACATTTAGGAAAGTGTTCTCTATAGCCTCTCATAATCAATTCTGCCAATTGATGTATTGTAGATAAGAACCTACTTTTCTAGGGAATTATTATATTTAATTTAGCTGGCACAAGCAAGACGTAAATATAATAACCAATCCTTTGCCTTTATAGAATATGATACAAAATGTTCCCTATTCAACCATCTACATGATTGGTTCTAGGGCTATAACTAACAGTCCCTACTGACGCGATCCGACTGAGCCTGTTTCTATTTCCACTGCGGGATAAGGCTAAGGCATGGTTTCACTCCCTACCTTCTGGCAGCATCACCACATGGGAGCAGTGCGAGCAGCAGTTTCTGAATAAATACTTCCCACCAAGTAAGACTACTCACATGTGCAATCTTATCACGAGCTTTCACCAGAAGGAGGGAGAGTCCCTATTTGAGGCTTGGGATCGCTACAAGGGGTTACTCTACCAATGCCCCCACCACGGACTGGAGAGGTGGCTGACGATCCATATTTTCTATAATGGGATCGCTTACGCCACGAATATGTCCCTAGATTCTGCTACAGGAGGAGCACTGATGAATAAGAACATAGAGGAAGTGAAAGAGCTTATCGAAGAGGTGGCCAGAACCTCCATCAATGGGCATCTGAACGTGGTCAACCTACACCTGCAGTGAGACGATACACTGTCAACTCCATGGACCACTTTTCATCAAGGATGGATGCACTCAGCAAATGGTTTGAATCTTTGAATCCTTCATCTGCATGCGTGGCCATTGATTTTGGAGAGGGAGCGGCAGCGTATCAAGATGACCACTTTGGAGGGCCGGGGACTTCGGACAAGCAGATTAAGCATTGTGATGCGATTGGGGACAATGACCAAAGGCCCCACAACCCGTACTCCAATACTTATAATCCCGAATGGAGGAATCACCGAAATTTCTCCTATAAGAATAACTCGAGAAACTCCCAACCATCAGGGGGGTATGGGTGATGCGCACGGTCGTAACCTTAAATCCTGCGATGGAGACCATCGAAGACTCAAAGTATGCGCTCGCGCTCAATGCTCGCAAGTGCATGGATGTCGTCAAGTAATAAATAGATTATCGATCCCACAGGGACTGGGATTCAAGTACCAATCAACTAAGTGGTTGCGGTTGTTCGGACGAAATCTCAGTGAGAGTCGGTTGGTGAGGACTATCGGAGGACCCTACTCAGTGCGGTGTCACACGGAGGAGGAAAAGAGGGTGTTGAGGTCTTAAAAAGGCGATTCTAGGACTTCGGTTTCACTTGTGTACCACAGAACAACGTTGTCAATTGGCGTCGTCTAAACATCTACTTACGACTTTGGGGAAGGGATATCTTACACTATCCCGCAGAACCGCCGCATTCACTGGGAGCTATCCTCACCCAAAATGACAGGATACAGGGTACGAGGATGCCAAATCAATCCTTGCGGTGGACCATTTCCGATTCCACCGCTCCCTTCTCCCCGCAGTTACGGGAGGTCCGGTTTACCCCTAGGTTCCTTGATCAAACCTCCTAAATCTAGATTGCGAGGATTGTCACCACCTCGTATCGCCTAAGCACGACGGAAAGAAATCCAACTACACGTAGGTATAATAAAGAGCAACATCCAATCGTCAAATCAAACTTTTGGCCAGAATTTAATATGAACACAAGCTACTCCCTAATCCTAGAATCAAAAGTTCTACTCCATAAACGCGAAGGAAGAATCACAACACATGTTTAAGTTCAATTACAATGGAAAGGGAGTGCAAAAATAGAGATTACAATGCGTTGTGACCTTCTCTCCGACATTGTATTTGCATGTGGTGGACCTTCGGCGATGTTCCTCCTCCCCGCTGTGAGTTACCGAAGCTTTTCACACAGCCGTGGCACGCGAGGTTAAAAGGGGCGAGCCGTGTGTTTTCACCCCATTTGCACCATGTGCTTCAAAAGTTCTTGGCCTAGCCGTGTGATTTCGTCTTCCCCACCATCTAGAAACATTTTGAACCTCTAAAGAAGCCAAAATAAGCAAAGATGAGGAGAACCAAGACCGTAACACCCCGATCCGGTGCCTCGAAGCGATGAACAAGGAGAGGCGACACCCCTTAAGCTCCGGAGGAGGGTAACGCCCTACCCACTCTACTTTTTCGCAATAATGAACAAAGAGATAGATACAATATGCTCTCTACTCGTAAACTTACTGCTACTAGGAACTTAGATGAGGATTTGCTAGAATCTTTAGGGTTGTTTGGTGATATGTAAACCCTATTTGCAAAAATGGGGTGGGAAGAGATTATGGGAATAAAGCACCTAACCTACCTTAGAATAGTTTTGGAATTTTTGAGTTCCTTAGAGGCGGAAGTTTTAACGGGTAGAGAGAGCAAGGAGGGTAGGATAACTTTTAGGCTTTTTAACATTGATCATGAGTGGATGCTTCACCAATGGAACTCATGCTTTTTTTTATGAAGGTAAATAATATCATCAAGAAAAAGCACAAACATATAGTAGCCAAGGGTTCATGCTCATGTCATGTCTAACAAAGTGTCAGATCTGAGATGTACCCCGGTTGTATCGTACACGTGCACTCATGAATACCACCTCTCTCATGGGCTCTAGCCCTCTCACACAATACCTCCTCACATACATGTCCAAACTCTCATGCAGCCTCCTTGCCTCTATACCCGCGCATGCCATCCAGCTGCTCTGCTCTTTATGCATATCTTCTTGCCTCCTTCTGTCTCCTTCCGTCTCCTTTATCCATCTAGTGTCTCGGCCATCCACCATTTCACTTTTGGCAAGTGAACAGCCGAATATGGATTTGCCATGTCTTTACCATAGCCGTTAGCTACGGACTAGATAGGCCATTCAGGTGGGCCTATTCGCCTCTAGTAGACTTTTTGGCCAAGCCTCAGCCATAAAACGGATTTAGAACGTCTTTACCGTAGCCTTTTGCTACGGACTAGATAGGCTATTGCAGGTGGGCCTATTCACCCCCCCCCCCACCCCCCCTCATCCAAAATCCTTATTTGCCCAAATCTACAAAAAAAAAAACTCGAAGAAAGACAACTACTGAGGACAGACCCCTTGAGCCAGAACAGTGCCCTGGCGTAGTCCTATGCCCTAGTCGGCCCCCGGTGAAGGAGCAGTGCCCTAGAACAGTACTCTGAAGCCTCTATGTGACTATTGGTTGACTTCCCGACCTACCCTGGTGCTGAATCGTCCTGTGGCCCTTCCCTTTGATGCTTGTGATGATCGTTAAAGCACCCTGGGCCCATGCTCTGCCTCGCCATCCGTGGAAACTGCCCTGTCCATAAAAAACTACTCTGGCTTAGAGGAAAACCCGCCTTGCTTTGCTTTAGGAAGCCCTCTTGTCAAAACCACCCTAGGACTAATTCGCCCTGCGCCTTTGAGGTGAATCCACCCTAAACCTGAGGAAACAACCCTAGAAAACTTCCCTGGCCATATAAAACTGCTCTGTCTTGCTTTGGGAAGCCCTCCTGTCGAAATAAGCCTGTGACTATTTTTTTTTTGAAGAGCCCTGTACAGCATAGAGTGCCCTGGACAGGGAAAAGTTCCCTGGATAGGGAGGAGTACCCTGGCTAGGGAGAAGTGCCTTGGGCCATTGGAAACTATCCTGGACAAGGATAAGTGCCCAGGACTAGAACTAGCCTAGGATAGCAGAACTGCCCTGGAGCAGGGTGGAGGGACGTAAGCTCAGAGACTAAGGGAACCATCCTAGAATGAATGATGGGAACTACCCTGGGACAGGGAGAAGGGAATTGCCCTGGAATGAGGAGAGAGAGAGAGAAGGAGGAGGAACTGCCCATAGACTGGGACAATTGTCATGGAAAGGTTGGGGAATAAGGAAACTGGCTTGGAATGAGGTACGAGAGAGAGAGAGAGAGAGGGAAGGAAGGGAACTGCCCTAGGACTAGGAAGGTGGGCCCTATAATGGTTGGGGGGAGGGGATAAGGGGACTGCCCTGGAATGAGGAGAGAGTTGGGGAGAAATAGGGGAACTGCCCTGTGACAGGGAGAAATGTCCCTGGAAGAGTTGGGGGTAAGGCTACTGCCCTGGAATGGGGATCGAGAAGTAGAGAAGGAGGGAAGGAACTGCCCTGGACTGAGGAACAACTACCCTGTGGAAGCATAGGGAGACCTGCCCTGTGACGGGGAGAACCACCCAGGGTGAGTAGGGGGGGGGGGGGGGTGGGGGGGAGGGGGAGGAGACTTACTTGCCTTCACGTGATCCCTGGTGGAAATTGGAACTTGTTGTATTCTACTGCTCTAAACACATGGATTTGCACCTTTCTAAAGATCAAGTTTGCATCAAATTTTAGTCCTTCAAATCGGCATGAGTTTCAGGTTCTCCATATCAAATGAATCATTGCAGCCATGGCAAGGTGGTGAACCCTGTTCATTACAATGGCCCTTCTATACTGCATTCTGAATATCCAAAGCATCTGACGGTATGTGCACATTTCTGGCCTCATTTGCAACCATCTTCTGACTCTCCCCCATATTTGTCTAATTGCTGCACACTGGAAGAAGATGTGGTTTAATTCCTCCTCCTCTTGGTCACAGAAAATGCATTGCTTGTCTTCCAAATATTCCTGTTTGGCACGCACTGGGAGCTTGCCCTAGGCTAACATACTTACCAAGTTGGGGAGAGAGAAGAACCCCTATTGGGTTCAACTCTCAGGAATGTTTGACCGAGTTGATGAGGGAGCATGCTTATGACCCTTCTAGGGCCAAAGCGTCGCACCTCCAAAACCCCGTCTTTCGATACCTTCACCGCATCATGGACAGTACTATATTTGGTCGTGGGGAGATTGACGGTGTAGTTAAAGCTAGCGAGCTGCTTTACCTATGGGATATGGTACAAGAAAGGAGTAGCATTGATGTAGGGTCCCACTTCATCAGACACTTAGTGAAGATGGGTAAAGTAGCACAAGGAGAGATCAATGTGGGAGGCCTACTTACCCACATTTACCATAGGATGGGGTACGATTACACAACATTAGAGAGTATAGAGGGGAGCTTTAGGATTGACCTAGGAGTATGCATGGCCATGAAAATGATTGTGAGAGAAGGAGACTCCTTATGCTTTGTAAGGAAAAATCTGACGACACTTAGGCTCCCCGACCCAAATCGTACCACCATCGCTATACGCACCAACTAGCGCTTAGACCTGATAGTGGAGTCCCCTCCACATGAGGGACCATCCACATCAGCGCCCATCTCTCCACCTTTATATCACTCTCCCTCCAGTCCACACATGCATAGGAGTCCACCTAGTCTACGCCGACATAAGCCTACACCTGTACCACCACCTTTTTCTACTTTTGAGCAAGATGCAGGTACATCGGGCTATGATTTCTCGGAGTTTCAATCGTGCCTCTACAACATTCACACTAAGCAGCAAAAGCAGAGGCAGCGTTGGGAGGAGCAGAGCGCCTACCAGCAAGCAGAGTTCCAGGGATTCCGGGAGCATTTCTAGTGGGCTGAGGAGTTCTACGATAAGGCCCACATATACTTCCAGGAGGAGGTTGTTCATCGTCAGGATGAGGCCGCCTACCGTAGGGAGATGCGGCAGCACATGCATGCCCAGCAGGCACAGTGGGCTAGGGAGGAGGAACACTGAGCAGTCGCTGCATCCACTAGCTCCCAGATTGACCAAATGTATATGTGGCATTAGCGGCTCAGTAGCAGTTTCTCCCAGGATCCAGAGATGCCCAGGCTTCCAAACTTTTCACCTCGTCCACCATATTAGAGGTATATTTTCGTTTAAGTCCAGGGGGAGACCCCAAGGTTTATTTTGTTTTATTTCCTAGAAGTAGTTTCTTTTCTGGTATTTTCATTTATTCATGCCTAAGTTGTTGAGTTTCTTTCAGTACTTGATTTTTCTTGTCTGTGAAGCTACCTCAGTAGTATTTTTGAAAATTGCTTGCATGAGTTGTTCCCATAGGTAGTTTAACTCCATTTATCTTATGGTATTTTATTTTATTCGCTCCATTGAATGTTCTAGACGTACACTAGTTAGCTTTGTTTTTGCACTTAGACATGTTGAACATCCTGAAAGGGATAATCTAGTACATACCTAGTTATGATTCACTTCGGTAGTCTAATACTTTGGAATCCATAGGTGACTCTAGGTTTAGCATTTTAGTTACTAGAGATGCTCGGATTGTGTAAGCCCATTCGAAAAAATCAAAATCCCAGTGAGCCGAAAAATAAAGAGAGAAAAGAAAAAGAGAAAAAGAAATGAGAAGAAAAAAGAGATAAGAAAAAGAAAAAAAAGGGGGATTATGAAGGATAAAAAACAGTTGTCGTGGGTGGAAATGGCTAGGTGCCCCTTTGAGACTGAGTTAGGTTACTGGGGGAACACCTACCAATTTGTCTCAATACCGAGCATGCCTTTGAGACTTTATGTTAGATCTAGGGAACAACCCTCGCTTTGGGTAGGTAAGTGCCTAAGAGCTGGAAACCTTAGGAAAGCTATGGAGTGATGACTTAACTCACTATGGAACGGGCATCCCCTAAGAATGGTTCGCTTAGCACGAGCACGAGGAGCAAACTTAGTGATCTTTTAGAACATATTTGTTTTGCTTTGATTTCAAATACCACCTGATAAATTTAGTTAACATTCTAATTATGTGACAATATCTTTTTAAAATTTCATAGAACTGAGGTTTGCTTGAGGACAAGCAAAGATTTAAGTCTAGGGGAAGTGATGTGAGCAAAACATATAGGGTTTTAGGAGTAATTTTCGCTCACATCTCATTGCATTTTGTGTTAGTTTCATGCATATGTTACTCTATTTTTACACGCATTTCGTAGTGCAGGTTAGCTATTCGGGTGAAAAAGATGCATTTTCGGATCAAAAGAAGGACATTTCACAGCTAGACGTAGAGTGGGGAATGGCCAGGGCGTAGGGATTCCCACGGCCGTGTCCAATGGACAAGAGCAGCACCCCAGGGCCGCACATGGCCTGGCCGTGTGGAAACACACGGCCGTGTGGCGCCCCGACGGATTTGCACAACTAGGGCTTTTTCTGGATTTTACAGCAGTCTGAGGCGATGTCCATATAAGGATTGCTCTGCCCAAACCCTAGGGGGGAGGCACGATGGCTAGGATGGCACGTTGAAGCCCTAAAAACATTCGGTAACTCGCAACGGGGAGGAGGAATGCCGCCGGAGGTCCACATCTTGAAATTCAACGTCGGAGAGAAGATCACGGAAGCATTGTATATCTCGATTTCTGCATTTCATTCCTTATGTATTCAATCTTAGACATGCTTTGTGATTCTTCCTTCATATACATGGAGTAGTACTTTCGATTCTAGGATTAGGGAGTAGCTTATGTACATAAACAATGTTGGTTCACGTTAAATTCTGCCCATGAGTTTGATTTGATAATTGGTAGTTGCTCTTTACTATATCTATGCATATTTGGCTTTCTTTTCTATACGTATTTTAGGAGGTTTGATTAAGGAACATAGGGATAAACCTGATCTCCTGCAACTACGGAGAGAAGGGTGCAGTGGAATCGGAAACGATCCACTGTAAGGATTGATTTGGCATCCTCGTACTGTCTATCTCGTCCTTTTAGGCGGAGATAGCTCCCGGTGAATGCGGCGGCTCTGCGGGATAGTATATGATGTCTCTTCCACAAAACTGTAGGTAAACGTCTAGACAATGCCAATTAACAATATTGTTCTGTGATACACAAGCGAAACTGAAGTCCTAGAATCACCTTTGAAGACCCAGGCACACTCCTTTCCTCCTCCGTGTGACACCGTACAGAGTAGAGTCCATCGACAGCCCTCACCAACTGAAACCTCTTAGAGATCACATCCGAACAATTACAACCACTAAGTATATTGGTATTCGAATCCCAGTCCCTATGGGATCGATAATCTTTATTACTTGATGACATCCGTGCACTTGCGGGTGTTGAGCGCGAGCACACTTTAAGTCCTCGACGGTATCCGTCCCGAGATTTGAGGTTGCGTCCGTGCAAATCACTACTCTATCTCATCTTTCTATCCACAGTTATAGTAGATGAGGCTAACCCCTAGGTTCCTCCTTAATTCTTCTAAATCTTAGATACAAGGGGTGTCACCCCTCGTATCGGCTAGCATAGTAGATAGAAAACCAAAACACATAGATATCGGTCTAAACTAATACCAATTACAAATACAAACTCAAGAACAGAATTTAATTTGGAATAACATGTTCTATGCACACAAACTACTCCCTAATCATAGAATCGAAGAATCTACTCCATAAATATGAGAGGAGAAACACAAAGCATGATCATATTCATATAAAGAATGGATATTATGCAAAGAATAGAAATTACAATGCAATGTGGCTCTTCTCTCCAGCATTGAAGTGCAGAACTTGAATCTCCAGCGGCTTCCTTCCTCCCCGTTGCGAGTTTCCGACGCTTTTTAGAGCATCGGAGAGTCATCCCAGTCATCGTGCCTCTCCCCTAGGGTTTGGGTGCAGCCTCCTTTATATAGACATCAGTCTGGATCTCCCTGAAACCTGAAAAATAACCGACTCACATCGGAATCATGCAGCACCACACGACCGTGTGGATCCACATAGCCAGGTCGCGTGTGGCGCTGCAGCGCAGGCTATGTGTTTTCACAGGGTGGGGTTGTGTGTCATTCTACTTTAGCTGCCAAATGTCTTCTTTTCTCTCCAAAAGTGTGTCATTTTCCCCATATAATGTTGTCCTTCACACAAAAGTACAACGAGTAGATCTCTAAACCAGAAAATAGGAAATGCATGCAAAATAAAGTAAAATATGCATGAAACAAACATAAAACGAAATGAGATTTGAGCGAAATCTACTCCTAAAATCCTATATATTTTGCTCACATTAATTCCCCCATACTTAGATCTTTGCTTGTCCTCAAGCAAACCTTAATGCCCTGAAATTTTAAAAAGGTATTGTTCCATACTTAGCATGTTAACTAGATTTATCAAGTGATATTTGTAATCAAAGCAAAATAGATGTGTTCTAGAAATTCACTAAGTTACCTCCTCGTGCTCGTGCTAAGTGAATATTCTTAGGGGATATCCGTTCCATGGTAAGTTAAGTCGTCATCCTATAGCTTTCCTAAGGTCTCTGGCTCTTAGGCACTTACTTGCTCAAAGCGAGGATCGTTCCATAGATCTAGCATAAAGTCTCAAAGGCTTGCTCAATATTGAGAGAAATTGGTAGGTGTTTCCCTAATAACCTAACTCGGTCTCAAAGGGGAACCAAACCATTTCCACCCACGACAACTATTTTTATCCCTTATAATACTCTTCAATCAATTTATTTCCTTTTCTTATTCCAATTTTTTTCTCTCTCTTGGGATTTTGATTTTTTCGAATGGCCTTCCACAATCCGAGCATCTCCAGTAACTAAAATGCTAAATCTAGAGTCACCTATGGATTCCAAAGTACTAGACTACTGAGATGAATCATAACTAGGTACGTACTAGATTTTCCCTTTCAGAATTTTCATCATGTGTAGGTGTAAAATAAAAGCTAACCAGTGTAAGTCTAGAACATTCATTAGAGCAAATAAAATAAAATACCACGAGGTAAATGAAGTTAAGCTACTCATGGAAATAAATCATGAAGAAAACTTTTAAAAATACTACTGAGACAGCTTATAGATAATAAAAACTAAGTGCTGAAAGAAACTAAATAACCTATGCATGAACAAAAGAATGTTAACTAAGATGCAAATATCAGGAAAGAAACTACTGCTAGAAACAAAATAAATCAAGACTTGGGCCCCCAGACTTAAGTGAAGCATACCTCTAGTATGATGGATGAGGTGGAAAGTTCAGTAGCCTCGGCATCTCGAGGTCCTAGGAGAATCTGGTGTTGAGCCGCTGATGCCACATGTATATGTGGTCGATTTGAGAGTTGTGGATGCAGCGGCTGCTCAGTGCTTCTCCTCCCTAGCTCACTATGCCTGCTGGGCACGCATGTGCTGCCGCATCTTCTGGCGATAGGTGGCCTCCTCCTAGCAACGGGCAGCCTCCTCCTGGAAGTAGACAAGAGCCTCGTCATAGAACCCCTTGGCCCGTTGGAAGTGCTCCCAAAAGTCCTGAAACTCTGTCTGTGTATAGGCGCTCTACTCCTCCCATCACTGCCTCTGCATCTGTTACTCAGTATATATGTCTTCGAGGCATGATCAGAACTCTGAAAAATCATAGGCAGATGTACCTGCATCCTGCTCAAAAGTTTAAAAAGGTGGTGGTGTAGGTGCAGACTCATGTCGACGTGGACTAGGTGGGCTCCTATGCATGCGTGGAATGGAGGGAGACTGATGTAAAGGGGGAGAGATGGGTGCCGATGTGGATGGTCCCTCATATGACAGAGATTCCACTATCAGGTCTAAGAGCTAGTTTGTGCATGTGGTGATGGTGGTACGATCAGGGTCGGGGAGCCTAAGGGATGATTGGTTTTTCCTTACAAAGAACAATGAGTGCCCCTCTCTCACTATCATTTTCATGGTCATACACACTCCTAAGTCGATCCTAGGGCTCCCCTCTATACTATCTAGCGTGGTGTAGTCGTACCCCATCCTTTGGCAAATGTGGGTAAGTAGGCCCCCCCCCCTCCACAATAATCTCTCCTCTTGTCGCTTTGCTCATTTTCACTAAGTGTCTAATGAAATAGAATCCTACATCAATGCTACTCCTTTCTTATAGCATGTCCCATAACCAAAGCAACTCACTTTCTCTCACTACACCGTCACTCTCCCCACAATAAAAAATAGTACTTGCCATGATTCGGTGTAGATACCGAAAAATGGGGGTTAGGAGGCACGATACTTTGGCCCTAAAAGAGTTGTAAGTGTGTTCTTCTGTGAATTCGGTCCAAAAGATTCGAGAGTTAAACCCAATAGGGGTTCTTCTCTCTCCCCCGCTAGGCAAGCTAAAACATGTATTCCATTAGTGTAATGTCCATTCATGCTCAGTGTTAAATAACCTAAAGGTAATCCTACCCTCTTCGCTCTCTCTACCCATTAAAACCTCAGCTTCTAAAGTGTTGGGATGTATACTGAAAAGTCTATCTTTTGTATGAACATCTTTATTTTGAAATAAGAATCACATGATCATTATTTTCATATTTGTGATTATGCATATTGTCTCATACATTACATTGTAGTTAACATGGTGTGTAGTGTCACACGGTAGATCATGTTATCAGCTCCTTGTAGAGTATAAGTAAAGGCTCACAACCTAGATGGCTTTGGACAAACCATTGGCATGGTTGTAGTGTGATTTGGTATTGGTTTGTCATGACCATAGAATCGCATTAGTACACTTTGTGTGTATTGAGCAGGACTGACTTAGAGGTAATTCGATTTATTGCTGACTACATAATCGAATCGGACCTCAGATATTATATTGTACATGCTCTTAATCCCGATATAATAACGGACACATATACTTAGTATTCATTTCTTTGATTTACCAATGGGCGAGATTTATAGATTAAATTGATAGGCTCGGTAAGTTGGGAAATGATATTATTTATATGGTGTGTCATTGATTATAGGAGGAAACCATGTCCTATATATTAGGATGATAATGTCCCCTTGAGGAGCTCATAAGGTTCATCATGTAAACCCTGTCGGTGGACTTGGTCTGGCATGATGATAAAGTTGAGTGGTACTACTCATAGAGTTAGATGTTGATTAATTAATTGTCAGTAAATTAATTAATCGACGGACATTCAAGATCTTAAATATGCAGAGAAAAATGTACAAATAATATATGGAGCCCATATTATCTTATGGGGGTTGGTGAGGTAGATCAATGATAATCCATTAGTGGATTGGATTATCATTAATGGATCGGACTTTATGTGGGCTTGATCCATTGGGTGGACAAGATCCAACTCCTCCTCATGGTCCCTATTGTAGCCTATTAAAACCTCATGAAGCCTAGATCCAATGGATGAAAACAAAACTCTAGATCCAACGGTAGAGATTAAATCTCTAGATCCGACGGTTGAGATTAAATCCCTAGAACCAATGGTGGAGATTAAAACAAGGCTTATCCCTAACTCTATAAAAGGAGAGGCTAGGGTGGGCGGCAAGAAGATTGAAGAGAAAGAGGGTCTAGGGTTTTAGGCGGCAGGGGAGGCTTAGGGTTTTGGGCGGCCACAATTAAGGAAAGTTTTTCCTTCTTCTTCTTATTTAGGTGGCCAACGCCCTTCTTCGCTCTTCTCTCCTTGGTTTGGTCGGCGTCCAGCCTTCTCCCCTTCATCCTTGTCCGGAGCTTAGGGTCTTCCCCTTGAAGCTTTTGGCCGACCCTCTTCTTCATCTCCTTGTTCTCCTTCTTGGCCGGTGGCAAGCACTAAGCTTGGAGCTTGGTGGTTGGTTGAAAGAAGGAGAAGTGCTTTGTTTATATACTTCCTCTTGTTCGGAGCGAGCAAGGAAGGAAGATTGGTGATCTAGGAGCTTCGACTTTTGGAAGATCGTCGCCCACACGACGTCCAAAAGGAGGAAGGATATACAATAGAAGATCAAGAGGTGTAACAATTGTCAATTTTCTTTTGTAACATGTCTATATTTGTTCTTCAATCATATGTATGTTATATATTCTGTTTTATGGCTAAAATAACTTGGACCCCGAATATAAACACAAAAGTCGGCGATCCGTACATCGTCTATTCCGCGGCTAGTCATAGAATAGAGGTTGATTGCTTGAACAACAAGTTTGTTCAAGTGGCTACTCTAATTGAATAGCACGACGATGAAGCGGGAGCTTGGGTAATCCCTCTTGTCAAGGATAAATTTTTTTTATCTAGGGACGTAGAAGGGATCGCCATGAACAAGCGACCGAGTTGATGTGGGAAGCGAAGTTTCCTACCTTCAAGTTGTATCAGAGCCACGGTTTCTGGTTTTGTGTGTTTAGGATTCGGTTAATTTTATGCACTTTTCATATATTAGATGTGCAGGATAATAGTAGGATGTGCATAGGTTAACTTTTTGGTTGTAGGCATAGGATCCAACTATTATGGCCAAATGTGTGTATGTGATTGTATGTGTGTAATTGTATATTTTGTTGAATCCTTGGGATTGACGAGGCTAGTATTTAATTTATTTAATTAGATACGATATTGTTTAGCCATTCTTTTTATTTTAGTTTACTTTCAATCTAGATTTTATGTACACACCCTCATGGAGTATAGAATCGATGGATGTAAATTAAAATAGTTTTTTTTCTCGGCTCGGATCTCCGGATGGCTTATACATGGCGTAGGGAGGAGCGGACGAGATGGCGATACGACGGGAGACATATTGAAGAAAAAAGCCATAACAGTTGGAAAATATTTATTTTTCATATTTATTGCTTATTGTTTGATATGCATGTCATAGGCTAGAAAATTCCTCAATTTTAAATTACTAAGTGCGAGAGGGATATTTTTATAAATTCCCACGGACTTTATTAAAATTTGACATGTGATGCAAACAAACTTGAGCGTCGGCTCTGAGTGCCTTCCTCCCCATCGGATGAGTTTGTTTACAGATCACAAGGTCGAATATGGTTATAGGAAATTATTAAGGAGCATGTGTACTTCCCCATCGAAAGGCACATAACCCGAGATAATTACTTTGTACCGAGTAATGGTGAACACTTAGATACAAATATAAGTATCCTCCCCATCGGAGTCACTGCTTTTATTTGTAGGGCCGAAGAGAAACCAACTATTAATTTTACTTGTCAAAAAGTTAGGTTGACAAGATAGTAAAATTAATGGGTAAAACCTCCTCTTACAAATGTAGAATTTGTATACGTCCACACTATCATGGCATACGACATTCTCAGTGTTTTGAGGTGTTGGTTGATTTTAAAATTTTATTGTTTGAGGAATCAATAGTTTTTTGAAATCTAATGTTATGATCTATGTGATTCTTAGGTTTTCTTTCAAAATGACTTTTAACCCGCTTGCTGTGATACTGAAAGAAAATAAACTTACTAGACCCAACTATGTTTATTCGAAGAGGAATCTTGACATTGTCTTGATTGTTGAGGAATACAAATATGTACTCCTCAAAGAGTGCCCTCCAAAGCCTACAAATCACTCTGGGAAAAAGGAGAAGGAGAGTTATAAGAAGTGGATTAAGGCCGATGAGATAGCGCAGTGTTACATTTTGGCATCTATGTCAAATGTACTACAACATCAGCATCAAGCCATGCCCACTGCTTATGACATGATGCTCAATCTCAAAGAGCTTTTCGGACACCAGAATCATGCTGCTAGGCAGGAAGCCATGAGGAACTTGATGACGACCACCATGATCGAGGGAACACCGGTCAGGGATCATGTTCTCAAGATGATGGCACATTTGAATGAGCTGGAAGTCCTCGGAGCTGAGATCAGTAGAGAGTTGATATCATTCTCCAATCTCTACCTAGGAGTTTTGAGCAGTTTCGCCTAAACTACAACATGAACAAGAGGATGTATTCATTGGCGGAGCTCCTGACAGAACTCCAAGCGGCAGAGAGGCTTTTTCGTCAGAGTGCTCAGGCACAAGCCATGGTTGCCCAAAAGGTTTCTACATCTAAGCCAAAAGACAAGAAGAAAAAGAAACAAGCTGGGGCAAAGGCTATGGGAGGAGTGTGTAGGGATGTATACTGAAAATTCCATCTTTTGTATGAACATCTTTATTTTGAAATAAGAATCACATGATCATTGTTTGCATATTTTTATGACTATGCATATTGTCTAATACTTTACATTGTAGATAACATGGTGGGTGGTGTCACATGGGAGATCATGTTATCGGCTCCTTGTAAAGTATAAGTAAAGGCTCACAACCGAGATGGCTTTAGACAAACCATCGGAATGGTTGTAGTGTGATTTGGTAATGGTTTGTCTTGACCATAGAATCACACTATAGCACTTTGAGTGTATTGAGCAGGACCGACTTAGAGGTGATTCGATTTATTGCTGACTACATAATCGAATCGGACCACAGATATTATTATGCACATGCTCTTAATCCCGATATAATAATGGGCACATATACTTAGTATTCATCTCTTTGATTTACCAATGGGCGTGATTTATAGATTAAATCGATAGGCTCGGTAAGTTGGGAGATGATATTATTTATATGGTGTGTCGTTGATTATGGGAGGAAACCGTGTCCTATATATTAGGATGATGATGTCCCCTTGAGGAGCTCATAAGGTTCATCATGTAAACCCTGCAGGTGGACTTGGTCTGGCATGATGAAAAGGTTGAGTGGTACTACTCATGGAGTTAGATGTTGATTAATTAATGGTCAGTAAATTAATTAATCAATGGACATTCAAGATCTTAAACACGGGGAGAAAATCTACAAATAATATATGGAGCCCATATTATCTTATGGGGTTTGGTGAGGTAGATCAATGATAATCCTTTAGTGGATTGGATTATCAATAATGGATGGGACTTTATGTGGGCTTGATCCATGGATGGCCAAGATCAAACTCCTCCTCATTGTCCCTAACGTAGCCTATTAACACCTCATGAAGCTAAGATCCAATGGATAGAAACAAAACTAGATCCAAAGGTAGAGATTAAATCTCTAGATCCGACGGTTGAGATTAAAACTCTAGATCTGACGGTTGAGATTAAATCCCTATAACCTATGGTGGAGATTAAATCATGGTTTATCCATAACTCTATAAAAGAATGTGATAGGGGTGGGCAGCAACTAAATGATGGCTTAGGGGATTAGGGTTTGCTTCCTTTGGAGGCTAGGAATCCTAGTTTGTTTAGGATTAGGTTTGGGTGGCAAGGGTTTGGGAGATAGGGGTGGGCGGCAACATGAGGAAGAGCTCTTTTCTTCTTCTTCCCAAGTTGTTGCCGGCACATATACTTCTCCCCTCTACCTTGGTCGGTGCTCATCCTATTCTTCTTCCCCTCTTCCATGGTCGGCCATTAGGAGAGATAGGATTAGGGTTTGGAGGCTTAGGGTTTTGGAGGCTTGGGCGGCACCAAATAAGGAAGTATTTTCCTTTCTTCTTCCTCTCCTTTGGTGGTCAGTGCCCGTAACCTTCTTTCCAGCCCTTGGCCGGCATCCAAACTCCCTCTTCCTCTTCTCCTTGGTTGGTGGAAACAAGATTTTGGACTCTCCCTTGGTGTCTTAGCCGGTTTCCACCTTGATCTCTTCTTCCTTCTTGGCCGGCGACAAAGATCCATCCTTGGAGGTTGTTGGTTGGTTGAAAGAAGGAATAGAGCTTTGTTTCTATTCTTTCTCTTGCTTGGAATGAGCAAGGAAGGAAGATTGGCAATCTAGGAGCTTCAACTTTTGTTAGATCGTCGCCCACACGACGTCCGAAAGGAGGAAGGTCATACATTAGAAGATCGAGAGGTATATCTATTCTCTATTCTCTTTTGTTACTTGCTTGTATTGGTTTTTCCAATTATGAGCATGATATATTCTATTTGTGGCTAAATAATACTTGTATCCCGAACATAAATACAAAAGTCGGCGATCCGGACATCATCTATTCCGCGGCTACTCGTAGAATAGAGGTTGTTCGCTTGAACAGTAAGTTTGTTCAAGTGACCTCTCTAAACGAATAGCATGACGATGACTTGATTGTTTGGGCAATCCCTTTTGTCTAGGATTAATTTTTTTTTAATCCGGGGACATCGATGGGATCGCCATGAACAAACAACCAAGGTAAAGTGGGAAACGAAGTTTCCCCTCATGGACTCGATAAGCAAAACCCTTCAATTGGTATCAAAGACAAGGTTTTCGGTTTTGTGTGTTAAGGATTCGGTTAATTTTTATGCACTTTTCATATATTATATGTGCCATATAATAGTAGGATATGTGTAGTTTAACTCTTTGGTTGCAGGCATACGATTCGACTATTATGGTAATATGTGTGTATGTGATTGTATGTGTATATTTTGTTGAATCCTCGGGGTTGACGAGTCTAGTATTTAATTTTTTATAAATTAGATAAAACATTGTTTAGCCACTCTTTATTTTAGTTTACTTTCGATCTAGATTTCATGTATACTCCCTCGTGGAGTATAGGATCGATGGATGTAAATTAAAATAGGTTACAGTCTCGGCTAGGATCTCCGGATGGCTTGTACATGGTGTAGGAGGAGCGGACGAGAAGGCGTTGCGACGGCAGACATATTGAAGACAAAAGCCATAATAGTTGTAAAATAATTTATTTTTCATATTTAGTGCTTTTTGTTTGATTTGCATGTCATAGGCTAGGAAAATTCCTCAATTTCAAATTACAAAGTGGGAGAGGGAAATTTTTATAAATTCCCATGACCTCCATTACGATTTGACAAGTGATGCAAACAAACTTGCGCGTCAGCTCTGAGTGTCTTCCTCCCCATCGGATGAGTTTGTTTGCGGATCACAAGGTCAAATATGGTTATAGGGAATTATTAAGGAGCGTGTGCACTTCCCCATCAGAAGGCACATAACCCGAGATAATTACCTTGGTACCGAGTAATGGTGAACACTTAGATACAAATATAAGTATCCTCTCCATCGGAGTCACTGCTTTTATTTGTAGGGCCAAAGAGGAACCAACTATTAATTTTACTTGTCAAAAAGTTAGGTTGACAAGATAGTAACATTAATGGGTAAAACCTCCTCTTACAAATGTAGAATTCGTATATGTCCACACTATCGTGGCATACGATATTCTCGGTATTTTGAGGTGTTGGTTGATTTTAAAATTTTATTGTTTGAGAAATCAATAATTTTTTGAAATCTACAGTAATGATCTATATGATTCTTAGGATTTTCAAAATGACTTTCAGTCCACTTGCTATGATACTAAAGGAAAATAAACTTACTGTATCCAAATAATGTTGATTGGAAAAGAATCTAGATATTGTCTTAACTGCTAAGGAGTACAAGTATGTACTCTTCGAAGAGTGTCCTCCTAAGCCTGCGAATGAGCTAGAAGTCCTTGGAGCTAAGATCGATGGGGAAACCCAGATCGATATGATTCTCCAGTCGACAGAAAGGCTTGCTCAGGCTCAGGCCATGGTTGCTCAGAAGGTTTCTACTTCTAAGTCGAAAGGCAAGAAGAAGAAGAAACAAGGTGGAGTAAAGGTGGTGGGAGGATCTCAGGGAGGAGAGAAGAAGCCGAAAGGCAAGTACTTCACTTGCAAGCAGAACAGACATTGGAAGAAGGACTGTCCCAATCCAAAGCAGAACAAAGGTATATCCTTTGGTCTAGTCGTTGAAACATGGTTAGCGGTGTTATCTACCATCATCGGGTGTCTAGATACGGGAGCCAATGATCATGTCTGCAATACTTTGCAGGGGTTCCAGGAAACCCGATGACTAGCCAATGGGGAGATTACCGTGTACTTGGGCAATGCCATAATGGTGACGGCTATTACAGTGGGAGAAGTTTTATTTTTTTGAGAAAAATAAAACATTGGTTCTGGAAAATTCCCTTTATGTACCTTTATTTAGAAAGAATTTAATTTCAGTTTCTAAATTGTTTATGGATGGATATTCTATTTCATTTAATGACTGAGTTGTTATAAAAAAGAATAGGGAGAATATCTGTTCAGGTACATTGATAGGAAATTTATACACACTTGAACCAAAACCTCCCACGATGCAAATTGAAGTTAATAACTCATCTTCTAATTCCAATAAGAGAAAACAACCTTCGATGATGAACCAAACATATCATTGGCATCTTAGGCTTAGTCATATTAATCTAAGAAAAATTCAAAGGTTGATAGCTGATGGACCTCTAGGTTCATTAGTGGTGGAAGATTTCCCAACCTACAAATATTGCTTGGAGTATAAAATGACCAAGAGGCCTTTTAAGGCCAAGGGGTATAGAGCCAAAGATATGTTAGAATTGGTTCATTCTGATTTGTGTGATCCTATGTCTATCCAGGCTAGAGGTGGTTCAAAGCAAGGCTTGTTGCGAAGGGGTATACTCAGAAAGAGGGTATCGATTATGGGGAGACCTTTTCTCCAGTAGTCATGCTTAAGTCTATTCGGATTCTCTTATGCATAGCAGCTCATATGGATTATGGGGTGTGGCAGATGGATGTCAAGGCATCTTTCCTTAATGGAAGTCTTGAGGAAAACATCTATATGAAGCAACCAGAGGGATTATTTGCAAAGGGCAAAGAGCATCTTGTATGTAAGCTTAATCGGTCCATTTATGGATTGAAGCAAGCTTCGAGGTCTTGGAACATCTGCTTTGATGAGGTAATCCAGTCTTATGGATTTATTCAAAGTGCAGATGAGTCTTGTGTATACAAGAGATGTGATGGAAACGTAGTGGTATTTCTTGTATTATACGTAGATGACATCTTGTTGATTGGCAACAATATCAAGGTATTATCGGACGTAAGGGTATGGTTGTCCAAAAAGTTTGATATGAATGACTTGGGAGAGGTGGGACACATCCTTGGGATCACAGGAAAAGGATGTTGTGCTTATCCCAAGCTTCATGAATAGACATGATTATGGATCATTTTAGCATGCAGAACTCCAAGAAGGGTTTCCTACCTTTCAGGCATGGAGTTCCTTTATCTAAGGAGATGTGTCCTAGATCATCTGAGGAGATAGAGGAGATGAAGGCGGTTCCTTATGCTTCGACAGTAGGAAGCCTCATGTATGCAATGTTATGTACGAGACAAGATATCTGCTTTGCTGTGGGCATGTTCAGCAGATATCAGAGTAATCCAGGACAGGGACATTGGACTGCGGTAAAGCATATATTGAAGTACCTGAGAAGGACTAGAGATTATATGCTGGTTTACCGGGCAGACCAATTACTCCCAGTAGGTTACACGAATTCTGACTTCCAATCTGATAGGGATAATAGTAAGTCTACCTCAGGTTTTGTGTTTACTTTGGGAGGTGGAGCCATTGTATGGAGGAGTGTCAAGCAGAAATGCGTGGCGGACTCCACAATGGAAGCTGAGTATTTGGCAGCCTTTGAGGCGGCCAAAGAAGCTGTATGGCTCAGGAACTTCCTGATGGACTTGGATGTGATTCCTTGTTTGCCCAGAACTATCACAATTTATTGTGATAATAGTGGTGCAGTTGCAAACTCGAAGGAACCACGAGCCCATAAGGCGAGTAAGCACATAGAGCGCAAGTACCACCTGATACGAGAAATCATAAAGAGAGGAGAAGTTGTTGTGGCCAAGATTGCATTGGAGGATAACCTGGCAGATCCTTTCACTAAGGCCCTTCTAGCGAGAGCTTTAATAGGCATGTTGAGGGAAGGGAAATCAGATGTATGGTAGTATGAGGACAGCATAGTCTTTTAGTATAAGTGGGAGATTGTAGGGATGTATACTGAAAAGTCTATCTTTTGTATGAACATCTTTATTTTGAAATAAGAATCACATGATCATTGTTTGCATATTTTTATGGCTATGCAGATTGTCTAATACTTTACATTGTAGATAACATGGTGTGTGGTGTCACACGGGAGATCATTGTAACGCCCGAAAAATCTTAGGAGTTTTATAGATAATGAGGCATGATAATAAAGGGGCTCTTATGTGGGTTAAAGAAAATAAAGATAATTATGCATGATGATAATATGCTTACGTGGGATTTAAAGGAAATAAAAGAAAAGATAAAAGAAAAGAAAACCAGACAAAAAGGGGTGAGTCACCAAAAATCCAATAAAAATTTTATATGATTAGGGAGAAGTCACGAATTTAATTGAAGAAGGAATTAATTCTGTTAAAGAGAGAAATTTAAGGAAATTTATAAGGGAATAGGTTAAGCCTTGATGGTTATAAATTTAACCTCCCTAATACCCTAGAGGACACCTCTCTACTCTCTCTTGATCCCTCCACCGTCGAACCACACATCAAGGAGAATTCTCTCCTAGGGTTGTCTTCTCCGCCGAATCCAAGGAAAGGTGGGATTCAAGAGACCTTGGAGGGCAGCTGCTAGGGCGGGATAGAAGGTTGCATCTCATTAGGTTTTACAAATATAAGATAAAGCAATCGAAGGTAAGTAATTCCCTCACCTGCAGTACAAGTTGCTTCGATCGTTTTATATAGCTTATTTTCTTATGTTTTGATAGATTATATGTTTGGATCAAATGATATATGTATGTGTTCAGATTTATAGTTAAGGTATATATGTTTTTAAGCAAGATCTAAGATCACAAAGATGTTATCTCTCACCAATAACATAAGTAACTCTTTGATATGCCCATTTAACTTCTATCACCATGTTTATTTGAATTTATATATTCTGTCCAGATTATGTTTATTTAGATTTTTAGGTATTTTAAGTATCTTTCATGTTGAAGCAAGACATATGTAACATCCCAAATTTTAGTTATATATATATATATATATATATATATATATATATATATAGGGTTACAATCGAGGTAAGCTCTATAATATATCTCTTGGCCGTTACAAGATATATATATATATATATATATATATATATATATATATATATATATATATATAAGATAGATATATATTAAAATACTATAAATAACGTGAAACATGTAAATAAAAAAAAATGTCATAACAGATAAATATATCTGTTGTGAAAATATAATTAAAGTATAACATTAATTAAATTAAATATAGTATATATATATAAAAAGAATGAATAAATAGTTCGTAGTCGAGGCTTGAACCATGAACCGTTGATTTGGGGGAATAGACTTCCCACCACTAAGTCATAAGATTACCAATGAGTAAGATATAACAGAATATATCTATTGGTAGAAAAATAAAGATTGGTTAATTTTACTAATTATTTAAAAGCGATAATTAAGTTAAGGAAAAAAAATCCTAATTTATATATATTTTTATTTCTTTCTCTCTATTAATCTCACGCCAATCTCTCTCTCTCTCCTCTCGTTTTATTTTCCCACGCCGACACCGCCGCTCTCTCTCCCAACACCAACCCACACGTCCCACCTCTCTCTTCCTCTTTTTTTTCCATCCGCTTCTCATCCCTCTCTCTAGTTTTTTCCGGCCATCTCTCTCTATCTCTCTCTCTCATTTTTTTCCAAACGCCGATCCTATTTCCACCGTGGATTAATTCAAGAGGGAAATTTCGAAAGGGACTTGGTAGAGAATCACGCTAAAGCAAGGAAACACGTAGGAGGTTTTTTTCGTTGCAAAGTCTAACGGTATAAATTGGTGAAAAAGCATAGGAAGTAAGTAATCCCCTCACCTGCAGTACAAGTTGCTTCGATCGTTTTATATAGCTTATTTTCTTATGTTTTGATAGATTATATGTTTACATCAAATGATATATGTGTGTGTTCCGATTTATAATTAAGGTATATGTGTTTTTAAGCAAGATCTAAGATCACAAAGATGCTATCTCTCACCAATAGCATAAGTAACTCTTTGATATGTCCATTTAACTTATATCACCATGTTTTATTTGAATTTATATGTTCTGTCCAGATTATGTTTGTTTAGATTTTTAGGTATTTTAAGTATATTTCACGTTGAAGCAAGACATAAGATCGCAAAGATGCTTCCCCTATATGTTTTGGGGACAAAGAGCATGATTGCATGTCTTGAAAAGCTTCCTATATGAGTTTTGGGAGTATGATCATGTTAAATGTTTGATAAATGATAAAGAATATGTTTTGATCAGGTTATATAGGTGTGTTTAGATTTATAGGTAAGAATTCCCTCACCTACAGTATATGGGTTTCTCTCGAATGGCTTTCATGTTTCCAATGTTTTGCTATGCAATAAAGAGTTTTTCATGTTCTTCTTCTCCCTGTATTGAATATGAATTGGTTAAGAAATGTTTCCCTAAGAGTGGCGACAAAAACACACTCTTTATGTTATGTCAAAGAACATTTATGCTATTTTACTTTATGCATGGCTTGTATCCAAAGTTGCCCCTAGGTCGAAGTACGGGCCTAGAGGTAATGACACGGTCGACATGCCGACGGTCGATGACCATAAGGGGTCATCAAATGGGCCGCCGAATGGACCGCCAAATGGGCTGGGCCGAGTCATGGATACAATGTCGGGCCCTAATGTTGAGATTATGTTTAAGTACTTATGAAAGTATATGTTTTCAAAGAGCATTCTGCATATAACTATTCCATGTCTATGTTATTACGAGATGTTATGTTATTGTGATAAAAATGCTAGGGGGATACATGTCCTAGATGATCATGTCACGGATTGCTTTACTCATGAATTTTGAATGCTATGTCTATATGCCTCTTGATGATCATGTTAATAGGACCATTGTATCAATTGTATCATAATGTATATGTTAAGTTTTGCTCATTTTATCATGATGTACCTATTTATGTTCATGAACGATAGGCACCCCTATGCCATGGTTACGTAAGGCTTATGAATATGAATTGGTTAAGAAATGTTTCCCTAAGAGTGGGGACAAGAACACTCTTTATGTTATGTCAAAGAACATGTATGCTATTTTACTTAATGCATGGCTTGTATCCAAAGTTGCCCCTAGGTCGAAGTACGGGCCTAGTGGTAATGACACGGTCGACGTGTCGACGGTCGACGGTCGACGACCACAAGGGGTCGCCAAATGGGTTGCCGAATGGACCTTCAAATGGGTTGGGCCGAGTCATGGATATAATGTCGGGCCCTAATGTTGAGATTATGTTTAAGTACTTATGAAAGTATATGTTTTCAAAGAGCATTCTGCATATAACTATTCCATGTCTATGTTATTACGAGATGTTATGTTATTGTGATAAAAATGCCAGGGGGATACATGTCCTAGATGATCACGTCACGGATTGCTTTACTCATGAATTTTGAATGCTAAGTCTATATGCCTCTTGATGATCATGTTAATAGGACCATTGTATCATAATGTATATGTTAAGTTTTGCTCATTTTATCATGATGTACCTGTTTATGTTCATGAATGATAGGCACCCCTATGCTATGGTTACGTAAGGCTTATGAATATGAATTGGTTAAGAAATATTTCCCTAAGAGTGGGGACAAGAACACTCTTTATGTTATGTCAAAGAACATGTATGCTATTTTACTTTATGCATGGCTTGTATCCAAAGTTGCTCCTATGTCGAAGTACGGGCCTAGTGGTAATGACACGGTCGACGTGCCGACGGTCGACAGTCGACGGTCGACGACCACAAGGGGTCGCCAAATGGGCCGCCGAATGGATCGCCAAATGGGCTAGGCCGAGTCATGGATAAAATGTCGGGCTCTAATGTTGAGATTATGTTTAAGTATATAAACTATATATTTTCAAAAAGCATCCTACATATATCATTTTATATTCATCAAATTATCATGTTTAGAGACAATGTACTGTTGCGATGAAAATGCTAAGTTTATGTTCTTTTCCTAAATTGATCATGTCTCTACTTTAAATAAATGTTGTGCTCATATGTTGTTTAAATAAACATGTCATTACTTTACGTTTAATTCATGATGCATGTTTTTGTGAGTAGGAAAGGATCTTACTAAGCCTATGTGCTTACAGTTTACTTTCCTTGTACTGCAGAAAAGGGAAAGGAATGGATAAATTAAAGGGAGCAGCAGGATGGGAAAAGATGTGTGTAGCAGTGACATGGTGTACGAGATCATTTTTCATATACAGACTTATGCATGATTTTCAGTTTATGTGTAAAATGTTAGGAGACGTTAATGCTTTCCATGGTTGTTACTCATGTTTACTTTTATGAACCTTGAAATGGTTAATACATGTTTAGTTAAATAAATTGCTAAGACCTTTTGCTATGATTAAATTGTTAGGTTGATTGGGTTAATGTAATTAGAGTTAAAAGTTGTAATGTTTTTAAATGCTTCCGCTGTTATATGCATGAATGTATGATCGCGTAGCGCCGCCGCCTGTCTATAGGATGTGTGTTAGGAGGACGGGAAGGGCGGGCGTTACAACATAAGATCGCAAAGATGCTTCCCCTATAAGTTTTGGGGACAAAGAGCATGATTGCATGTCTTGAAAGGCTTCCTATATGAGATTTGGGAGTATGATCATGTTAAATGTTTGATAAATGACAAAGAATATGTTTTGACCAGATTATATAGGTGTATTTAGATTTATAGGTAAGAATTCCCTCACCTGCAGTACATGGGTTTCTCTCGAATGGCTTTCATGTTTCTAATGTTATGCTATGCAATAAAGTGTTTTTCATATTCTTCTTTTCCCTGTATTGCATATGATTAACCTTAGTCGAGGTTCCATGGTTGATATTGCTTAAGACCCTAGGACGAGGTTCATATAAATTTTGTTAAGAAGAACTGGTACAGAGGCCAACACGCCGCTCTTTCACCCGACACAGGCGTGTCGGGGTGAGCAACAGCTGACACGCTTATGCCGCCCAAAGACATGCGCAGTCGGGCCAAACAAATGGGCGCAAAGCGCGGCGCCAAGAAGCATGCCACTCGGGCGCCAAGCATGTCGCTCGATCCGGAGGTCGCCGCGCGTACCTCTCATTAGCGTGTGCTGCCACGACACGGGTGTGTCATCCAATGTAGGCCGTCTGTGCTGGGCTCGGGAAGATTAAAAAGGACAAGAAAATAAATAAATAAATAAATAAAATATATATATTTCCGAACATGATTTCGAATGATTTTCCATGTTATGCTAGGTATATATATGGTATTGATATGATGCTAGTTAGACGATATATTTGCATGATTCATACCTTATGTCCATGTTAACAGCTGATGTAGGACCATTGTATCATAATGTATATGTTAAGTTTTGCTCATTTATCATGATGTGTTGGATCGAAAGTGTCGCTAGAGGGGGGGGTGAATAGCGATACGATGTCGTTAAAAAACTTTTGCAATAAGTAAAAAGCAAGTAGAGAGTGCACAGCGGAAATATAAAGTAGACAAGATATTTTTACGTGGTTCACAATCTTTCGATTGCTAATCCACGGCCCTAGTGATCCTTGATCACGTACGGAGGGCAATTCACTAAAACCACTCCTCCTCGTTGGAGGTAGGAGCAACGATTACAAAAAGAAATCAAGGCAAAGGGACACTCCCCCTTTCCTTGTTACGATTAAAGCACAAAGACAATTTAAAGAAGTAGAACTTAAATAAATATACCGACAACTCTTATAAGTAGAAGATGTAGCTTTCGTTGTCTGCGGCACTTCGTCGTAGCAAATGTGAGTAGTAGTAGCGACGTTACGACGGCGTGTTGAGAGCTCTTGAATTCTTGTTGTTTGCTTGGCTTGAACATGTCTATTTATGGATATTGATCTATGAATTTAGACATAGGTAGTGTCCAAGGTGAGGTTCTTATCCCCCAAGACTTGTTCATCCACATCCTTTGCGCCAACTCAAGGATGAGGTGTTTCATCCAACCACCTTGTGCCACCTCCAACCTCCTTGGGCGCCAACTCAAGGATGAGGTGTTTCATCCAACCACCTTGTGCCACCTCCAACCTCCTTGGGCGCCAACTTGAGGATGAGGTGTTTCATCCAACCACCTTGTGCCACCTCCAACCTCCTTGGGCGCCAACTCAAGGATGAGGTGTTTCATCCAACCACCTTGTGCCACCTCCCACCTCCTTGGGCGCCAACTTGTTGGAGCCATTCAACTTGTGCCACATCATGGGAGCCAACCATCTTGTGCCAACTCACCTTATTTTGGGCGCCCACCACAAGGAAGCTTGGTGATGGTTTGATGTCCACCTTGATGCCACATCACCCTTTGTACCAAAACACGAGTCAAGTCCAAATTCACCCCCTTGAAATTCGAGCTCTTCTCGAGGCTGGAACTTGACTAGCAGTTGACTGTAGTCAAAGGGTTTTGGACTGCAGTACAAGTTAGCTTAAAATATAAAGTACGATGGTTCTAACCATCTGATCTCGACCTAGACCTTCCATTGGAGGTATTGGGTCGGATCTACGCTTAACGACCTTGCTTCGCTTTCACACGAGCTTACCTTGTAGCCTCGCTTCCGGTCTTCACCCGAGTACCTCGGCTTCCTCCGAAGTCCCTCTGGCGTTGCCCGACCACCTCGGTTCCCACCGGGTGTCGCAGACCTTCCGCTCAACTTTAGCATTTCTGCACACTTAATTGAGCTCGTAAGATAACAAATATACCCTTAACTATTGAGCCTTTTGCCATAATCAAAATACCGGTTCGACTTTGGTGCCCACTGCACCAACATGATGTACCTGTTTATGTTCATGAACGATTGGCACCCCTATGCTATGGTTACGTAAGGCTTATGAATATGAATTAATTAAGAAATGTTTCCCTAAGAGTAGGGACAAGAACACTCTTTATGTTATGTCAAAGAACATGTATGCTATTTTACTTTATGCATGGCTTGTATCCAAAGTTGCCCCTAGGTCAAAGTACAGGCCTAGTGGTAATGACACGGTCGATGTGCCGATAGTCGACGGTCGACGACCACTAGGGGTCGCCAAATGGGCCGCCGAATGGACCGCCAAATGGGCTGGGCCGAGTCATGGATACAATGTCGGGCCCTAATGTTGAGATTATGTTTAAGTACTTATGAAAGTATATGTTTTCAAAGAGCATTCTGCATATAACTATTCCATGTCTATGTTATTACGAGATATTATGTTATTGTGATAAAAATGCCATGGGGATACACGTCCTAGATGATCATGTCACGGATTGCTTTACTCATGAATTTTGAATGCTAAGTCTATATTCCTCTTGATGATCATGTTAATAGTTACATCCATGCTATGACTGATGGAATTCGCTTCGGAGGCACATTGGCTCCCATGTCCCCGGATTAAAATTTTCACTAATGAAAGGATTAATCCGGATGGGATGAGCTTCCTTAGCAACACCATTTCGTCGTCGTGCTAACAACTCGAGTGGTCGCTCAAACAAACTAGTTGTTCAAGCAACTCAACTCTTCTAGTTGATTAGCCGCGGAAGAGACGACGGATGGATCGCCGGTTTTTGTGTTTGTCTTCGGGGTCCATGATTATACAACATATATTCATATACGAACATGCATAATCAAAACAAATAAGAACATGCTCAGATCTGTACATAAAGTTAAAATAACTTTATACCTTACGATCTTCTACCGTAGGTCCTATCCTTCTCGTGGACGACGTGTGGACGAAGATCCTCCACGAGTTGAAGCTTTCTAGATCGAGTTCTCCTCTACCTTGTCCGCTGCGAACAAAGAGAAAAACGAACAAAACCTTTTCCTTTCTAGAACCGGCCACCAAGAAAAGAAGTTTGATGTAACCGCCGGCCAAGGAACGAATGAATGAACGCCGGCCAACTTTGAGACAAAGTTGCCGCCGCCACCAATGGATGAGCGCCGCCACCAAGAAGCTTGGAACCACCGCCACCAAGGATTGAGGGAGAAGAATGAGGGCCAAGGAAGAAAGGAGAGGTCTACAAGATGGACGCCAAGCCTTGATGGAGAATAATGGGCGCCTGCAACAATGTTGAAGAAGGAAAGTTGCCGCCAAGCTCTATCTCCAAACCCTAGCCGCCTAACTTGATAAGAGCCAAAACCCCAAACCTCAATTCAACCAACTCAGATATCTTTAGCCGCCAACCCTAAGCAGATATTTATAGAATTTAGGAGAAAGTTGGTAAGCCTAAAATATAGGAACTAATTCCTATATTCTTGCCGCCCAACCCCTAACTCCTCTAGGGTTTGTTGCCGCCCAACCCATGGATGAGCCAAACCCTAATTCTATAATTTAGGCTTAAGCTTCCTCTAATCTCCACCGTCGGATCTAGGATTTAATCTCCACCGCCGGTTCTAGGGATTTAATCTCCACCGTCGGATCTAGGATTTCATCCCAACCATCGGATCTATGGATTAATCCAACCGTTGGTTCTAGGGTTTCATCCTAACCATTGGATCTATGGATTTAATCCAACCGTTGGTTCTAGGTTTTGTTTTACATTCTTGGATCTAGACTTCTCAAGGATTATATTAGGCTACGATAGGGACCATAAGGAGGAGTTGGGTCTTGGCCACCCGATGGATCGGAACCACACAAACTTGATCCATCAATGATGTTCCATTCCACTAGAGGATCATCATTGAACTACCTCACCAACCCCCATAAATTAATATGGGCTCCATATATTATTTGTACATTTATCTCCCCGTGTTTAAGATATCGAATGTCCGTCAATTAATTGATTTACTGACCATCAATTAATTAACATCTAACTCCTCGAGTAGTACCACTCAACCTTATCATCATGTTGACTAAGTCAACCAAATTGGGTTTACATGATGAACCTTATGAGCTCCTCAAGGGGACATCATCAACCTAATATATAGGACACGGTTTCCTCCTATAATCAACGACACACCATGTAAATAATATTATTTCCCAACTTACCGGGCATATTGATTTAATCCATCTAAATCTCACCCATTGGTAAATCAAAGAAATAAATACTAAGTACATGTGCCCGTTATTATATCGGGATTAAGAGCATGTACAATATAATATCCGAGGTCCGATTCAATTATGTAGTCAAGACTAAATCAATCACCTCTATGTCGGTCCCCGCTAATACACCTAAGTGTACTAGTGTAACTCTATGTTCAAGATAAAACAATACCGAGCTACACTACAACCATGCCAATGGTTTGTCCAAAACCATCTTGGTTGTGAGTTTACTTATATTTTATAAGGTAATCGATAACATGATCTTCTGTACACCAAGCACCATGTTATCTACAATGTAAAATATTAGACAATGCACACATATATAATGAATATATAAAATGCAAACAATGATCATGTGATTCTTATTTCAAAATAAAATGTTCATAGAAAAAGAGCTAGGCTTTCAGTATACATTCTAACAATCTCCCACTTATACTAAAAGACTATGCACGCCATCACTGCCATACATCCGATCCCCATGTCCTCCACATGCCTATCAAACGCTACCGAAGGGCCTTAGTGAATGGATCTCGCCAGTTATTCTCTGATGCAATCTTGGCGATACTTCTCCTCTCTTTACGATCTCTCGTGAGGTGGTTGCTATCTATGTGTTTACTTGCCTTATGGGCTCGTGGTTCCTTCGAGTTTGCAATCGACCACTCATTATCACAATAAATTGTGATAGTTCGGGCAAACCAGAATCACATCCAAGTCCATCAAGAAGTTCTGAGCCATACAGCCTTCCTTGGTCGCCTCAGAGGTCGCCACATACTCCTTCCATGGTAGAGTCCGCCACGCATTTCGCTGACACTCCTCCATACTATGGCTCCACCTCCAAAAGTAAACACAAACCCCGAGGTAGACTTACTCTTGTCCCTATCCGATTGGAAATCCGAACTGTAACCCAAGGACTAATTGATCCGCCCAGAACTAGCATATAATCCCTAATCCTTCTCAAGTACTTCAATATATGCTTTATCATAGCCCAATGTCCCTGTCTCAGATTACTCGATATCGCTACCATGCCCACGCAGATATCCGTCTCGTGACATAGCATAGCATACATAAGGCTTCCTATCGCCAAGCATAAGGAACCGCCTTCATGTCCTCTATCTCCTTTGATGTTTTGGGACACATCTCTTAGATAAAGGAACTCCATGTCTAAAAGGTAGAAAACCTTTCTTGGAGTTCGCATGCTAAAACGAGCAAGGATAGTGTCAATGTATGAAGCTTGAGACAAGCACAACATCCTTTTCTTGCGATCCCTTATAACTTTGATCCCAAGGATGTGTCCCACTTCTCCCAAGTCCTTCATGTCAAACTGTTTGGACAACCATAACTTTACGTCTGATAACACTTTGATATTGTTGCCAACTAACAAAATGTCATCTACTTATAGTACAAGAAACACCACTACGCTCCGTCACATCTCTTGTATACACAAGGCTCATCCGACTTTGAATAAATCCATATGACCGATTACCTCATCAAAGCGATGTTCCAAGATCTAGAAGCTTGCTTCAATCCATAAATGGATCGATTAAGCTTACATACAAGATGCTCTTTGCCTTTAGCAATGAATCCCTCTGGTTGCCGCATATAGATGTTCTCCTCAAGACTCTTAAGGAAAGTCGCCTTGACATCCATCCGCCATATCTCATAATCCATATGAGCAGCCTATAGATAAGAGAATCCGGATAGACTTAAGCATAGCTTATCGGTGAAAAGGTCTCCTCATAATCGATACCCTCTTCCGAGTATACCCTTTCGCAACAAGCCTAGCTTTGAAGGTCTCAACCTTCCCATCTACTCCTCTCTTCTCTTGTAGATCCACTTGCACCCAATGGTTTTTACACCATCCGTGGGTCTACTAGCTCAGACTGATTAGAATCCATAGATTCTATCTCCGAATTCATCGCTTTTGCCAAGATATCGTGATTCTATCTTCGATTGCCTCTCACATATGTCCAGGATCAGTTCATGTTCACTGTGACCAAGTCCAAGACTCTCCCAAAAACATGAATCGTCGTTGTCTAACAACCTCCCACTACGACGAGGTGCCTCCTGTATGCTGTGACACGCGGTGCGCTGACTTGTGGTGTCTCCTCTTGTACGGTGGTAATCAAGTCGACTTCGTGAGTTCCTCAAGAACAATCCTACTCGTGGGCTTGTGGTTCATCACATAGTCCTCCTCTAGAAATCGCATTCGTGACTCACGATCACCTTCCGATCTCTAGGACTATAGAATAAACCACCCTTCGCTCCTTTAGGGTAGCCAACAAACAAGCGCACTGCGAGATTCCAACTTACCAAGATCTCCTTCAAAGACATGTGCCGACTACCCCAACCGAATATATGTCTTAGACTAGGCTTTCGCCCACCCACAACTCGTAGAGGGTAATCTGACTTAGATGGAACCAAGTTCGTAATGTGTCATTGCTTCGCAGAGCAAACCCCTGTAACGAATCGTAACTCGTAATAACTCATCATAGATCCGACCATCTCCATAAGAGTCCTATTCCTTCGCTCCGCCACACCATTCTGCTGGGGTGTGCAAGGTACAGACAATTGGGATTGAATCCCAGCCTCTGATAAGTAACTCCTAAACTCTCCCAAGAGGTACTCGCCACCACGATCAGATCGTAATGTCTTGATACTTTTACCTTGACGGTTCTCCACATCAGCCTTGAATTCTTTGAACCTGTCAAAGCATTCAGACTTGCGGCGCATCAAGTAAATGTATCCATACCTCGAATAATCGTCTATAAAAGAGACGAAGTATTCAAAGCCACCTCTTGCTTGGATAGACATAGGACCGCACAAATCAGAATGAACCAATTCTAACACATCTTTAGCTCTATACCCCTTGGCCTTGAAAGGCCTCTTGTTCATTTTACCTTCCAAGCATGATTCGCAGGTTGGGAGATCCTCCACCACTAATGAACCTAAAGGTCCATCAGCTATCAACCTTTGAATTCTACTTAGGTTAATATGACCAAGCCTTAGATGCCAGAGATATGTTTGGTTCATTCATGGTGTCTTTTCTCTTATTAGACTTAGAAGATGAGTTATTGATTTCTATATGCATCGTTGGAGTTTTTGGTTCAAGAGTATATAAATTGCCAACCAATGTACCAGAACAGATAATCTCCCTATTCCTTTTTATAACCACTTTGTCATTAAAAGAAACAGAATACCCATCCGTAAACAATTTAGAAACTCAAATTAAATTCTTTCTAAAAGTAGGTACATAAAGACAATTTCTTAAAACCAAAACTTTATTTCTATCAAAAGATAAATAAACGCCTCCCACTCGCAATAGCCGCCACCTCAAGCATTGCCCATGTAGACTAGAATCTCTCCTCACCTAGTCGTTGTTTCGAACCCCCGCAAAGTATTGCAGACATGATCGCTGGCTCTCAGATTCACACACCGTGCAATCGTAGATAACACCGCTAAACATGTTTCAACAACTAAACAAGAAGATATACCTTGTTCTTTCCGAGGACACCGCCTTCCAATGTCCAATCGCTTGCAAGTGAAGCACTTGCCTTTCGGCTTCTTCACTCCCGCCTGGGTCCCATCGCCACTTTCTTCACGCACCTTGCTTCTTCTTCTTCTTACCTTTCGCTTAGAGGAAGAAACCTTCCGAGCGACCATGGCTTGAGAACTCGACGGAAAGTCCCGCCACCGAGTTCTCACAAGCTCCGCCAACGAATACAACCTCTTGTTCATGTTGTAGTTGAGGCGAATTGCTCAAAACTCCTAGGCAAAGGATCGGAGAATGATATCGACTGGGTTTCCCATCGATCTCACTCCGAGGACTTCCATCTCATTAAGATGAGCCATCATCTTGAGAACATGATCCCTAACGGTGTTCCTCGACCATGGTGGTCGCCATCAAGTTTCATTGCCTCGCTTAGCCGCCTCTACTCGATGTCCGAAAAGTTCCTTGAGATTGAACATCATGTCATAAGCAAGTATGGCTCGATGCCGATGTTGCAAAGACATTTGACATGGATGCCAAAATGTAACACCGCGCCATCTCATCCGCTTAACCCACTTCTTATAATGTTCTTTCTCCTTTTCATCGAGTCATCGTGGGCTTAGGAGGATAGACTCAAGAGTACAAATTTGTACTCTTCTAGCTTAAGACAATATCCGTGTTTCTTTTCCAATCAATGTAATTTGGACCAAGAAGTTTGTTTTTTAAAATCACAGAAGTGGGTTGAAAGCCATTTGAAAATCCTAAAATCACAATGATCAAAATATCAGATTTCAAATAATATTGATTCCTCAAAACAATAAAATCAAATCAACCAACACCTCAAAACACCGAGAATATCGCATGCCACGATAGTGTGGACGGATATGAATTCTACATTTGTAAGAGGAGGTTTAACCCATTAATTTTATTATCTTGTCAACCTTACTTTTTGACAAATAAAATTAATAGTTGGTTCCTCTTAGCCCTACAAATAAAAGCAAAGGACTGATGGGGAGGATACTTTTATTTGCATCTAAGTGTGCACCATTACACGATACTAAGGGAATTATTTCGATTATGTGCCTTACCGATGGGGAAGTACACACGCTTCCTAGATAATTTCCTATAACCATTATTTGACCTAGTGATCCGCAAACAAACCCATCCGAGGAGGAGGAAGGCACTGTGAGCCAACGCAAGTAAGTTTGTTGCATCACACGCCAAATTGTAATGGAGGTCGGAATTAATTAAAATGTCCCTCTCCCACTTAGTAAATTGCAATCGAGGAATTTTAAAACAAACACAACATGCATATAAAACAACTAAGCAATAAATATGGAAAATCAGAATTTTTCCAACTATTATGGCATTGTTCTCCAATACGCATCCTGTCAGGTCGCCACCTCGTCCCGCTCCATCTTTCCCGCGGCGCAAGTCACCAAAGAGTACCGAGCCGAGATAAATCATATTAATTTACATCCATCGATCCTATACTACGAAGGAGTGTACAAATAATCTAGATCGAAAGTAAACTAAAATGAGCTTAAACAATGCCGTATTTAATTATAAAAAATAAATACTAATCTAGCCTCGTCAACCCCGAGGATTCAAATAATAAATTTTTACACACATACAATCACATACATACACATGGCCATAATAGTCGGATCTTATTCCTGCAACCAAAGAGTTAAACTACGCATATCCTACTATTATCCGGCACATATAATATATGAAAATGCATAAAAATAATCAATCCTAAACACACAAAACCGAAACCGTGGCTCGATACCATTATGATGGAATTCGCCCGAGGCACATTGGTTTCATGTCCCCTGATTAAAATTTTCACTAATGAAAGGATTAATCCGGATGGGATGAGCTTCCTTAGCAACACCATTTCGCCGTGCTAACAACTCGAGTGGTCGCCAAACAAACTAGTTGTTCAAGCAACTCAACTCTTCTAGTTGATTAGCCGCGAAGAGACGACGATGGATCGCCGGTTTTTGTGTTTGTCTTCGGGGTCCATGATTATACAACATATATTCATATACGAACATGCATAATCAAAACAAATAAGAACATGCTCAGATCTGTACATAAAGTTAAAATAACTTTATACCTTACGATCTTCTACCGTAGGTCCTATCCTTCTCGTGGACGACGTGTGGACGAAGATCCTCCACGAGTTGAAGCTTTCTAGATCGAGTTCTCCTCTACCTTGTCCGCTACGAACAAATAGAAAAATGAACAAAACCTTTCCTTTCTAGAACCGCCACCAAGAAAAGAAGTTTGATGTAACACGGCCAAGGAACGAATGAATGAACGCCGCCAACTTTGAGACAAAGTTGCCACGGCCAATTAATGGATGAGCGCCGGCCACCAAGAAGCTTGGAACCACCGGCCACCAAGGATTGAGGGAGAAGAATGAGGGCCGGCCAAGGAAGAAAGGAGAGGTCTACAAGATGGACGCCGGCCAAGCCTTGATGGAGAATAATGGGCGCCGGCAACAATGTTGGAAGAAGGAAAGTTGCCGCCCAAGCTCTATCTCCAAACCCTAGCCGCCCAACTTGATAAGAGCCAAAACCCCAAACCTCAATTCGAACCAACTCGTATATCTTTAGCCGCCCAACCCTAAGCCGTATATTTATAGAATTTAGGAGAAAGTTGGTAAGCCTAAAATATAGGAACTAATTCCTATATTCTTGCCGCCCAACCCCTAACTCCTCTAGGGTTTGTTGCCGCCCAACCCATGGATGAGCCAAACCCTAATTCTATAATTTAGGCTTAAGCTTCCTCTAATCTCCACCGTCGGATCTAGGATTTAATCTCCACCGCCGGTTCTAGGGATTTAATCTCCACCGTCGGATCTAGGATTTCATCCCAACCATCGGATCTATGGATTAATCCAACCGTTGGTTCTAGGGTTTCATCCTAACCATTGGATCTATGGATTTAATCCAACCGTTGGTTCTAGGTTTTGTTTTACATTCTTGGATCTAGACTTCTCAAGGATTATATTATGCTACGATAGGGACCATAAGGAGGAGTTGGGTCTTGGCCACCCGATGGATCGGAACCACACAAACTTGATCCATCAATGATGTTCCATTCCACTAGAGGATCATCATTGAACTACCTCACCAACCCCCATAAATTAATATGGGCTCCATATATTATTTGTACATTTATCTCCGCGTGTTTAAGATATCGAATGTCCGTCAATTAATTGATTTACTGACCATCAATTAATTAACATCTAACTCCTCGAGTAGTACCACTCAACCTTATCATCATGTTGACTAAGTCAACCAAATTGGGTTTACATGATGAACCTTATGAGCTCCTCAAGGGGACATCATCAACCTAATATATAGGACACGGTTTCCTCCTATAATCAACGGCACACCATGTAAATAATATTATTTCCCAACTTACCGGGCATATTGATTTAATCCATCTAAATCTCACCCATTGGTAAATCAAAGAAATAAATACTAAGTACATGTGCCCGTTATTATATCGGGATTAAGAGCATGTACAATATAATATCCGAGGTCCGATTCAATTATGTAGTCAGCACTAAATTGAATCACCTCTATGTCGGTCCTGCTCAATACACCTAAGTGTACTAGTGTAACTCTATGTTCAAGATAAAACAATACCGAGCTACACTACAACCATGCCAATGGTTTGTCCAAAACCATCTTGGTTGTGAGCCTTTACTTATATTTTACAAGGGACTGATAACATGATCTTCTGTGCCACACCAAGCACCATGTTATCTACAATGTAAAATATTAGACAATATGCACACATATATAATGAATATATAAAATGCAAACAATGATCATGTGATTCTTATTTCAAAATAAAATGTTCATAGAAAAGAGCTAGGCTTTCAAGATACATTCTAACAATCTCCCACTTATACTAAAAGACTATCGCCATCACTCGCCATACATCTGATCCCCATGTCCTCCACATGCCTATCAAACGCTACCGGAAGGGCCTTAGTGAATGGATCCGCCAGTTATTCTCTCGATGCAATCTTGGCGACAAAGAACTTCTCCTCTCTTTACGATCTCTCGATGAGGTGGTACTTGCGCCTATGTGTTTACTTGCCTTATGGGCTCGTGGTTCCTTCGAGTTTGCAATCGCACTCACTCATATCACAATAAATTGTGATAGTTCTGGGCAAACCAGGAATCACATCCAAGTCCATCAAGAAGTTCCTGAGCCATACAGCTTCCTTGGCTGCCTCAGAGGCTGCCACATACTCAGCCTCCATGGTAGAGTCCGCCACACATTTCTGCTTGACACTCCTCCATACTATGGCTCCACCTCCAAAAGTAAACACAAACCCCGAGGTAGACTTACTCTGTCCCTATCTCGATTGGAAATCCAACTGTGTAACCTACAAGGACTAATTGATCCGCCTTGAGAAACCAAAGCATATAATCCCTAATCCTTCTCAAGTACTTCAATATATGCTTGCATCCAATGTCCTGCCCAGATTACTCGATATTCGCTACCATGCCCACTGCAGCAGATATCCGGTCTCGACATAAAGATAGCATACATAAGGCTTCCTATCGCCAAGCATAAGGAACCGCCTTCATGTCCTCTATCTCCTTTGATGTTTTGGGACACATCTCTTAGATAAAGGAACTCCATGTCTAAAAGGTAGAAAACCTTTCTTGAGTTCTCGCATGCTAAAACGAGCAAGGATAGTGTCAATGTATGAAGCTTGAGACAAGCACAACATCCTTTTCTTGCGATCCCTTATAACTTTGATCCCAAGGATGTGTCCCACTTCTCCCAAGTCCTTCATGTCAAACTGCTTGACAACCATACTTTACGCCTCGATAACACTTTGATATTGTTGCCAACTAACAAAATGTCATCTACGATAGTACAAGAAACACCACTACGCTCACACATCTCTTGTATACACAAGGCTCATCCGACTTTGAATAAATCCATATGGTGGATTACCTCATCAAAGCGGATGTTCCAAGATCTAGAAGCTTGCTTCAATCCATAAATGGATCGATTGCTTACATACAAGATGCTCTTTGCTTTTAGCAATGAATCCTCTCCTGTTGCCGATATAGATGTTCTCCTCAAGACTTCAAGTATGAAAGTCGCCTCGACATCCATCTGCCATATCTCATAATCCATACGAGCAGCTATAGATAAGAGAATCCGGATAGACTTAATCATAGCTACTGGTGAAAAGGTCTCCTCATAATCGATACCCTCTTTCTGAGTATACCCTTTCGCAACAAGCCTAGCTTTGAAGGTCTCAACCTTCCCGTCTACTCCTCTCTTTCTCTTGTAGATCCACTTGCATCCAATGGTTTTTACACCATCGGGTGGCTCTACTAGCTCCCAGACCTTATTAGAATCCATAGATTCTATCTCAATTCATCGCTTTGCCAAGATATCGATCTCTATCTTCGATTGCCTCACATATGTCCAGGATCGTTCATGTTCACCAGTGACTAAGTCCAAGACTCTCCCAAAAACATGAATCACAAAGTTGTCTAACAACCTCCCACTACGACGGGTGCCTCTGTATGCTCGTGACACGCGGTGCAGTGACTTGTGGTGTCTCCTCTTGTACCGGTGGTACTGAAGTCGGGACTTCCCCTGTGAGTTCCTCAAGAACAATCCTACTCGTGGGCTTGTGGTTCATCACATAGTCCTCCTCTAGAAATCTGGCATTCGTACTCATGATCACCTTCTGATCTCTAGGACTATAGAATAAACCACCCTTCGTTCCCTTAGGGTAGCCAACAAACAAGCGCACTGCAGACGTAGATTCCAACTTACCAAAGATCTCCCTTCAAAGACATGTGCCGACTACCCCAACCGAATATGTCTTAGACTAGGCTTTCGCCACCCACAACTCAGGGAGTAGAGGGTATCGACTTAGATGGAACCAAGTTCGTAATGTGTGTCAAGCTTCCAGAGCAAACCCTGTAATGAATCAGTAACTAATAACTCATCATAGATCGACCATCTCCATAAGCCACACCATTCTACTGGGTGTGCCAAAGTGCAATTGGGATTGAATCCCACTGATAAGTAACTCCTAAACTCTCCCAAGAGGTACTCGCCACCACGATCGATCAGAATGTCTTGATACTTTTACCTTGACGGTTCTCCACATCACCTTGAATTCTTTGAACTTGTCAAAGCATCTGGACTTATGGCGATCAAGTAAATGTATCCATACTCGAATAATCGCTCTATAAAAGAGACGGCAAGTATTCAAAGCCACCTCTTGCTTGGATAGACATAGGACCGCACAAATCAGAATGAACCAATTCTAACACATCTTTAGCTCTATACCCTTGGCCTTGAAAGGCCTCTTGTTCATTTACCTTCCAAGCATGATTAGCGAGTTGGGAGATCCTCCACCACTAATGAACCTAAAGGTCCATCATTATCAACCTTTGAATTCTACTTAGGTTAATATGACCAAGCCTTAGATGCGAGATATGTTTGGTTCATTTGCGAAGGTTCTTTTCTCTTATTAGATTTAGAAGATGAGTTATTTACTTCTATATGCATCGTAGGAGTTTTTGGTTCAGAGTATATAAATTGCCAACCAATGTACGAGCAGATAATCTCCTATTCCTTTTTATAACCACCTTGTCATTAAAAAAGCAGAATATCCATCCAAAACAATTTAGAAAGCTGAAATTAAATTCTTTCTAAAAGTAGGTACATAAAGACAATTTCTTAAAACCAAAACTTTATTTCTATCAAAAGATAAATAAAGCGTCTCCCACTCAATAGCCACCTTTGAAGCATTGCCCATGAAGGCAGTAATCTCTCCCTCGGCTAGTCGTCGGGTTTCCTGGAACCCTGCAAATTGCGAGACATGATCTGGCTCCTGTATCTACACACGAGTGCACCGCTAAACATGTTTCAACAACTAAACAAGAAGATATACCTTTGTTCTTTTGAGGGCAGTCGCCTTCCAATGTCGATGCTTGCAAGTGAAGCACTTGCCTTTCGGCTTCTTCACTCTGCACGAGGTCCACTTGCCACTTTCTTCACTCCACCTTGCTTCTTCTTCTTCTTACCTTTCGGTTTAGAGGAAGAAACCTTCTGAGCGACCATGGCTTGAGAACTCTGACGAAAAAGCCCCTCTGCCGCCTGGAGTTCTGTCAGAAGCTCCGCCAACGAATACAACCTCTTGTTCATGTTGTAGTTGAGGCGGAACTGCTCAAAACTCCTAGGCAGAGACTGGAGAATGATATCGACCTGGGTTTCCCCATCGATCTCAGCTCCGAGGACTTCCATCTCATTAAGATGAGCCATCATCTTGAGAACATGATCCCTAACGGGTGTTCCCTCGACCATGGTGGTCGTCATCAAGTTTCTCATTGCCTCCTGCCTAGCCGCCCTACTCTGATGTCCGAAAAGTTCCTTGAGATTGAACATCATGTCATAAGCAGTGGCTATGGCCTGATGCTGATGTTGCAGCACATTTGACATAGATGCCAAAATGTAACACCGCGCCATCTCATCTGCCTTAACTCATTTCTTATAATGTTCTTTCTCCTTTTCATCAGAGTCATCGGTGGGCTTAGGAGGACAGACCTCGAAGAGTACAAATTTGTACTCTTCTGCAGTTAAGACAATATCCAGGTTTCTTTTCCAATCAATGTAATTTGGACCAGTAAGTTTGTTTTCTTTTAAAATCACAGCAAGTGGGTTGAAAGCCATTTGAAAATCCTAAAAATCACAATGATCAAAAAAATATCAGATTTCAAATAATATTGATTCCTCAAAACAATAAAATCCCGAAATCAACCAACACCTCAAAACACCGAGAATATCGCATGCCACGATAGTGTGGACGTATACGAATTCTACATTTGTAAGAGGAGGTTTTACCCATTAATTTTATTATCTTGTCAACCTTACTTTTTGACAAATAAAATTAATAGTTGGTTCCTCTTTAGCCCTACAAATAAAAGCAGTGACTCCGATGGGGAGGATACTTTTTATTTGCATCTAAGTGTGCACCATTACACGATACTAAGGGAATTATTACGGATTATGTGCCTTACCGATGGGGAAGTACACACGCTCCTAGATAATTTCCTATAACCATTATTTGACCTAGTGATCCGCAAACAAACCCATCCGAAGAGGAGGAAGGCACTCAGAGCCAACGCGCAAGTTTGTTGCATCACACGTCAAATTGTAATGGAGGCCGCGGGAATTAATTAAAATGTCCCTCTCCCACTTAGTAAATTGCAATCGAGGAATTTTAAAACAAACACAACATGCATATAAAACAAATAAGCAATAAATATGGAAAAATCAGAATTTTTCCAACTATTATGGCATTGTTCTCCAATACGCATCCCGTCGTGTCGCCACCTCGTCCGCTCCATCTTTTCCCGTGCGCAAGTCACCAAAGAGTACCGAGCCGAGATAAATCATATTAATTTACATCCATCGATCCTATACTCCACGAAGGAGTGTACAAATAATCTAGATCGAAAGTAAACTAAAATGAGCGGCTAAACAATGCCGTATTTAATTACAAAAATTAAATACTAATCTAGCCTCGTCAACCCCGAGGATTCAAATAATAAATTTTTACACACATCCATTCACATACATACACATGGCCATAATAGTCGGATCTTATGCCTGCAACCAAAGAGTTAAACTACGCATATCCTACTCTTATCCGGCACATATAATATATGAAAAATGCATAAAAAAATAACCGAATCCTAAACACACAAAACCGGAAACCGTGGCTCTGATACCATTCTGATGGAATTCGCTTCGGAGGCACATTGGCTCCCATGTCCCCGGATTAAAATTTTCACTAATGAAAGGATTAATCCGGATGGGATGAGCTTCCTTAGCAACACCATTTCGTCGTCGTGCTAACAACTCGAGTGGTCGCTCAAACAAACTAGTTGTTCAAGCAACTCAACTCTTCTAGTTGATTAGCCGCGGAAGAGACGCCGGATGGATCGCCGGTTTTAGTGTTTGTCGTCGGGGTCCATGATGATACACTATATATTCATACACACACAGGCATAATCAAAACAAATAAGAACATGCTCAGATCTGTAAATAAAGTTAAAATAACTTTATACCTAACGATCTTCTACCGTATGTCCTAAACTTCTCGTGGACGACGTGTGGACGAAGATCCTCCACGAGTTGAAGCTTTCTAGATCGAGTTCTCCTCTACCTTGTCCGCTGCGAACAAAGAGAAAAACGAACAAAACCTTTTCCTTTCTAGAACCGGCCACCAAGAAAAGAAGTTTGATGTAACCGCCGGCCAAGGAACGAATGAATGAACGCCGGCCAACTTTGAGACAAAGTTGCCGCCACCCAATGGATGAGCGCCGCCACCAAGAAGCTGAACCACCGCCACCAAGGATTGAGGGAGAAGAATGAGGGCGGCCAAGGAAGAAAGGAGGTCTACAAGATGGACGCCGCCAAGCCTTGATGGAGAATAATGGGCGCCGGCAACAATGTTGGAAGAAGGAAAGTTGCAGCTCTATCTCCAAACCCTAGCGCCCAACTTGATAAGAGCCTAAAACCCTAGCCTCAATTCGAACCAACTCGTATATCTTTAGCCGCCCAACCCTAAGCCGTATATTTATAGAATTTAGGAGAAAGTTGGTAAGCCTAAAATATAGGAACTAATTCCTATATTCTTGCCGCCCAACCCCTAACTCCTCTAGGGTTTGTTGCCGCCCAACCCATGGATGAGCCAAACCCTAATTCTATAATTTAGGCTTAAGCTTCCTCTAATCTCCACCGTCGGATCTAGGATTTAATCTCCACCGCCGGTTCTAGGGATTTAATCTCCACCGTCGGATCTAGGATTTCATCCCAACCATCGGATCTATGGATTAATCCAACCGTTGGTTCTAGGGTTTCATCCTAACCATCGGATCTATGGATTTAATCCAACCGTTGGTTCTAGGTTTTGTTTTACATTCTTGGATCTAGACTTCTCAAGGATTATATTAGGCTACGATAGGGACCATAAGGAGGAGTTGGGTCTTGGCCACCCGATGGATCGGAACCACACAAACTTGATCCATCAATGATGTTCCATTCCACTAGAGGATCATCATTGAACTACCTCACCAACCCCCATAAATTAATATGGGCTCCATATATTATTTGTACATTTATCTCCCCGTGTTTAAGATATCGAATGTTCGTCAATTAATTGATTTACTGACCATCAATTAATTAACATCTAACTCCTCGAGTAGTACCACTCAACCTTATCATCATGTTGACTAAGTCAACCAGCTGGGTTTACATGATGAACCTTATGAGCTCCTCAAGGGGACATCATCAACCTAATATATAGGACATGGTTTCCTCCTATAATCAACGGCACACCATGTAAATAATATTATTTCCCAACTTATCGGGCATATTGATTTAATCCATCTAAATCTCACCCATTGGTAAATCAAAGAAATAAATACTAAGTACATGTGCCCGTTATTATATCGGGATTAAGAGCATGTACAATATAATATCCGAGGTCCGATTCAATTATGTAGTCAGCACTAAATTGAATCACCTCTATGTCGGTCCTGCTCAATACACCTAAGTGTACTAGTGTAACTCTATGTTCAAGATAAAACAATACCGAGCTACACTACAACCATGCCAATGGTTTGTCCAAAACCATCTTGGTTGTGAGCCTTTACTTATATTTTACAAGGTACTGATAACATGATCTTCTGTGCCACACCAAGCACCATGTTATCTACAATGTAAAATATTAGACAATATGCACACATATATAATGAATATATAAAATGCAAACAATGATCATGTGATTCTTATTTCAAAATAAAATGTTCATAGAAAAAGAGCTAGGCTTTCAGTATACATTCTAACAATGACTATATGTTAGTTAAATGAACGTATCACTATCTTATGTGTAATTTATGTCGTATGGCTTTTGTGAGTAGGAAAGGATCTTACTCAGCTTATGTGCTGATAGTGTCATTTTTCCCTTGTACTGCAGAGAAAGGCAAGGAATGGAATAATTGAAGGGAGCAACAGGAGGCAAAGATGTGTGTGGCAGTGGCATGGTGGATAAGATTTAGTTTATTGTTTGGGGAGATTATGCATGTTTTACCGTTCAGTGTTAAGACTTAGATGATGTTTTTGTTTTGGGTTGTCACTCCCATTTATTATATAAATCTCGAATTTCTTTAGTACATGTTTAGTTAAGAAAATTGCTAAAGACCGTTACATAATAATTAATTTGTTAGGTGGATTAGGTTAATATAGTTAGCTTAAGAAGGGATTTTATTGTTTTAAATGCTTCCGCTGTATGTATATGCATGTATGTATGATCGCGTAGCGCCGCCCTTCGCTCCCCTCTGAGGTACAGGAAGGGCGGGCGTTACAATCATGTTATCGGCTCCATGTAAAGTATAAGTAAAGGCTCACAACTTAGATGACTTTAGACAAACCATCGGAATGGTTGTAGTGTGATTTGGTAATGGTTTGTCTTGACCATAGAATCATACTAGTGCACTTTACGTGTATTGAGCAGGACCAACTTAGAGGTGATTCGATTTATTGCTGACTACATAATCGAATCGGACCTCAGATATTATTATGTACATGCTCTTAATCCCGATATAATAACGGACACATATACTTAGTATTCATCTCTTTGATTTACCAATGGGCGAGATTTATAGATTAAATCAATAGGCTTGGTAAGTTGGGAGATGATATTATTTATATGGTGTGTCATTGATTATAGGAGGAAACTGTGTCCTATATATTAGGATGATGATGTCCCCTTGAGAAGCTTATAAGGTTCATCATGTAAACCCTGCAGGTGGACTTGGTCTGGCATGATGAAAAGGTTGAGTGGTACTACTCATAGAGTTAGATGTTGATTAATTAATGGTCAGTAAATTAATTAATCGACAGACATTCGAGATCTTAAACACTGGGAGAAAATGTACAAATAATATATGGAGCCCATATTATCTTATGGGGGTTGGTGAGGTAGATCAATGATAATCCTTTAGTGGATTGAATTATCATTAATGGATCGGACTTTATGTGGGCTTGATCCATGGGTGGCCAAGATCCAACTCCTCCTCATGGTCCCTAATGAAGCCTATTAACACCTCATGAAGCTTAGATCCAATGGATAGAAACAAAACTAGATCCAAAGGTAGAGATTAAATCTCTAGATCTGACGGTTGAGATTAAAACTCTAGATCCAACGGTTGAGATTAAATCCCTAGAACCTATGGTGGAGATTAAATCATGGCTTATCCCTAACTCTATAAAAGGATATGATAGGGGTGGGAGGCAAATAAATGATGTCTTAGGGGATTAGGGTTTGCTTCCTTTGGAGGCTAGGAATCCTAGTTTGTTTAGGATTAGGTTTGGGCGGCTAGGGTTTGGGAGATAGGGGTGGGCGGCAACATGAGAAAGAGCTCTTTTCTTCTTCTTCCCAAGTTGTTGCTGGCACATATACTTCTCCCCTCTACCTTGGCCGGTGCTCATCCTATTCTTCTTCCCCTCTTCCATGGTCGACCATTAGGAGAGATAAGATTTGGGTTTGGAGGCTTAGGGTTTTGGAGGCTTGGGCGGCACCAAATAAGGTAGTATTTTCCTTTCTTCTTCCTCTCCTTTGGTGGCCGGTGCCCACAACCTTCTTTCCAGCCCTTTGCCAGCATCCAAACTCCCTCTTCCCCTTCTCCTTAGTTGGTGGAAACAATATTTAGGACTCTCCCTTGGTGTCTTGGCCGGTTTCTACCTTGATCTCTTCTTCCTTCTTGGCCGGCAGAAAAGTTCCATCCTTGGAGGTTGTTGGTTGGTTAAAAGAAGGAATAGAGCTTTGTTTCTATTCTTCCTCTTGCTAGGAATGAGCAAGGAAGGAAGATTGGCGATCTAGGAACTTCAACTTTTGGTAGATCGTCGATCACACGACTTCCGAAAAGAGGAAGGTCATACATTAGAAGATCGAGAGGTATATCTATTCTCTATTCTCTTTTGTTACTTTCTTGTATTTGTTTCTCCAATTATGAGCATGATATATTCTGTTTGTGGCTAAATAATACTTGGATCCCGAACATAAATACAAAAGCTGACGATCTGGACATCGTCTATTCCGCGGCTACTTGTAGAATAGTGGTTGGTCGCTTGAATAACAAGTTTGTTCAAGTGACCTCTCTAAATGAATAACACGATAATGACTTGATTGTTTGGGCAATCCCTTTTATCTAGGATTATTTTTTTTTTAATCCAGGGACATCGATGGGATCGCCATGAAAAAACAACCAAGGTGAAGTGGGAAACGAAGTTTCCCCTCATGGACTCGATAAGAAAAACCCTTCAGAGTGAAGAAGCCGAAAGGTAAGTGCTTCTCTTGTAAGCAGACTAGACACTGGAAGAAGGACTGCCCCAACCATAAGCAGAACAAAGGTATATCTTTTGGTCTAGTCGTTGAAACATGTTTAGCGGTGTTATCTACCGAAACTTGGTGTGTAGATACGGGAGCCACTGATCATATCTGTAATACTTTGCAGGGGTTCCAGGAAACCAGACGACTGGCTGAGGCGGAGATTACCGTATAATTGGGCGATGCCACAAAGGTGGCGGCTGTTACAGTGGGAGATGTTTATTTATCTTTTGAGAAAAATAAAGTTTTGTTTATTAAGAATTGCATTTATGTACCTTTATTTAGAAAGAATTTAATTTCAATTTCTAAATTGTTTATGGATGGATATTCTATTTCTTTTAATGACAGAGTTGTTATAAAAAGGAAAAGGGAGATTATCTGTTCGGGTACATTGATAAGAAATTTATATACACTAGAACCAAAAGCTCCCCTGATGCAAATAGAAGTTAATAGCTCATCTTCTAATTCCAATAAGAGAAAAGAACCTTCGAAGATGAACAAAACATATCTTTGGCATCTAAGACTTGGTCATATTAACCTAAGCAGAATTCAAAAGTTGATAGCTGATGGACCTCTGGGTTCATTAGTGGTGGAAGATTTCCCAACCTGCGAATCCTGTTTGGAGGGTAAAATGACCAAGAGGCCTTTTAAGGCTAAGGGATATAGAGCCAAAGATGTGTTGGAATTGGTTCATTCTGATTTGTGTGGTCCTATGTCTATCTAGGCTAGAGGTGGTTTTGAGTATTTCGTCTCTCTTATAGACGATTATTCGAGATATGGATACATTTACTTGTTGTGCTGCAAGTCTGAATGCTTTGACAAGTTCAAAGAATTCAAGGCTGATGTGGAGAAACGTCAAGGTAAAAGTATCAAAACACTATGATCTGATCGTGGTGGTGAGTACCTCTTGGGAGAGTTTAGGAATTACTTATCAGAGGTTGGGATTCAATCCCAATTTTCTGCACCTGGCACACCTCAGCAGAATGGTGTAGCAGAGTGAAGGAATATGACTCTTATGGAGTTTGTTAGATCAATGATGAGTTATTCTGAGTTGCCAGATTCATTCTGAGGATATGCTCTAGATACGACAGTGTACATTCTAAACTTGGTTCCATCTAAATCAGTAATTCTACTCCCACAGAATTGTGGACTGGGCGAAAGCCTAGTCTGAGACATATTCGTATTTGGGAGAGTCCAGCACATGTGCTGAAGGCAGATGCTGGTAAACTGGAACCTCGTACAGAAGTGCTCATGTTCGTTGGCTATCCTAGAGGAATGAAAGGTGGTTTGTTCTATAGTCCTAGAGATCAGAGGGTGATCGTTAGCACAAACGCCAGATTCCTAGAGGAAGACTATGTAATGAACCACAAGCCCATGAGTAAGATTGTTCTGGAGGAATTAAAAGGGGAAGTCACTTCTTTAGTACCACCGGTACAAGAGGATATACCACAAGTCGCTACACCGCGTGTCACAGAGGATACACAGGCGATACCTCATCGTAGTGGGAGGGTTGTGAGTCAACCTGATAGATTCATGTTCTTGGGAGAATCTTCTGATTTGGTCCCTAGCGAACATGAACTTGATCCCTGGATATATGATGAAGCAATCCCAGATAAAGATGCAGTATCTTGGCAAAGTGCAATGAATACTGAGATTGAATCTATGGATTCAAATCAGGTCTAGGAACTAGTAGAACCACCCGATGGTGTAAAAACCATTTGATGCAAGTGGATCTACAAAAGAAAGAGAGGAATAGACAGGAAGGTTGAGACCTTCAAAGCGAGGCTTGTTGCGAAGGGGTATACTCAGAAAGAGGGTATCGATTATGAGGAGACCTTTTCGCTGGTAGCCATGTCTAAGTCTATTCGGATTCTCTTATGCATTGCTGCCCATATGGATTATGAGGTATGATAGATGGATGTGAAGACAACTTTCCTTAATGGAAGTCTTGAGGAAAACATCTATATGAAGCAACCAGAGGGATTCATTGCAAAGGGCAAAGAGCATCTTGTGTGTAAGCTTAATCGGTCCATTTATGGATTGAAGCAAGCTTCAAGGTCTTGGAACATCCACTTTGATAAGGTAATCTAGTCTTATAGATTCATTCAAAGTCAGGATGAGTCTTGATTAAACAAGAGATATGATGGAAACGTAGTGGTATTTCTTGTACTATACGTAGATGACATTTTGCTAATTGGCAACAATATCAAGGTGTTATCGAACGTAAGGGTATGGTTGTCTGAACAGTTTGATATGAAGGACTTGGGAGAAGTAAGACACATCCTTGGGATCAAGGTTATAAGGGATTGCAAGAAAAGGATGTTGTGCTTATCTCAAGCTTCATACATTGACACTATCCTTGCTCATTTTAGCATGCAAAACTCCAAGAAAGGTTTTCTACCTTTCAAGCATGGAGTTCCTTTATCTAAGGAGATGTGTCCTAGAACATCTGAGGATATAGAGGAGATGAAGCTGGTTCCTTATGCGTCGGCAGTAGGAAGCCTTATGTATGCGATGCTATGTACAAGACCAGATATCTGCTTTGCTATGGGCATGGTCAGCAGATATCAGAGAAATTCAGGACAGGAACATTGGACTACGGCGAAGCATATATTGAAGTACCTTAAAAGGACTAGGGTTTATATGCTAGTTTGCTAGGCAGACAAATTACACCCTATGGGTTACACAAATTCTGACTTCCAATCAGATAGGGATAACAATAAGTCTACCTCAGGTTTTGTGTTTACTTTGGGAGGTGGAGCCATTGTATGGAGGAGTGTCAAGCAGAAATGCGTGGTGGACTCTACTATGGAAGATGAGTATGTGGCGACCAAAGAAGCTGTGTGGCTCAGGAACTTCTTGATGGACTTGGATGTGATTCCTGGTTTGCCCAGAACTATCACAATATATTGTGATAATAGTGGTGCATTTGCAAACTCGAAGGAACCACAAGCCCATAAGGCAAGTAAACACATAGAGCGCAAGTACCACCTGATACGAGAAGTCGTAAAGAGAGAAGTTGATGTGGCCAAGATTGCATCGAAAGATAACCTGGCAGATCCATTCACTAAGGCCCTTCTAGCGAGAGCTTTTGATAAGCATGTGGAGGGAATGGGAATCAGATGTATGGTAGTTTGAGAACAGCATAGTCTTTTAGTATAAGTGGGAGATTGTTAGGATGTATACTGAAAAGTCTATCTTTTGTATGAACATCTTTATTTTGAAATAAGAATCACATGATCATTATTTTCATATTTGTGATTATGCATATTGTCTCATACATTACATTGTAGATAACATGGTGTGTAGTGTCACATGGTAGATCATGTTATCAGCTCCTTGTAGAGTATAAGTAAAGGCTCACAACCTAGATGGCTTTGGACAAACCATTGATATGGTTGTAGTGTAATTTTGTATATGTTGGTCTTGACCATAGAATCACACTAGTGCACTTTGTGTGTATTGAGAAGGACCGACTGAGAGGTGATTCGATTTATTGCTGACTACATAATCGAATCAGACCTCAGATATTATATTGTACATGCTCTTAATCCCGATATAATGACGGACACATATACTTAGTATTCATTTCTTTGATTTACCAATGGGCGAGATTTATAGATTAATTCGATAGGCTCGGTAAGTTGGGAAATGATATTATTTATATGGTGTGTCGTTGATTATAGGAGGAAACCGTGTCCTATATATTAGGATGATGATGTTCCCTTGAGGAGCTCACAAGGTTCATCATGTAAACCCTGCAGGTGGACTTGGTCCGGCAAGATGAAAAAGTTGAGTGGTACAAATCATGGAGTTAGATGTTGATTAATTAATAGTCAGTAAATTAATTAATCGACGGACATTCGAGATCTTAAACACGGGGAAAAAATGTACAAATAATATATGGAGCCCATATTATCTTATGGGGGTTGGTGAGGTAGATCAATGATAATCCATTAGTGGATTGGATTATCATTAATGGATCGGACTTTATGTGGGCTTCATTCATTGGGTGGTCAAGATCCAACTCCTCCTCATGGTCCCTATTGTACCCTATTAATACCTCATGAAGCCCAGATCCAATGGATGAAAACAAAACTCTAGATCCAATGGTAGAGATTAAAATCTCTAGATCCGACGGTTGAGATTAAATCTCTAGATCTGACGGTTGAGATTAAATCCCTAGAATCAATGGTGGAGATTAAAACAAGGCTTATCGCTAAACTCTATAAAAGGAGGCTTTAGGGTTGGCGTGGAGAAGAATTAGAAGCAAGGGGAGGTTTGGAGTTGCCGACAAGAGGCTTGGAGTTAGGGTTTGGAACTTGGCGTTACCAAATAAGGAAATTCTTTCCTTGTCTTCTTCTTCTCCATTGGTGGTCGGTGCCCAGACCAGCCTTTCCAGTCCTTGGCAGGCGTCCAAACCAGCTTCTTCTCCTCTCCTTGGCTGGTGGAAACAAGCCTTAGGGTCCTCCCTTGGAGCTCTTGGCCGGCATCCATCTTTCTCCTTCTCCTTGTTGGACCGCGGCAAGCAACTTGCTTTTTGCTTGTTTGTTAGCTAAAGGAAGGAGAAGGGTCTTGTTTCTATTCTTCCTCTTTCTCGGAACGAGCAAGGAAGGAAGATTGGTGATCTAGGAGCTTCAACTTTTGGTAGATCGTCGCCCACACGACGTCCGAAAGGAGGAAGGTCATACAATAGAAGATCTAGAGGTATAACACTTATCTATCTTCATATGTAACATGTTTGTAATTGTTTTTCAATTATATATGCATGATATATTCTGTTTTGTGGCTAAATATAACTTGGACCCCGAACATAAACACAAAAACCGGTGATCTATACATCATCTATTCCGCGGCAATTCGTAGAATAGAGGTTGGTCGCTTGAACAACAAGTTTGTTCAAGTGACTACTCTAATCGAATAGCACGACGATGAAACGGTTGCTTGGGTAATCCCTCTTGTCAAGGATAAATTTTTTTTATCCGGGGACGTAGAAGGGATCACCATGAACAAGCGACCGAGTTGATGTGGGAAGCGAAGTTTCCTACCTTCAAGTGGTATCAGAGCCACGGTTTCCGGTTTTGTGTGTTTAGGATTCGGTTACTTTTATGCACTTTTCATATATTATATGTGCCGAATAATAGTAGGATATGCGTAAGTTAACTCTTTGGTTGCAGGCATAGGATCCAACTATTATGGTCATATGTGTGTATGTGATTGTATGTGTGTAAATATTTATTTTGTTGAATCCTCGGGGTTGACGAGGCTAGTATTTAATTTTTTGTAAATTAGATACGACATTGTTTAGCCACTCCTTTTATTTTAGTTTCTTTCGATCTAGATTTTGTGTACACTCCCTCGTGGAGTATAGGATCGATGGATGTAAATTAAAATAGATTTTAGTCTCGTCTTGGATCTCCGGATGGCTCGTACATGGCGTAGGAGGAGCTTACGAGATGAATATACGATGGGAGACTTATTGAAGACAAAAGCCATAATAGTTGGAAAAAATTATTTTTCATATTTATTGCTTATTTTTTGATATGCATGTCGTAGGCTAGAAAATTCCTCAATTTCAAACTACTAAGTGGTAGAGGGAAATTTTTATAAATTCCCACGACCTCCATTACGATTTGACAAGTGATGCAAACAAACTTGCGCGTTGGCTCTGAGTGCCTTCCTCCCCATCGGATGAGTTTGTTTGCGGATCACAAGGTCGAATATGGTTATAGAAAATTATAAAGGAGCGTGTGTACTTCCCCATCGGAAGGCACATAACCCGAGATAATTACCTTGGTACCGAGTAATGGTGAACACTTAGATACAAATATAAGTATCCTCCCCATCGGAGTCATTGCTTTTATTTGTAGGGCCAAAGAGGAACCAACTATTAATTTTACTTGTCAAAAAGTTAGGTTGACAAGATAGTAAAATTAATGGGTAAAACCTCCTCTTACAAATGTAGAATTTGTATACGTCCACACTATCGTGGCATACGATATTCTCGGTGTTTTGAGGTGTTGGTTGATTTTAAAATATTATTGTTTGAGGAATCAATAATTTTTTGAAATCTAATGTTTTGATCTATGTGATTCTTAGGTTTTCTTTCAAAATGACTTTCAACCCGCTTGTTGTGATACTGAAAGAGAATAAACTTACTGGACCCAACTATGTTGATTGGAAGAGGAATCTGGACATTGTCTTGACTGCTGAGGAATACAAATATGTACTCCTCGATGAGTGCCCTACTAAGCCTCCAGATAATTCTGGGAAAAAGGAGAAAGAGAGTTATAAGAAGTGGATAAAGGCCGATGAGATAGCGCGGTGTTACATTTTGACATCTATGTCAAATGTACTGCAACATCAGCATCAAGCCATGCCCACTGCTTATGACATGATGCTCAATCTCAAAGAGCTTTTCGGACACCAGAATCAGGCTGCTAGGCAGGAAGCCATGAGGAACTTGATGACGACCACCATGATCGAGGGAAAACCCGTGAGGGATCATGTTCTAAAGATGATGGCTCATTTGAATGAGTTGGAAGTCCTTGGAGCTGAAATCGATGGGGAAACCCAGGTCGATATCATTCTCCAGTCTCTACCTAGAAGTTTTGAGCAGTTTCGCCTGAACTACAACATGAACAAGAGGTTGTATTCATTGGCGGAGCTTCTGACAGAACTCCAAACGGCAGAGGGGCTATTTCGTCACAGTGCTCAGGCGCATGCCATGGTGACCCAAAAAGTTTTTACTTCTAAGCCGAAAGGCAAGAAGAAGAAGAAACAAAATGGGAAAAAGGCGGTGGGAGGAACTCAGGGAGGAGTGATGAAGCCGAAAGGCAAGTGCTTCACTTGTAAGAAGACTGGACACTGGAAGAAGGACTGCCCCAACCGCAAGCAGAACAAAGGTATATCTTTTGGTCTAGTCATTGAAACATGTTTAGCGGTGTTATCTACCGACACCTGGTGTGTAGATACGGGAGCCACTGATCATGTCTGCAATACTTTGCAGAAGTTCCAGGAAACTAGACGATCGGGCCGAGGGGTGATTATCGTGATACTTGGGAGATGCCTATCTTTTGAGAAAAATAAAGTTTTGGTTCTTAAGAATTGCCTTTATGTACCTTTATTGAGAAAGAATTTAATTTCGGTTTCTAAATTATTTATGGATGGATATTTTATTTCTTTTAATGACAGAGTTGTTATAAAAAGAAATAGGGACATTATCTGTTCGGGTGCATTGATAGGAAATTTATACACACTTGAACCAAAAGCTCCCACGATGCAAATTGAAGTTAATAACTCATCTTCTTATTCCAATTAGAGAAAAGAACCTTCGAAGATTAACCAAACATATCTTTGACATCTAAGACTTGGTCATATTAACCTAAGAAGAATTCAAAGGTTGATAGCTGATGGACCTCTGGGTTCATTAGTGGTGGAGGATTTCCCAACCTGCGAATCTTGCTTGGAGGGTAAAATGACCAAAAGGCCTTTTAAGGCCAAGGGGTATAGAGCCAAAGATGTGTTAGAATTGGTTCATTATGATTTGCGTGGTCCTATGTCTATCCAGGCTAGAGGTGGTTTTGAGTATTTCGTCTCTTTTATAGATGATTATTCGATATGGATACATTTACCTGATGCGCGGCAAGTCTGAATGCTTTGACAAGTTCAAAGAAGTAAAGGCTGATGTGGAGAAACGTCAAGGTAAAATTATCAAGACATTACGATCTGATCGTGGTGGTGAGTACATCTTGGGAGAGTTTAGGAATTACTTATCAGAGGCTGGGATTCAATCCCAATTGTCTGCACCTGGCACACCCCAGCAGAATGGTGTAGCATAGCGAAGAAATAGGACTCTTATGGAGATGATGAGATAGATGATGAGTTATTCTGAGTTGCCAGATTCGTTCTGGGGATATGCTCTAGATACGACGGTGTACATTCTAAACTTGGTTCCATCTAAATCAGTGCCTTCTACTCCCATAGAATTGTGGACTGGGTGAAAGCCTAGTCTAAGAAATCTTCGGATTTGGGGGAGTCCAGCACATGTGCTGAAGGCGGATGCTAGTAAGTTGGAAGCTAGTACAGAAGTACGCATGTTCGTTGGCTATCTTAGAGAAACGAAGGGGGGTTTATTTTATAGTCATAGAGATCAGAGGGTGATCGTTAGCACGAATGTCAGATTTCTAGAGGAAGACTATGTGATGAACCACAAGCCCATGAGTAAGATTGTTCTGGAGGAATTAAAAGGGGAAGTCACTTCTTCAGTACCACCGGTACAAGAGGATATACCACAAGTCACTGCACTGCGTGTCATAGAGGATACACAGGTGATACCTCGTCGTAGTGGGAGGGTTGTGAGACAGCCTGATAGATTCATGTTATTGGAGAATCTTCTGATTTGATCCCTGGCGAACATGAACCTGATCCCTAGACATATGTCGAGGCAATCCAAGATAAAGATACAGTATCTTGGCAAAGTGCAATGAATACTGAGATTGAATCTATGGATTCGAATCAGGTATGGGAGCTAGTAGAACCACCCGATGGTGTAAAAACCATTGGATGCAAGTGGATCTACAAAAGAAAGAGAGAAATAGATGGGAAGGTTGAGACCTTCAAAGCGAGGCTTATTGCGAAGGGGTATACTCAGAAAGAGGGTATCGATTATGAGGAGACCTTTTCGCCGGTAGTCATGCTTAAGTCTATCCAGATTCTCTTATGCATTGCAGCTCATATGGATTATGAGGTGTGACAGATGGATGTCAAGACAGCTTTCCTTAATGGAAGTCTTGAGGAAAACGTCTATATGAAGCAACCAGAGGGATTCATTGCAAAGGGCAAAGAGCATCTTGTATGTAAGCTTAATCGGTCCATTTATGGATTGAGGCAAGCTTCGAGGTCTTGGAACATCCGCTTTTATGAGGTAATCTAGTCTTATGGATTTATTCAAAGTTCGGATGAGTCTTGTGTATACAAGAAATGTGACAGAAACGTAGTGGTATTTCTTTTACTATATGTAGATGTCATTTTGTTAATTGACAACAATGTCAATGTGTTATCGGACGTAAGGGTATGGTTGTCCAAACAGTTTGATATGTAGGACTTGGGAGAAGTGGGACACATCCTTGGGATCAAGGTTATAAGGGATCGTAGAAAAAGGATGTTGTGCTTATCTCAAGCTTCAAACATAGACACCTTTATGAATCATTTTAGCTAGCAGAACTCCAAGAAGGGTTTTCTACCTTTCATGCATGGAGTTCCTTTATCTAAGGAGATGTTTCCTAAAACATCCGAGGAGATGAAGGCGGTTTCTTATGCCACGACAGTAGGAAGCCTCATGTATGCAATGCTATGTACGAGACAAGATATCTACTTTGTCGTGGGCATGGTCAGTAGATATAAGAGTAATCCAGAACAGGGACATTGGACTACGATAAAGCATATATTGAAGTACCTGAGAAGGACTAGGGATTATATGCTAGTTTACCGGGCAGATCAATTACTCCCTGTGGGTTACACGGATTCAGACTTCCAATGAGATAGGGATAACAGTAAGTCTACCTCAGGTTTTGTGTTTACTTTGGGAGGTGGAGCCATTGTATGGAGAAGTGTTAAGCAGAAATGCGTGGTGGACTCCACCATGGTAGCTGAGTATGTGGCGGCCTCTTAGGCGGCTAAAGAAGTTGTGTGACTCTGCAACTTCTTGATGGACTTGGATGTGATTCCTGGTTTGCTCAGAACTATCACAATTTATTGTGATAATAGTGGTGCAGTTGCAAACTCGAAGGAACCATGAGCCCATAAGGCAAGTAAGCACTTAGAGCGCAAGTACCACCTGATACGAGAAATCGTAAAGAGAGGAGAAGTTGTTGTGGCCAAGATTGCATCGGAGGATAACCTGGTAAATCTTTTCACTAAGGCCCTTCAAGCGAGAGCTTTTGATAGGCATGTGGAGGGAATGGGGATCAGATGTATGGCAGTTTGAGGACAGCATAGTCTTTTAGTATAAGTGGGAGATTGTTCGGATGTATACTGAAAAGTCTATCTTTAGTATGAACATCTTTATTTTGAAATAAGAATCACATGATCATTGTTTGCATATTTATGGTTATGCTTATTGTCTAATACATTACATTATAGATAATATGGTGTGTAGTGTAACACGGGAGATCATGTTATTGGCTCCTTGTAAAGTATAAGTAAAGGCTCACAACCGAAATGGCTTTGGACAAACCATTGGTATGGTTGTAGTGTGATTTGGTATTGGTTGGTCTTGACCATAGAATCACACTGGTGCACTTTGTGTGTATTGAGCAGGACCGACTTAGAAGTGATTTGATTTATTGTTGACTACATAATCGAATCAGACCTCAGATATTATATTGTACATGCTCTTAATCCCGATATAATGACGGGCACATATACTTAGTATTCATCTCTTTGATTTAACAATGGGCGAGATTTATAGATTATATCGATAGGCTCGGTAAGTTGGGAAATGATATTATTTATATGGTGTGTCGTTGATTATAGGAGGAAACCGTGTCCTATATATTAGGATGATGATGTCCCCCTTGAGGAGCTCATAAGGTTCATCATATAAACCCTGCAGGTGGACTTGGTCTGGCAAGATGAAAAGGTTGAGTGATACTACTCATGGAGTTAGATGTTGATTAATTAATGGTCAGTAAATTAATTAATCGACGGACATTCGAGATCTTAAACACGGGGAAAAAATGTACAAATAATATATAGAGCACATATTAACTTATGGGGGTTGGTGAGGTAGATCAATCATAATCCTTTAGTGGATTGGATTATCATTAATAGATCGGACTTTATGTAGGCTTGATCCATTGGGTGGCCAAGATCCAACTCCTCCTCATGGTCCCTATTGTAACCTATTAATATCTCATGAAGCCTAGATCCAATGGATGAAAACAAAACTCTAGATCCAATGCTAGAGATTAAAATCTCTAGAACCGACGGTTGAGATTAAATCTCTAGATTTGACGGTTGAGATTAAATCCCTATACCAATGGTGGAGATTAAAACAAGGTTTATCCCTAAACTCTATAAAAGGAGACTTTAGGGTTGGCGTGGAGAAGAATTAGAAGCAAGGGGAGGTTTGGAGTTGGCGGCAAGAGGCTTGGAGTTAGGGTTTGGAGCTTGGCGGTACCAAATAAGGTAATTCTTTCCTTCTCTTCTTCTTCTCCATTTGTTGCCGGTGCCCATTCCAGCCTTTCTAGCCCTTTGCCGGCATCCAAACCAGCTTCTTCTCCTCTCCTTGGCCGGTGGAAACTAGGCTTAGGGTCCTCCCTTGGAGCTCTTGGCCAGCATCCATCTTTCTCCTTTTCCTTGTTGGCCGGCGGCAAGCAACTTGCTTGTTGCTTGTTGGTTGGCTAAAGGAAGGAGAAGGGTCTTATTTACATTCTACCACTTGCTCGGAACGAGCAAGGAAGGAAGATTGGTGATCTACGAGCTTCAACTTTTGGTAGATCATCGCCCACATGACATCCGAAAGGAGGAAGGTCATACAATAGAAGATCGAGAGGTATAACACATATCTATCTTCATATGTAACATGTTTGTAATCATTTTTCAATTATATATGCATGATATATTCTGTTTTGTGGCTAAATATAACTTGGACCTCGAACATAAACACAAAAGTCGACGATCCGTACATTGTCTATTCCTCGGCTATTCGTAGAATAGAGGTTGGTCGCTTGAACAACAAGTTTGTTCAAGTGACTACTCTAATCGAATAGCACGACGATGAAATGGTTGCATGGGTTATCCCTCTTGTCAAGGATAATTTTTTTTTATCCGGGGATGTAGAAGGGATCGCCATGAACAAGAGACCGAGTTGAAGTGGGAAGCGAAGTTTCCTACCTTCAGGTTTATCATGTAAACCCTGCAGGTGGACTTGGTCCGACATGATGATAAAGTTTAGTGGTACTACTCATGGAGTTAGATGTTTATTAATTAATTGTCAGTAAATTAATTAATCAACGGACATTCGAGATCTTAAACACAGGGAGAAAAATGTACAAAAAATATATGGAACCCATATTATCTTATGGGGGTTGGTGATGTAGATCAATTATAATCCTTTAGTGGATTGGATTATCATTAATGGATCGGACTTTATGTCGGCTTGATCCATTGGGTGGCCAAGATCCAAATCCTCCTCATGGTTCCTATTGTAGCCTATTAATACCTCATGATGTCTAGATCCAATGGATGAAAACAAAACTCTAGATCCAATTGTAGAGATTAAAATCTCTAGAACCGACGGTTGAGATTAAATCTCTAGATCTGACGGTTGAGATTAAATCCCTAGAACCATTGGAGGAGATTAAAACAAGGCTTATCACTAAACTCTATAAAAGGAGGCTTTAGGGTTGGCGTGGAGAAGAATTAGAAGCAAGGGGTGTTAGGATCTTTGTAATGGCTAGAGGGGGTGATTAGCCTTATTTTGTTTCTACAAGAATGTTAGCGGAAGCAATACAACTACGAATAAAAATACAAATAAGAAAACAATGAAAGCAATGCTAACACCCGATGTACATGGTTCGGAGATGACGCTCCTACTCCACGGCAATCCGTAAGGTGGATTAGCCTTAGCCAAGCTTCACTAAATCTCCTTTGGATGAACCAAGGTGGAGAAACCTTGTTTTACAATGCACTCCTCTTCTTTACAATGATGGAAGATTAAGACTCTAGAAGAGGAGGTTTAGAATCACACAAATACTTGGAGAAAGCTTGGTGAGCACAAGAGTATAGTTAGGAATGAGAGCACGGAGATACGTAGCCGCAATTTCCAACGGCCAAGTGATCAGTCGACTGATCCCTCCATCAATCGACTGATGGAGTGATTAGTCGAGTGATCGTAGGCTGCAGTCGAGTGTGACTACACTCTGTGCTCGTATTTGCGTTGATCACCGATCGCCATCGCTGGCGCTGATCGACAACATCACGATCGCCATCACAAAGCAATGATCGATGGTCGAGTTTCACCGTGACTCGGTCGAGCACATGACCGATCGATACAAGTGATTGAGTAATTCACACTTGATTTTACACCCTAGACCTAGACTCAACCTTCTAGCTTCTCATTAAGCCTTGCGCCTCCAGGATCCCTCCGAGTCTGTGACTTGTTCATCCTTTGCACTTTGCTTCCAAGAGCTTCCTTCAGTTTCGTCATATCTTGGGTTGCCAAATGCTTGGACTTTACGCCGCCAAGACTACAAGCTTGGACTTATGCTGCCAAGACCTTACTTTGGACTTCCTTTGCCAAGGTTCACTTGGACTTTACGCTGCCAAGACTACAAGCTTGGTCTTACGCTGCCAAGTCCATCCCTTGGACTTCCTTTGCCAAGATCATACTTGGTCTTCCTTTGCCAAGGTTCACTTGGACTTTACGCTGCCAAGAATACATGCTTGGTCTTATGCTGCCAAGTCCATCCCTTGGACTTTCCTTGCCAAGATCATACTTGGACTTCTCTTTTACCAAGTCTTCATCCTGTGATTTTTCCTGTCACTTAAACATGTTCGTAATTAGATCACAAAACATTGCCTAACTTAGATGATTTATCCAAACATCAAAACATATATAAATGCTTGGGGCATTGTTGCACCAACAATCTCCCCCTTTTTGATGTTTGGCAATAACTTAAGTTAGGTCTTTACATAATCATAATATGAAATCTAACTTAAACATCCCTTCTCCCCCTTTGACACGCATCAAAAAGAGAAGGATTTATAAATTTCAAGAAAGAATTAAAGTTGTTGTATCTTGGACTAAGGTATAAAATTGATATTAAACTCCCCCTTAATTCAAGATATGCTTCATGATGTGTGAATAACATTGGAAGAAAAGCATACAAAAGTTAAGAAAGTTAAGTCCTAACTTTGCACCAACAATGTAAGTTTGGGGATGAAAAAGATATATTTTATGACACTCCCCCTAAAACACTGTATTAAACAGTCCTAAAAATTTGTTTATGCTCAATATTATCATGCTATAGTTTTAGGACATCAAAGATACACTAAATATCAGAGAATGGAGCTATTTATCAGAAAATACAGTGTATCTATCGGATCGTTTCGAACCCGATCGCTAGGCCTCGAATCACAATTTCAAATTTTTCAGCCCAACTTTAGAAATGCAGTAGAAATTCCAGAAATCACGAAATTTTGCGTACACATTTCTGGAATCATACTTTATTAAGGAAAAATAGTTTGAAAAATATATGTTTTCCAGATTTCAATATTGATACAAACTTGGAACCTAACAAAAGTTCTAAAGATTTTACAAACTTTGTATCACTTTTGTGTTCCACTTGAAAACTGTTTTTCAAAATATGATGAATATAGTTTAAAATATATATGATTTGGAATTTCCAACCATGTTCTTAGAGCTATGTATTCATTACTTGAATACAAGCCTTCCCAATGATTGGTCCATAAGGTATTCATGTCTCTAGGTGTGTCATTGCCTCATAGTAATGCATCATAACAAGCATGATGAGCCAAGTACACCTTCCCTATCATCTCACATATTTCTAAGTGTCTTAATACCAAAATCAAGGTTTCTTAAGGCTTTTGTGAGATGCATCAAGGTATAAGGCTAACATATGAATATGGGATCATGTAAACCTAGACTTTTACTCTACAAAGCACATACCAAGCTCTCTCCTTAATGATGAAAATTCGGTTTCGGGAAGAGCTTTGGTGAAGATATCGGCAAGGTTAGACTTAGATTCTACATAATTAAGCTTAATGTCCCCTCTTGCCACATGATCTCTTATGAAGTGATGTTTCACTTCAATGTGCTTGGTCCTAGAGTGATGTACCAGATTTTTGGTCAAGTTGATGGTACTCACATTGTCACAATAAACTTTAATGTTAGAGTAGTGTAGCTCATAGTCCACAAGAGTATGTCTCATCCAAAGTAATTGAGCTACACAACCACCCATAGCCACATATTCGGCTTTGGTGGTTGATAAAGCAACACAATGTTGCTTCCTACTACTCCAACTGATTAGGGAGGACCCAAGAAATTGGCATCTACCACTAGTACTCTTCCTATCCAATTTGCAACCGGCATAATCGGAATCGGTATAACCAACCAACTCAAAGGACCTAGTCCTAGGATACCAAAGTCCTACATTTAGGGTGCCTTTAATATATCTTAAAATTCTCTTAACAGCTACTAAATGTGATTCTTTGGCACAAGATTTGTATCTTGCACACATACCTACCGCAAATAAGATATCGGGTCTACTAGCGGTTAGATATAGTAGGCTACCAATCATACTCCTATAGAGTTTAAGATCAATTGATTTACCATCATGATCACTATCTATTCTAGTGCTAGTGGCCATAGGAGTGGTTACAATTTTGGCATTTTCCAAACCAAATTTCTTGATCATTTCATTTGCATATTTGGTTTGATAAATATGAATACCTTCATTCGTTTGTTTGACCTGTAACCCTAGGAAAAAGTTGAGCTCTCCAACTAAACTCATTTCAAATTAATTTTCCATGTTTTTTATAAAGTCTTGAAGAAGATCATCATTTGTTGACCCAAAAATAATGTCATCAACATATATTTGGGCTATAAAGATATCCTTTAATGTTGACTTTATAAACAAGGTTTGATCTACTTGTCCTCTCCTACAATCCTTAGAAATTAAGAAAGATGACAATCTTTCAAACCATGCTCGGGGAGCTTGTTTTAACCCATATAATGCTTTCCTAAGCTTATATACGTGGTTTGGATAATCTATATTCTCAAACCCGGGTGGTTTCTCTACATATACTTCCTCCTTAATATAACCATTTAAAAATGCCGATTTAACATCCATTTGGTAAAGTTTAAATACCATATAGGAAGCATACCCTAAGAGAATTCTAATAGATTCTAATCTAGCAACCGGGGCATAAGTCTCATCATAGTCAAGCCCCTCAACTTGATTGAATCCCCTAGCAACCAACCTAGCCTTATTTCTAGTGATATTTCCTTGGCCATCTAGCTTATTCCTAAATACCCATCTTTTAGTAATTATGGTGCAATCATTGGGTCTAGGTACTATCTACCATACTTGACTCCTTTCAAATTGAGCCAATTCATCTTGCATTGCCAAGATCCAATCCGGATCATGTAATGCATCATTGATCGATTTGGGCTCAATTTGTGAAATAAGAGCAACTTGACTAGTAGGAGGTCTATGAAATGACCTAGTTCTTACTCCTTGAGATATATCTCCTACTACTTGGTCAAGTGGATGATCTTGATGAATTCTTAGGGTTCTAGAAGGGGTTTCAAATTGATCATTGTTATCTTCCACCCTTCTTTCATCATCGGAATCTCCTCTTCCTCCCCCTTGATCATTACCCCTTATGGTCAAATTTTGAAGTTTTTGGGTAATGTCTTGATTATTGTCATTAATATCCTTATAAATGGAGGACTTTCTAGGGTAGGTACTAGTGGTTTCATCAAATTGAACATTGGAGGACTCCTCAATCCCTTGGGTTCTCTTATTGTAGCTATATCCTCTACTTGTGGATGAGTATCCAACTAGGATTCCCTCATCCTCTTTGGATTCAAATTTTCCTAAGTTATCTTTGGTGTTTAAAATATAAACTTTACATCCAAAGACTTTGAAATAATGAATTGTGGGAGTAGTCCCATTCCATAATTCAAATTGTGTCTTTCCTAAAAACCTATGAATTTGAACCCTATTTTGGATATAGCAAGCAGTATTAACCGCATCCGCCCACAAGTAGCTAGGTAGAGAATATGCATTAAGCATAGTCCTAGCCACCTCTTGTAGTGCACGATTTCTCCTTTCCACCACCCCATTTTGTTGGGGTGTTCTAGGACAAGAGAACTCATGCTTGTACTCTTGCTCTAAACAAAATTGTGAAAATTTAAAATTCTCAAGTTCACCACCATGATCACTACGGATCCGGTTGATTTTGAGACTCTTTTCATTTTCAACCCTTTTACTAAATCCTATGATTATTTCTAAGGTATCATCTTTATGTTTCATAAAGTAGACCCAAGTATACCTAGAAAAATCATCTACTATAACTAAACAATATTTGCTACCATTTAAAGAAGGAGTACTATGGCAATCAAATAAGTCAAAATGCAATAGTTCTAATGGTAAGGAAGTATTAGTTAAGGTTTTACCTTTGTGTGATGCTTTTATTTGTTTTCCTTCTTGGCATGCATCACACATTTTGTTCTTGACATACTTGATCTTTGGTAGCCCTTTGACCAACTCCATCTTGGCTACATTGGCTATGTTTTTCATGTTGATGTGCCCCAATCTCCTATGTCATAGCCAACTTTCTTCTTCTTTTTCAACAAGACACTTAGTAGAAATGTTTGAAGAATATGAAAGATCAACATAATAGATATTTGACTTCCTATATCCAACTAACATACAATCATTTAATTCCTTGTGTCTAATCATGTATTTAGAGGATTCAAAAGAAACATGATAGTTTGCATCACAAAGTTGACTAACACTTAATAAATTAAATTTCATATTTTCAACTAGTAAAACTTTGTGAATGACAATTTTGGGGGATACCTCAATTGTACCTCTACCTAATATCTTATGTTTTCCACTATTTCCAAAAGACACCGCTCCCTTCTTCACATACTTAATTGTGGAGAACTTGCTCACATCCCCGGTCATGTGTGTTGAGCAACCGCTATCCACAATCCACAAACCTTGCTCACCTACCTAAATCACATGAAAAACACAAGCTTTTGGTACCCAAACATTTGGACCGGTAGCATTAAGTAAAAACTTCTTATGTACCCATGCTTTCTTGACCTTACCCTTAATGGTTGCTTTCCTATTAATCAATGAAATATTGGCAACTTCTTTTTCTTTTGGCTTATATCCTATACCGGCCTTATTGTAAATGGCTCTTTGTTGGCTAAGGATCATGTCAAGATATTTTGAACCATTTGTAAATTTCTCTAGACATGCCTTTAACTCACTAACCTCATCCTTAAGTTTGTCATTTTCTTCCTTAAGTATGCAAGAGTCAACATGTGAAGGTTTTTCATTCCTAATGGCCTTTAGTTCTACCTTCATGCTTTTAACCTTAGATTTAGACTTATCTAGAGCCTTTTTAAGATAAGCAATTGATTTATAAAGAAGCTTAACTTTGGGAGAGTTCATTACCTCATCGTCACTAGATGACGATTCATCACTTGAAGAATCTTCTTCTTGGCTTGATGTACCAGAGTCATCTCCTAGGGTCATGAGTGCCACATGGCGTGTGATGTGGCAAAGCTCATCATCGGAGGAAGAATCTTCAACACTTGGTGTGTCCCATGTGGTTTGAGCCACCATGGCCTCCTTCTTCTTCTTCTCCTTATTGTCCTTCTTTTTCTTTTCTTTTTCCTCCTTCTTCTTTAGCTCCGGGCAATTTGGCTTTATGTGCCCCTTCTTATTGCAAGCATGGCAAATCATATTATTATTAAAATTTGAATTACCACTAATTTTACCTCTAGAAGAATGAGACCCCTTCCTTTCTTCTCTATTCTTGAACTCCTTTGATTTTCTAAGGAACTTCTTGACAAAATGGGCCATCTCACTAGACGAGTCTCCATCACTACTTGAATCATGCTCTGACTCGGATGATGATGACACCTCTTTCCTTTCTTTCTTCTTCTTTTCCTTCTTTTTAACAAATAGAGCTAAACCCTTTTCCTTAGAAGACATGTTAGTTTGCTCATGCAATTCAAACTCACAAAATAATTCATCAATTTTAATTTAAGAGAGATCCCTAGTTACTTTAATAGCATCAACTATAGAAGTCCATAGAGAATTTCTAGGAAATGCTTGAAGTATGTATCTTACCAAATCCTGGTTGTCAACTCGCTCACCTATGATATGGAGTCCATTCACAATCTCCTTGAACCTTTCATGCATTTGGCTTACGGTTTCATGCATCTTCATTTGGAAGGTTTGAAGTTGTCCAATCAGCAAGTCCTTCTTGGCCCTCTTTGACTCATTGGATCCTTCATTTAGCTCAATGAGCTTTTCCCATAACTCCTTGGTGGATTCGAAAGGCCGCACCTTGTTGAGTTGCTCCATTGTAATACCACATTGGATGGTGAGTACCGCCTTTGCATTTGATTCGAACCGCCTATTCATTTCCCTTGTCCAATCCTTGCTTGGAATAGGGTCTCCATGTTCATCCACCGGTTCTTCAAAGCCATCTACAATGCTATGCCAAATTTCAATATTACTCATTAGATAATATTTCATCCTACCTTTCCAATACGCAAAATGACTCCCATTGAAGAGCGGTGGCTTGGCGGTGCTATATCCCTCTTGAAGAGTCATTGATGCCTTGGTTGATGGTGAAATCTTCCAATCTATCTGGGCTCTGATACCACTTGTTAGGATCTTTGTAATGGCTAGAGGGCGGTGATTAGCCTTTCTTTGTTTCTACAAGAATGTTAGCGGAAGCAATACAACTATGAATAAGAATACAAATAAGAAAACAATGAAAGTAATGCTAACACCCGATGTACGTGGTTCGGAGATGACACTCCTACTCCACGGCAATCCGTAAGGTGGATTAGCCCTTGACAAGCTTCACTAAATCTCCATTGGATGAACCAAGATGGAAAAACCTTGTTTTACAATGCACTCCTCTTCTTTACAATGATGGAAGATTAAGACTCTAGAAGAGGAGGTTTAGAATCACACAAATACTTGGAGAAAGCTTGGTGAGCACAAGAGTATAGTTAGGAATGAGAGCACTAGCTTCACCAAGCTCCCCAAGGCCCCTTCTTATAGAAGACGGGTTGTTTTTCCCATTGGGCTTCGATCAGTTGACTGATGCTCACCATCAGTCGACTGCCGCCGAAGCCAACGGCTTCTGAACAAGCAGATCCACGGAGATACGTAGCCGCAATTTCCAACGGCCAAGTGATCAGTCGACTGATCCCTCCATCAATCGACTGATGGAGTGATCAGTCGACTGATCGTAGGGCCGCAATGAAAGTGTGACTACACTCGGCTCAGATTTGCATTGATCGGGCCGATCGCGATCGCCGGCCCGATCGATGCAACATCACGATCGCCACATAACAAAGAAGTCGATCGATGGTCGTGGTTTCACCGACTACCGAAAGATGACCAATGACCGATACATCATATGATCGATACTCATCAAGTATGAGTAATTCACACTTGATTTTACACCCTAGACCTAGACTCAACCTTCTAGCTTCTCATTACGCCTTGCGCCTCCAGGATCCCTCCGAGTCTGCGACTTGTTCATCCTTTGCACTTTGCTTCCAAGAGCTTCCTTCAGTTTCATCATATCTTGGGTTGCTAAATGCTTGGACTTTACGCCGCTAAGACTACAAGCTTGGACTTATGCTGCCAAGACCTTACTTTGGACTTCCTTTGCCAAGGTTCACTTGGACTTTACGCTTTCAAGACTACAAGCTTGGTCTTACACTGCCAAGTCCATCCCTTGGACTTCCTTTGCCAAGATCATACTTGGTCTTCCTTTGCCAAGGTTCACTTGGACTTTACGCTGCCAAGACTACAAGCTTGGTCTTATGCTGCCAAGTCCGTCCCTTGGACTTTCCTTGCCAAGATCATACTTGGACATCTCTTTTACCAAGTCTTCATCCTTGGATTTTTCCTGTCACTTAAACATGTTCGTAATTAGATCACAAAACATTGCCTAACTTAGATGATTTATCCAAACATCAAAACATATATAAATGCTTGGGGCATTGTTGCACCAACAATCTCCCCCTTTTTGATGTTTGGCAATAACTTAAGTTAGGTCTTTACATAATCATAATATGAAATCTAACTTAAACATCCCTTCTCCCCCTTTGACACGCATCAAAAAGAGAAGGATTTATAAATTTCAAGAAAGAATTAAAGTTGTTGTATCTTGGACTAAGGTATAAAATTGATATTAAACTCCCCCTTAATTCAAGATATGCTTCATGATGTGTGAATAACATTGGAAGAAAAGCATACAAAAGTTAAGAAAGTTAAGTCCTAACTTTGCACCAACAATGTAAGTTTGGGGATGAAAAAGATATATTTTATGACACTTCTAAAACATCGTATTAAAACAATCTAAAAATTTGTTTATGCTCAATATTATCATGCTATAGTTTTAGGACATCAAAGATACACTAAATATCAGAGAATGGAGCTATTTATCAGAAAATACAGATTAGTATCGGTCGATCGTTTTCAACCGATCATAGGCTCGAAATCAATTTTAGCCTTTTCAAATTTAACTTCAGAAATGCAGTAGAAATTCCAGAAATCACGAAATTTTGCGTACACATTTCTGGAATCATACTTTATTAAGGAAAAATAGTTTGAAAATATATATGTTTTCCAGATTTCAATATTGATACAAACTTGGAACCTAACAAAAGTTCTAAAGATTTTACAAACTTTGTATCACTTTTGTGTTCCACTTGAAAACTGTTTTTCAAAATATGATGAATATAGTTTAAAATATATATGATTTGGAATTTCCAACCATGTTCTTAGAGCTATGTATTCATTACTTGAATACAAGCCTTCCCAATGATTGGTCCATAAGGTATTCATGTCTCTAGGTGTGTCATTGCCTCATAGTAATGCATCATAACAAGCATGATGAGCCAAGTACACCTTCCCTATCATCTCACATATTTCTATGTGTCTCAATACAAAAATCAAGGTTTCTTAAGGCTTTTGTGAGATGCATCAAGGTATAAGGCTAACATATGAATATGGGATCATGCAAACCTAGACTTTTACTCTACAAAGCACATACCAAGCTCTCTCCTTAATGATGAAAATTCGGTTTCGGGAAGAGCTTTGGTGAAGATATCGGCAAGTTTAGACTTAGATTCTACATAATTAAGCTCAATGTCCCCTCTTGCCACATGATCTCTTATGAAGTGATGTTTCACTTCAATGTGCTTGGTCATAGAGTGATGTACCAGATTTTTGGTCAAGTTGATAGTACTCACATTGTTATAATAAACTTTAATGTTAGAGTAGTGTAGCTCATAGTCCACAAGAGTATGTCTAATCCAAAGTAATTGAGCTACACAACCACCCATAGCCACATATTCGGCTTCGGTGGTTGACAAAGCAACACAATGTTGCTTCCTACTACTCCAACTGACTAGGGAGGACCCAAGAAATTGGCATCCACCACTAGTACTCTTCCTATCCAATTTGCAACCGGCATAATCGGAATCGGTATAACCAAGCAACTCAAAGGACCTAGTCCTAGGATACCAAAGTCTTACATTTAGGGTGCCTTTAGTATATCTTAAAATTCTCTTAACGGCTACTAAATGTGATTCTTTGGCACAAGATTGGTATCTTGCACACATACCTACCGCAAATAAGATATCGGGTCTACTAGCGGTTAGATATAGTAGGCTTCCAATCATACTCCTATAGAGTTTAAGATCAATTGATTTACCATCATGATCACTATCTATTCTAGTGCTAGTGGCCATAGGAGTGGTTACAATTTTGGCATTTTCCAAACCAAATTTCTTGATCATTTCATTTGCATATTTGGTTTCATAAATATGAATACCTTCATTCATTTGTTTGACTTGTAACCCTAGGAAAAAGTTGAGCTCTCCAACTAAACTCATTTCAAATTAATTTTCCATGTTTTTTATAAAGTCTTGAAGAAGATCATCATTTGTTGACCCAAAAATAATGTCATCAACATATATTTGGGCTATAAAGATATCCTTTAATGTTGACTTTATAAACAAGGTTTGATCTACTTGGCCTCTCCTTAAATCCTTAGAAATTAAGAAAGATGACAATCTTTCATAACCATGCCCGGAGAGCTTGTTTTAACCCATATAATGCTTTCCTAAGCTTATATACGTGGTTTGGATAATCTATGTTCTCAAACCCGGGTGGTTGCTCTACATATACTTCCTCCTTAATATAACCATTTAAGAATGCCGATTTAACATTCATTTGGTAAAGTTTAAATCCCATATAGGAAGCATACCCTAAGAGAATTCTAATAGATTCTAATCTAGCAACCGGGGCATAAGTCTCTGTTAGAGCAATCTCTTGCCATGATAAGGTTTTGATGTGTGTGGCAAAGGGTTTAAGTTAGTGTGTTATGTTGATTTGATATGTGCGTTGAAGTCGTGCAGGACTTAGTAATTCGCACATGGAGCCGTGGCGAGTTTCACATCTCATGACTCGTGCCTTGTGTCGGTGAAGGATAGCTTTGCGGAAGCCGTGCGCTTGGAGCATCTAAGGGACTGCCGAACGAGAAGCTTGGAGTGAAGCCCGAGGAAGTAGACTTCGAGGCAAGAGACACGAAGGAGCATTGCAGAGTCGTGCGCCTGATGCTGCCGAGGGACGTGGCCGAGAACGAAGAGAACTTCGAAGGCGAGGGACTCCGAGAGATGAGAGTGATGTAACCCGGGAAGGGGTAGCTCTTAGGTGAAACTTGGCTATTTAGCCAAGTGTCGGATGGGTTTTCCCGACACCAGTCGACTGCCAGGGAATGGCAGTCGATTGATCTGAGTCGATGGGTCGATCGACTGGTATAATACTAGTTTAATGCTTGGCAGTCGACTGCCATGGATCGCAATGATCGATGTCGATAATAATCGATCGCCAGGAATGGCAATGATCGATGGCACTGCACGGCAGTAATGGAGTCGACTCGGTTGAACACTGATCGATCGAGCATCACGATCGATGGTAGGATCACCGACCGATGCGATCTGGCTGGATGGTATCCAACATGGAAAGCGGTCGTTATTGGGCAATGGCTACAGGACCAGTCGACTGATCGAGGGCATCAGTCGACTGATCCTGTGTCAACGGGAAGAAACCCTCTTCCTCTATAAAAAGGAAGGGGATGGGGCTTTGGGAGGTTAATGCTTGAACGCCCAACTACTCCCAAAGTTCCCTAAACGATTTCCCACTCTTCTACTTGCTCTAATCTTCATTCCATTGTAGAAGAGTGATCTTTGTGTAAAAGAGGTTACCTCCACCTAGCTTTGTGCAAAGGAGAGATCTAGTGGATAGATTGCGGAGTGATTCACCGTGGACGAATTGGACCGTGGATTAGCGGCGTAGCCGTGAACCATGTTACATCTCGTGTTTGTATTGCTTGTCTATCTTTTATGTTGTCTTTATTTGTATTTGTATATTCTGCTTGCGCTAACATTTTGTAGATGAGCAAAATACGACATACATCGTAAGAGGGCTATTCACCCCCCTCTAGTCGGCCAACCGATCCCCGAACAAGTGGTATCAGAGCAAGGTTGCTTGTCACTGGACTAACCGCCGCAACAAGCTCTACATCTCAAATGGCCGGCTCAAACATCCACCCACTGAAGTTCGACGGCGAATTCTCTTGGTGGAAAAAGAGAATGGAGGTATTCTTCGAAACTGACTTTAAAATATTGTTAATTATGGAAAACGGTTTCGAGTTGCCTAGGAACGAGGATGGGGGCCATTGACAAAATCGAGATGGAGCAAAAGACAAAGAGAGGAGTATTTGGCAAATTCAAAGGCCAAGCACCACCTCTACAATGTGCTCCCTCAACAAGAAGTCAATAGGATAGGGGAGTGTGCTAGCGCCAAGGAAATGTGGGAGAAATTAATAGAGATTCATGAAGGCACATCCGAGGCAAAGCTAGCAAGGAGAGATGTCCTTCGCTCCCAATTGTCCAATATCAAACTCGAAAAGGGAGAGAAGGTAAAATCCCTACACTCTAGATTTAAGGAAATTCTAACCGGTTTAACAAGTGTAGGTGAAAAGCTTTCCAACCGGGATATGGTAATGAAGGCCATAGATGCCTTTCCCCGGTCCTCAAGATGGAGTTCCATGGTGGATTCATTTTACATCTCCAAGAACTTGGAAGTAAGTACCTTGGAGGTGTTTTTCTCAACAATGGAGCTCCACAAAATGAGGCTTGAAGGAATACAAGAAGAGCCTAGAATCCAACCATCAAGAGGAGTAGCATTGATGGCAAATAAGGGGAAGAAGAAGATAGAGATCCCCTCCTCCTCCTCCGATGATGAAGCTTCTACCTCCTCCATGGATAGCACGGAAGAAGCCTACATGGTAAGGAAGGTAAGGCGTGCATTTAAGAATTTTAGATTTGATAAATCTCATGATAGGAATAGAAGACCAAGGGGGAAGATCATTTGTTACAATTGTCAAGGGGAGGGACACATAAGGGACAATTGTCCACTCCTAAACAAGAGCAAAGAGGAAAGGAAAAAGAAGGAAGAAAAGAAGAAGAAGAAGGGGAGCAAGAAGAAAAAGGAAAAAAAAAAGAAGGCCAAGGAAAAAGGAAAGGCCATGGCTCTCAAAGCAAAGACATGGGATGACCTTGCTTCCTCATCCTCATCCGAAGAAGAAGAGCATGTCTATTCCAACCTTGCATTGATGGCCTTCGACGACTTGGATTGCTCCTCCTCCTCAAATGAAGAGAGCTCAAGTGAAGGGGGAGCTTCTACATCCTCCTCATCCGAAGAAGAAGAGGACATGGAAACTATGGTAACGAATGCCTCTCCTAAGAAAATAGTTTCCATAATTTCAAGTTTAACTAAGGACTTATTTGGAATGAAAAAGAAAAATAAAATCATGCTAGATCAAATTAAGGCATTAGAAAATAAGCTAGGAAATGCATGCTTAAATGAAAATGATAATATCTCTTCTAGGTTAAATGATGCATGCTCACACGATAATTATGTGCCATTAGATGTTAGTGATGCATGCATAGAAGAAAATAGGGCATTAAGGAAAAAGGTAGATTATTTAACAAAAGCCCTAGAAAAATTCACTAATAGTTTCCATAATTTCTAGTTTAACTAAGGACTTATTTGGAATGAAAAAGAAAAATAAAAGCATGCTAGATCAAATTAAGGCATTAGAAAATAAGCTAGGAAATGCATGCTTAAATGAAAATGATAATATCTCTTCTAGGTTAAATGATGCATGCTCACACGATAATTATGTGCCATTAGATGTTAGTGATGCATGCATAGAAGAAAATAGGGCATTAAGGGAAAAGGTAGATTATTTAACAAAGTGAAAAGGCCTATAAATGCCTAATAGCTAGGGGACAAGATAAGAAGAAAGTAATAGCTATGAAATGGATCCCCAAGGAGTACTTAGTGAACCCAATAGGAAAGAACTTATTTTGGGTTCCAAAATCCATCCTTAAGGGTTAGGAAAACCCTAGGGAAGTCAACCATATGGAATTGACCTATATCATATTTTGGTTGACTTAGGATGGCGGGACAACATTTTTAGAATAGTTTTGGGTGATGATAACGTGCCCATAAATAGATAATAATGCTTAAATCATGATGATTAATGTAATTGTTATGTATGTTTGAAATCATGATTTATGATTTTAATATTTGGCATGTAATCATGAGAAATAGGGTTGAATCATGCTTTAGGTGATACTTTGTTTATTATCATCATATAATACCTAATGGAAGATTATTATTTAATGAATACATGTATTTCATGATCATAATGTGAAATTAATTCATATATATCATTATGATCATGTAGGTTGTTGGGTTGATACTTAACCATGATAGAATTGCATGAATACAAGGGTTAAGTATATACAAATTGTTAGTTATAGCCCTAGAGCCAATCATGTGATGGTTGAAAAGGGAACATTTTGTATCATATTCAATAAAGGCAAAGGATTGGTTATTATATTTACATCTTGCTTGTGCCAGCTAAATTAAATATAATAATGGCCTAGAAAAGTAGGTTCTTATCTACAGCACATCAATTGGCAGAATTGATTATGAGAGGCTGTAGAGAACACTTTCCTAAATGTTCCAAGTCAAGTATTAATATGCAAGGGCAATATTAATACATAAAGACTAGCATGTAGGTCGATTGATGACTTGATCTCACAAGTCATGGATATATGATATCAAGTTGACACATGGGTATATATTAGAGAATATATACTGAACTGACCCGCCATGAGAAAGTTTCATGGATCGTTATATGAGTGTCATAAACTTTCTCATGTGACTATTTGTATTAATAGTCCTCGAACCTGAAGTCACTACGGTTCCCTACATAAGGAATTATGTACTTTGGTATCGTCAAACGTCACCCGTAATAGGGTGGACCATAAAGGCGATTACTGGGTGTATAACAAATTATGCGGAGGGATGTGAGTGATGTAGATGGGATCTATCCCTCTCATATGACGAGAGTGATATCGGTGGGCCCCTTGATTGAGTAGAACTACTAAAACGCATGGCCATGCTCAAATGAGTCAATATGAGATATTGAGCTCATTTGTTTGAGTTAGTTTACTCAGGGATCAAGAAACACATAGATTGATCGAGGATGACACGGTCTATGCCTCATTGGTCAATCTGATATCAAGGATAGAAGGACACGGTCATACATTATAGTAGTCACGGAAAGGTTAGTCGGATCTTGACTTATTTTACTTGCAGGTAGCAATGATGTATTGCTAGATGCCGCTCATTGCTTGTGTATCTAAAAGAGTTTAGATCCACTGCCAACGTTATGAGAGCCTATAGGGTCACACACAAAGAGCATGATGATTAGAAGAATTAGTGCATTCTAGTTTGACTAGAATAATTTGGAAATAAGCTTAAGTACAAAATGGTTTTTGGACTTTAAGCTTAATGAGAATTTTAGCTTATTGATTTAATGAGATTAATTCAATATGTTACCTTATTGATTTAATGAGATTAATTCAATATGATAACATAAGCTTATTGAATTAATAAGATTAATTCAACATGCATGAATGCCACACAAGCATGCCGCATAAGCATGCCACCTAAGCTAGATAAGGTGGGCTTATTGAATTAATAAGATTAATTCAACATGCATGAATGCCACACAAGCATGCCACATAATCATGCCACCTAAGCTAGATAAGGTGGAAGGAGACAAAGTGGTTTTTGTCTCCTTAAAGTGGCCGGCCAAACAAGGTGTCTCAATGCAATGGATTGCATTGAATGGTAGGAGGTGAAAGGGTTTTTCCAACCCTATAAAAGACTCCATGGAGTGGCCGGCCAAAGGGTGATTGTGGTTGTGTGAGAGCTTGAGAGCTTGGTGGAAGCTTTGGTTGTGTGGTTTTGTGAGTGTAGGCTAGCAAGAAGAGTAGTCTTCTTCTTCCCTTCTCTTTTTCACTAGCTTCCTCTCCTTTAGGGACTTCTCTATCAAGAAGTAAAGGAGAGCCCTTCTAGTTTTTCTTTGTGAGACAAGAACTTGCTCGTGTGGATACGTATAGAGGCACGGACATTTGAGCGTGCTAAAGATCCAACAAACCAAAAGGAAAAGCGGATTAACAAGGGCACGCACGAACAAAGGTAATCCTCTCCTATAAGATAGGTTTGGTTTTAGAGAAATTTATTTTGTACGAGGTTTTCTTTCGCAAGGATCACTAGGAAGGATCCTAATTTTTCCGCTAGCATATGCTATTTGGGATATAGAAATCCCTACAAAGGGTATCAGAGCCACTTAGTAAAGATCGTATAAAAATAGTTTTTCTTTATTTTATATATGATATAGAAGTAGGATGAATTTTATTATGAGTTGATAATTGCATTAGCAAATTTTCAAACATAATAAAATATTCGATGTCTTTTAAAAGTTAAAATTGACATGGTGCATGGTTATGGCCTAGTCCCAAAAAGTTTGTGATTGTGTGTTGTAATTCTTAATACGGCCTGCGTGTCGTGCCTTTCTCCTAAAATTCTTGTTGTAAAATTAGCTTTAGACTCGAATGTAACTCGAGTATTTCTCCTTTTGTAATATACAAAACAAAGATGGAGGGTCCATTGGAAGATGAGGTTACAAGGAGGAAGTCAACAACACAAGACAACCAAAAGGAAGCACTTGGGAGAAGATGCTATCCCTAGGTTGACCAATCAATCTTCTCATTGGCTTAAGAAGATTGTAGAATAAGGGCCATAACCATGACACACTTAGTTTAACTTGTATGTGATGCATGTTAATTTAGCTTATATGTGATGTATGCTAATATGTATGTGATGCATGTTTAAGTTTATATCTTAATAAGTCAAATACGATATGCCTACCAAAGTTTGGTACTCACTACTTCCTCGATCATTTGTTATTGGGTTTGCCAAAGCAAAGCAATGCATTTTATCTTGGAAGAGTGCGAGTGGACAATCGTGATGTCCCGCTATCAAACTTGGTTAAGACTTAATTAAGTTTTTCTTAATTAGTTAAGAAAGTAGAGGCATATATTAGCTTTGAGCATAAGTTTTAAAATTAGTTTTATGTGATTTCCGAACATCAGCTTTGTCTTAGAAGTGGTCGTTGCTCCGATATCCAAGAAGGCCCCTGTGCCTCGCCACAGCCTGGAAGCTGGTTTAGGAATAAACACTAAACTAATCTAAACTTAACCAAAGCTATTAAAGAGTTACATCAGATGTAATTGGCAAAAGATTGCCTACCTAATCATACTAAGTCTTGGGCGATTAGCCAAAGCTAACTCAAGACGAATTATGATGTGGATCTTTATCCCATATAAATTTATAGCTAAATAGTAGCTAATGATGTAAGCGAAAAGTGTTTGCCTACATCAATGATTAGCTCATATCAAAGCTATGAGAATTTAGTGGGAGCCTCATTTAATTAAAGGCCTAATTAAATGACTTAGGTATGATACTTAATTTTGCATTTTATTGTTGTAGATCACCATGTCATCTAACACGACACACCCCCTCAACTTGCGATCTGTCCTTGAGAAGGACAAGCTCAATGGAGCGAACTTTCTTGACTGGTATAGGAACTTGAGGATTATCCTCAAGCAAGAACGCAAACTGTATGTCCTAGAGCAGTCTACCCCTGAAATACCTACCCCTACGGCCACTCGTGCTGAAAAGATGCTTATAAGAAGCATCAAGATGACGCATTAGATGTGTCATGCCTTATGCTTGCAACCATGAACTCTGAGCTTCAGAAGCAACATGAGAACATGGATGCCTATGATATGGTTGAGCATTTGAAACAACTATATCAAGGACAAGCCAGGCACGAGCATTTTGAAGTGTCTAAGGCTCTTTTTGCATGCAAGATGCAAGAAGGAACACCTGTAGGAACTCACGTACTTAAAATGATTGGGTACGTTGAGAACCTTGAAAGACTAGGTTTTCCAGAGCCAAGAATTGGCAAGATGTTATCTGCAATCGTTGCGGAAGCATATAATCAATTAAATCATGAATTATAACATGAATGAAATTGATACCTTTGCACAGAGATTCTCGGCCATGTTGAAGCTAGCGAACCAAATCTCAAAAGAAAGTTAGTAATGTACTAATGGTCAAGAAGGGCAAAGGTAGCCTTGAGCAAAGGGTAAGACCAAGCCAAAGGCAAGGCCAATTCATCCACTTCAAAGGGTAAAGGTAAAGTACCTAAGGAAGGGAATTTGCTTCCATTCGGTGAGGTGGACCTTTAGGCGGAGCTATGAAAGTCTACCTTGAGGAAGTAAAGAATAAAAGAAGTGGGACTTACGCCTCGGTATACACGTTATAGAAGTTAATCTATCTATTTCTTCTACATGGGTATTAGATCGGATGTGCATCTCACATTTGTACTAATGTGCGAGGGTGAGAAATAGTAGACTAATGGCAAAAGGCGAAGTGGACCTCTGAGTAGGCAATGGCGCAAAAGTTCTTCTTTGTATTGTAGGAACATATTCTTTGTCTTTGCCCTTGGGCTTATCTTAGAACTAGAGGAGTGCTTATATGTACGACAAAGAACATAATTTACGTATCTTGTTTAGACAAGAAAAACTTTTCTTTTATAATAAAGGACAAATGTTGTTCCATTTATTTGAATGAAATGTTCTATTGTAATGCACCACTTATGAATGGTCTCTATGTTCTAGATTTAGAAAACCCAATATATAACGTAAATACCAAACGGTTCAAATCAAATGATTTGAACCAAACATATCTCTGGCACTGTCGCCTAGGTCACATAAATGAAAAACGCATATCCCAACTCCATAAAGATGGATTATTGGACTCATTTGATTTTGAATCATATGAGGTATCACGAATCTTGTCTTTAGGAAAGATGACTAAAACTCCATTTAGTGGACATGGCGAGAGGCGACGGACTTGTTAGGACTCATACATCTTGATGTATGTGGCCCTTTCAATGTCGAAGCAGAGGAGGCTATAAGTACTTTATTACTTTCGATGATATGAGTAGATTTGGCTACTTATATTTGATGAGACATAAGTCAGAATCCTTTGAAAAGTTCAAAGAATTCAAGAATGAAGTACAAAACCAACTTGGTAAGCGTATTAAGCTACTTCGATCAGATCGAGGTGGTGAATACCTTAGTCAAGAGTTTCGTGATCACCTGGCTGAGTGTGGGATAATATCCCAATTCACTCCACCTGGAACACCACAATGGAATGGTTTATCTGAAAGGAGAAATCGTACTCTATTAGATATGGTACGATCAATGATGAGTCGGTGATCTACCTACTTCCTTTTGGGGACTAGCTCTAGAGACAGTAGCTTTCACACTTAATCGCGTCCCATCAAAAGCGTAGAAAAGACACCATATCGATATGGTGGGAAGAGTCCCAAAATGTCTTTTATAAAGATTTGGGGTTGTGAAGCTTATGTTAGGCGTCAAGTCTCGGATAAACTAGGACCCAAATCGGATAAGTGTTATTTTGTAGGATATCCCAACTAAGGGATATTACTTTTACAATCCCACACTTGGCAAGGTGTTTGTTGCGAAATCTTGTCTTTCTAGAAGAGAATTTATTTCTAGAAAAACTAGTGGGAGTAAAATTCATCTTGAAGAAGTTCAAGATGGCGATAACACTAAGGCTTCGATGGAAAATGAAGCAGGAACCACAAAGTGTTGTGGATGAGAAATTGTTGCCCAAAGAGTTGTGGAGCAAACACACATTCAAGTAGACCAACCTCTTCGTAGATCGATAGGATCCGTCGTCAACCCGAGAGATATTCTTTTCTCTTGGTGACAAGCGGTGAGGTATTGCTTATCGATCTTGGCGAGCCTACATCCTATCAAGAAGCTATGATGAGCCCAGTTAGAAATGGCTAGAGGCCATGAGATTGAAATGGAATCCATGTACACTAACCAAGTATGGACCTTGGTTAATCCACACGAAGGGTAAAACCCATTGGGTGTAAGTGGGTCTTTAATTTTAAGACTGACTTGGATGTTAATAATCTTACCTATAAATGTATATTGGTGGATAAAGGATTCAAACAAATTCATTGTATTGTCTATGATGAAACCTTTTCACGATTCGCGATGCTTAAATCCATTCGGATCATACTTGCTATTACGACCTACCACGATTATGAGATCTGGCGGATGGATGTCAAAACCGCTTTTAGAATGGAAAGCTACTCGAGGATGTGTACATGACACGGCTGAGGGTTTTGAAGATCAAAGCATCTGGAAAGATATGCGGCTGCAAAGGTCCATTTATGGACTAAAGCAAGCCTCTCGAAATTTGGAATCTTGATTCGATGATGCAATCAAGGAGTTTGGTTTCATCAAGAATGAAGATGAACCTTGTGTCTACAAGAGAAATAGTAGAACACAGTTGTATTTCTTGTCTTGTATGTAGATGACATACTTCTCATCGGAAATGATATTCCCTCACTCCAGTCTGTGAAGATGTGGTTAGGGAATTGTTTCTCGATGAAAGACTTAGGTGAAGCTGCCTATATTCTAGGCATCAAGATCTATAGAGATAGATCTAAAAGATTACTTGGCCTGAGTCAGAGTACATACATTGATAAAGTGCTAGATCGTTTTGCTATGCAAAATTCCAAGAAAGGATTTCTGCCTTTATCACATGGTGTGAGTCTTTCGAAGACTCAATGTCCCTCTTCTAAGGAGGAGAGAGATCGCATGGATAAGATCCCTTATGCATCTGCCATAGGGTCTATCATGTACGCCATACTTTGTACTCGTCCTGACGTCTCGTATGCTTTGAGCATGACGAATAGATACCAGTCGGATCAAGGTGAAAGTCACTGGATAGCAGTCAAAAATATTCTTAAATACTTACGAAGAAGGAAAGAATATTTCCTAATATTTGGAGGCAATGAGGAGCTAGCTGTAAAGGGTTACAGTGATGCAAGCTTCTAAACAGACAAGGATGACTATAGATATCGAGTACGTGTTTTGCACAGAATGGTGGAGTGTGGTGGAAGAGTTCAAAGCGAGACCGCGATTCTTGATTCTACAGCGAGAGTATATTCTGCGTCGATCACGGCCAAAAAGGCTGTTTGGCTCGTTCATCGTGAACTTGGGGTAGTTCCTAGCATTACAGATCAATAGACCTCTATTGTGACAACAATGGGGCTATTGCGAGCTAAGGAACCTCGATCACATCAGGACCAAACACATCTGCGGCGCTTCCATCTCATTCGAGAGATCATCGATAGGGAGATGTGAGGATATGCGAATCTGGAAAGCTAACATCGCGGATCCATTGACCAAGGCTTTGTACGCAGAGGAAGCATGATGGTCACACTAGGTCACTAGGTATTAGATATCATAGTGATTGGTACAAGTGCTAGTGGGAGATTGTTAGTTATAGCCCTAGAGCCAATCATGTGATGGTTGAAAAGGGAACATTTTGTATCATATTCAATAAAGGCAAAGGATTGGTTATTATATTTACATCTTGCTTGTGCCAGCTAAATTAAATATAATAATGCCCTAGAAAAGTAGGTTCTTATCTACAGCACATCAATTGGCAGAATTGATTATGAGAGGCTGTAGAGAACACTTTCCTAAATGTTCCTAGTCAAGTATTAATATGCAAGGGCAATATTAATACATAAAGACTAGCATGTAGGTCGATTGATGACTTGATCTCACAAGTCATGGATATATGATATCAAGTTGACACATGGGTATATATTAGAGAATATATACTGAACTGACCCGCCATGAGAAAGTTTCATGGATCGTTATATGAGTGTCATAAACTTTCTCATGTGACTATTGGTATGAATAGTCCTCGAACCTGAAGTCACTACGGTTCCCTACATAAGGAATTATGTACTTTGGTATCGTCAAACGTCACCCGTAACAGGGTGGACCATAAAGGCGATTACTGGGTGTATAACAAATTATGCGGAGGGATGTGAGTGATGTAGATGGGATCTATCCCTCTCATATGACGAGAGTGATATCGATGGGCCCCTTGATTGAGTAGAACTACTAAAACGCATGGCCATGCTCAAATGAGTCAATATGAGATATTGAGCTCATTTGTTTGAGTTAGTTTACTCAGGGATTAAGAAACACATAGATTGATCGATGATGACACGGTCTATGCCTCATTGGTCAATCTGATATCAAGGATAGAAGGACACGGTCATACATTATAGTAGTCACGGAAAGGTTAGTCGGATCTTGACTTATTTCGTAACTTGGGTAGCAATGATGTATTGCTAGATGCCGCTCATTGCTTGTGTATCTAAAAGAGTTTAGATTCACTGCCAACGTTATGAGAGCCTATAGGGTCACACACAAAGAGCATGATGATTAGAAGAATTAGTGCATTCTAGTTTGACTAGAATAATTTGGGAATAAGCTTAAGTACAAAATGGTTTTTGGACTTTAAGCTTAATGAGAATTTTAGTTTATTGATTTAATGAGATTAATTCAATATGTTACCTTATTGATTTAATGAGATTAATTCAATATGATAACATAAGCTTATTGAATTAATAAGATTAATTCAACATGCATGAATGCCACACAAGCATGCCACATAAGCATGCCACCTAAGCTAGATAAGGTGGGCTTATTGAATTAATAAGATTAATTCAACATGCATGAATGCCACACAAGCATGCCACATAATCATGCCACCTAAGCTAGATAAGGTGGAAGGAGACAAAGTGGTTTTTGTCTCCTTAAAGTGGCCGGCCAAACAAGGTGTCTCAATGCAATGGATTGCATTGAATGGTAGGAGGTGAAAGGGTTTTTCCAACCCTATAAAAGACTCCATGGAGTGGCCGGCCAAAGGGTGATTGTGGTTGTGTGAGAGCTTGAGAGCTTGGTGGAAGTTTTGGTTGTGTGGTTTTGTGAGTGTAGGCTAGCAAGAAGAGTAGTCTTCTTCTTCCCTTCTCTTTTTCCCTAGCTTCCTCTCCTTTAGGGACTTCTCTAGCAAGAAGTAAAGGAGAGCCCTTCTAGTTTTTCTTTTGTGAGACAAGAGCTTGCTCGTGTGGATATGTATAGAGGCACGGACATTTGAACGTGCTAAAGATCCAACAAACCAAAAGGAAAAGCGGGATTAACAAGGGCACGCAACAAAGGTAATCCTCTCCTATAAGATAGGTTTGGTTTTAGAGAAATTTATTTTGTACGAGGTTTTCTTTCGCAAGGATCACTAGGAAGGGATCCTAATTTTTCCGTTGCGCATATGCTATTTGGCATATAGAAATCCCTACACAAATACCCCCTAGGATGCATCTCACACTCACTATAGGCTAACTTGATTGCAAACTTAGCATGGGTGAGATGTTAGGATGATACAAATGTCCACTAGTGCCTATAGCATTTAGATGGTCATTTAAAGTATCAAAATAGCAATAATAGACTAATCATGGGGAAGGCTTATGTTTAATTCATAGACATATTGCCCAAAGATCATGGTTGGATATTTCATATGTTTTCAAAACAATTTCTTAATCTAAAATCTATGTATTCATGTTTTGAAACAATTCAAAGCAAGACTAGGTGTTAAAATGGATACTCTTATGATCAAAAACCTAGTAGTTTTTAAAGCTTATGGATTTTTGGCAAATACATGGAAATATAATGATTTTTCATGAAAACCTATTTTTCACTGATAGATATACTTAAAATAAATGTGTTCCCCAAATTTCATGATTTTTTGAATTTTCTGGAATTTTTAACACATTTATGAAATTCAGTCCAGAAATCAGAAATCTCGAAACAATGTGACGATCGTAGTGACCAGAACCCGGTCTTTAAATCAACTTGTGGTATTTTCTTCCTATTAGACTTGATGTCATGTGTTTTTAACTTAGTGTTAATCTTTTTGATGGTGTCAAAGGGGGAGAAATAATTATGTTTAAGTAAATTGTGATAGGGGGAGAAAATTTGTATGAGGAGTTTCATGGGTTAAGGGGGAGTTGCATGTTGCTATATCATGTTTATGTTTACATGCTTTCTTTCCTTTAAAATTTATATCAAATATTTTTACCTAACTTAAACGGATTGCCACACATCAAAAAGGGGGAGATTGTTAGGGCAATCTCTTGCCATGATAAGGTTTTGATGTGTGTGGCAAAGGGTTTAAGTTAGTGTGTTATGTTGATTTGATATGTGCGTTGAAGTTGTGCAGGACTTAGTAATTCGCACATGGAGCCGTGGCGAGTTTCACATCTCATGACTCGTGCCTTGAATCGGTGAAGGATAGCTTTGCGGAAGCCGTGCGCTTGGAGCATCCGAGGGACCGCCGGACGAGAAGCTTGGAGTGAAGCCGGAGGAAGTAGACTTCGAGGCAAGAGACGCGAAGGAGCATTGCAGAGTCGTGCGCCTGATGCTGCCGAGGGACGTGGCCGAGAACGAAGAGAACTTCGAAGGCGAGGGACTCCGAGAGATGAGAGTGATGTAACCCGGGAAGGGGTAGCTCTTAGGTGAAACTTGGCCATTTGGCCAAGTGTCGGATGGGTTTTCTCAACACTAGTCGATTCGCAGGAATGGCGATCGGCGATCGATCCGAGTCGATGGGTCGATCGGACCCAGATAATACCGAGTTTAATGCTTGGCGATCGCCATGGATCGGCAATGATCGATGTCGACAATAGTCGATCGTCGGAGAATGGCGATCGATGGCATCGCTCACGGGCACAGAATGGAGTCGACTCAGTTGAGCACTCGACTGATCGAGCATCAGTCGACTGATGGTAGGATCAGTCGACTGATGCCAGTATCGTTGGATGGTATCCAACGTGGAAAGCGGTCATTATTGGGCAACGGCTACAGGACCAGTCGACTGATCGAGGGCATCAGTCGACTGATCTTGTGTCAACGGGATGAAACCCTCTTCCTCTATAAAAAGGAAGGGGATGGGGCTTTGGGAGGTTAATGCTTGAACGCCCAACTACTCCCAAAGTGCCCTAAATGATTTCCCACTCTTCTACTTACTCTAATCTTCATTCCATTGTAGAAGAGTGATCTTTGTGTAAAAGAGGTTACCTCCACCTAGCTTTGTGCAAAGGAGAAATCTAGTGGATAGATTGCAGAGTGATTCATCGTGGACGAATCGGACCGTGGATTAGCGGCGTAGCCATGAACCACGTTACATCTCGTGTTTGTATTGTTTGTCTATCTTTTGTGTTGTCTTTATTTGTATTTGTATTTGTATATTCCGCTTGCGCTAACATTTTGTAGATGAGCAAAATACGACATACATCGTAAGAGGGCTATTCACCCCCCTCTAGCCGGCCAACCGATCCCCCAACAGTCTCATCATAGTCAAGCCCCTCAACTTGATTGAATCCCCTAGCAACCAACCTAGCCTTATTTCTAGTGATATTTCCTTGGTCATCTAGCTTATTCCTAAAGACCCATCTTGTAGTAATTATGGTGCAATCATTGGGTCTAGGTACTAACTCCAATACTTGACTCCTTTCAAATTGAGCCAATTCATCTTGCATTGCCAAGATCCAATCCGGATCATGTAATGCATCATTGATCGATTTGGGCTCAATTTGTGAAATAAGAGCAACTTGACTAGTAGGAGGTCTATGAAATGACCTAGTTCTTACTCCTTGAGATATATCTCCTACTACTTGGTCAAGTGGATGATCTTGATGAATTCTTAGGGTTCTAGAAGGGGTTTCAAATTGATCATTGTTATCTTCCACCCTTCTTTCATCATCGGAATCTCCTCTTCCTCCCCCTTGATCATTACCCCTTATGGTCAAATTTTGAAGTTTTTGGGTAATGTCTTGATTATTGTCATTAATATCCTTATAAATGGAGGACTTTCTAGGGTAGGTACTAGTGGTTTCATCAAATTGAACATTGGAGGACTCCTCAATCCCTTGGGTTCTCTTATTGTAGACTCTATATCCTCTACTTGTAGATGAGTATCCAACTAGGATTCCCTCATCCGCTTTGGATTCAAATTTTTCTAAGTTATCTTTTGTGTTTAAAATATAAACATTACATCCAAAGACTTTGAAATAATGAATTGTGGGAATAGTCTCATTCCATAATTCAAATGGTGTCTTTCCTAAAAACCTATGAATTTGAACCCTATTTTGGATATAGCAAGCGGTATTAACCGCTTCTGCCCACAAGTAGCTAGGTAGAGAATATGCATTAAGCATAGTCATAGCCGCCTCTTGTAGGGCACGATTTCTCCTTTCCACCACCCCATTTTGTTGGGGTGTTCTAGGACAAGAGAACTCATGCTTGTACCCTTGCCCTAAACAAAATTGTGAAAATTTAGAATTCTCAAATTCACCACCATGATCACTACGGATCCGGTTGATTTTGAGACTCTTTTCATTTTCAACCCTTTTACTAAATCCTATGATTATTTCTAAGATATCATCCTTATGATTCATAAAGTAGACCCAAGTATACCTAGAAAAATCATCTACTATAACTAAACAATATTTGCTACCATTTAAAGAAGGAGTAATATGGCAATCAAATAAGTTAAGATGCAATAGTTCTAATGGTAAGGAAGTATTAGTCAAGATTTTACCTTTGTGTGAAGCTTTTATTTGTTTTCCTTCTTGGCATGCATCACACATTTTGTTCTTGACATACTTGATCTTTGGTAGCCCTTTGGCCAACTCCATCTTGGCTACATTGGCTATGTTTTTCATGTTGATGTGCCCCAATCTCCTATGTCATAGCCAACTTTCATCTTCTTTTGCAACAAGACACTTAGTAGAAATGTTAGAACCATATGAAAGATCAACATAATAGATATTTGACTTCCTATATCCAACTAACATACAATCATTTAATTCCTTGTGTCTAATCATGCATTTAGAGGATTCAAAAGAAACATGATAGTTTGCATCACAAAGTTGACTAACACTTAATAAATTAAATTTTATATTTTCAACTAGTAAAACTTTGATAATGACAATTTTGGGGGATACCTCAATTGTACCTCTACCTAATATCTTAAGTTTTCCACTATTTCCAAAAGACACCGCTCCCTTCTTCACATACTTAATTGTGGAGAACTTGCTCACATCCCTGGTCATTGTGTTGAGCAACCGCAATGCACAATCCACAAACCTTGCTCACCTACCTAAATCACATGAAAAACACAAGCTTTTGGTACCCAAACATTTGGACCGGTAGCATTAAGTAAAAACTTCTTATGTACCCATGCTTTCTTGACCTTACCCTTAATGGTTGCTTTCCTATTAATTAATGAAATATAGGCAACTTCTTTTTCTTTTGGCTCATATCCTATACCGGCCTTATTGTAAACGACTCTTTGTTGGCTAAGGATCATGTCAAGATATTTTGAGTCATTTGTAAATTTCTCTAGACATGCCTTTAACTCACTAACCTCATCCTTATGTTTGTCATTTTCTTCCTTAAGTATGCAAGAGTCAACATGTGAAGGTTTTTAATTCCTAATGGCCTTTAGTTCTACCTTCATGCTTTTAACCTTAGATTTAGACTTATCTAGAGCCTCTTTAAGATGAGCAATTGATTTATAAAGAAGCTTAACTTTGGGAGAGTTCATTACCTCATCGTCACTAGATGACGATTCATCACTTGAAGAGTCTTCTTCTTGGCTTGATGTACCAGAGTCATCTCCTAGGGCCATGAGTGCCACATGGTGTGTGATGTGGCAAAGCTCATCATTGGAGGAAGAATCTTCAACACTTGGTGTGTCCCATGTGGTTTGAGCCACCATGACCTCCTTTTTCTTCTTCTCCTTCTTGTCCTTCTTTTTCTTTTCTTTTTCCTCCTTCTTCTTTAGCTCCGGGCAATTTGGCTTTATGTGCCCCTTCTTATTGCAAGCATGGCAAATCACATTATTATTAAAATTTGAATTACCACTAATTTTACCTCTTGAAGAATGAGACCCTTTCCTTGCTTCTCTATTCTTGAACTCCTTTGATTTTCTAAGGAACTTCTTGACAAAATGGGCCATCTCACTAGACGAGTCTCCATCACTACTTGAATCATGCTCCGACTTGGATGATGATGACACCTCTTTCCTTTCTTTCTTCTTCTTTTCCTTCTTTTCAACAAATAGAGCTAAACCCTTTACCTTAGAAGACATGTTAGTTTGCTCATGCAATTCAAACTCACAAAATAATTCATCAATTTTAATTTGAGAGAGATCCCTAGTTACTTTAATACCATCAAGTATAGAAGTCCATAGAGAATTTCTAGGAAATGCTTGAAGTATGTATCTTACCAAATCCCGGTTGTCAACTCGCTCACCTATGATATGGAGTCCATTCACAATCTCCTTGAACCTTCCATGCATTTGGCTTACGGTTTCATGCATCTTCATTTGGAAGGCTTGAAGTTGTCCAATTAGCAAGTCCTTCTTTGCCCTCTTTGACTCGTTGGATCCTTCATTTAGCTCAATGAGCTTTTCTCATAACTCCTTGGCGGATTCAAAAGGCCCCACCTTGTTGAGTTGCTCCATTGTAATGCCGCATTGGATGGTGAGTATCGCCTTTGCATTTGATTCGAACTGCCTATTCATTTCCCTTGTCCAATCCTTGCTTGGAATAGGGTCTCCATGTTCATCCACCGGTTCTTCAAAGCCATCTACAATGTTATGCCAAATTTCAATATTACTCATTAGATAATATTTCATCCTACCTTTCCAATACGCAAAATGACTCCCATCGAAGAGTGGTGGCTTGGCGGTGCTGTATCTGTCTTGAAGTGCCATTGATGCCTTGGTTGATGGTGAAATCTTCCAATCTATCCGGGCTCTGATACCACTTGTTAGGAACTTTGTAATGGCTAGAGGGGGGTGATTAGCCTTTTTTGTTTCTACAAGAATGTTAGCGGAAGCAATACAACTACGAATAAGAATACAAATAAGAAAACAATGAAAGCAATGCTAACACCCGATGTACGTGGTTCGGAGATGACGCTCCTACTCCACGGCAATCCGTAAGGTGGATTAGCCCTAGCCAAGCTTCACTAAATCTCCTTTGGATAAACCAAGGTGGAGAAACCTTGTTTTACAATGCACTCCTCTTCTTTACAATGATGGAAGATTAAGACTCTAGAAGAGGAGGTTTAGAATCACACAAATACTTGGAGAAAGCTTGGTGAGCACAAGAGTATAGTTAGGAATGAGAGCACTAGCTTCACCAAGCTCCCCAAGGCCCCTTCTTATAGAAGAGGGGCTATTTTTCCCGTTGGGCTTCGATCAGTCGACTGATGCTCACCATCAGTCGACTGCCGCCGAAGCCAACGGCTTCTGAACAAGCAGATCCGCGGAGATACGTAGCCATAATTTCCAACGGCCAAGTGATCAGTCGACTGATCCCTCCATCAGTCGACTGATGGAGTGATCAGTCGAGTGATCGTAGGCCGCAGTCGAGTGCGACTACACTCTGTGCTCATATTTGCATTGATCAGTCGACTGCCACTGTTGGCAGTCGACTGATTGCAACATCAGTCGACTGCCACTGTCAAAGCAGTCGACTGATGGTCAGGGTTTCACCCTGACTCAGTCGAGCACCTGACCAGTCGACTGATACATCATATCAGTCGACTGATACTCATCAAGTATGAGTAATTCACACTTGATTTTACACCCTAGACCTAGACTCAACCTTCTAGCTCCTCATTAAGCCTTGCGCCTCCAGGATCCCTCCGAGTTCGCGACTTGTTCATCCTTTGCGCTTTGCTTCCATGAGCTTCCTTCGGTTTCATCATATCTTGGGTTGCCAAATGTTTGGACTTTACGCCGCCAAGACTACAAGCTTAGACTTATGCTGCCAAGACCTTACTTTGGACTTCCTTTGCCAAGATCATACTTGGTCTTCCTTTGCCAAGGTTCACTTGGACTTTACACTGTCAAGACTACAAGCTTGGTCTTATGCTGCCAAGTCCGTCCCTTGGACTTTCCTTGCCAAGATCATACTTGGACTTCTCTTTTACCAAGTCTTCATCCTTGGATTTTTCCTGTCACTTAAACATGTTTGTAATTAGATCACAAAACATTGCCTAACTTAGATGATTTATCCAAACATCAAAACATATATAAATGCTTGTGGCATTGTTGCACCAGCAAGGGGAGGTTTGGAGTTGGCGGCAAGAGGCTTGGAGTTAGGGTTTGGAGCTTGGCGGTACCAAATAAGAAAATTCTTTCCTTGTCTTCTTCTTCTCCATTGGTGGCCGGCGCCCATACCAGCCTTTCCAGAACTTGGTCGGCATCCAAACCAGCTTCTTCTCCTCTCCTTGACCGGTGGAAACAAGGCTTAGGGTCCTCCCTTGGAGCTCTTGGCCGACATCCATCTTTCTCCTTCTCCTTGTTGGCCGGCGGCAAGCAACTTGCTTGTTGCTTGTTGGTTGGCTAAAGGAAGGAGAAGGGTCTTGTTTCTATTCTTCCTCTTGCTCGGAACGAGCAAGGAAGGAAGATTGGTGATCTAGGAGCTTCAACTTTTGGTAGATCGTCGCCCACACGACGTCCGAAAGGAGGAAGGTCATACAATAGAAGATCGAGAGGAATAACACTTATCTATCTTCATATGTAACATGTTTGTAATTGTTTTTCAATTATATATGCATGATATTTTCTGTTTTGTGGCTAAATATAACTTGGACCCCGAACATAAATACAAAAGCTGGCCATCCGTACATCGTCTATTCCGCGGCTATTCGTAGAATAGAGGTTGGTCGCATGATCAACAAGTTTGTTCAAGTGACTACTCTAATCGAATAGCACGATGATGAAACGGTTGCTTGGGTAATCCCTCTTGTCAAGGATAAATTTTTTTTATCCGGGGATGTAGAAGGTATCGCCATGAATAAGCGATCGTGTTGAAGTGGGAAGCAAAGTTTCCTACCTTCAGGTTCATCATGTAAACCCTATAGGTGGACTTGGTCTGGCATGATGATAAAGTTGAGTGGTACTACTCATGGAGTTAGATGTTGATTAATTAATTATCAATAAATTAATTAATCAACGGACATTCGAGATCTTAAACACTGGGAGAAAAATGTACAAATAATATATGGAGCCCATATTATCTTATGGGGATTGGTGAGGTAGATAAATGATAATCCTTTAGTGGATTGGATTATCATTAATGGATCGGACTTTATGTGGGCTTGATCCATTGGGTGGCCACAATCCAACTCCTCTTCATGGTCCCTATTGTAGCTTATTAAAACCTCATGAAGCCTAGATCCAATGGATGAAAACAAAACTCTAGATCCAACAGTAGAGATTAAATCTCTAGATCCGATGGTTGAGATTAAATCTCTAGATCCGACGATTGAGATTAAATCCCTAGAACCAATGGTGGAGATTAAAACAAGGCTTATCCCTAACTCTATAAAAGGAGAGGCTAGGGTGGGCGGCAAGAAGATTGAAGAGAAAGAGGGTCTAGGGTTTTGGGCGGCAAGGGAGGCTTAGGGTTTTGGGCGGCCACAATTAAGGAAAGTTTTTCCTTCTTCTTCTTCCTTAGGTGGCCAGCGCCCTTCTTCCCTCTTCTCTCCTTGGTTTGGTCGGCGTCCAACCTTCTCCCCTTCATCCTTGGCCAGAGCTTAGGGTCTTCCCCTTGAAGCTTTTGGCCGGCCCTCTTCTTCATCTCCTTGTTCTCCTTCTTGGCCGGCGGCAAGCACCAAGCTTGGAGCTTGGTGGTTGGTTAAAAGAAGAAGAAGTGCTTTGTTTCTATACTTTCTCTTGTTCAGAGTGAGCAAGGAAGGAAGATTGGAGATCTAGGAGCTTCGACTTTTGGAAGATCGTCGCCCACACGACATCCAAAAGGAGGAAGGACATACAATAGAAGATCGAGAGGTATAACAATTGTCTATTTTCTTTTGTAACATGTCTATATTTTTTCTTCAATCATATGTATGTTATATATTCTATTTTTTGGCTAAAATAACTTGGACCCCAAATATAAACACAAAAGCTGACGATCTGTACATCATCTATTCCGCGGCTAATCATAGAATAGAGGTTGGTTGCTTGAACAATAAGTTTTTCAAGCGGCTACTCAAATTGAATAGCACGACGATGAAACGGGAGCTTGGGTAATCCCTCTTGTCAAGGATAATTTTTTTTTATCTGGGGACGTAGAAGGGATCGCCATGAACAAGTGACCGAGTTGAAGTGGGAAGCGAACTTTCCTTCCTTCATAAAGAACTTAAAAACTCTAAAACTATCCTAGGGTAGGTTGGGTGTCTTATCCCAATTATCTCTCCCCACCCCATTTTTACAAATAGGGATTGAATATCACCTAACAAACCTAGAGATTCTAATAAATCTTCATCAAGATACCCAGTTGTGGTGATTCTTCTAGTAGAAAGCATGTCATATCTATCCCTATGCTCATTATTTCGAAAAAGAAGGGTTGGAAGTGTGTTACCTTCCTCTGGAGCTTGAGGGGCGTCCATTCTCCTTGTTCTTCACTCCGAAGCACAGGATCGAGATGTCACTTGCTTGGTCCTCCTCATCCTTACTTCTTTTGGGCTTCCTTGAAGGTTGGAAAGGCTTCTAGGTGGTGGGGAAGAAGGATTCACATGGCTAGGGCAAGAGGAATCAAAGCACATGATGCATTTGGGGTGAAAACACATGGTGCATTCTATTTAACCCCTACGTGACACAGCCGTGTGAAAATACACTACCATGCCATGTGTGCCGCTGGAAGGTGGGACACGACCTTGTGAAAACACACAACCAGACCGTGTGCCCCCTGTTTCCTTCTCATGGTGCACAACGGTTGACTTCTCCTTACTCGCTCAGTCGTGTAGGTTCAAAGTGATTTTTATTTTTACCTAGTAGGTTCTTTCATGTTAAAAATGCTAAATGAATGGAATCTAAAGTTAAAATTAAACAAATGAATGAAACAAACTAATAAGAAATAAACACAAAATCTAAACTTGGGTTGCCTCCCAAGAAGCGCTTTGTTTAAGGTCTTTTCGCTCGACCCTACTCCATTGTCTCAACATGGCTCCGGAGGTTCTGTAAACCTCCATTCATCCGTCTTAGGAACTTTATATATGGTTTCCGCCTTAGCTCTAGTTGGAATCACATACTTCCCTGACATGGGTCTATAACTTTCCATACTAGCAGGCTCAAATTCCATCTTATCCTCTCCTTCTTTTAGGGTCAACTTGTGATTCTTGACGTCAATGACCATTCCGACAGTTGCTAAAAATGGTCGCCCAAGGATGACAGGTATCTTTGAATCCTCTTCCATCTCCATGACCACAAAGTCGGTTGGAAGTGTAAAGTTTCCCACCTTTACAGGCACATCTTCTAGAATCCCCAGTGGGTTCGACTTTACCCTACTGAAAGTATAGCCATCTAGGAAAGGCGCTCTACACTCTGATAGATTGAAGAGCATGATCTCCCTGTCTACCTCCAAGGAGATCTTGTGTGCCTTTACGTCTATAAATTCTCTCGCACTCGCCAGAAAGGGTCCTCCCAAAATGATGGGATTCTGGGGGTTGGGTCATGTGTCCAATACAATAAAATCCGTGGGTATGACAAAATTTTCAATCACCATATCTATATGTTCTAGCATGCCAACGACCTCCTTTATCGTGTAATCCTCCATGTGAATACCTTTGCCCATTGGTTGTATACCACCCAACTCCATCTCTGGGTAGAATGCGTAGGGCATCACACTTACTGATGACCCCAAGTCGCACAGTACTTCATCGAAGCTTTCCCTATAAATCGAGCAAGGGATAACAAATTTACCAAGGTCCTCATACTGGGGTGGAATTTTATCTTCAATTTCGGCTTGGTCAAGTAGGGTGGAAATCATGGTTGCACACCCCTTCGTGAATCTATTTCTCTGTGCTACTCTTTCGCTGCACACTCCCTCCTCCTTGACTTGACTCGGCTCAGGTAATGATGGAGAACTATCCATAGGTTGTGACACGGTTTGGGCTATTTGGGCCACTTGTGTTTCCAACATCCTCGTGTGACTTGCAAGACCATCAAAAGTAGCCTTCAAATCCTTAAGTGACTCTTCTGTTTTCTAATGTTGGCATCGAAACTCTTCATTGGCTTTTGTTTGGGTAGCAATGAAGTCTTCCATCATCAATTCTAGCCTAGACTTTTGTGGTTGTTGCTTCCCATTGCTATGTTGTTGCCTATACCCTCCTAATGGTTGGAAATTCCCCGAGTTATTCCAATAGGAAAATTTTGGGTAGTTCTTCCATCCGAGATTGTAAGTATTGGAGTATGGGTTGTTGGGCCTTGGATTATAATCACCAACTGCATCAACATGCTCAATCTGCTCTTCTGAGTTGCCCTTCCTTTCATAGTAGTCCTCCCGATATGCTGCTGCTCCTTCTCCAAAGTCATTGGCCGCACATGCAGAAACAAGATTGAAAGAGTCGAACTGTCTTCTAAACGCGTCCAATCTTGCTGCCATGTGGTCCACGAAGTTGACAACATATCATCCCGCGACAGGAGCTGGGTGACTATGTTCCAAAGCCCATTGATGGTGGTTATGGGCCACCTCTTCTATTAGCTCCTCCACTTCCTCGATAGTCTTATTCATAAGTGCTCCTCCTGCGGGCGGTAGAATAGAGGGACATCTTTGTGGCATACGTGATCCCATTATAGAAGATGTGGATCACCATCCACCTTACCAGCCCATGATGGGGGCATTGGTAGAGTATCCCCTTGTAGCGTTCCCAGGCTTCAAATAGAGACTCCCCTTCCTTCTGATAGAAGCTCGTTATTATATGGTTCATGTGAGCAGTCTTGCTTGGTGGGAAATATTTATTCAAGAGCTGCTGCTCACACTGCTCCCATGTAGTAATGCTTCTCGAAGGCAGGGAGTGAAGTCATGCCTTAGCCTTATCCCGTAATGAGAAAGGGAATAGGCTCAGGCGGATCGCGTCTGTAGGGACTCCATTGATCTTCATTGCCGAGCAGATGTCCAAAAATGCCTCCAGGTGCCAGTTTGGGTCTTCAGTCGTAGCTCCCCCGAATTGACTCTACTGGACCATGTGTATGAGTGTCGATTTCAGCTCAAAGTTGTTTGCCGAAAGGGGCGGTCCAGCTATACTTGGCCTAAATCCTCTAGAACTAGGGGTTGTGTAATCCTGCAAAGGTCGGCTACCTATATTCACCTTAGATGCAGCTTGATCCTCCATCTTCTTCTGTTCAGCTCTCAGGCGATGATAGGTTCGTTCGATTTCTAGAACGATCGAAATCAAGCCTCTCGATCTTAGGCGTCTAAGCATACGAAGAACTGAGCCACAAAATTAGGAGTGTTACCTAAGACTTAATTAAAATAGAAAATAAACTGAACTAAATACTGAATCAAATTAAGAAAAGCTAATTATAAAATAAAATGTAAAATTGCTGCTAAAATAAAAATATAAAAACTAAACCTAGATATGGAAAATCTAAAACAGAAGTAAATAAAGTAAAATAAAAATAAAAGTAAATCAAGTAAATAAATATAATTCTAAGTACGATCCAATTATCAACTTCTTGATTCGATATCAAATTAATCAGTCCTCGACAACGATGCCAAAAACTTGATGCAATGAATGCGACCTCAAATCTCGTGATGGAGACCATCGAGGACTCGAAGCGTGTGCTAGTGCTCAACGTCCGCAAGTGCACAGATGTCATCAAGTAATAAAAAGATTATCGATCCCACAAGGACTGAGATTCGAGTACCGATTTGTTAAGTTGACGTTATTGTTCGGAATTCAGTTCTAATGGTTGTGATTGCGAGGGTTGTCGGTGGTCCTAACTCAATACGGTGACACACGGAAGAAGAAAAGGCTTGCTTCTAGTCTTTGAAAGGAATTCTAGGATTTCAGTTTCGCTTGTGTGTCGCAAAACATGCTATCAATTGGGTGTTGTCTAAACGTCTAACTATGGTTTTGTGGAAAGGATATCATACACTCCCTCGAAGAGCCTTCGCATCTATCGGAAGCTACCTCTGCCATACCAGGTCAACCCTTGGCTTTAGGACAGGATAGTTAGTACGATGATGCCGAATTGATCCCTGTGATGAGTCAGAAACGGGGTGTATTTTCTACTTTATCGCATCATTCTATCCACAGTTACAGAAGATGAGGTTAACCCCTAGGTTCCTCTTTAATTCTCCTAAATCTTATATACGAGGGTTGTCACCCCTCGTATCGACTAACACAGTAGATAGAAAACCAAAACCCATAGATATTGGTCTAAACTAATACCAATTGCAAATACAAACTCAAGAATAGAATTTAATTTGGAATAACATGTTCTACGCACACAAACTACTCCCTAATCCTAGAATCGAAGAATCTACTCCATAAATATGAGAGAAGAAACACAAAGCATGATCATATTCGTATAAAGAATGGATATTATGTAAATAACAGAAATTACAATGCAATGTGGCTCTTCTCTCCAGCGTTGAAGTGCTGAACTTGGATCTCTAATGGCTTCCTTCCTCCCCGTTGCGAGTTCCCGATGCTTTTTAGGGCGTCGGAGTGTCATCCTAACCATCGTGCCTCTCCCTTAGGGTTTGGTTGTACCCTCCTTTATATATACATCAGCTTGGATCTCCTCAAAACCTAGAAAATAACTTACTCGCATCAGAATCACACAGTGCCACATGGCCGTGTGGATCCACATGGCCAAGCCGTGTGTTTTCACAAGGCCAGGTAGTGTGTCATTCTGCTCTAACTGCCAAATGTCTTCTTTTCGCTCCAAATGTGGCCATTTTCCCTGTATAATGTTGTCCTGCACACAAAAGTACAACGAGCAGATCTCCGAACCAGAAAATAGGAAATGCATGCAAAATAAAGTAAAATATGCATGAAACGAACAGAGATGTGAGTGAAAACTACTCCTAAAACCCTATATGTTTTGCTCACATCATCAAGGGATGCCCTTGGACTTTAATAGACATATTTTACTATAGACATATCCTTACGGATAGTTAAATTGTTGAAATAATGGTATAATATATCTCTCGGATGTGGGTATAATCCTAGAGTATTCGGATGTAGTTTCTAATGCACCTCCAGGCTTACCACTATATAGGCAAGTGGAGTATGCGATCAAAGTGATTTTGAGAATAGTTTCGATATTGAAGACCCCATACCGGGAGATAATTTTATTGATAACAGTATTGCTAAACACTATGGAAATTGGAAGAACGTAAGTTGCGATTATAGGACGTGTTGGATGGGATATTTATCTGTCCCAGTATTTCTTCTTGAGAAGCTTCGGAACTCTTTGTTAAAAGAGAGATGGACCTTTGAGATTATTCATCGATTATCGATGATGGAATGCAATAGTTGTTGAAAATGAATATCCTTCATTGTGGATAGATGATCTGTTTAGATCAGCTAAGGACATCTGTGTCTACTCTAGGGTTAATTTATGACTAGAGTATTGATATTGTAGTGACATGGTGTCATACAATTATTATTGTCATTGTGATGATTGATATATCATCAGTTTAGAATAAAAAGGATGTAGGTGTGTAGAGACGACAATTTCATACTTGGTATGAATTTTATGAACATTTGATTATGTTGTTAGACTATTTAATGATTTAGTTGTCCATGGATTTGACAAATCGCATATTCTGGACACGAATGGATCGGTTTGTGGATGTTGGAGTTGTGTAACTTGGCCACTGTTGATGGTGATAGTTGGAGTTGCGCACTCGACCACCGTAGTTGGCGATTTCCTTGTATGATTTTGTTATTACTGTAGATGTGGATAAAATCTTTTTAGCATTACTGTACCACAGACTTGTTGACCAAAAAGGTGATGGAAATCACTTGGTCAGAAACTTGTGGAACTAGGTTTCAGGGCCTAAATGATGATTGATGTTTGCACCAGTGTTAGTTAATCCTTCCGGTGTGGATGGAAGGGTACTGTATACGGATGCATCATTGTAGGGATTGGAGCGAATCCAATACAGATGCATGAGACGTATCTTATGCTTACATCAATTAAGAAACTATGAGATAGCTGTTATGCATGTGACATGGTTTTAGCATATATGATATTGTGTAGTAGTTGTATGGAGCAGAAGTGCTCATGGAGTTTTGACTAGATACTGGGTACCTACTATAGAGTTGTTGGAACACGGACAGTTGCAACAAGGGAGATTGGTTGCTATAGTCTCCAATGCACTTACAAAGTGAGTGGTGGAGTGGATTTTGGATAGTAGATGGACTTCTCTTGTGAAAAGATAATTCCCCGTCTCTGATAAGGATAGTGGGTTTTGGAGTTGTATTGTTTAAGGAAGAGTTGCGACAGGAAGCACATTGTTGGGATGTATACTGAAAAGTCTATCTTTTGTATGAACATCTTTATTTTGAAATAAGAATCACATGATCATTGTTTTCATATTTATGATTATGCATATTGTCTAATACATTACATTGTAGATAACATGGTGTGTGGTGTCACACGGGAGATCATGTTATCGGCTCCTTGTAAAGTATAAGTATAGGCTCACAACCAAGATGGCTTTGGACAAACCATTGGTATGGTTGTAGTGAGATTTGGTATTGGTTTGTCTTGACCATAGAATCACACTAGTACACTTTCTGTGTATTAAGCATGACCGACTTAGAGGTGATTCGATTTATTGCTGACTACATAATCGAATCGGACCTCAGATATTATATTGTATATACACTTAATCCCAATATAATAACGGGCACATACACTTAGTATTCATTTCTTTGATTTACCAATGGGCGAGATTTATAGATTAAATTGATAGGCTCGGTAAGTTGGGAAATGATATTATTTATATGGTGTGTCGTTGATTATAGGAGGAAACCATGTCCTATATATTAGGATGATGATGTCTCCTTGAGGAGCTCATAAGGTTCATCATGTAAACCCTGCAGGTGGACTTGGTCCGGCATGATGATAAGGTTGAGTGGAACTACTCATGGAGTTAGATGTTGATTAATTAATTGTCAGTAAATTAATTAATCGACGGACATTCGAGATCTTAAACATGGGGAGATATATGTACAAATAATATATGGAACCCAAATTAACTTATGGGGGTTGGTGAGGTAGATCAATGATAATCCACTAGTGGAATGGATAATCATTAATGGATAGGACTTTATGTGGGCTTGATCCATTGGGTGGCCAAGATCCAACTCCTCCTCATGGTCCCTATTGTAGCCTATTAATACCTCATGAAGCGTAGATCAAATGGATGAAAACAAAACTCTAGATCCAAAGGTAGAGATTAAATCTCTAGATCCGACGGTTGAGATTAAATCTCTAGATCCGATGGTTGTGATTAAATCCCTAGAACCAATGGTGAAGATTAAAACAAGGCTTATCCCTAACTCTATAAAAAGGGGCTTAAGGGTTGGCATGGAGATTAATTAGAAGCAAGGGAGATTAGGGTTGGGCGGCAAGAGGCTTGGAGTTAGGGTTTGTGCTTGGGCGGCCACAAATAAAGAAGTTTTTCCTTTTCTTCTTCTTCTTCCTTAGGTGGTCGGTGCACTTCCTTCTCCTTCTCCACTTGGCTTGGCCAGCGTCCAACCTTCTCCTCTTCATCTTTGGTCGGTGCTTAGGGTCTTCCCCTTGTAGCTTTTGGTCGGCCCTCTTCTCCATCTCCTTGTTCTCCTTCTTAGCCAGTGGCAAGCACCAAGCTTGGAGCTTGGTGGTTGGTTGAAAGAAGGAGAAGTGCTTTGTTTCTTAGTCTTCCTCTTGTTCGGAGCGAGCAAGGAAGGAAGATTGGTGATCTAGGAGCTTCGACTTTTGGTAGATCGTCGCCCACACGACGTCCAAAAGGAGGAAGGACATACGATAGAAGATCGAGAGGTATAATACTTGTCTATTTTCTTATGTAACATGTTTATAATTGTTTTCAATTATATATGCATGATATATTCTATTTTGTGGCTAATATAACTTGGACCCCGAACATAAACATAAAAGTCGACAATCCGTACATCGTCTATTCCGCGACTATTCGTAGAATAGAAGTTGGTTGCTTGAACAACAAGTTTGTTCAAGTGACTACTCTAATCAAATAGCACGACGATGAAACGGTTTCTTGGGTGATCCCTTTTTTCTAGGATTAATTTTTTTAATCCGGGACATCGATGGGATCGCCATGAACAAGCGATCGAGTTGAAGTGGGAAGCGAAGTTTCCTACCTTGAAGTGGTATCAGAGCTTCGGTTCCGGACAAAACCCTTCAAGTGGTATCAGAGCCACAATTTCTGATTTTGTGTGTTTAGGATCGGTTACTTTTATGCACTTTTAATATATTATATGTGTTGTATAATAGTAGGATGTGCATAGGTTATCTTTTTGGTTGTAGGCATAGGATCCAACTATTATGGCCATATGTGTGTATGTGATTATATGTGTGTAATTGTATATTTTGTTGAATCCTCGGGGTTGACGAGGCTAGTATTTAATTTTTGTAATTAGATACGACATTGTTTAGCAACTCTTTTTATTTTAGTTTACTTTCGACCTAGATTTCATGTACACTCCCTTGTGGAGTATAGGATCGATGGATGTAAATTAAAATAGTTTTTCTCGACTCGGATCTCCGGATGGCTTGTACATGGCGTAGGGAGGAGCGGACGAGATGGTAATATGACGGGAGACATATTGAAGACAAAAGCCATAATAGTTAGAAAATATTTATTTTTCATATTTATTGCTTTTTGTTTGATATGCATATCGTAGGCTAGAAAATTCCTCAATTTTAAATTACTAAGTGGGAGAGGGATATTTTTATAAATTCCCACGGCCTCCATTACGATTTGACATGTGATGAAAACAAACTTGCGCGTCGGCTCTGAGTGCCTTCCTCCCCATCGGATGAGTTTGTTTGCGGATCACAGGGTCGAATATGGTTATAGGAAATTATTAAGGAGCGTGTGTACTTCCCCATCGGAAGGCACATAACCTGAGATAATTATCTTGGTACCGAGTAATGGTGAACACTTAGATGCAAATAGGAGTATCCTCCCCATCGGAGTCACTGCTTTTATTTGTAAGCCCGAAGAAAAAACCAACTATTAATTTTATTTGTCAATAAGTTGACAAGATAGTAAAATTAATGGGTAAAACCTCCTCTTACAAATGTAGAATTCGTATACGTCCACACTATCGTGGCATACGATATTCTCGGTATTTTGATGTGTTGGTTGATTTTAAAATTTTATTGTTTTAGGAATCAATAATTTTTTGAAATCTAAAGTTTTGATATATGTGATTCTTAGGTTTTTCAAAAATGACTTTCAGTCCACTTGTTGTGATACTAAAGGAAAATAAACTTACTGAACATAATTATGTTGATTGGAAAAAGGAATCTAGATATTGTCTTAACTACTGAGAAGTACATGTACTCTTCGAAGAGTATCCTCCTAAGCCGACAAATGAGTTGGAAGTCCTCGGAGCTGAGATCGATGGGGAAACCCAGGTCGATATGATTCTCCAGTCTCTACCCAGGAGTTTTGAGCAGTTTCGCCTGAACTACAACATGGACAAGAGGTTGTATTCGTTGGCGGAGCTTCTGACAGAACTCCAGGCGACAGAGGGGGTTTTTCGTCAGAGTGCTCAGGTGCAAGCCATGCCATGGTTTCGACAGAGGTGCTCAGTATACATGTTGGGATGTATACTGAAAGCCTAGCTCTTTTTGTATGAACATTTTTATTTTGAAATAAGAATCACATTATCATTGTTTGCACTTTATATTTATTATATGTGTGCATATTGTCTAATACAGTACATTGTAGATAACATGGTGCTTGGTGTGGCACAGAAGATCATGTTATCAGTCCCTTGTAGAATATAAGTAGAGGCTCACAACCAAGATGGTTTTGGACAAACCATTGGCATGGTTGTAGTGTAGCTTGGTATTGGTTTGTCTTGACCATAGAGTTACACTAGTACACTTAGGTGTATTGAGCAGGACCGACATAGAGGTGATTTAATTTATTGCTGACTACATAATTGAATCGGACCTCGGATATTATGTTGTACATGCTCTTAATCCCGATATAATAACGGGCACATGTACTTAGTATTTATTTCTTTGATTTACTAAAGGGTGAGATTTCTATGGATTAAATCAATATGCCCGGTAAGTTGGGAAATGATATTATTTACATGGTGTGTCGTTGATTATAGGAGGAAACCGTGTCCTATATATTAGGTTGATGATGTCCCCTTGAGGAGCTCATAAGGTTCATCATGTAAACCCTATAGGTTGACTTAGTCAACATGATGATAAGGTTGAGTGGTACTACTCGAGAAGTTAGATGTTAATTGATTGATGGTCAGTAAATCAATTAATTGACGGACATTCGATATCTTAAACACGGGGAGATGGATATACAAATAATATATGGAGCCCATATTAATTTATGGGGGTTGGTGAGGTAATTCAATGATGATCCTTTAGTGGAATGGAACATCATTGATGGATCAAGTTTGTGTGGTTCCGATCCATCGGGTGGCCAAGATCCAACTCCTCCTCATGGTCCCTATCGTAGCCTAACATAAACCTCATGGAGCCTAGATCCAATGATGGAACATAAAACTCTAGATCCGATGGTTGAGATTAAATCTCTAGATCCGATGGTTGAGATTAAATCTCTAGATTCAACGGATGGGATGAAACCCTAGATCCGATAGTTGGGATGAAACCCTAGATCCGACGGTTGGGATGAAACCCTAGATCCGACGGTGGAGATTAAATCCCTAGATCCGACGGTGGAGATTAAAGGAGGCTTAAGCCCAACTCTATAAATAGAGGGCTAAGGCTTGGGCGGCAACCTAATGCTTGGAAGATTAGGGTTTTGCCTCTCAAGAGTTTGGGCGGCAAGAAATCCAAGGAGGGATTAGGGTTTGTCCCTTGGGCGGCTAGGGTTTGGCTTGTGGCTTGGGCGGCAACAAGGTGGGAGATTAGGGTTTGCTTCCTTTCTCTTCCTAAGGTGTAGCTGGTGCCCACTCCATCTTCCTCCTTGCTTTGGCCGGCGCCCAAAGGATTAAGGTTAGGGTTTTGGCTTGGGCGGCAACAAGGTGGGAGATTAGGGTTTGCTTCCTTTCTCTTCCTAAGGTGTAGCCGACGCCCACTCCATCTTCCCCTCTACCTTGGCCGGCGCTCAACCTATTCCTCCTCTTCTCCTTGGTCGGCGGCTATATCACGCTCCTTGGCTTGGTGGTCGGTTCTAGATAGGAGAAGGAGTTTTGTTTGGTTCTTCTCTTTGTTCGAAGCGAGCAAGGAAGGGAAGAACGTGATCTAGAAGGCTTCAACTTGTGGAGGATCTTCGCCCACACGAAGTCTACAAGGAGGTTAGGACATACGATAGAAGATCGAGAGGTATAAAAGTTTTACAACTTTTATTATTGATCTTTGCATGTTCTTATTATTATGTTCCTTATCTTAGTATGTGTTGATTATACTAATTTACTTTTGTATGTATTTGTATAATCATGGACCCCGAAGATAAACACAAAAACCGGCGATCCGTCCGTCGTCTCTTCCGCGGCTAACCGACTAGAAAAGTTGATTGCTTGAACAACAAGTTTGTTCAAGCGATTGCTCGAGTCATTAGCATGACGACGAATTGGTTGTGCTTAGGAAACTCATCCCATTCGGATTAGTTTTCATTAGTGAAAATTTTAATCCGGGGACATGGGAGCCGACGAGCCTCCGAAGCACGATTCCAACAGTATTCGTTGGCGGAGCTTCTGACAGAACTCCAGGCGACAGAGGGGGTTTTTCGTCAGAGTGCTCAGGTGCAAGCCATGGTTTCCCAAAAGGTTTCTACTTCTAAGCCGAAAGGCAAGAAGAAGAAGAAACAAGTTGGGGCAAAGGCGGTGGGAGGAACTCAGGGAGGAGTGAAGAAGCCGAAAGGTAAGTGCTTCACTTGTAAGCAGACTGGACACTGGAATAAGGACTACCCCAAACGAAGCAGAACAAAGGTATATCTTTTGGTCTAGTCATTGAAAAATGTTTAGCGATGTTATCTATCGACACCTGGTGTGTAGATACGGGAGCCACTGATCATGTCTACAATACTTTGCAGGGGTTCCAGGAAACTAGACGACTGGCTGAAGGGGAGATTATCGTATACTTGGGCGATGCCACGAAGGTGGCAGCTGTTGCAGTGGGAGATGTTTATTTATCTTTTGAGAAAAATAAAGTTTTGGTTCTTAAGAATTGCCTTTATATAATTTTATTTAGAAATAATTTAATTTCAGTTTCTAAATTGTTTATGGATGGATATTCTATTTCTTTTAATGATAGAGTTGTTATAAAAAGGAATAGGGAGATTATCTGTTCGGGTGCATTGATAGGAAATTTATATACACTAGAACCAAAAGCTCCCACGATGCAAATAGAAGTTAATAACTCATCTTCTAATTCCAATAAGAGAAAAGAACCTTCGAAGATTAACCAAACATATCTTTGGCATCTAAGACTTGGTCATATTAACCTAAGTAGAATTCAAAGGTTGATAGTTGATGGACCTCTGGGTTCATTAGTGGTGGAAGATTTCCCAACCTACGAATCATGCTTGGAGGATAAAATGACCAAGAGGCCTTTTAAGGCCAAGGGGTATAGAGCCAAAGATATGTTAGAATTGGTTCATTCTGATTTGTGTGGTCCTATGTCTATCCAGGCTAGAGGTGGTTTTGAGTATTTTGTCTCTTTTATAGACTATTATTCGAGATATGGATACATTTACTTGATGCGTCACAAGTCTGAATGCTTTGACAAGTTCAAAGAATTCAAGGTTGATGCGGAGAAACGTCAAGGTAAAAGTATAAAGACACTACGATCTGATCGTGGTGGCGAGTACCTCTTGGGAGAGTTTAGGAATTACTTATCAGAAGCTAGGATTCAATCCCAATTGTCTGCACCTGGCACACCCCAGCAGAATGGTGTAGCAGAGCGAAGGAATAGGACTCTTATGGAGATGGTTAGATCGATGATGAGTTATTCTGAGTTTCCAGATTCGTTCTGGGGATATGCTCTAGATACGATAGTGTATATTCTGAACTTGGTCTCATCTAAATCAGTGTCTTCTACTCCCACAGAATTGTGGACTGGGCGAAAGCCTAGTCTAAGACATATTCGGATTTGAAGGAGTCCAGCACATGTCTTGAAGGCAGATGCTGGTAAGTTGGAACCTCGTACAGAAGTGCGCATGTTCGTTTGCTATCCTAGAGGAATGAAAGGTTGTTTGTTTTATAGTCCTAGAGATCAGATGGTGATCGTTAGCACGAACGCTAGATTTCTAGAGGAAGACTATGGACTATGTGATGAACCACAAGCCCATGAGTAAGATTGTTCTAGAGGAATTGAAAGGGGAAGTCACTTCTTCAGTACCACCGGTACAAGGGGATATACCACAAGTCACTGCACCGCGTGTCACAAAAGATACACAGGTGATACCCCGTTGTAGTGGGAGGGTTGTGAGACAACCTGATAGATTCATGTTCTTGGGAGAATCTTCTGATTTGGTCCCTGGTGAACATGAACCTGATCCCTGGACGTATGACGAGGCAATCCAAGATAAAGATGCAATATCTTGACAAAGTGCAATGAATACTGAGATTGAATCTATGGATTCGAATAAGGTCTAGGAGCTAGTAGAACCACCCGATGGTGTAAAAACCATTGGATGCAAGTGGATCTACAAAAGAAATAGAGGAATAGACGAAAAGGTTGAGACCTTCAAAGCGAGGCTTGCTGCGAAGGGGTATACTCAGAAAGAGGGTATCGATTATGAGGAAACCTTTTCTCCGGTAGCCATGCTTAAGTCTATCCGAATTCTCTTATGCATTGCAGCTCATATGGATTATGAGGTGTGACAGATGGATGTCAAGATAGCTTTCCTTAATAGAAGTCTTGAGGAAAACATCTATATCGAGCAACTAGAGGGATTCATTGCAAAGGGCAAAGAGCATCTTGTGTGTAATCTTAATCGGTCCATTTATGGATTGAAGCAAGCTTCGAGGTCTTGGAACATTCTCTTTGATGAGGTAATCCAGTATTATGGATTTATTCAAAGTCCGGATGAGTCTTGTGTATACAAGAGATGTGATGGAAACGTAGTGGTATTTCTTGTAGTATATGTAGATGACATTTAGATAATTGGCAATAATGTCAAGGTGTTATCGGACGTAAGGATATGGTTGTCCAAATAGTTTGATATGTAGGACTTGGGAGAAGTGAGACACATCCTTGGGATCAAGGTTATAAGGGATCGCAGGAAAAGAATGTTGTGCTTATCCCAAGCTTCATACATATACACTATTATGAATCATTTTAGCATGCAAAACTCCAAGAAAGGTTTTCTACCTTTCAGGCATGGAGTTCCTTTATCTAAGGAGATATGTCCTAAAACATCTTAGGAGATAAAGGAGATGAAGATGGTTCCTTATGCTTCGGCAGTTGGAAGCCTCATGTATGAGATGCTATGTACGAGACCAAATATCTGCTTTGTCATAGGCATGGTCAGCAGATATCAGAGTAATCCAGGACAGGGACATTGGACTGTGGTAAAGCATATATTGAAGTATCTGAGAAGGACTAGGGATTATATGCTAGTTTACCAGGCAGACCAATTACTCCCTATGGGTTATACAGATTCTGACTTCCAATCGGATAGGGATTACATTAAGTCTACCTCAAGTTTTGTGTTTACTTTGGGAGGTGGAGCCATTGTATGGAGGAGTGTCAAGCAGAAATGCGTGGCGGACTCTACCATGGAAGCTGAGTATGTGGCGGCCTCTGAGGCGGCCAAAGAAGCTGTGTGGCTCAGGAACTTTCTGATGGACTTGGATGTGATTCCTGGTTTGCCCAAAACTATCACAATTTATTGTGATAATAGTGGTGCAGTTGCAAACTCGAAGGAACCATGAGCCCATAAGGAAAGTACACACATAGAGCGCAAGTACCACCTGATACGGGAAATCGTAAAGAGAGGAGAAGTTGTTGTGGCCAAGATTACATCGGAGGATAACCTGGCATATCCTTTCACTAAGGCCCTTCAGGCGAGAGCTTTTGATAGGCATGTGGAGGGAATGGGAATCAGATGTATGGCAGTTAGAGGACAACATAGTCTTTTAGTATAAGTGGGAGATTATTGGGATGTATACTGAAAAGTCTATCTTTTGTATGAACATCTTTATTTTGAAATAAGAATCACATGATCATTGTTTGCATATTTATGGTTATGCATATTGTCTAATACATTATATTGTAGATAACATGGTGTGTGGTGTCACATGGGAGATCATGTTATCGGCTCCTTGTAAAGTATAAGTATAGGCTCACAACCAAGATGGCTTTGGACAAACCATTGGTATGGTTGTAGTGTGATTTGGTATTGGTTTGTCTTGACCATAGAATCACACTAGTACACTTTGTGTGTATTGAGCAGGACCGACTTAGAGGTGATTTGATTTATTGCTGACTACATTATCGAATCCGACCTCATATATTATATTGTACATACTCTTAATCCCAATATAATAACGGGCAAATATACTTAGTATTCATTTCTTTGATTTACCAATGGGCGAGATTTATAGATTAAATCGATAGGCTCGATAAGTTGGGAAATGATATTATTTATATGGTGTGTCGTTGATTATAGGAGGAAACCGTGTCCTATATATTAGGATGATGATGTCCCCTTGAGGAGCTCATCAGGTTCATCATGTAAACCCTATAGGTGGACTTGGTCCGGCATGATGATAAGGTTGAGTGGTACTACTCATGGAGTTTGATGTCGATTAATTAATTGTCAGTAAATTAATTAATCGACGGACATTCGAGATCTTAAACACGGGGAGAAAATGTACAAATAATATATGGAGCCCATATTAACTTATGGGGGTTGGTGAGGTAGATCAATGATAATCCTCTAGTGGAATGGATAATCATTAATGGATCCGACTTTATGTGGGCTTGATCCATTGGGTGGCCAAGATCCAACTCCTCCTCATGGTCCCTATTGTAGCCTATTAATACCTCATGAAGCCTAGATCCAATGGATGAAAACAAAACTCTAGATCCAAAGGTAGAGATTAAATCTCTAGATCCGACGGTTGAGATTAAATCCCTAGAACTAATGGTGGAGATTAAAACAAGGCTTATCCCTAACTCTATAAAAAGGGGCTTAAGGGTTGGCGTGGTGATTAATTAAAAGCAAGGGAGATTAGGGTTGGGCAGCAAGAGGCTTGGAGTTAGGGTTTGTGTTAGGGCAATCTCTTGTCATGATAAGGTTTTGATGTGTGTGGCAAAGGGTTTAAGTTAGTGTGTTATGTTGATTTGATATGTGCGTTGAAGTCATGCAGGACTTAGTTATTTGCACATGGAGCTGTGGCGAGTTTCACATCTCATAACTCGTGCCTTGAGTCGGTGAAGGATAGCTTTGCGGAAGCCGTGCGCTTGGAGCATCCGAGGGACCGCCGGACGAGGAGCTTGGAGTGAAGATGGAGGAAGTAGACTTCAAGGCAAGAGACCCGAAGGAGCATTGCAGAGTCGTGCGCGATGTCTTAGAGGGCGTGGCGTGAGCGAAGAACTTGGCGAGGACTCAGGGATGAGTGAGCGGTGTAACCCGGGAAGGGTAGCTCTTCGGTGAAACTTGGCCTTTTGGCCAAGTGTCGGATGGTTTTTCGACACTCACGACGGTCATTGCCATGTCATGGCGATCATTCTAAGTCGATGGTTCGATCGACCGTATAAGACCGATTTAGTGTTTGGCGATGCCATGGAGGTGATCGGTGATTCGCGGCGATCGATTGCCGAGGAATGCGATCGATGGCACTGCTGCAGACGGAATGGAAGTCGACTCCATTGAGCACTCGTGATCGAGCATCGGATCGGTGATGGTAGGATCGATCGGTGATGCAATACCGTTGGATGGAATCCAATGTGGAAAGCGGTCGTTATTGGGCAACGGCTACGGGATCAGTCGACTGATCGAGGGCATCAGTCGACTGATCCTGTGTCAACGGGAAGAAACCCTCTTCCTCTATAAAAAGGAAGGGGGTGGGGGCTTTGGGAGGGTAATGCTTGAGCTCTAAACTTCTGCCAAAGTGCCATACACGATTCCCTACTCTTCTACTTGTTCTAATCTCTATTCTATTGTAGAAGAGTGATCCTTGTGTAAAAGAGGTTACCTCCACCTAGCTTTGTGCAAAGGAGAGATCTAGTGGATAGATTTGGAGGAGTGATTCACCTTGGACGAATCGGACCGTGGATTAGCAGCGTAGCCGTGAACCACGTTACATCTCGTGTTTGTATTGCTTATCTATCTTTTGTGTTGTCTTTATTTGTATTTGTATATTCCTCTTGCCCTAATGCTTTGTAGACGAGAGAATTCCGACATCCATCATAAGAGAGCTATTCACCCCCTCTAGCCGGCCAATCGATCCCCTACAAGTGGTATCAGAGCCAAGTCGCTTGTCGAGGACTAACCGCCGCAACAAGCTCTACATCAAAATGGCCGACTCCAACATCCACCCACCGAAGTTCGACGGCGAATTCGCTTGGTGGAAGAAGCGAATGGAGGTATTTTTCGAAACGGATTTTGATATTATAATTACAATGGAATCCGGTTTCGTTTTACCTAGGGATGAAGAGGGGAAGCCAATAGAGAAATCTAGGTGGACCAAAAGGCAAAGGGAAGAGCACCTTGCAAATTCAAAAGCCAAGCATCATCTCTTCAATGTGCTCCCCCAACAAGAAATCAACCGAATAGGAGAATGCCTAAGTGCCAAGGAGTTGTGGGAGAAGCTAATTGAGCTTCATGAAGGCACATCCGAGGCGAAGCTAGCAAGGAGAGATCTCCTCTGCTCCCAACTATCCAACATTAAATTAGAAAAGGGAGAAAAGGTAACTTCTTTGCATTCTAGATTCAAAGAAATTTTAATTGGACTAACAAGTGTAGGAGAAAGGCTCTCCAATCGCGATATGATAATGAAGGCCAAAGATGCTTTCCCCCGACCATCCAAGTGGAGTTCAATGGTGGACTCATTTTACATTTCAAAGAATCTAGAGGTAAGTACTCTTGATGAATTTTTCTCCACTATGGAATTACATGAATCTAGGCTTGAAGGAATACAAGAAGAGCTAAAAATCCAACCTTCAAGAGGAGTAGCATTCTTGGCAAATAAGGGGAAGAAGAAGATAGAGATCCCCTCCTCCTCCGATGACGAAGCGTCTTCCTCCTCCTCCATGGATAGCACGGAAGAAGCGTATATGGTAAGGAGGGTAAGGCGTGCTTTAAAAGGTTTTCGATTTAATAAATCCAATGATAGGAGTAGAAGACCAAGGGGGAAAGTCATATGCTACAATTGCCAAGGAGAGGGGAACATAAGGGACAATTGTCCTCTACTAAACAAGAGCAAAGAAGAGAGGAAGAAGAAAGAAGAAAAGAAGAAGAAAAAGGGGAGCAAGAAGAAAGAGGAGAAGAAGACAAAGGAAAAGGGGAAGGCCCAAGCATTCAAAGCCAAGACATGGGATGATCTTTCCTCCTCATCCTCATCTGAAGAAGAGGAACAAGTCTATTCCAACCTTGCATTGATGGCCTTCGACGACTTGGATTGCTCCTCCTCCAAAAATGAAGGATCAAGCTCAAGTAGGGAGAGCTCAAGTGAAGGGGGAGCCTCTACATCCTCCTCATCCGAAGAAGAAGAAGAGGACATGGAAACTATGGTAACGAATCTAACTCCTAAGAAAATAGTCTCCATGGTTTCTAGCTTAACTAGGGATTTATTTAGAGCTAAGAAGAAGAACAAAAGCATGCTAGATCAAATTAAGGACTTAGAAAATAAGTTAGAAAAAGCATGCTTAAATGAAAATGAAAATATTTCTTCTTGCCATGATGATGCATGCTCACATGAATATATGTCATTTAATGTTAGTGATGCATGCATGGATGAAAATAGGGCTTTAAGACAGAAAGTAGATTATTTAACCAAAGCCCTAGAAAAGTTTACAATTGGCTCAAACACCTTGAACATGATCATAGGGAGCCAAAGAGCTAGCTTTAATAAGAAAGGCCTAGGTTAAAAAGAAAAGAAAAATGAAAAGGCCTACAAATGCCTAATTACTAGGGGACAAGATAAGACGAAAGTAATTGCTAGGAAATGGATTCCTAAGGAATTTCTAGTGAACCCCATAGGCAAGAATCTATTTTGGATTCCAAAATCCATCCTTAAGGGTTAGGAAAACCCTAGGGTAGTCAACCATATGCAATTGACCTATATCATATTTTGGTTGACTTAGGATAACAGGACAACATTTTTAGAATAGTGTTGGGTGATGATAACGAGCCCATAAATAGATAATAATGCTTAAATCATGATAATCAATGTAATTGCTATGTATATGTGCAATCATGATTTATGAGTTTGAAATTTGGCACATCATCATGAGAAATAGGATTTAAATCATGCTTTAGGTGATACTTTACTTATTATCATGATATAATACCTAATGAATGATTATAATTTGATGAAAACATGTAGTTCATGATCATAATGTGAAATTAAATCATATATGTCTCTATGATCATGTAGATTGTTAGGGTGATACTTAACCTTGATAGAATTGCATGAATATATTGGTTAAGTATATACAAATACCCCCTAGGATGCATCTCACACTCACCATAGGCTACCTTGATTGAAAACATAGCATGAGTGAGATGTTAGGATGATATAAATGTCCACTAATGCCTATGGCATTTAGATGGTCATTTAAAGTATCAAAATAGCAATAATAGACCAATCATGGGGAAGGCTTATGTTTAATTCATAGACATATTGCTCAAAGATCATGGTTGGATATTTCATATGTTTTCAAAACAATTTCTTAATCTAAAATCTATGTATTCATGTTTTGAAACAATTCAAAGCAAGACTAGGTGTTAAAATGGATACTCTTATGATCAAAAACCTAGTAGTTTTTAAAGCTTTTGGATTTTTGGCAAATATGTGGAAATATAATGATTTTTCATGAAAACCTATTTTTCTTTGATAGATATACTTAAAAGAAATGTGTTCCCCAAATTTCATGATTTTTCAAATTTTCTAGAATTTTTAACACATTTTTGAAATTCGGTCCGAAAATCAGGAAATCCTGAAAATCATGTGCCAATCGACTGGTATCTGAACCAGTCGACTGGTGGCCTGTAAATCAGAACAGTAATGGCCGAATTCAGTTTTTAAACTAATTTTTGGTATTTTTTTTCTATTAGACTTAATGCCATGAGTTTATAACTTAGTGTTAATCTATTTGATGGTGTCAAAGGGGGGGAATTGATTATGTTTAAGTAAATTATGATAGGGGGAGAAAATTGAGAATTTGTAGAGAGAGTTTCATGGATTAAGGGGGAGTTACATGTTGCTATATCATGTTTATGTGTACATGCTTTCTTTCCATTAAAATTTATATCAAATGTTTTTACCTAACTTAAACGAATTGCCACACATCAAAAAGGGGGAGATTGTTAGGGCAATCTCTTGCCATGATAAGGTTTTGATGTGTGTGGCAAAGGGTTTAAGTTAGTGTGTTATGTTGATTTGATATGTGCGTTGAAGTCGTGCAAGACTTAGTAATTCGCACATGGAGCCGTGGCGAGTTTCACATCTCATGACTCGTGCCTTGAGTCGGTGAATGATAGCTTTGCGGAAGTCGTGCGCTTGGAGCATCCGAGGGACCGCCGGACGAGGAGCTTGGAGTGAAGCCGGAGGAAGTAGACTTCAAGGCAAGAGACGCGAAGGAGCATTGCAGAGCCCTGCGCCTGATGCTGCTGAGGGACGTGGCCGCGAACGAAGAGAACTTCGAAGGCGAGGGACTCCGAGGGATGAGAGTGAGTGATTGTAACCCGGGAAGGGTAGCTCTTAGGTGAAACTTGGCCATTTGGCCAAGTGTCGGATGGGTTTTCCCGACACCAGTCGACTACCATGTCATGGCAGTCGACTGCTCTAAGTCGATGGTTCGATCGACTGGTATAAGACCAGTTTAGTGCTTGGCAGTCGACTGATGGCGGCAATGATCGGCGCCGGGGAATGGATCGGTGATAGTCGACTCCATTGAGCACTCCACTAATCGAGCATCAGTCGACTGATGGTAGGATCAGTCGACTGATGCCAATACCGTTGGATGGAATCCAACGTGGAAAGCAGTCGTTATTGGGCAACGGCTACGGGATCAGTCGACTGATCCTGTGTCAACGGGAAGAAACTCTCTTCCTCTATAAAAAGGAAGGGGGTGGGGCTTTGGGAGGCTAATGCTTGAGCTCTAAACTTCTCCCAAAGTGCCATACATGATTCCCTACTCTTCTACTTATTCTAATCTCTATTCTATTGTAGAAGAGTGATCCTTGTGTAAAAGAGGTTACCTCCACCTAGCTTTGTTCAAAGGAGAGATCTAGTGGATAGATTTGGAGGAGTGATTCACCTTGGACGAATCGGACCGTGGATTAGCGGCGTAGCCGTGAACCACGTTACATCTCATGTTTGTATTGCTTGTCTATGTTTTGTGTTGTCTTTATTTGTATTTGTATATTCCGCTTGCGCTAACGCTTTGTAGACGAGAGAATTCTGACATCCATCATAAGAGGGCTATTCACCCCCCTCTAGCCGGCCAATCGATCCCCTACAGTTTGTGCTTGGGCGACCACAAATAAGGAAGTTTTTCCTTTTCTTCTTCTTCTTCCTTAGGTGGTCGGCGCCCTTCCTTCCCCTTCTCCACTTGGCTTGGCCAGCGTCCAACCTTCTCCTCTTCATCTTTGTTCTGTGCTTAGGGTCTTCCACTTGTAGCTTTTGGTCGGCCCTCTTCTCCATCTCCTTGTTCTCCTTCTTAGCCGGCAGCAATCACCAAGCTTGGAGCTTGGTGGTTGGTTGAAAGAAGGAGAAGTGCTTTGTTTCTTACTCTTCCTCTTGTTTGGAGCGAGCAAGGATGGAAGATTGGTGATCTAGGAGCTTCGACTTTTGGTAGATCGTCGCCCACACGACGTCCAAAAGGAGGAAGGACATACGATAGAAGATCGAGAGGTATAATACTTGTCTATTTTCTTATCTTACATGTTTATAATTGTTTTCAATTATATATGCATGATATATTCTGTTTTGTGGCTAATATAACTTGGACCCCGAACATAAACACAAAAGTCGGCGATCCGTACATCATCTATTCCGCGGCTATTCGTAGAATAGAGGTTAGTTGCTTGAACAACAAGTTTGTTCAAGTGACTACTCTAATCAAATAGCATGACGATGAAACGGTTGCTTGGGTGATCCCTTTTGTCTAGGATTAAATTTTTTTTAATCCGGGGACATCGATGGGATCGCCATGAACAAGCGATCGAGTTGAAGTGGGAAGCGAAGTTTCCTACCTTCAAGTGGTATCAGAGCTTCGGTTCCGGACAAAACCCTTCACACATCATTCGATATTTGCTATACATCCTGGTGGTACTCGGATGTACCAAGATTTGAAATGGTTATACTGGTGGAACGGTATGAAGAAAGATATTGTAGCCTTTGTTCCTCGATGTTTAGTATGCCAACAGGTGAAGGCTGAACATCAAAAACGCACAGGGTTGCTTCAAAAGATTTCGATTCCGGAAGGGAACTGGATGCATATCGCAATGGATTTCATTACGGTATTTCCCAGAACCTGTAAAGGACATGATGCAATTTGGGTGATCGTGGATCGATTAACCAAATTCATCCATTTCCTTCCTATTCATGGGACGGACCCGTTGGATCGTCTGGCAAAGTTGTACTGCCGAGAGATTATCAGATTGCATGGAGTGTCTTTGAGTATCATATCTGATAGAGATCCACAATTTACCTCACGATTTTGACAGAGTCTTCAGCAGGCCATGGGTACAAAGCTTCGACTTACTACAACATTTCATCTGTAGATAGATGGATAGTCTAGGTGTACCATTCAGACATTGAAGGATTTATTGAGATCGTATGAGGATCACATTCCTTTAGTGGAATTTGCATATAACAACAAGTACCACTCATCTATTCAGATGGCCTATTTCGAGGTATTATACGGCAGACCCTGTAGATCTCCTGTGTTGTGGGAGGAAATTAGGGAATGACAACTATTGGGGTTATAAAGTATTCAGCATGATGCAGTGTTGGTGCAAGTAATCAGACGATGGTTATCCGAGGCACAAGATCAGTATAAGATTTATACGGACCAGAGGCGAAGGCCTTTGGAATTCCCAGTCGAGGATCATGTATTCCTACGAGTTTCACCCACCAAAGGAGTCAAAAGATTTGGGTTGAAAGGAAAATTAGCTCCACGCTACATTGGTCCATTTGAGATATTGGAGCAGATTGGGGGTGTAGCTGCCAGTTGACTGTACCTCTGACACTTGCAGGTGTTCATAACATATTTCATGTTTCTATGTTGAAGAAATACGTACAACGAGCTGATCATGTTCTGAAGGAAGTACCAATCCCACTTCAGCTTAATGTGACCTATGAGGAGATTCAAGTGTGAATTCTTGGTCGCAAGGAGCGGCAGTTGTAGAACAAAACCATCCGACTTGTAAAGGTTGGATGACAGCATCATACTGATGAGGAGGCTACATGGGAGCTGGAAGATACTATCCGAGCTTGGTACCCTCATCTGTTCACTTGAGGTATGTAGTAGTCAAGAAACCTCTTGAATGTATTGTCGAATTTAAGTACGAAATTTGGGGAACAAATTTTATTAAGTGGGGGAGAATATAAAATACCCCAAAGAATGGCCAAAGGAGTAATATATATATATATATATATATATATATATATATATATATATATATATATATATATATATATATATATATATATAAAATTAACATGGTGAGGGATTTAATTGAACCAAACCATGGCTTAATGATAAAAGGGCGTTTAAGTGGATCTAGGTTTAAGCCTTATAGGATTTTAAACCAACCCGTTAGTAAACCCAATCCACTTCTTTCTTTAACCCCCAGCCACTCCCGTTCAGTGGTTCCTCACTGCATGCACGCGAGTGTTTTTCTTCTTCTTCGGTTTCTCTTCCTCATCGCCATCTCTAGATTCCACCAATTCTTCTCCCCACCGTAAGCTTTTCTCTTCCCACTCATCACCACACATGGAGCTCAGCTTGTCGGTGTCCCTTCTTCCTCGCCGCACCAGTCATTGTCTCAACCCGATCTCTATCAACCGTACCTTCTTCCTCCCAATCTCAGAGGCAGCGAGCACCTCAAGCCATCATCGACATCTCACGAGGAGATTTCGAGTCCGATAGGGAGAATCAGAGAGTTTCTGTTCTCTGTGATTTTTCCCCTTGAGTTTGATTCCTTCCTCTAATCCCGATTGTGCGGCGGCTCTATGGCATTTGGATCACAGCAGCTATCATCGACGGAAGTAACAACGTCGACATCTTCAACCTACCAATTTCATGCTTGGGTTGAGGGTCATAAGGTTGGCTCGCCTCCAGCAACAACGGTGACTGGTTGTGGTTTAGCCGTCCTTTCTTCTACAATAGTTGCAACTTCACCGACCTTTCCTTTCTCTGAGCTCAGGTCGATGACACTATCATCATTTTATCTGTGTTTCTACACTTTCGCTAGCCCTGCACATGATGATCGTCGTTGTGTTTCTGTGATGGTTCCCGATCCAGAGTACATTACCATTTGCATTGATTTGAGGTTTTCAAGACCTCAAGTGAAGCCATCGGCGCGAGATGGTGTTGCCATTGCAACCGAGGAGGACGGATTCGGCATAGAGCTGTGTCAGAGGGATTGGGTGATGGTAAGGCGATAAAGGTGAGGGAAAATAGATTTAATAGGTTACATATTATGAACTTTGTGATGAATCATTAGTTATTGGTTGCAATTCAGTTTATGAATTAGGAGTGGATCTGAATGAAGGTTGTGGGTTGGATTGTGCAGATTCCAGGTTCTACACCGGATCAAAGGGACAGTGTGATTGAATCAGCATGAGTTATGTCCGATCTGGATGTTTGTAGATAATTTTGTGATGATTCAATGATTTATAGCAAATGGAAAGGGATGTTTGTTGCTAATTATAGTGGGTTGCGATCTGTGAATTGGTCAGAATGGGAGGCAACTATGGGCTGATGTTATGGATTTGAAACTAGGTAAGTTTCAATTTGGATTTGGATAATTATACACTAGAAGAGTTATATACATATGATTGATTAATTGGGGTGGATCTATTATAACTGTCTAGATTTAATATGGGATTTGGTTAATTGATGTGAGCTAAACATATAGGGTTTTAGGAGTAGTTTTTGCTCACATCTCATTACATTTTATGTTTGTTTCATGTATATTTCACTTTGTTTTTCATGCATTTCCTATTTTCTGGTTCGGAGATCTGCTCTTTGTACTTTTGTGTGCAGGATAGTATTTCATGGGAAAAGGCCCACTTTCGGAGCAAAAAAAGGGCATTTAGCAGCTGGACGCAGAAGGGAACATGGCCAGGGCGTGTGTCTACACACAGCCATGTTCAGAGGGCAAAAATGGCAGCCACATCCTAACACATGGCCAGGCCGTGTGTTTTCACATAGTCGTGTGGCGGCCAGGCAGATTGACGCGATTAGGGATTTTCCATATTTCGCAACGATCCGACATGATGTCTATATAAAGGAAGCTCCGCCCAAACCCTAGGGGAGGATGAGGAGGAGGCACAACGGCTAGGACGACACTCCGAAGCCCTAAAAAGCTTCGGGGACTCGCAACGGGGAAGAAGAATGACACCGAGGATCCAAATTCTTCACCTCAACACTAGAGAGAAGGGTTGCATTGCATTGTAATTCATATTTCTTACACGTTTATCATTGTATCCATGAATTCCATAATGTTTTGTGATTCTCTTCTCGTATGCATGGAGTAGATTCTCTGATTCTAGGATTCGAGAGTAGTTTGTGTTGAGTAGAACATTGCTATTTCAATGTTTCTTAAAATCGTATTTGCAGTTGAATGATAGTTTAGATCTATAGCTTTGTGTTCTGGTTTTCTATCTTCTATGTGTAGATGATACAAGGGGTGACAGTCCTTGTATCACAAATTTAGGGGATATTAGGAGGAACCTAAGGGTTGGCCTCATCGCCTGTAACTGTGGATAGAAGGATGCGATAGAGTCGGTAATGTATCTGATTTCTGACTCGTCGCAAGGATTGGTTCGGCATCCTCATACTGACTATCCCGTCCTGAGGCCAGGGGATGACCTGGCATGGCAGAGGTAGCTTCCGATAGATGTGAAGGCTCATCGGGGGAGTGTATGATGTCTTTTCCACAAATCCCTAGTTAGAAAGTCTGGATACATTTAATTAATAGCATGTTCTACGATACATAAATGAAACTGAAGTCCTAGAATCCCATCAAAATCCTCGTAGCAAACCCTCTCTTCTTCCGTGTGACACCATACTAGAGTTTAGTCCATCGACAACCCTCACAATCGCAACCTGTAGATCTGATCTCCGAACAATAACATCCACCAAATAGATCGGTATTCGAGTCTCTGTCCCTGTGGGATCGATAAATCTATTTATTACTTTATGACATCCATGTACTTGCAGGCATTGAGCGCGAGCGTGCACTTCGAGTCCTCGACGATCTCCTTCATAAGATTTGAGGTCGCGTTTGTATGCATCAAGTTTTTGGCGCCGTTGTCGAGGACTGATCGATTCGATATCATATCGAGAAGTGGATAATTGCATCGGACTTAGGATTAGATTTACCTACTTGCTTTATTTCCATTTTATTTATTTTATTTCATTTTTACATTTTTCATATCTAGATTTAGTTGTTATTTCATTTTAATAGTAGTTTTATATTTTTTCTATTTGGCTCTTTGATTTTGTTAGTTAGATTAGTTTTCTCTTAGTAATAAATAATACTCCTAATTTTTGTGGGTCGGTTATGTGAATACTTAAGACGCCTAGGATCAGAAGGCCTGATTTCAATCGATTTAGAAATCAAACGAACCTATCATCGTCGGAGAGCTGAACAAAAGAGGATGGAGGACTAAGTTGCATCCGAAGTAAATATAGGTAGTCGACCTCTGCGACTGAAGACCCTAACTGACACCTGGAATCATTCTTATAAATCTGCTCAACAATAAAGATAATTGGAGTCCCTGCAGACACATCCACCTGAGCTTATTCCCGTTCTCATTGCAGGATAAGGCTAAGGCATGGCTTCACTCCTTGCCCTCGAAAAGCATTATTGCGTGGGAGCAATGCGAGCAGCAGTTCTATTGGTGCAATCGGCCTAGGTCATGATTGACCAGGACTCGAGCTTGACTCGAGAGATGTTTTGATGTTCGACAAAAACATATGACAATGTAATTCTCATGGGAAAGTCCAAGTCTTGGGTACTTGGCATGGAAAGTCCAACATGGGTTGGTTAGGGAAAGTCCAAGCTTGAGTCTTGGCATTTGAGAAGTCCAAGGGGTTTGATATTGGTAGTGTAAAGTCCAAGCGGGAGTCTTGGCAGCATAAGTCCAATGGTTGGTGGCGTAAAGTCCAAGCGGAGTCTTGGCAGCATAAGTCCAATGTGCCTTGGCGGTGTAGACACCATTAGCATGACATAGCCGATGGAAGCATCTGAGGGCTAGTGCAATGGATGAACAAGTCATGGATGATTTGGAGGGATCTGAGAGGCGTGAGGCTGACGGAGATGGCTAGAAGGCTTAGGTATAGGCTAAGGGTGGTCTAGGAAGTATGGGGGAACCATACTTGAGTTAAAACCTTATGTTTGAGGTGTGTCAGTCGACTGGTGTCATGTGGCAGTCGACTGGCATGAGCCAACTAGGGTTTGACTACGGAAATTGGCTCGAATGCCGCGAGGTGGGCGCCACCGATTATTAGCAAATGATCGATCGTATGATCAGTCGACTGGTGCTCAATTTTTTGGGCACTGAATGGAGTCTGACTCGACTGCTAGGTTAGTAGTCGAGTGGAGGCTAGATCAGTCGACTGATGGTCATTATCAGTCAACTGATAGTGGATCCGTTGGACTTTTCCAGCGTGGATCTAGCCATTGTCTCACGACAACAGTGGCATCAGTCGACTGATCGGCGATTTCCAGCACAGGTTCAAGCTTTAAATGGAGCTCGTGAAGGAGGAAAATGCCAAGGTTCATTGAGGCATTTTGGGGCGAGTTGCTGCTGTAATTCAGGGTCTCCAAGTGGTACTCGATCAACCTAGCAAGAAAGCATTCAAAAGAGTTTTGTGTAAAGTTTTCTTTGTATCTCTTGTTGTATTTCATATTGTATTTGCTTGTTGTATTTAGTTTATTGTTGTAAACTATTGTAAGAGGTTTCTCCGCCTCTGACTTGTGTCGAAAAGGAGTTATTGCATAGTGGTGTGTGATTGGCATCGCTAGAGTTATTCGGTATTGGAGTAGGAACCGTTCGATTCTGAACCACGTTAAATAGTTGTGTTTGCGTGTTTGTCTATTTCGTTATTGCATTATTTCTATTTCCGGTGCGCGCTAATGAAAATTGTAGATGAACGCGAACCATTTCCATCGATGTAACAATTACCAACTATTCACCCCCCCCCTCTAGCTTCCAACGATCTCCTACAACGAGGCCGCTCTTCAAGTTTAACAACTAAGGGAGCACGCTAGAGGGTGAAGATGGAAGTTCAAGAGCAACTAGGTTGGGACATCAACACACCGGTCCCTTACACCTTATATGGACAATAAGGCTTCAATTCTTGGAAGAGAAGAATTGAAGATTTTATCATGATGAGGGACTTCAAAGAATGGTCCATTTTGATGGAGGGATATAGCTATCCAATAAGACCAAAGGAGGGTTCCTCAAGAAAAATAGATGGACCGAAGAGCAAGTCCAAGCCTTCGAGAAAAATGATAAGGTAATGAAGTTTTTAATTGATTTAATACCTAACAATATCTTGTGTGTGTTAGGTAATTATGTAGATGCCAAGGAGCTATAGAGTCAAGTGGCCAAGCTCCATGAAAGTCCATCACTGGTCTAAGAGGAAGGGACCGAAGAGGCAAATGCATCATCCTCACAAGGAAGTGAGGACTTGGAGGTTGAGAGACCATCAACATCCAATGAGGAAGAGGAAGTAGAATCGGAGGAGACCTCCACCTCTAGGATTGAAGGGGAGGAGATTAGATCACCGGAGCAACATCAAGAAGAAGCTTCAACATCCGGTCAAGATGAAGAAGCTCAAAATCTGATTTTGGCCTCCATTGACTTAGGTAACTCAAACACTTCAATTCAAAATAAAAATAATATTATGTGTTTTGAGTGTAGGGAATTTGGGCACTATAAGAGTAAGTGCCCAAAGAAAGTCAAGAAAGACTCCTCCGGCACCAAAACCTCAAGAAAAATCAAAGGATGCAGTGCCCCGATAATTAAAAGCAAAGAGCACGTGATATGCTTCAAATGTCAACAAAAAGGGCACTATAGGAGTTCATGTCCTAAAGGGAAAAAGAAAGGGAAAGAAAGAGCATCACATGTAGGGGGAGCCTCTAAGGCAAACCCTAAGGTAAAATTTATCAATGCACCTTCAATTTCTAGGGATAAAAAGCATGCTAGGAATAATGTCAACAATCTTGCTATTGTACATGAAAATCATGCTAGAAATAATAGATAAGGTGCCAAAAATGTTAATATTTCAAAGAAGGAGAAATTTGGGACTAATGTCCCTAGAAAAGTTTTATCTAGGGAGTCTATTAGGAAAATAGGAGAACACCTAGATCTCAACCCTAAATGGACTAGACATATGCCTAAGAAAAATAATGTCCAAAGACCAAATCAAAATTCAAAAATTTGAAAATTAGAATTAGAGAACCAAGCCTTTGAGATCAAGGCTTGAAAAACTTGAAAAGACCCTTAGGATTATGCAAAATCAAGTTAAAGGGTCAAAGGTCAAAGTCAAGAGTCTAGGACCAAAAGTCAACACCTAGGGCCTAAGAGACAAAAGTCAACCAAGGGCAAGGAGGGTTTGGGTCACAAACCTAAGCCTAAGGTGGCTTATCATAATGTTCCATTTGATTATGGAACACAAACTAGGTCTAGGAAGACCAAGGTCAATAGGGAAGTCATCCCTAAGGTTGACCAAGGTATGTGCCTAGTGGCTAGGGTTTCAAGGAAACCTAGGGAAGCCACTAAGAAGGTTGCAAGGGGAGCTACCCCTAGAGTCAACCTAGGTAAGACCACAATGACCAAGGCTAACAAGCCTAGAAGGATCATTAATAGGGTATCTAGGGAGGTTATCCCTAAGGAATACCTAATTAACCCTAGGAGCTCAAATAGGTTTTGGGTTCCTAAGAGCGTGATTGATTCACGCTAGATGGGTCTAGGGTGTGCCAACTTTAAATGGAAAGGTAGTTAACCTAACCATGGTAAAGGTGACACTTTAGGTTATTTTCAAGGTTATGGATACCTTGGAAATAGATTTGATCTTTGATCCTAAAAGATTTTAGGATGTGCCAATACATTTTTGGAATTATGAAAAATTAATTAAATTGGCACAATTTAGGATTAGAGGTCATAGTGTGTCATTTTGAGTTTTTGGCACACTTAGGAGATTAGTAGCAATATGGCAAAATATAATTAATAATATCAAATGGCAATTAATACTAAAACTTAGGTATTATTATACCTACACATTTTATATGTCATGTTTTGTTTGCCATATAACATGTCGAGACATCATATCTAATTTTTATCATTTATATGTCATGATTATGTGTAGGATTAAGGTTAATAATGTCATATGTTTCTAGATTGTATTATATGTCATGACATCATGATCGTTGGTCATGTTTACTTATGATATCATTTATACCATGATCATACTTCATGCATTTAAATTAATGAAAATTGATTTAAGGACTTTGGCATGACTTGGAGTCTCATTTATAAGGGAATCAAGTAGGGTTGCCTTAGAAAAATGCATGAAACCCTAGATTAGGAGAACAAAACCCACATCTCACATTACATTGACATGTATGTGTATTTATACACCCTAGATACATGTGAGATGCTAGGATATGAGTTAAGTTCAAGGTGCATAGTTTTTACATCTAGATGAACTAAAAATCATCTAATTTCATTGGTGGATCATTGGAAAAGCTTTTGTACAAGTCATGTACATTAAGCCCAAGGAATATGATCCAATATAGGTTTTCAAAAACATTTTAAAATCAATTTAGAAAACCTTGGTGAAGTCTATCTTTTGATAGCAATCACCATTGATGAAGTTGATACAAAGTAGGGCCAAAACATTGAAAATTTCAATGGTTTTGAACTTTGTGTCAATTTCACTATTTTATGGGTAAAATATTTTTCTATCATTGTATTGGTCATAAGTATTATACATATGAATTTTTATGATTTTTCGATATACATATAATTATTTATGAATTTCCAAAATTCATTTCTGATAATTGAAATTCGGAAATTTCAGTTATCAGTCGACTGCCCTTGGTGCCAGTGGACTGATGGGAGTGGCAGTCGACTGATCTATGATAAAGTCGACTGCCATGCTAACTTCGGGAAAACAAGGTATGTTTGGCCCGTGTTCAGCTTCGGTAAAGGTCCCTAATAACTCCAAACCCTAGGATATGCTTTGGGAAGCATTATAAAGGGTGAAAATCTATTGGATATGGATTAGGAGAGTTGTTTAGGGTTTGTATCAAATTTAAGGATGGGAGAGTTCATGTTTGAATTTTGAACCTTATTTTTGATGTTTTAGAGTTCCTATTGGCTTAGGGACTTCTCAAGGACATTGTTGGTGCAATGGTCAAGGGGGAGCAAGGCTTTAGGGGGAGGTATCCATCATGAGATGATGGATGGTATTTTTCCTCATGAGGAGGAAAATGGAATTTCGAGATACCCAATTTGGAAATTGGGAGAATGTATAGGATTGCCTCTCTTGAGTGATATGGGACTTATCACTAGGAAGATGGTAGGCATCCTAGGTATTTTTTGGACCAAGGGGGAGATTGTAAGATCTCATTGGGATATGAGACATTGACCTCCTTGGAGGGAACCTTTTTGATGTTAGTCAAAAAGGGGGAGAATGTTTTGGGGGAGAACTTATTGGGCAAATGACATCAATTGGGAAAATTGATGGGGATGATTGGTTTATGTTAGATGGTCTAACTCAATGGTTTGTTTGGTTTTTGTCAAACATCAAAAAGGGGGAGATTGTTGGTGCAATCGACCCAGGTCACGATTGACCAGGACTCGAGCTTGACTCGAGAGATGTTTTGATGTTCGACAAAAATATATGACAATGTAATTCTCATGGGAAAGTCCAAGTCTTGGGTACTTGGCATGGAAAGTCCAACATGGGTTGGAAAGGGAAAGTCCAATCTTAAGTCTTGGCATTTGAGAAGTCCAAGGGGTTTGATATTGGCAGTGTAAAGTCCAAGTGGGAGTCTTGGCAGCATAAGTCCAATGGTTGGCGACGTAAAGTCCAAGCGGAGTCTTGGCAGTGTAAGTCTAATGTTCCTTGGCGGCGTAGACACCGTTAGCATGACATAGCCGATGGAAGCATCTGAAGGCTAGCGCAATGGATGAACAAGTCATGGATGACTTGGAGGGATCTGAGAGGCGTGAGGCTGACGGAGATGGCTAGAAGGCTTAGGTATAGGCTAAGGGTGGTCTAGGAAGTATGGGGGAACCATACTTGGGTTAAAACCTCATGTTTGAAGTGTGTCAGTCGACTGGTGCCATGTGACAGTCGACTGGCGTGAGTCAACTAGGGTTTGACTATGGGAATTGGCTCAGCAGTTGACTCCCAGAGATGGGCAGTCGACTGATTGGCCAAGCAGTCGACTGATATTATGATCAGTCAACTGGTACTCAATTTTTCGGGCACATAATAGAGTCTGACTCGACTGCTAGGGTTAGCAGTCGAGTGGAGGCTTGATTAATCGACTGATGGTCATTATCAGTCGACTGATGATGAATCCGTTGGACTTTTCCAGCGTGGATCTAGCCGTTGTCTCACAACAACAGTGGCATCAGTCGACTGATGGTCATGAACAGTCGACTGATCAGCGATTTCCAGCACAGGTTGAAGCTTTAAATGGAGCTTTTGAAGGAGGAAAATGCCAAGGTTCTTTGAGACATTTTGGGGCGAGTTGCTGCTGCAATTCAGGGTCTCCAAGTGGTAGTCGATCAACCTAGCAAGCAAGCATTCAAAAGAGTTTTGTGTAAAGTTTTCTTTGCATCACTTGTTGTATTTCATATTGTATTTGCTTGTTGTATTTAGTTTATTGTTGTAAACTATTGTAAGAGGTTTCTCCGCCTCGACTTGTGTCGAGAAGGAGTTATTGCATAGTGGTGGTGATTGGCATCGCTAGGGCTCTTTAGAGCTCGATCCGTGGAGTAGGAACCGTTTGGTTCTGAACCACATTAAATAGTTGTGTTTGCGTGTTTGTCTATTTCGTTATTGCATTATTTCTATTTCCACTGCACACTAACGAAAATTGTAGACGAACGCGAACCATTTCCATCAACGTAACAATTACAAGCTATTCACCCCCCCCTCTAGCTTCCAACGATCTCCTACAAGTTCTTGAACAAATACTTCCCACCTATCAAGACTACTCACATACGCCACCTAATCACAAGCTTCCGTCAGAAGGAAGGGGAGTCACTATTTGAAGCTTGGGATCGCTATAAGGGGCTACTCTACCAATGCCCCCACCATGGATTGGAAAGGTGGTTGGTGATCCACATCTTTTACAATGGGATCACGTACGCCACGAAGATGTCCCTTGATTCTGCTGCAGGAGGAGCACTTATGAATAAGACCATAGAGGAAGTAGAAGAGCTAATACAAGAGGTGGCCCAGAACCACCATCAATGGGCTTCCAAACGTGGTCACCCAGCTCCTGCGGCAGAACGATATGATGTCAACTCTGTTGACCACCTAACAACAAGGATGGATGCACTCGGCAGACGGTTTGACTCTTTAAATCCTGCATCTGCATATGCGTCAATTAATTCTAGAGAAAGAGCGGCAACATATCTGCAAGACCACTATGGAGGGCAGGGAATCTCAAATGAGCAAATTGAGCATGTTGATGCGGTTAAGGACTATAATCAAAGGTCCAACAACCCATACTCCAGTACCTACAATTCCGGATGGAGGAATCACCCGAATTTCTCCTATAAGAATAACTCGGGGAACTTTCAACCATCAGGAGGGTATGGGCAGCAGCAGAGCAATTGGCAGCAACAACAACAAAAGTCTAGACTGGAACTGATGATGGAAGACTTCATTGCTACCCAAACTAAGGCCAATGTAGAATTTTGTCGCCAACATCAGAAATTTGAAGAGTCACTTAGAGACTTGAAGGCCACTATCGACTATCTTGCAAGTCACACAAAGATGTTAGAGACACATATGGCCCAGATAGTCGTGTCGCAACCTATGAAGAGCTCTCCATTACTACCCAAGCCGAGTCAAGCTAAGGAGGAAGGAGTATACAATGAGAGAGTGGGGAAGAGTAGAAAATTCACCATGGGGTGTGTAGCCATGATTTCCACCCTACCTGACCAAGCTGAAATTGAAGATAAGATTCCACCACAGCTTGAGGACCCCAGTGAATTTGTTATCCCCTGCTCGATTTATGGGGAAAGCTTCGATGAAGCACTGTGTGACTTGGGGTCATCAGTAAGTGTAATGCCCTATGCATACTATCTGAAGATGGGACTGAATGGGCTCCAACCAGCGAATCTTGGTATTCGTATGGGGCACGACTCAGTCAAGGAATCCGTCGGCTTACTAGCACACGTGCTTGTGGTTGTCGAGAACTTGGTGATCCATACAGATTTCATTATACTCGACACAGGACAAAATTCCCATAATCCCATCATCTTGGGAAGACCCTTTCTGGCAACTGCGGGGTCGTGCATAGACGTAAAGGTGTTGGGTTTTTCCGAGCCGCAAAAACCGCTTTTTGCGTTGCGGAAACCTCGGAAGCCCCCGTCCACGGATCCGTGCGAAGAAGTATTAAAACAAAACATGTATGTGCTTGTATAAAAACCCTAGATCTACCTTAGATCTAAGAGATAAGATCATTACCCTCGATGCGATGCCCTTCGCAAATCCCGCTCGTCCAAAAGTCCGCCGGAACTCGAGAGTGTCAAGTGCACACTCCTCTATGGTATCCACACAAGCAATAGGTGGAGAGAAATGCCTTAGAGTGTGCTAGCACTCCCTTAGGAATTTCGGCCAAAGATAGGGATGGGAGAGGGAGAGCTTGAGAGGAAAGGTTCCAAGGTTGAAGATGAAGTAATGAGAGTAACTCATCAAATGAATTCACCCTCATGAAACCCCTAAAGTGGCCGGCCACTTCAAGGAGAGGGAGTTACATGCATGCATGTAACTCCCATGTCCCTTGGTCTCCCTCATGAGGTGGCACCAATTGACAAAGTCAATGATGATGTGGAGCATCATCATTGGCCGGCCATGCCTAGTCATCATCATGACATGGCATTTGGTCAAGTCAAACTTGACCTTTCATCTTCCCTCTCAAGTCAAGTCAAACTTGACCTCTAATCTCCCATGGTTGATCAAATCTAACCACTTGACTCAAGTCAATTTAATATAATGAATCTCTATTCATTAATTTAAATTGATTTGATGAATCAAATCTCAATTAGACTCATTCAACACTTGAATCAACTTGAGTCTAACTCAATTAGTCTAATTTGGATTACTCTTAATCCAATTTGGTTAATCCCATGAACCTAATCCTCATGGTTCATCATATGAACCTAATCTCCATCTAATTGCTCTTATGTGTGTGACCCTATAGGTTCTTGTAACGTTGGCAATGTCCCTAAACCGATTTTGGAACATAAGCAATGAGCGGTATCTAGCAACACATCATTGCTACCCAAGTTACAAGAATGTTGAGCTCCAACATCACCTTTGTGACTACTAATTGTGACTCTCACAATATGTGACAATGTCCCTCTATCCTTGACATCTAGAATGACCAATCGAGGCATAGACCGTGTCATCCTCGGTACAATCTAAATCTTGAACTCCAAGTAGACTCACTCTAATCAAATGAGCTCAATATCTTATATTGACTCATTTGGGCATGGCCATGCACTTTGTGGTCTCACTCTATCAAGAATATCGATGTCACCCCCGTCATATAGGAGGGATAGATCCCATCTACATCACTCACATCCCTCCGCATAATTCGTTACATACCCAGTAATCGCCTTTATAGTCCACCCATTTACGGGTGACGTTTGACGAAGCCAAAGTATGCAATTCATTATGTAGGGAACCATGGTGACTTCAGGTCTAAGGACTAATAGTCATACTAATAGCCACATGAGAAAGTATATGACACTCATATAACGATCCATGATACTTTCTCATGGCGGGTCATTCAGTATACATTCTCCAATGCATACCCATGTGTCAACTTGATATCTCATATCCATGACTTGTGAGATCAAGTCATCTTGTTGACCTACATGCTAGTCTCTATGCATTAACATTGTCCCTGAATGTTAATACTCGACTAGGAATGATTAAGAGTAGTGTTCTCTATATCATCTCATTATCGATTCAACCAATCAATTGATATAGATAAGAACCTACTACTCAAGGACATTATTATATTTAGTTATTTGGCACCAATACAAGTAAATATAATAACCATGCCTTTATAAATAGGAATATGATACAATAAAGTCCATACAACAATCATCACATGATTGGCTCTAGGGCTTTCACTAACAATCTCCCACTAGCACTAGTGCCAATCATCGTAGTATCAAATACCCAATGACCTAGTGTGACCATCATGCTTTTTCTGTGCCAAAGCCTTGGTCAAGGGATCTGCGATGTTAGCCTCTGTGGGTACTCTGCAAATCTTCACATCTCCTCGATCGACAATCTCACGAATGAGATGGAAGCACCGATATATTCGGCCTCTGTTGTAGAATCAATAACTGTGTCCTGCTTGGAACTCTTCCAGCTCACAGTGCTACCTATTCAAGCAAAACACGAACCCTGACTGCGATCTATAATCATCCTGGTCAGTTTGGAAGCTGGCATCGCTGTAACCCTTTACAGCTAGCTCCTCATCGCCTCCAAATATCAAGAAATATTCTTTAGTCCTTCTCAAGTACTTAAGAATATTCTTGACTGCTATCCAGTGATGCTCACCTGGATCTGACTGGTATCTACTCGTCATGCTCAAAGCATACGAGACATCAGGACGAGTACACAGCATGGCGTACATGATAGATCCTATAGCAGATGCGTAAGGGATCTTATCCATGCGGTCTCTCTCCTCTCTAGAAGAGGGACTTTGAGTCTTCGAAAGACTCACACCATGTGACATCGGCAGAAGTCCTTTCTTGGAATTCTGCATGGCAAACCGTAGTAATACGTTGTCAATATATGTACTCTGACTTAGGCCAAGCAATCTCTTAGATCTATCTCTATAGATCTTGATGCCTAGAATACAGGCTGCTTCACCTAAGTCCTTCATTGAGAAGCACGTCCCCAGCCAAGTCTTCACAGACTGTAGCGAAGGGATGTCATTCCCAATGAGTAGTATGTCATCCACATACAATACAAGGAACACAACTGTGTTCCCATTAACCCTCTTGTAGACACAGGGTTCATCTTCATTCTTGATGAAACCAAACTGTTTGATCGCATCATCGAATCGAAGATTCCAGCTCCGAGAAGCTTGCTTTAGCCCATAAATGGACCTTTGCAGCTTGCATACCTTCCCAGTATGCTGTGGATCTTCAAAACCCTCAGTTGTGTCATGTACACATCCTCGAGTAAGTTTCCATTCTGAAATTTGTTTTTGACATACATCTTCCAGATCTAATAATCGTGGTATGCTGCAATAGCAAGCAAGATCCGAATGGACTTAAACATCGCCACCGGAGAAAAGGTTTCATCATAGTCAATACCATGAATTTGCTTGAAACCTTTAGCCACCAATCGACCCTTATAGGTATGCGTAAGTCCATCCATGTCAGTCTTTCTCCTAAAGACCCACTTACACCCAATGGGTTTGACCCCTTCAGGTGGATCAACCAAAGTCCATACTTGGTTGGTGTACATGGATTCCATCTCGGATCTCATGGCGCCTAGCCATTTCTCGAACTGGGCTCATCACAGGCTTCTCGATAGGAGGTAGGCTCATTCTCAATGAGCATAACGTCATCATGGTCGACAAGAGAAATGAGTATCTCTCAGCCGACGACGCACCCTATCGGACTGCAAGAGGTAGGTCTATTGAATGTGGTTGTTCCACAACTCTTTGTGCAACAACCTCATCACCCACAACACTTTGTGGTTCCTGTTCAACCTCCATCAAGGCCTCAGTGCTATGGTCCTTATCTTGAATTTCTTCAAGATCGAAGGTACTCCCACTAGTTTTTCTAGAAACAAAATCCTTTCTAGAAAAACCCGGTCTTTGCCACAAACACTTTGTGCCGATCGAATGTAGAAGTAATATCCCTTTGTATCCTTGGGATATCCAACAAAATAGCACCTATCAGATTTGGGTCCCAGTTTGTCTGAGACTTGACGTCGAACGTAAGCCTCACAACCCCAAATCCTCATAAAAGACATCTTGGGATTTTTCCCTGTCCATATCGTATATGGTGTCTTTACCACAGCCTTGGATGGTACGGTTAAGGGTAAAGGTCTGTGTCCAGAGCATATCCCCAAAAGGATATAGGAAGATCTGTGTGACTCATCATAGATCTACCATATCCAATAGGGTACGATTCCTCCTTTCGGATACACCATTCCACTGTGGTGTTCCAGGAGGAGTGAGTTGGGATAGAATCCCACACTCAGCTAGATAGTCACGAAACTCATGGCTAAGGTATTCACCACCTCGATCTGATCAAAGTATCTTAATACTCTTGCCAAGCTGGTTTTGTACTTCATTCTTGAATTCTTTGAACTTTTCAAAGGATTCAGATTTATGTGTCATAAGATACACATAACCATATCTACTGAAGTCATCAAGAATGTAATGAAGTACACCAGAACCACCTCTAGCAGCAACATTGAAAGGACCACATACATCACTATGTATAAGTCCTAACAAATCTGTTGCTCTTTCGCTATGTCCACTAAAGAGAGTCTTGGTCATCTTGCCTAAAAGGCAAGACTCGCATGTCTCATATGATTCAAAATCAAATGAGTCTAGCAGCCCATCCTTATGGAGCTGAGATAAGTGACTCTCATTTATGTGACCTAAGCGACAATGCCAGAGATAGGTTTGGTTCAACTCATTTGACTTGAACCTCTTGGTACTTATGTTATAGATAGGGCTCTCTAAGTCTAGAAAGTAGAGTCCGTTCATTAGAGGTGCACTACAATAGAACATATCATTTAAATAAACTGAACAACATTTGTTCTTTATTATGAATGAAAATCCTTTCTTGTCCAAACAAGAAACTGAAATGATGTTCTTAGTTAAAGCGGGCACATAACAACATTCTTCTAATTCTAGTACAAGCCCAGAGGGCGAGAGATAGATCATAAGCTCCACAAGAACCCTTGCTCCATTGCCTACTCGTAGAGGTCCACCTCGCCTTTGTCAATGCCTTGCTATTTCTCACCGCACATTGGTACAAATGTGAGATGCACATCCGATCTAATACCCATGATGAAGAAATAGATAGATTGACTTCTATAACATTTATACCAAGTAGAAGTCTCACTTCTCTTCTTAAGATCTTCCGGTATGCCTTGCGCTTACGCTTCCAGGTCTGCTTCCTTGCAAGGGAAGGAAGCCTTCTTCCTTGGCTACCCCTCCTTTGGGTTTAAGTTCTTTGCCTTGCCCTTGGCTTGGGACTTTCCCTTACCTTTAGGCTTGCCCTTGCCTTTCTTTTTGCACCATCAAAATGGTGTCGATTTTACCCTTCTTAAGGTTAAGCTCTAGCTTCTCAACATGCTTTGAGCATTTCAGTAATGACTTATCAATTTCATTCATGTTATAATTCATGACAAATTGATCGAAGGCTCTTGGCAAAGATTGCAAGATTAGGTCAGTGGCCAGCTCTTGGCCAAGTGGGAATCCCAGCCTTTGTAGGTTTTCTACGTACCCAATCATTTTGAGTACATATGTACCTACGGGAGTCCCGTCTTGCATTTTGGACCCAAATAATGCCTTAGAGACTTCATATCTCTCATGCCTAGCTTGTCCTTGATATAGTTGACGAAGATGTCCAACCATATCATAAGCATTCATGAACTCGTGTTGCTTCAAGCTCGTAGTTCATGGTCGCGAGCATTAGACATGACACATCTAATGCATCATCTTGATGCTTCTTGTAAGCATCTTTGTCACTCGTGAGGCATTGGCGGAGGTGCCTCCTAATGGGCCGCTCCAGACGTCTGACTTCCTTTCTTGGGTGAGAACATTCTCGGTTCTATCACCCAGAAATTTGCTCCATTGAGCTTGTCCTTCTCGAGATCAGAGAGAGAGTGTTCGTGTTTGTTGACATAGTAATCTACAACATACAATGCAGGATTAATATCATATTCCTTTTATCATTTAATTAGGCCTTTAATAAAATGATGCTCCCACTAAATTATAGGAATTTTGTAGAATCGAGTTATGGATGTGGTCCAACCACTTTTACTAGAGTCATACAAACTAGCTATACTTCTTGCGGGACAAGATCCACATCATACTAAGCCTTGAGTTAGCTTTGGCTAAATCGCCCAAGACTTAGTACGATCGGTGGGTAACACATTACCGATTACATCTCTATGCAACTCTTGTTTATAGGATTAAGACCCACATTTACAAAAGACCTTGAGTTAGCTTTGGCTAAATCGCCCAAGATTTAGTGTAAATGCGATCTTAACCTATCTTTCCAACGATTGGAATATGCCTATAGTTCTACTCGATCCAATTGAGTTAACTAGTTTTGCTCAATCTAATTGAGCTTACTCTAACCTGAGTCATGATAGGCGGGACCAAGATTGTCCCTCCGCACCCTACCAAGATAATATGCGTTGCTCTACTTTGGCGGATTCAACAACAACAAATGATCGAGGTAGTGATGGGTATCAAGGCTTGTAGGCATTTTCGAGTTGATTCGATTATGATCTAATCTAATCGTAATGTGTATCTTATACGCATTTAGGCCTTTATTATCCTATATTAGCATGCATCATATACATACATTAATTATTCTAGCATGCATCATATACATACAAGAAAATTAACCTAGCATGCATCATATACATACAAACATGTTTCTACTAGCATGCATCACATACATACAAGCAAAATCAATTAAATATACATATATATATATCAACATATATATATATCATTAAATGTGATATAGTCATGGCCCTACTACGATCTTCTCAAGCCAATGAGAAGATCGGACGGTCAACCTAAGGCTAGCGGTTTCTCCAAGCGCTTCCTTTGACCGCCATGTGTCGTCGTCACCCTTCTCGTAAGCTCGTCTTCAAGTGGACTTTCCACCGCTCCATTTTTGTACATTACAAATATGAAACTCGAGTTACATTCGAGTCTAAAACTATTTATAACTAGAATATTAAAAGAATAGGTGCGACGCGCAGGTCGCAAACACTTTACAACACGCACAACCACAAAACGGCACGCAGGCCGTATTATGAATTACAACACACTTAATCCAATCCAATTGGGTTATTGGGCCATGACAATCACAGAATTATACATAATTCTAAATTATGTATTTTTACAGAAATTTCTATAATTTTTCCTAATTTATTTCGAATTTATGAGTCAACTCTCCATAACGGTCCCGCTAAGCGGTTTCCGGGCGCGATCGCGGGACATGGCCCCTTTCGGGGATAGGGGCAGCGCCCTACTAAAATAAACTTCGCGAGTGTCCCTACAATGATCTTACAGCGACTTAAGTCGCTGTCCCAAAAACCCAAAGCGAGAACTCGCCGATTCGGAGAGTTTTTCTCGACGGTTGAAGCCTACGAGTGTCCCAACACTCGTTGCTTCGACTCTACGAGAAAAATACCCAAAAATTCTATAAAATAAGAAAATTTACAGAAACATATAAATCTGTAATTTTTATATCTAATATAAAAACAACAAAAACGAAACACATACATGCTTCGCACGTGGCTCTGATACCACTGTTGGGTTTTTCCGAGCCGCAAAAACCGCTTTTTGCGTTGCGGAAACCTCGGAAGCCCCCGGCCACGGATCCGTGCGAAGAAGTATTAAAACAAAACATGTATGTGCTTGTATAAAAACCCTAGATCTACCTTAGATCTAAGAGATAAGATCATTACCCTCGATGCGATGCCCTTCGCAAATCCCGCTCGTCCAAAAGTCCGCCGGAACTCGAGAGTGTCAAGTGCACACTCCTCTATGGTATCCACACAAGCAATAGGTGGAGAGAAATGCCTTAGAGTGTGCTAGCACTCCCTTAGGAATTTCGGCCAAAGATAGGGATGGGAGAGGGAGAGCTTGAGAGGAAAGGTTCCAAGGTTGAAGATGAAGTAATGAGAGTAACTCATCAAATGAATTCACCCTCATGAAACCCCTAAAGTGGTCGGCCACTTCAAGGAGAGGGAGTTACATGCATGCATGCATGTAACTCCCATGTCCCTTGGTCTCCCTCATGAGGTGGCACCAATTGACAAAGTCAATGATGATGTGGAGCATCATCATTGGCCGGCCATGCCTAGTCATCATCATGACATGGCATTTGGTCAAGTCAAACTTGACCTTTTATCTTCCCTCTCAAGTCAAGTCAAACTTGACCTCTAATCTCCCATGGTTGATCAAATCTAACCACTTGACTCAAGTCAATTTAATATAATGAATCTCTATTCATTAATTTAAATTGATTTGATGAATCAAATCTCAATTAGACTCATTCAACACTTGAATCAACTTGAGTCTAACTCAATTAGTCTAATTTGGATTACTCTTAATCCAATTTGGTTAATCCCATGAACCTAATCCTCATGGTTCATCATATGAACCTAATCTCCATCTAATTGCTCTTATGTGTGTGACCCTATAGGTTCTTGTAACGTTGGCAATGTCCCTAAACCGATTTAGGAACATAAGCAATGCGCGGTATCTAGCAACACATCATTGCTACCCAAGTTACAAGAATGTTGAGCTCCAACATCACCTTTGTGACTACTAATTGTGACTCTCACAATATGTGACAATGTCCCTCTATCCTTGACATCTAGATTGACCAATCGAGGCATAGACCGTGTCATCCTCGGTACAATCTAAATCTTGAACTCCAAGTAGACTCACTCTAATCAAATGAGCTCAATATCTCATATTGACTCATTTGGGCATGGTCATGCACTTCGTGGTCTCACTCTATCAAGAATATCGATGTCACCCCCGTCATATAGGAGGGATAGATCCCATCTACATCACTCACATCCCTCCGCATAATTCGTTACATACCCAGTAATCGCCTTTATAGTCCACCCATTTACGGGTGACGTTTGACGAAGCCAAAGTATGCAATTCATTATGTAGGGAACCATGGTGACTTCAGGTCTAAGGACTAATAGTCATACTAATAGCCACATGAGAAAGTATATGACACTCATATAACGATCCATGATACTTTCTCATGGCGGGTCATTCAGTATACATTCTCCAATGCATACCCATGTGTCAACTTGATATCTCATATCCATGACTTGTGAGATCAAGTCATCTTGTTGACCTACATGCTAGTCTCTACGCATTAACATTGTCCCTGAATGTTAATACTCGACTAGGAATGATTAAGAGTAGTGTTCTCTATATCATCTCATTATCGATTCAACCAATCGATTGATATAGATAAGAACCTACTACTCAAGGACATTATTATATTTAGTTATTTGGCACCAATACAAGTAAATATAATAACCATGCCTTTATAAATAGGAATATGATACAATAAAGTCCATACAACAATCATCACATGATTGGCTCTAGGGCTTTCACTAACAAAAGGCACACTAGATCTCCTTGGAGGTAGATGGGGAGATCATCCTCTTCAGCCTATCCGAGTGTAGAGCTCCCTTCCTAGACGGCTTCACTTTTAGTAGGGTAAAGTCGAGTCCACCAGAGGTAGATTCTGAGATGGATGAATGGAGGTTCACTGAACCTCCAGAGCCAAGTTGATAATGGAGTTTGGTCGAGCTAAACGACCTTAAACAAAGTTCTTCTTGGGAGGCAACCAAAGTTTAGTTTTTAGGTTTTCCTTTGATTGTATTGCATGCTTTTAGGTTAATTTGAACTTTGATTTCCATTTCATTTAGCATTAGGATCAGAAAAGAACTTGCTAGGTAAAAATAAATCAATTTTTAGCTTACACGGCGAAGCATGTGAGAAAATTCGGACCATTGTGCATAAAAGGAGAGAAGAAGGGGACACACGGCCTGGCTGTGTGTTTCCCCACGGTCGTGCCCGACCAACCCAAGGCACACATGACCTGGCCATGTGTTTTCACACGGCCATGGAGTGCAGGGTTAAGTAGGGCATGCCATGTGTTTTCATCCCATTTGCTCAGTGTGTTTTGATTTTCTTGCCCTAGCCGTATGGATCCTTCATCCCCACCACCTAGAAGCCTTTCCAACCCTTTAGGAGCCCCAAAAAAAGAAGTAAGGATGAGCAGGATGCAAGTATGTCGGCCTATGATTTTTTGGAGTTCTAATCGCGCCTCGATGATATATACGCCGAGCAGCAGACGCAGAGGCAGCGATAGGAGGAGCAGAGCGCCTACACCCATGCAGAGTTTCAGGGCTTCCGGGAGCACTTTCAGTAAGCCGAGGAGTTATACGATGAGGCCCGCATCTACTTCCAGGAGGAGGCTACCTGTCGCCAGGCAGAGGCCGCCTACCGCCAGGAGATGCAGCATCATATGCGAGACCAGTAGGCACAGTGGGCTAGGGAGCAGGAGCACCGAGTAGCTGCTGCATCCATGAGCTCTCAAGTCGACCACATGTACATGTGACATCAGCGGCTCAACAGCAGGTTCTCCCAGGATCCCGAGATGTCGAGGCTACCAGACTTTCCACCTCGTCCACCATATTAGATGTATGCTTTCATTTAAGTCTGGGGGACCCCAAGATTTGTTTTATTTTGTTTCTAGCAGTAGTTTCTTTCCTGATGTTTGCATTTTAGTTAGCATTCATTTATTCATGCATTAGATGTTTAGTTTCTTTCAGCACTTAGTTTTTGCTACCTATAAGCTGCCTCAGTAGTATTTGTAAAAGTTTTCTTCATGAGTTGCTTCCATGGATAGTTTAACTTCATTTACCTCGTGGTATTTTATTTTATTTGCTCTGAATGAATGTTCTAGACTTACACTAGTTAGCTTTTATTTTACACCTACACATGACGAACATTCTGAAAGGGAGAGTCTAGTATATACCTAGTTATGATTCATCTCAGTAGTCTAGGACTTTGGAATCCATAGGTGACCCTAGATTTAGCATTTTAGTCATTGGAGATGCTCGGATTGTGGAAGCTCATTCGAAAAAATCAAAATCTCAAAAGAGAGAGAGAAAAAGAAATGAAAAAAAAAAGAGAGAAGAAAGAAGAAAAAAGAGATTTTGAGGGATTAAAAAAAAAGTTGTCGTGGGTGGAAATGGTTAGGTGCCCCTTTGAGACTGAGTTATGTTACTAGGGAAACACCTATCAATTTCTCTCAATACCGAGTACGCCATTGAGACTTTGTGCTAGATCTAGAGAACGACCCTCACTTTGGGCAGGTAAGTGCCTAAGAGCCGGAGACCTTAGGAAAGCTATAGGGTGATGACTTAACTTATGATGGAATGAGTATCCCTTAAGAAGATTTGCTTGACACGAGCACGAGGAGCTAACTTAGTGAATTTCTAGAACATATCTATTTTGCTTTGATTGTAAATACCACTTGATAAATTTAGTTAACATGTTACGTATGGAACAATACCTTTTTAAAAAATTTCATGGCACTGAGGTTTGCATGAGGACAAGCAAAGATTTAAGTCTGGGGGAATTGATGTGAACAAAATATATAGGGTTTTAGGAGTAGTTTTCGCTCACATCTCATTACATTTTATGTTTGTTTCATGCATATTTCACTTTGTTTTGCATGCATTTCCTGTTTTCTGGTTCGGAGATCTCCTCTTTGTATTTTTGTGTGCAGGATAGCATTTTATAGGAAAAGGCGCACTTTCGGAGCAAAAGAAGGGCATTTTGTAGCTGGACGCATAAGATAACATGGCTAGGGCATGTGTCTACACATGGCTAGGGCGTGTGTCTACACACGGCCGTGTTCAGAGGGTGAAAATGGCCGCCACAACCTAACACATAGCCAGGCCGTGTGTTTTCACACGATCGTGTGGCGGCCAGATAGATTGACACGATTAGGGATTTTTCCGGATTTCGCAGTGATCCGGCATGATGTCTATATAAAGGAAGCTCCGCCCAAACCCTAGGGGAGGACGAGGAGGAGGCATGATGGCTGGGATGGCACTCCGAAGCCCTAAAAAGCTTCAGGGACTCGCATTGGGGAAGAAGAACGACGCTGGAGATCCAAATTCTGCACCTCAACGCTAGAGAGAAGGGTTGCATTGCATTGTAATTCATATTTCTTAACCGTTTATCATTGTATCCATGAATTCCATAATGTTTTGTGATTCTCTTCTCGTATCCATGAAGTAGATTCTGTTGGAGCATAGGTGGCTAGCTAGAGGGGGGTGAATAGCCCTCTTTCGCATACGGTGGAATTCATTCATTGATTGTCTACAAATATGATTAGCGCAAGCGGAAATAAAAAAGACAATACAAAGGAAATGCTAAAAAACTGATATAACATGGTTCACGCCCTTACCGCTAATCCACGGACCGATTCATTCCAGGTGAATCATGCCTTGAACTTTCCACTAGTCTCTCCTTTGCACAAAGCTAGGTGGAGGTAACCTTTCTTACAAGAAATCTCTCCTCTTACAATAAGATGAAAATAAACACAAGGAAGAGGAGGAGAATCATTTTGGGCACTTGGGAGATGTTTAGCAATGAACCATTAGCCTCCCAAGATAACCCAAGGCTTCTTTTTATAAAGAAGAAGCCTTTCTTCCGGTTGGCCGTCTGGCAGTAGACTGAAGCCTCGATCAATCGACTGCTCCTGTAGCCGTTGCCCAATAACGGCTTCTTCCACGTTGGATTTCATCCAATGGCTCCCACATCAGTCAACTGATCGTCCCATCAGTCGACTGACAGAGCCAATAGTCGAGTGCTAGAAGCAAGCACTCGACTGATAACCATTCTGTGCACAAAACCCTTGCGATCAGTCGACTGCTTCCATCAGCAATCGACTGATGGTTTCGACAGTCGAATTCCAACCCTTTGCAGTTGACTGCTGTTACATAAATCTGACTTGAACACCAGTCGAGTCAACACTCGACTTGGAGCAGTCGACTGCCATGTCATGGCAGTCGACTAATGTCGGGAAATCCCATCCAACACAACCAAATGGCCAAGTTTCACATGCGATCTACCCCGTCCCGGCCACGTCCCTCGGATGCACCAAGTGCATTGCTTCGCAGTGCCATCCTTCGCATCTTGCCCTGAAGTCTACTTCCTCCGGCTTCACTCCAATGCTCCTCGTCCGGCGGTCCCTCAGATGTACCAAGCGCACGGCTTCCGCAATGCATCTTTCATCGACTCAAAGACCGAGTCTTGAGAGGTGAAACTTGCCAATGCTCCATGTGCAAATTACTAAGGCTTGCATGACTTTAACACACACATTAAATCCATTACAATCCTAACTTAAACCCTTTACCACACACATCAAAACCATATCACATGGGTTGATTGCCCTAACAATCTCCCCCTTTTTGATGTGTGGTAATCCGTTTAAGTTAGGTAAAAATAATAACATAAAGCATAAGGCAAGAATGCATGTAAATAAAAACATGAGTATCAAACTCCCCCTTAAACATGCAACTCCCCCTTAAGACATGCTAAATTTTCTTTTTTAGCATGATTAACTTAAACCTATCAATTCTCCCCCTTTGACACCATCAAAAATATTAATTAAATGTTATACACGTATGGCATCAACTCTAATGGAAGAATATACCAAAATCCACTCAAAACCTGATAAAAATAGGTTAATGTGCTCGTGCACAGTACATCAGTCGACTGAATCAGACTATCAGTTGACTGACACATAGTTTTCAGGATTTTTTGATTTTTCGAGTGAATTTTAGAAATGCACCAGAAATTATAAAAAATTCAAAAAATCATGAAATTTGAAATACATATATCTTGTGAGTTCCTGTATAAGTGAAAAATAATTTTTCATGAAAATTCATTTTATTTTTGAAAGTTAGGAAAAAATGAAAAAGTTACAAAAATGTCTAAAGTTTGTATCCATTTTAAAGTCTAGTTTTGCCTTGAAATTTTTTAAAACATGAACTCACTGTTTGAAAAGAATAAAATGGTTTTAAAACATTTAAAATATCCAATCATGATCTTTGGTCAATATGTCTATGAATTAAACATATACTTTCCCCATGATTGGTCTATTATTGCTCTATTGATACACTTAATGACCCATCTAAATGCCATAAGCATTTGTGGAACATTTGTATCATCCTATCATCTCACCCATTGCTATGTTCTCAATCAAGTTAGCCTTATAGTGGGATGTGAGATGTTCCTAAAGGTATTTGTACTTAACCAAAATTTTATGCATTTCTACTCATGGTTAAGTATCATCCTAAAAACCCAATCATGAACATGCATCAAGAATTATCAATCGTGATCATAAGTCATCAATCATTGCATATCATGATTATAAATTATATAATTGAGCATGAATCATGATTTAAACATTCAATTTATGGGTTATACATTATCATCACCCAACACTCTGTTAAAAATTTATAACCCACACCATCCTAAGTCAACCAAATAATATGATATAGATAAAGTCCACTATGGTTGACTATTCTAGGGTTTTCCTAACCCTTAAGGATGGATTTAGGAACCCAATACAAGTTCTTTCCTATGGGGTTCACTAAATATTCCTTAGGGATCCATTTTCTAGCAATTGTTTTATTTTTGGCTTGACCCCTAGCAATTAGGCAATGATAGGCCTTTTCATTTATATTTCCCTTGTAACCTAGGCCTTTCCTATTAAAGCTTGCCCTTTGGCTCCCTATGATCATGTTCAAAGTATTGGAGCCCATGGTGAATTTCTCTAGGTCTTTATTTAAATGATCTACCTTTTCCCTTAATGCCCTATTTTCTTCAATACATGCATCATTTACATTAAAGAGCATGTAATCATCATGTGAGCATGTATTATCAAAACTAGAAGACAAAGCATTATCATTCACATTTAAATATGATTTTTCTAGCTTTTCTTCTAGGGCCTTAATTTCATTTTTCATGCTTTTGTTTTCCTTTTTAGCCCTAAATAATTCCTTAGTTAAGCTAGAAATCATTGACATAATTTTCTTGGGAGGGAGATTTGTTACCTCACTTACCAAATTCCCTTCCGATGATGAGGATAAAGATGAGGACGCTCCCCCTTCACTTGAGCTCTCCTCCTTGCTAGTGCTTCTTTCTTCTTCCTCGGAGGAGGTGGAATCCAAATCGTCTATTCCCATAAGAGCAAGATTTGTGAAGGCGTCTTCTTCAGATGATGAGGATGATTGATCATCCCAAGTAGCCTTGTGTGCCTTTGCCTTCCCTTTCTCCTTGGTTTTCTTCTCTTCTTCCTTTTTCTTGCTCCCTTTCTTCTTTTCTTCTTTCTTTCTCCTTTCCTCCTTGCTTTTGTTCAAGAGAGGACAATCATCTCTTATATATGCCTCTCCTTGGCAATTGTAGCAAATTATCTTCCTCCTTGGCCTTCTCCTCCTATCATTAGATTTGTTAAATTTAAATTTTTTCAAATCATGTCTTACCTTCCTTACCATGTATGCTTCTTCCGTGCTATCCATGGAGGAGGAGGAGTTATCATCGGATGAGGAGGGAGTCTCCTTCTTCTTCTTCCCCTTATTGGCTACTAGTGTCACTCCCCTTGATGGCTTGATGCTTGGTTCTTCAATTAGTCCTTCAAGCCTTGTTTCATGTAGCTCCATGGTGGAGAAGAATTCCTCTAGAGTGCTCACCTCTAGGTTCTTTGATATGTAGAAGGAGTCCACCATGGAGCTCCATTTTGAGGACTAGGGAAAGGCATCTATCGCCTTCATACCATATCCCGGTTCGAGATCTTCTCCCCTACACATGTTAGGCCATTAAGAATTTCTTTAAAACGAGAATGTAAGGATGTTACCTTCTCCCCTTTATTGAGTTTGATGTTATTGAGTTGGGAGCGTAGGACATCTCTTCTTGCAAGCTTTGCCTCAGAAGTGCCTTCATGAAGCTCTACCAATCTTTCCCACATCTCCTTGGGGCTTGCACACTCTCCAATCCGATTGATCTCTTGTTGGGGGAGCACGTTGAAGAGGTGGTGCTTGGCCTTTGAATTTGCAAGGTGATCCTCCCTTTGCTTCTTAGTCCACCTTGACTTCTCTAGTACTCTCCCCTCTTCATCCCAAGGCATCTCGAAACTGTTCTCCATTATAAGCATAATATCGAAGTCGATCTCGAAGAATACCTTCATTCTCTTCTTCCACCAAGAGAATTCACCTTCAAACTTTGGCGGATGGATGTTAGAGTCGGCCATTGTTGTTGTTGTGCTTGTTGCGGCGGTTAGTCCGGTGACAAACGACTTGGCTCTGATACCACTTGTTGGAGCATAGGTGGCCAGCTAGAGGGGGGTGAATAGCCCTCTTTCGCGTATGGTGGAATTCGTTCGTTGATTGTCTACAAATATGATTAGCGCAAGCGGAAATATAAAATACAATACAAAGGCAATGCTAACAAACCGATATAATGTGGTTCACGGCCTTGCCGCTAATCCACGGGCCGATTCATTCCAGGTGAATCATGCTTTGAACTTTCCACTAGTCTTTCCTTTGTACAAAGCAAGGTGGAGGTAACCTTTCTTACAAGAATTCTCTCCTCTTACAATAAGATGAAAATAAACAAACGGAAGAGGAGGAAAATTGTTTTGGGCACTTGGGAGATGCTTAGCAATGAACCATTAGCCTCCCAAGGTAACCCAAGGCTTCTTTTTATAGAGAAGAAGCCTTTCTTCCCGTTGGGTGCCTAGCAGTCGACTGATGCCTCGATCAGTAGACTGTTTTTGTAGTCGTTGCACAATAATAGCTTCTACACATTGGATTTGATCCAACGGCTCCCACATCTGTCGACTGATCGTCCCATCAGTAGTAATAAAGATTATCGATCCCAAAGGGACTGGCATTCGAATACCAAATATTTTCAGTGGTTGTAATTGTTCGGATGTAACTCTAAGAGGTTTCAATTGGTGAAGGTTGTCGGTGGACTTTACTTTATACAGTGCCACACGGAGGAGGAAGGGAGTGTGTCGTGGTCTTCAAAGGTGGTTCTAGGACTTCAGTTTCGCTTGTGTATCACAAAACAATATTGTCAATTGGCGTTGTCTAGACATTTAGCTATGGTTTTGTGGAAGGGACATCATACACTCTCCCGTAGAGCCGCCACATCTACCGGGAGCTATCTCCGCCTAAAAGGATGAGATATATAGTAAGATGTTGCCAAATCAATCCCTATGATGAATCGTTTATGATTCCACCGCACCCTTCTACCCACAGTTACAGGAGATCAAGTTTACCCCTAGGTTTCTTGTATCAAATCCCCTAAATCTTAAATACAAGGGCTGTCACACCTCGTATCGCCTAAGCACAGTGGATAGAAAACCAAACACGCATAGATATAGTAAAAACAACTACCAATTGTCAAATCAAACTCAAAGGCAGAATTTAACATGAACCAACATTGTAATGTGCACACATGCTACTCCCTAATCCTAGAATCGAAAGTACTACACCATGTATATGAAGGAAGAATCACAAAGCATGTTTATGTTCAAATATATAAGGAATAAAATGCAAGAACAAAGAATTACAATGCTTCTGTGATCTTCTCTCCAGCGTTGATGTGCAAGGCGTGGACCTCCGACGGCGTTCCTCCTCCCTGTTGCGAGTTACCAAAGCTTTTTAGGGCTTCGGCATGCCGTCCTATCCGTCGTGCCTTCTCCCTAGGGTTTGGGCGAAACCATCCTTATATAGGCATCGCCTCGGACCGCTGCAAAATCCGAAAAAAGCCCTGTTGTGCAAATCTGGCGGGCCGCCACATGCCCAAGCCGTGTGCGGCCCTAGGGTGCTGATCTCGCCCATTGGGCATGACCGTGTGAATCCACACGCCCTGGTCGTGTCCCACTCTGCGTCTAGCTGCGAAATGTCCTTCTTTTGCTCCGAAAGCGCATCTTTTTAACCCAAAATGCTAACCTACACACAAAAGTCCAACGAGTAAACCTCCAAACCAGAAAATAGGATATGCGTGCAAAATAGAGTAACACATGCATGAAACTAACTTAAAATGTAACAAGATGTGAGCAAAAACTACTCATAAAACCCTATATGTTTTGCTCACATCACTTCCCCCAGACTTAAATCTTTGCTCCTCAAACAAACCTCAGTGCCATGAAATTTTAAAAAGATATTGTTCCATAATTAGCATGTTAACTAAATTTATCAAGTGGTATTTGCAATCAAAGCAAAATAAATATGTTCCAGAAATTCACTAAGTTAGCTCCTCGTGCTTGTGCTAGGCGAATCATTCTTAGGGGATGCCCGTTCCATGGTGAGTTAAGTCGTCACCCCATAGCTTTCCTAAGGTTTCCGGCTCTTAGGCACTTACTTGCCCAAAGCGAGGGTTGTTCCCTAGATCTAGCATAAAGTCTCAAAGGTGTGCTCGGTATTGAGAGAAATTGGTAAGTGTTTCCCCAGTAAATCTAACTCGGTCTCAAAGGGACACCTAGTCATTTCCACCCACGACAACTATTTTTTTATCCCTCATAATCTTCTCTCCCTTTTTTTCCTTTGTTTTCTTTTTCATTTCTTTTTTTTACTCTCTCTCTCTTTTTTTCTTTTCTTTTATTTTTAGGCTCACTGGGATTTTGATTTTTTCGAATGGTCTTACACAATCTGAGCATCTCCAGTAACTAAAATGCTAAACCTATAGTCACCTATGGATTCTAAAGTACTAGACTACTCAGATTAATCATAACTCGTTGTGTACTAGATTCTCCCTTTTAGAACGTTTGACATGTGTAAGTGAAAAAATAAAGCTAACCAGTGTAAGTCTAGAACATTCAATAGAGCGAATAAAATAAAATACCACGAGATAAATGAGGTTAAGCTACCTATGGGAACAACTCATGCAAGCAACTTTCAAAAATACTACTGAGGTAGCTATACAAATAACAAAAATTAAGTACTGAAAGAAACTCAACAACTCATGCATGAATAAATGAATGAAAATACCAGAAAAGAAACTACTGCTAGGAAACAAAAAAAAATAAACTTTGGGGTACTTTGGATCCTGGGAGACTTAAATGAAAATATACCTCTAGTATGGTGGACGAGGTGGAAAGTCTGGGAGTCTGGGCATCTGGGGATCCAGGGAGAACTTACTACTGAGTCATTGATGCCACATGTACATGTGGTCGATCTGGGAGCTGATGGATGTAGCAGCTGCTCGGTGCTCTTCCTCCCTAGCCCACTGCGCCTGCTGGGCATGCATGTGTTGCCGCATCTTCCTGCGGTAGGCGGGTTCATCCTGGCGACGAACAACCTCCTCCTGGAAGTATATGTGGGCCTCATCGTAGAACTCCTCAGCCCGCTAGAAGTGCTCCCGGAATCCCTGGAACTCCGCCTGTTCGTAGGCGTTGTGCTCCTCCCATCGCTGCCTCTGTGTCTGCTACTCAGTTTAAATGTCGTCGAGGCACAATCAGAACTCTGAGAAATCATAGGCCGACGTACCTGCATCCTGCTCAAAAGTAGAAAAAGGTGGTGGTGCAGGTGCAGACTCATATCAGCGTGGACTAGGTGGCCTCCAATGCACATGTGGACTGGAGGGAGAGTGACATAAAGATGGAGAGATGGGCGCCGATGTAGATGGTCCCTCATGTGGAGGGGACTCCACTACCAAGTCCAAGCGCCAGTTGGCACGTATAACGATGGTGGTATGATCCAGATCAGGAAGGCTAAGGGTCATTAGATTTTTCCTTACAAAGCATAAGGATTCTCCTTCTCTCACAATCATTTTCATAGCCATGCACACTCCTAGGTCGATCCTAGGGCTCCCCTCTATACTCTCTAATGTTGTGTAATCGTACCCCATCCTATGGCAAATGTGGGTAAGTAGGCCTCCCACATTAATCTCTCCTTGTGATGCTTTGCCCATCTTCACTAAGTGTCTGATGAAGTGGGGCCCTACATCGATGCTACTCCTTTCTTGTAGCATGTCCCATAGGCAAAGTAGCTCGCTAGCTCTAACTACACTGTCACTCTCCCCACGACCAAATATAGTACTGGCCTTGATGTGGTGGAGGTATCGAAAGATGGGATTTTGGAGGCGCAACGCTTTGGCCCTAGAAGGGTCATAAGCATGCTCTCCCGTCAACTCGGTCCAACATTCCCGAGAGTTGAACCCAATAGGGGTTCTTCTCTCTCCCGCACTCGGCAAGCCAAAGGATGAGTTCCATTGGTGAAGGGTCGACTCATGCTCAATGTTAAAAAGCCTAAAAGTTATCCTACCCTCCTCGTTCTCTCTTCCCGTTAAAATTTCCGCCTCTAAGGAACTTAAAAATTCTAGAACTATCCAAGGGTATGTTGGGTGTCTTATTCCCATCATCTCTTCCCCCCCCCCCTCCGCCCCCATTTTTGCAAATAGGACGTGAATATCACCCAACAACCCTAAAGACTCTAGAAAATCTACATCTAAGTACCTAGTAGCAGTGAGTTTACGAGTAGAGAGCATATTATATCTATCTCTATGTTCATTATTGCGAAAAAGAAGAGTGGGTAGGGCGTTACCCTCCTCCGAAGCTTGAGGGGCATCGACTCTCCTTGTTCGTCGCTCTGAGGCACCGGATCGAGGTGCTACTTTCTTGGTCCTCCTCATCCTTGCTCCTTTTGCCTTCCTTAGAGGTTAAAAGTGCTTCTAGATGGTGGGGAAGACGAAATCACACGGCTAGGGCAAGAGCTTTCGAAGCACACAACACAAATGGAGTGAAAACATACGCCTCACCCCTTTTAACCTCGCGCGACACGACCGTGTGAAAATGCATGGCCAGGCTGTGTGTGCCTCGGGTCAATCGGGCACGACCGTGGGAAAACACACGGCCAGGCTGTGTGTCCCCATTTCTCTCCCCGTTTTGTGTCAGAGCTCGAATTCTCTCACACCTTTCGCCGTGTAGGTTAATATGGATTTTATTTTTGCCTAGTAAAGTTCTTCCCCAGTCCTAACTCTAAATGGGATGGAAATCAAAACTAAAATCAAACAAATACAATGCAAATCAAAGGGAAATCTAAAACTAAACTTGGGTTGCCTCCCAAGAAGTGCTTTATTTAAGGTCGTTTAGCTCGACCGCACTCCACTATCAACTCGACTCTGGAGGTTCAGTGAACCTCCATTCATCCATCTCGGGATCTTCATCCGGTGGCCCTGGCTTAGCTCTTGCTGGAATCACATACTTCCCCGACGCGGGTTCTTGATTTCCCGTTCCAGTAGGACCAAATTCCATCTTATCCCCTCCCACTTTTAGGGTCAGCTTGTAATTTTTTACATCAATTACCATTCCTACAGTCGCTAGAAATGGTTGTCCCAGGATAACAGGTATCTTTGGATCCTCTTCCATCTCCATGACAACAAAGTCAGTTGGCAGTGTAAAGTTTCCTACCTTAATAGGAACATCTTCTAAAACCCCCAATGGGTAGCGGTATGTGTGGTCGGCCAGTTGTAGTGTCATAGTAGTGAATTTTAAATATCCTAACCCTACCTTTTTGCATAAGGTGTAGGGCATAAGACTCACACTTACTCCCAGGTCACAAAAGGCTTTGCTAATTAGCATCGTCCCTATATAACATGGAATATAGAAGCTCCCTGGATATTTTAGTTTATGCGCAGTCTCATTTTGGAGATAAGCGCTTGACTCCTCCGTGAGGGCCACTATTTTCGACTTTGCGAACTTCCTAAGATGCATCAGAATATCTTTCATGAACCTAGCGAACTGGGGCATTTGGTGCAGTGCTCCAAGTATAGGTACCTCTACTGAGATCGATTTCATCATGTCCAGAAATTTACCAAACTTAGCATCTTTCTTTGCATTCATCAATTGCTACGGGAACGGTACATGTAAGGGGTGGTTGAGCACTTGCGACAGGCTCCCAGTTCAATTCTCTGGCTTTTTTATTCTTGGTCTCCCCTAGAGGTTCTAGTGTTTCAGGTCCCAGGTCCCTTTCAGCAGCCGACCATCCTGGCATCTCTTTCAAAACACTCTCGCTTCGCAGCGTCACTGTCTTGCACTGTTCTACCGGATTGACCTCTGCTCTCCCTGGTAGCTTCCTCGGTATCCTGGAGATCTAGTTTGCGATCTGAGCTACTTGAATCTCTAGCGACTTCTGCCTGGAGGCAAGATCCCTTATCGATGACCCCAACCCTTCGATCATCATATCTGTCTGCGAATGTCGTCGCTGAAATTTAGTGTTCGCCTCCCGTTGCGTTCGAATGAAGTTCTCCAGCATATTCTCCAGACGGGTGTTAGAGGGTGGTGGTTGCCCATTCTCTCCCGGCGGTTGGAACCTCCCCAAGTTATTCTTATAAGGAAAATTTTGGTGATTCCTCCACCCCGGATGAGAAATGCTGGAGTATGGGTTATTGGACCTTGGGTTATAGTCCCTAAACACATCACAGTGCTCGATCTGGTCATCTAGGGTTCCTTGCCCTTCATGGTGGTCCTCTCGATACACTGCTACTCCCTCTCCAAAGTCAATGGCCGTGCATGCAGATGAAGGATTCAAAGATTCAAACCGTCTACTGAGCGCGTCCATCCTTGCTGCAAGGTGATCCACGGAGTTGACAGTGTATCATCCCGCTGCAGGTGTAGGTTGACCACGTTCGGAAGCCCATTGATGGTGGTTCTGGGCCACCTCTTCGATCAGCTCTTCCCTTCCTCTATGGTCTTATTCATCAATGCTCCTCCTGCGGCAGAATCTAGGGACATCTTCGTGGCGTCGCGATCCCATTGTAGAATATGTGAATCACTAGCCACCTCTCCAGTCCATGGTGGGGGCATTGGTAGAGTAGCCCCTTGTAGCGATCCCAAGCCTCGAATAAGGACACCCCGACCTTCTGGCGGAAGCTCATGATAAGATGGCGCATGTGAGCAGTCTTGCTTGGTGGGAAGTATTTGTTCAGGAACTGCTGCTCACATTGCTCCCATGTAGTGATGCTTCCCGAAGGTAGGGAGTGAAGCCATGTCTTAGCCTTATCCCGCAATGAGAACGAGAATAGGCTCAAGCGTATCGCGTCAGCAGGGACTCCGTTCATTTTTATCATCGAGCAGATTTCAAGAAATGCCTCAAGGTGCCGGTTCGAGTCTTCAGTCGCAGCTCCCCCAAATTGACTCTGTCGGACCATATGTATAAGTACTGGTTTAAGATCAAAGTTATTTGCCGAAATAGATGGTCCATCTATACTCGGCCTAAATCCTCTAGCGCTAGGAGCTACCTAATCCCGCAGAGATCGACTACCTATGTTCACTTTGGATGCGGCTTGATCCTCCATCCTTTGATGCTCTGCTTTCCGGCGATGAAAGGTTCGCTCAATTTCCAAGTCGATCGGAATTAGACCTTCTGATCCTAAACATCTAAGCATACGACGAACCAAGCCACAAAGTTAGGAGTGCTAATCTAATTCTAAGAGCAGAAAATAAAACAATCTAGCATATCAAAATCTAAGATGCAATAAGTAAATAGGAAACTACTGCTAAAAGTAAAAAAACTAAATCTAAATATGGAAAATATAGAACTAAAGCAAATGAAGCAAACTAAAAAGAAAATAAAGCAAGTAAATAAATCTAATCCTAAGTCTGATCCAATTTACCACTGTTCGATTTGATATTGAATCGATCAGTCCCCGGTAACGGCGCCAAAAACTTGATGTGCACGAACGCGGCCTCAAATCTCGCGATGAAGGTCGTCGAGGACTCGAAGCGTGCACTCACGCTCAAAGCCCGCAAGTGCTCGGATGTCATCATGTAATAAAGATTATCGATCCCACAAAGACTGGGATTCGAATACCAAATATTTTCAGTGGTTGTAATTGTTCGGACGTAACTCTAAGAGGTTTCAATTGGTGAAGGATGTCGGTGGACTTTACTCTATACGGTGTCACACGGAGGAGGAAGGGAGTGTGTCGAGGTCTTCAAAGGTGGTTCTAGGACTTTAGTTTTACTTGTGTATCACAAAACAATATTGTCAATTGGCGTTGTCTAGACGTTTAGTTATGGTTTTGTGGAAGGGACATCATACATTCTCTCGCAGAGCCGCCGCATCTACCGGGAGCTATCTCTGCCTAAAAGTATGGGATAGACGGTACGAGGATGTCAAATCAATCCCTACGATGAATCATTTTCGATTCCACCGTAGCCTTCTACCCATAGTTACAGGAGATCAGGTTTACCCCTAGGATCCTTGTGTCAAATCCCCTAAATCTTAAATACGAGGGTTGTCACACCTCGTATCGCCTAAGCACAGCGGATAGAAAACCAATCACGCATAGATATAGTAAAAACAACTACTAATTGTCAAATCAAACTCAAAGACAGAATTTAACATTAACCAACATTGTAATGTGCACACAAGATGCTCCCTAATCCTAGAATCGAAAGTACTACTCCATATATATGAAGGAAGAATCACAAAGCATGTTTATGTTCGAATACATAAGGAATAAAACACAGGAACAAAGAATTACAATGCTTCCGTGGTCTTCTCTCCGGCGTTGAAGTGCAAGGAATGGACCTCCGGCGCCGTTCCTACTCCCCGTTGTGAGTTATCGAAGCTTTTTAGGGCTTCGGTGTGCCGTCGTAGCCATCGTGCCTTATCCCTAGTGTTTGGAAAGAGCCATCCTTATATGGACATCGCCTCGGACCGTTGCAAAATCTGGAAAAAGCCCTAGTCGCGTAAATTTGGCGGGCCACCACACGGCCATGTGTTTCCACACGGCCATACCATGTACGACCCTGGGGTGCTGATCTCGCCCATTGGGCACAACCGTGTGAATTCACATGCCCTGGTCGTGTCCCACTCTGCGTCTAGCTACGAAATGTCCTTCTTTTTCTCCGAAAGCTCATCTTTTTAACCCGAAATGCTAACATGCACACAAAAGTCCAACGAGCAGACCTCCAAACGAGAAAATAGGAAATACGTGCAAAATAGAGTAACATATGCATGAAACTAACATAAAATGTAACAAGACGTGAGCAAAAACTACTCCTAAATCCCTATATGTTTTGCTCACATCACTTCCTTCAGACTTAAATCTTTGCTTTTCTTCAAGCAAACCTCAGTGCCATGAAATTTTAAAAAGATATTGTTTTATAATTAGCATGTTAACTAAATTTATCAAGTGGTATTTGCAATCAAAGCAAAATAAATATGTTCTAGGAATTCACTAAGTTAGCTCCTCGTGCTCGTGCTCGGTGAATCATTCTTAGGGGATGCACGTTCCATGGTGAGTTAAGTCATCGCCCCATAGCTTTTCTATGGTTTCTGACTCTTAGGCACTTACCTGCCCAAAGAGAGGGACGTTCCCTAGATCTAGCATAAAGTCTCAAAGGCGTGCTTGGTATTGAGAGAAATTGGTAGGTGTTTCCCTAGTAACCTAACTCGGTCTCAAAGGGGCACCTAGCCATTTCCACCCACAACAACTATTTTTTTATCCCTCATAATCTTCTCTACCATTTTTCCTTTGTTTTCTTTTTCATTTCTTTTTTTTACTCTCTCTCTTTTTTTTCTTTTCTTTTATTTTTCGGCTCACTGGGATTTTGATTTTTTCGAATGGGCTTACACAATCCGAGCATCTCCAATAACTAAAATGCTAAACCTAGAGTCACCTATGGATTCCAAAGTACTAGACTACTGAGATTAATCATAACTCGTTATGTACTAGATTCTCCCTTTCAGAATGTTTGACATGTGTAAGTGTAAAAATAAAGCTAACCAGTGTAAGTCTAGAACATTCAATAGAGCGAATAAAATAAAATGCCACGAGATAAATGAGGTTAAGATACCTATGGGAACAACTCATGCAAGCAACTTTCAAAAATACTACTGAGGTAGCTTTACAGATAACAAAAATTAAGTACTGAAAGAAACTCAACAACTCATGCATGAATAAATGAATGAAAATACTAGAAAAGAAACTACTGCTAGGAAACAAAACAAAATAAACTTTGGGGTACCCAACCCCCCAAACTTAAATGAAAATATACCTCTAGTATGGTGGAGGAGGTGGAAAGTCTGGGAGCATGGACATCTCTAGATCGTGGGAGAACCTACTGCTGAACCGCTAATGCCACATGTACATGTGGTCGATCTGGGAGCTGGTGGATGCAGCGGTTGCTCGGTGCTCCTCCTCCCTAGCCCACAACGCCTGCTGGGTATGCATGTGTTGCCGCATATCCCTGCGGTAGGCGGCTTCATCCTGGCGACAAACAGCCTCCTCCTGGAAGTATATCTAGGCCTTGTCATAGAACTCCTCAACCCGCTGGAAGTGCTCCCGGAATCTCTGGAACTCCACCTGCTAGTAGGCGCTTTGCTCCACCCTTCGCTGCCTCTATGTCTTCTGCTCAATGTAAATGTCGTCGAGGCATGATCGGAACTCCGAGAAATCATAGGCCGACGTACCGGCATCATGCTCAAAAGTAGAAAAAGGTGGTGGTGCAGGTGCAGACTCATGTCGGCGTGGACTAGGTGGGCTCCTATGCACATGTGGACTAGAGGAAGAGTGATATAAAAGGTTGAGAGATGGGTGCCGATGTGGATGGTCCCTCATGTGGAGGGGACTCCACTACCATGTCCAAGCGCCAGTTGGCACATATAGCGATGGTGGTACGATTCAAATCGGGGAGCCTAAGGGTCATCATATTTTTCCTTACAAAGCATAAGGAGTCTCCTTCTCTCACAATCATTTTCATGGTCATGAACACTCCTAGGTCGATCATAGGGCTCCCCTCTATACTCTCTAATGTTGTGTAATCGTACCCCATCCTATGGTAAATGTGGGTAAGTAGGCCTCCCACATTAATCTCTCCTCGTTTTGCTTTGCCCATCTTCACTAAGTGTCTAATGGAGTGGGACCCTACATCGATGCTACTCGTTTCTTGTAGCATGTCCCATAGGCAAAGCAGCTCACTAGCTCTAACTACACCGTCACTCTCTCCACGACCAAATATCTTATTGACCATGATGTGGTGGAGGTATCGAAAGACGGGGTTTTGGAGGCGCGACGCTTTGGCCCAAGAAGGGATATAAGCATGCTCTCCCATCAACTCGGTCCAACATTCCCGAGAGTTGAACCCAATAGGGGTTCTTCTCTCTCCCCCACTCGACAAGCCAAAGCATGAGTTTCATTGGTGAAGGGTCCACTCAAGCTCAATGTTAAAAAGCCTAAAAGTTATCCTACCCTCCTCGCTCTCTCTACCCGTTAAAATTTCCGCCTCTAAGGAACTTAAAAATTCTAGAACTATCCAAGGGTATGTTGGGTGCCTTATTCCCATCATCTCTTCCCACCCCATTTTTGCAAATAAGATGTGAATATCACCCAACAACCCTAAAGACTCTAGCAAATCTACATCTAAGTACCTAGTAGCAATGAGTTTACGAGTAGAGAGCATATTATATCTATCTCTATATTCATTATTGCGAAAAAGAAGAGTGGGTAGGGTGTTACCCTCCTTCGGAGCTTGAGGAGCATTGGCTCTCCTTGTTCGTCGCTCCGAGAAACCGGATTGAGGTGCTACTTGCTTGGTCCTCCTCATCCTTGCTCCTTTTGGCTTCCTTTGAGGTTAAAAGTGCTTCTAGATGGTGGGGAAGACGAAATCACACGGCTAGGGCAAGAGCTTTCGAAGCACACGACACAAATGTGGTGAAAACACATGGCTCACCCCTTTTAACCTCGTGTGACACGGTCGTGTGAAAACACACAGCCTGGCCGTGTGTGCCTCGGGTCAATCGGGCATGGCCGTGGGAAAACACACGGCCAGGCCGTGTGTCCCCATTTCTCTCCCCGTTTTGCGTCAGAGCTCAAATTCTCTCACACCTTTCGCCGTGTAGGTTAATATGGATTTTATTTTTGCCTAGCAAAGTTCTTTCCCTGTCCTAACTCTAAATGGGATGGAAATTAAAACTAAAATCAAACAAATGCAATGCAAATCAAAGGGAAATCTAAAACTAAACTTGTGTTTCCTCCCAAGAAGCACTTTATTTAAGGTCGTTTAGCTCGACCGCACTCCACTATCAACTTGACTCTGGAGGTTCAGTGAACCTCCATTCATCCGTCTCGGGATCTTCATCCGGTGGCCATGGCTTAGCTCTTGCTGGAATCACATACTTCCCCGATGAGGGTTCTTGTCTTCCCATTCCAGCAGGACAAAATTCCATCTTATCCCCTCCCACTTTTAGGGTCAACTTGTGATTTTTTACATCAATGACCATTCCTGCAGTCGCTAGAAATGGTCGTCCTAGGATAACGAGTATCTGTGGATCCTCTTCCATCTCAATGACAACAAAGTCAGTTGGCAGTGTAAATTTTCCCACCTTAATAGAAACATCTTCTAAAACCCCCAATGGGTAGCGGTATGTGTGGTCGGCTAGTTGTAGTGTCATAGTAGTGAATTTTAAATTTCATTACCCTAGCTTTTTGCATAAGGTGTAGGGCATAAGACTCACACTTTCTCCCAGGTCACAGAAGGCTTTGCTAATTAGCGTCGTCCCTATATAACATGGAATATAGAAGCTCCCCGGATCTTTTAGTTTATGCGTAGTCTCATTCCGGAGATATGCACTTGACTCCTCTGTGAGGGCCACTGTTTCCGACTTTGTGAACTTCTTACGATGCGCCAGAATATCTTTTATGAACCTAGCGATCTGGGGATTTTGGTGCAGTGCTTCAAGTATCGGTACCTCTACTGAGATTGATTTAATCATGTCTAGAAATTTACCAAACTAAGCATCTTTCTTTGCATTTGTTAATCGCTACGAGAACGGTACAGTAAGGGGTGGTTGAGCCCTTACGGCATGCTCCTGGTTCATTTCTCTAGTTTTTTCATTCTCGGCCTCCCCCAGAGCTTCTAGTGCTTCAGGTCCCAGGTCCCTTTCTGCAGCCGATCGTCCTGACATCACTTTCAGAATCCTCCCGCATCGCAACATCACTATCTTGCACTGTTCTGCCGGATTGACCTCTGCTCTCCCTGGTAGCTTCCTCGGTATCCTAGAGATTTGGTTTGTGATCTGAGCTACTTGAATCTCTAGTGACTTCTGCCAGGTGGCAAGATCCCTTATCGATGACCCCAACCCTTCGATCATCATATCTGTCTGCAAATGTCATCGCTGAAATTCAATGTTCGCCTCTCGTTGCGTTCAAATGAAGTTCTCCAGCATATTCTCCAGACGGGTGTTAGAGGGTCATGGCTGCCCATTCTCTCCTGGCGGTTGGAACATCCCCAATTTATTCTTATAAGGAAAATTTTGGTGATTCCTCCACCCCGGATGAGAAATGTTGGAGTATGGGTTATTGGTTCTTGGGTTGTAGTCCCCAACCGCATCGCAGTGCTCGATCTGCTCGTCTAGGGTTCCTTGCCCTCTATGGTGGTCCTCTCGATATGCTGCCGCTCCCTCTCCAAAGTCAATGGTCGCGCATGCATATGAAGGATTCAAAGATTCAAACCGTCTGATGAGCGCGTCCATCCTTGCTGCAAGGTGGTCCATGGAGTTGACAGTGTATTGTCCCGCTGCAGGTGTAGGTTGACCACGTTCGAAAGCCCATTGATGGTGGTTCTGGGCCACCCCTTTGATCAGCTCTTCCGCTTCCTCTATGGTCTTATTCATTAGTGCTCCTCCTGCGGCAAAATCTAGGGATATCTTCATGGCGTATGCGATCCCATTGTAGAAGATGTGGATCACTAGCCACCTCTCCAGTCCATGGTGGGGGCATTGGTAGAGTAGCCCCTTGTAGAAATCCCAAGACTCGAATAAGGACTCCCCCTCCTTCTAGCAGAAGCCCATGATAAGATGGTGCATGTGAGCAGTCTTGCTTGGTGGGAAGTATTTGTTCAAGAACTGCTGCTCACATTGCTCCCATATAGTGATGCTTCTCGAAGGTAGGGAGTGAGCCATGCCTTAGCCTTATCCTGCAATGAGAACGGGAATAGGCTCAGGAGGATCAAGTCAGCAGAGACTCCGTTCATTTTTATCGTTGGGCAGATTTCAAGAAATGTCTCAAGGTGCCGGTTCGGGTCTTCAGTCGCAACTCCCCCAAATTGACTCTGCTGGACCATATGTATAAGTGTTGGTTTAAGTTCAAAGTTATTTGCCGAAATAGATGGTCCAACTATACTCGGCCTAAAACCTCTAGCGCTAGGAGCTGCGTAATCCCACAGAGGTCGGCTACCTATGTCACTTCGGATGTGGCTTGATCCTTCATCCTTCGCTGCTCTACTTTCCGACGATGAAAGGTTCGCTCAATTTCCAAGTCGATCGGAATTAGACCTTTCGATCCTAAACATCTAAGCATACGATGAACCAAGCCACAAAGTTAGGAGTGCTAATCTAATTCTAAGAGAAAAAAATAAAACAATCTAGCAAATCAAAATCTAAGATGCAATAAGTAAATAGAAAACTACTGCTAAAAGTAAAAAAACTAAATCTAAATATGGAAAATATAGAACTAAAACAAATGAAGCAAACTAAAAAGAAAATAAATCAAGTAAATAAATCTAATCCTAAGTCCGATCCAATTTACCACTGTTCGATTTGATATCGAATCGATCAGTCCCCAGTAACGGCGCCAAAAACATGATGCGCACGAACGCGACCTCAAATCTTGCGACGAACGCCGTTGAGGACTCGAAGAGCGCACTCGCACTCAATGCCCGCAAGTGCACGGATGTCGTCAAGTAATAAATATTATCAATCCCACAAGGACTAGGATTCGAATACCAAATATTTTCAGTGGTTGTATGTAACGCCCGTAAAATTTCTAGCAATTTTACGAGAATTTTTGGCTTTACGATGATTGGCTTTATGTGGGCCTTTTCGAAAATAAAAGTAAAATAAGCCAAAAAGAGATGCAAGACCTAGGAATTGAACCCCAAACCTCTAGAGATAGCCAAGCCCTATAGATGCACCCACTAACCAGAAGCCCAATAGGATTATATCATTAGAGGAATAGGGGAAATTATGGTTAAGTGTAAGGGAGATCAAGGGGCTCTTCAAATGAATAAATAGGGGGAATGAGGGGGCATGAGCTATCCAAACTTCATTTCTCCTCCTCTTCTTCTTCCTCACCGAATTCTAGAGCTCCCTCTTCATCCTTTGGCCGAACCCCCTTCAAGCAAGGAGAAGGCTAGGTTTTTGTTCCCTTAGGTCATCTTCCCCCTCAGAGCAAAGCGAAGGAAGTAAGATTCCCTCACCTACAGTATATTTGTTTTTTGTAGATACATGAAAGAATATGAAGCTTATAGCCCCTACATGTTTTGGCCAACCAAGGTTTTTGGGGCTAGGGTTGCATGAAAATGATTCTAAGGATATTTTACAGGTTGTATGCTTCGTGTAGGAATTTTTAGGTGACCAAAAATCCAAGCTTATAGCCCCTACATGTTTCGGCCAACCAAGGTTTTTGGGGCTAGGGTTGCATGAAAATGATTCTAAGGATATTTTATAGGTTGTATGCTTCATGTAGGAATTTTTAGGTGACCAAAATGTAGGGGATCGATATGGCCGGCTAGAGGGGGGTGAATAGCCTTCGTACGTTGGACGTCGTAAATTGCTCGTCTACAAAGGATTAGCGCAAGCAGAATATACAAATACAAAGCAAAAGACAAACAATAAAACAAATGCTAACACGATGGTATAACGTGGTTCACGGCTACGCCGCTAATCCACGGTCCCTGATTCGTCCTCGGTGAATCACTCCGTTAAACCAATCCACTAAATGGTCTCTCCTTTGCACCAAGCTAGGTGGAGGTAACCTTTACAACCAAGATCACTCTTCTTACAATAGGATTGAAGTAAAGACAAGTAAGAAGAGTTTAGAGCTTGTGGGGCACTAGGAAGATCGTTTGGAGTATGAGCATTGGCCTCTCAAAGGCTCACACCCTCTCTTTTTGCAGAGAGGCTACTTCTTCCGTTTGCGCCATCGATCATTGCCGCCCTTGGCGATCATTGCGTCCTCTAGCGGCCTCGAACACGTCGGATCGGCCGTTGTAGTCAGCGGAACTCTTAGCGATCGGCCCGATGGACCTCGTCGATCGGCTCGCCTCCGTAATCGTGCCCGATCGGCCGAGCGGTCTAATGGTAGAACCCCCATTGACCCGGTCATGCGCCTTGGATCGGTGATCTTGGCGATCGGCCCCCGTATGGCGATCATTGCGGCCCAATCGATCGATCGTATACTACGGATCGAACTCACTCGACTCGAGCGATCATTTGCCATGACATGTAGCGATCGGCCGGTGTCGAGAAAACCCATCAAACACTTGGCCAAATGGCCAAGTTTCACCTAAAACTACCCTTCCACAGGTTACAATCGCTCCTCTCATTTCTGAGTCCCTCGCCTTGAAGTTCTCTTCGTTCTCGGCCCGTCCCTCGCGACATCGGTAGCGCGGCTCTGCAATGCTCCTTGGCGTCTCTTGCCTCGAAGTCTACTTCCTCGGCTTCACTCCAAGCTTCTCGTCGGCGGTCCCTCGGATGCTCCAAGCGCCGCGGCTTCCGCAAAGCTATCCTTCACCGACTCAAGGCACGAGTCATGAGATGTGAAACTTCGCCCGCGGCTCCATGTGCGAATTACTAAGTCTGCCCGACTTGGCGCACATATCACATCAACATATCAAACTAACAAACCCTTTGCCACACCATCAAAACCATATTACGGCAAGAGATTGCCCTAACAATCTCCCCCTTTTTGATGTGTGGCAATCCGTTTAAGTTAGGTAAAAACATTTGATATAAATTCTAAGGTAAGAAAGCATGTAAAGATAAACATGATATAGCAACATGCAACTCCCCCTTAATCCATGAAACTCTCTATGCAAATTTTCTCCCCCTATCATATATTTCTCCCCCTAAAATATATTTCTCCCCCTAAAGTAATTAACTTAAACATACTTATTTCTCCCCCTTTGACACTATCAAAAAGATTAACACTAAGTTATAAGCTCATGGCATCAAGTATAATGGAGGGAAAATATGACAAGTTGATTTAAAATTGTGTACCACTTGTTGATGGCATTAAGTATATTTCTACCACTTGTTGTAGGTTTACAAACTTAATTCGGCCTTCAATATTCTGATTTACAGGCCGATCATGCTATCGATGGCAATGATCGCGGCACAAAGGAATCGAATTTTTGATTTTAGACGAATTTGAAATGCATTATAAATTCAAAAATTGAAAAATCATGAAATTTGGGAACATATTTCTATTAAGTATATCTATCAATGAAAAATAGTTTTTCATGAAAACTCATTATATTTTATTGTTTTTGACAAAAATCCAAAAGCTAAAAAAAAAACACTAGGTTTTTGATCATTCTAGTATCAAGTTAGCTACCTAGTTTTGCATCCAATTGTTTCAAAACATGAATACATGTATTTTAAGGTAAGAAATTGTTTTGAAAACATATGAAATATCCAACCATGATCTTTGGGCAATATGTCTATGAATTAAACATAAGCCTTCCCCATGATTGGTCTATTATTGCTATTTTGATACTTTAAATGACCATCTAAATGCCATAGGCATTAGTGGACATTTGTATCATCCTAATATCTCACCCATGCTAAGTTTGCAATCAAGTTAGCCTATAGTGAGTGTGAGATGTATCCTAGGGGGTATTTGTATATACTTAACCCATATATTCATGCAATTCTATCATGGTTAAGTATCAACCTAACATTCTACATGATCATAATGACATATACCAATCAATTCTACATTATGATCATGAAACTCATGTATCCATCAAATAATAGTCATGCATTAGGTATTATACGATGATAATAAACAAATTATCACCTAAAGCATGATTTAACCCTATTTCTCATGATAACATGCCAAATATCAAAATCATAAATCATGATTTAAAACATACATAGGAATTACATCAATCATCATGATTTAAGCATTATTACCTATTTATGGGAACGTTATCATCACCCAACACTATCTAAAAAATGTTGTCCCGTCATCCTAAGTCAACCAAAATATGATATAGGTCAAGTTCATATGGTTGACTATCCTAGGGGTTTTCTAACCCTTAAGAATGGATTTTGGAACCCAAAATAGATTCTTTCCTATTGGGTTCACTAAATACTCCTTGGGGATCCATTTTCTAGCTATTGCTTTCTTTTTATCTTGTCCCCTAGCTATTAGGCATTTATAGGCCTTTTCATTTTTCTTTTCCTTGTAGCCTAGGCCTTTCTTGTTGAAACTAGCTCTTTGGCTCCCTAAGATCATATTTAAGGTGTTGGAGCCAATTGTGAATTTCTCTAGGGCTTTGGTTAAATAATCTACCTTTTCCCTTAATGCCCTATTTTCCTCTATGCATGCATCATTAACATTTAAAGGCATATAGAGGTCATGTGAGCATGCATCATCTAAGCTAGAAGAAATATTATCATTTAAGCATGCCTTTTCTAATTTTTGTTCTAATTCCTTAATTTGTTCAAGCATGCATTTATTTTTCTTCTTTGCCCTAAATAAATCCTTAGTTAAACTAGAAATCATAGAAACTATTTTACTAGGTGAGAGATTGGTTACCATAGTTTCCATGTCCTCTTCTTCTTCGGATGATGAGGATGTGGAAGCTCCCCCTTCATTTGAGCTCTCCCCATTTGAGCTTGATCCTTCATTTTCGGATGAAGAGCAATCCAAGTCATCAAAGGCCATCAAGGCCAAATTGGTGACAAAGGCATTCTCCTCATCCGATGATGAGGAGGATGAGGATGGATCATCCCAAGTCCTTGCCTTGAGAGCCTTAGCCTTTCCCTTCTCCTTTGTCTTCTTCTCCTCTTCCTTCTTTTTCTTGCTCCCCTTCTTCTTCTTCTTTTCTTCTTTCTTTTTCCTTTCTTCCTTGCTCTTGTTTAGGAGAGGACAATTGTCCCTTATGTGCCCTTCTCCTTGGCAATTATAGCATATGACCTTCCCCCTTGGTCTTCTCATCCTATCATTAGATTTATCAAATCTAAAATTCTTAAATGCACGTCTTACCCTCCTTACCATATAGGCTTCTTCGGTGCTATCCATGGAGGAGGAGGAAGATGCTTCATCATCGGAGGAGGAGGTGATTTCCATCTTCTTCTTCCCCTTACTTGCCAACAATGCTACTCCTCTTGAAGGTTGAATTCTAGGCTCCTCTTGTATTCCTTCAAGCCTAGTTTCGTGGAGTTCCATTGTTGAGAAGAACTCCTCCAAGGTGCTCACTTCTAAATTCTTTGAGATATAGAATGAGTCCACCATGGAGCTCCACTTTGAGGACCGGGGAAAGGCATCTATAGCCTTCATGAGCATGTCCAGGTTTGATAGCTTCTCACCTACACTTGTTAGCCCAATTAAAATTTCTTTAAACCTAGAGTGTAGTGAGGTTACCTTTTCTCCCTTTTCTAGTTTTATATTGGATAGTTGGGAGCGGAGGAGGTCTCTCCTTGCTAGCTTGGCCTCGGATGTGCCTTCATGGAGTTCTATAAGCTTCTCCCACATCTCTTTGGCGCTAGCACATTCTCCGATCCGGTTGATCTCTTGTTGAGGGAGCACATTGTAGAGATGGTGCTTGGCTTTGGAGTTTGCAAGGTGCTCTTCTCTTTGCCTCTTGGTCCACCTAGACTTCTCTATTGGCTTCCCCTCTTCATCCCTAGGCAAAACGAAACCGGATTCCATTGTAATCATTATATCAAAACTGCTTTAATATACCTCCATTCGCTTCTTCCACCAAGCGAATTCTCCTTCAAACTTCGGAGGATGAATGTTGGAGCCGGCCATTTTGAAAGTTGCTTGTTGTGGCGGTTAGTCCTCGACAAGCTTTCCTTGGCTCTGATACCACTTGTAGGGGATCGATATGGCCGGCTAGAGGGGGGTGAATAGCCTTCGTACATTGGACGTCGTAAATTGCTCGTCTACAAAGGATTAGCGCAAGCGAAATATACAAATACAAAGCAAAAGACAAACAATAAAACAAACGCTAACACGATGGTATAACGTGGTTCACGGCTACACCGCTAATCCACGGTCCCTGATTCGTCCTCGGTGAATCACTCCGTTAAACCAATCCACTAAATGGTCTCTCCTTTGCACCAAGCTAGGTGGAGGTAACCTTTACAACCAAGATCACTCTTCTTACAATAGGATTGAAGTAAAGACAAGTAAGAAGAGTTTAGAGCTTGTGGGGCACTAGGAAGATCGTTTGGAGTATGAGCATTGGCCTCTCAAAGGCTCACACCCTCTCTTTTTATAGAGAGGGCTAACTTCTTCCCGTTTGCCGCCATCACGATCGCCTTGGCGATCTTACTACAACGGCCTCCGAACACGTCGGATCCCGACCGTTGTAGTCCAACGGAACTCTTGGCAGTCGACTGATGGACCTCATCAGTCGACTGCTGCCTCCGTAGTCGACTGCCCAGTCGGCTACGAGCGGTTCTATGGCCGAAACCCCATTGACTACCGATCACGCTTTCAAGAATGATCGATGGTCTTGGCGGCCGACCGATGGCGATCGATCCGCCACAATCCGGTCGATAATCGATACCACCGAACTCACTCGATTCAGCGATATGATCGCCATGACATGGCAGTCGACTGGTGTCGGGAAAACCCATCCGACACTTGGCCAAATGGCCAAGTTTCACCTAAGAGCTACCCTTCCCCGGGTTACAATCGCTCACTCTCATTTCTCGGAGTCCCTCGCCTTCGAAGTTCTCTTCGTTCTCGGCCACGTCCCTCGGCAGCATCAGGCGCACGGCTCTGCAATGCTCCTTCACGTCTCTTGCCTCGAAGTCTACTTCCTCCGGCTTCACTCCAAGCTTCTCGTCCGGCGGTCCCTCGGATGCTCCAAGTGCACGGCTTCCGCAAAGCTATCCTTCACCGACTCAAGGCATGAGTCATGAGATGTGAAACTCGCCACGGCTCCATGTGCGAATTACTAAGTCCTGCACGACTTCAACGCACATATCACATCAACATATCAAACTAACTTAAACCCTTTGCCACACCATCAAAACCATATTACGGCAAGAGATTGCCCTAACACAAAAATCCAAGCTTATCGCCCCTACATGTTTCGGCCAACCATGGTTTTTGGGGCTAGGGTTGCATGAAAATGATTCTAAGGATATTTTTATAGATTGTATGCTTCATGTAGGAATTTTTAGGTGACAAAAATCCAAGCTTATTGCCCCTACATGTTTCGGCCAACATTGGTTTTTAGGGTTAGGGTTTCATGAAAACACCCCTTATGAAGTTACATTATGTTGTGTGCCTTCATGTAGGAGTTTATGTAACAAAAATAAAGAAATTGGTACCCTACATGTTTCGGCCAACATTGGTTTTTAGGGTTAGGGTTTCATGAAAACACCCCTTATGAAGTTATATTATGTTGTGTGCCTTCATGTAAGAGTTTATGTAACAAAAAATAAAGAAATTGGTACCCTACAAGTTTCGGCCAACAATGGTTGTAGGGCTAGGGTGGCATGAAAACACCCCTTAGGAAATTAGGATATGTTGTATGCCTATGTGATGAATATGTTTATGATTTTTAATATGCCATGAATTATGCCTATGTGATGAATATGTTTATGATTTTCATATGTCATGAATTATGCCTATGTGATGAATATGTTTATGTTTTTAATATGCCATGAATTATGCCTATGTGATGAATATATTTACGATTTTTAATATGCCATGAATTATGCCCATGTGATGAATATGTTTATAATTTTCATATGTCATGAATTATGCCTGTGTGATGGATATGTTTATGATTTTTAATATTCCATGAATTATGCCTATGTGATGAATATGTTTATGATTTTTAATATGCCATGAATTATGCCCATGTGATGAATATGTTTATGGTTTTCATATGTCATGAATTATGCCTATGTTATGGATATGTTTATGATTTTTAATATGCCATGAATTATGCCCATGTGATGAATATGTTTATAATTTTCATATGTCATGAATTATGCCTGTGCGATGAATATGTTTATGTTTTTAATATGCCATGAATTATGCCTATGTGATGAATATGTTTATGATTTTCATATGTCATGAATTATGCCTATGTGATGAATATGTTTATGTTTTTAATATGCCATGAATTATGCCTATGTGATGAATATGTTTATGATTTTCATATGTCATGAATTATGCCTATGTGATGAATATGATTATGTTTTTAATATGCCATGAAGTATGCCTATGTGATGAACAAGTTGATGATTTTATATGCCATGAAATATGCTTTTGTGATGAACATGATTATGCTTTAAGACCCCTTTAGGGTACCCTTACGTTATGAATGCATATATGTTATGACATGTCTAAGAGATGCTTCCCTTTCAAGTAGGGATTAAGAGCTCTCCTTATGATAAGATAAGATGGAGATGCTTCCCTTTCAAGTAGGGATTAAGAGCTCTCCCTATGATAAGATAAGATGGAGATGCTTCCCTTTCAAGTAGGGATTAAGAGCTCTCCCTATGATAAGATAAGATGGAGATGCTTCCCTTTCAAGTAGGGATTAAGAGCTCTCCCTATGATAAGATAAGATGGAGATGCTTCCCTTTCAAGTAGGGATTAAGAGCTCTCCTTATGATAAGATAAGACGGAGATGCTTCCCTTTTTGGTGGGGATTAAGAGCATTCTTTATGATATGACATGAAAGAAAATTAAGTATTTTACTTTGTAAGAGGTTAAGTACCCGACCCGTTAGGTGGTCGTTAATCAAATTCAAGGGACATAAGAAGACGTAAGAGGTCTTGCTCTAGTTGGTCTGGTGGCTCGCTACCCCAGCCTATTAGGGAACGCGCTTTATGTGGTACTTAGCCTGGGCCCCCCCATGCAAGTTATGATTATGTTAAAGTACCTATATGTATATGCTTTGAAAAGAAAGGACTTGTATGAAACTATGAATGCTTATGTTCAAGTTTAAGAATGCTTATGATTATGTCCTTTATGCATGATTAGGATTTATGATATTATGAATGCTTATGTTCAAGCTTAAGAATGCTTACGATTATGTCCTTTATGCATGTTTAGGATTTATGATATTATGAATGCTTATGTTTCACTTATGCCCTGCTTAGATTTGATTATGCTTAGCATGCTTATGTAAATTTTATGCCATGTTTATGTTTCATTACGTTAGTATGCTGATGTGTAGTGTTGTTATGCACTACTTATGTTGTTTATGCTAGTATTCTCATGTTGTCTAATTATTGATGAGGTTTGTGGCTTTTGTGAGCAGGCAAGAATCTTACTAAGCTATATGCTTATAGTTTATGTTGTCCATATACTGCAGACAAAGGAAACATGAACTAGAGGAAGTAGCAGGAGGGGCCAATTGTGTGTGATAGTGGCATGGTGGAAAAGACCCTATTACTATCTGCTTATATTTATATGCTCAATGAATAACTTAAGACATTGCTTCCGCTTATAAGACTTGTGATTTGTTAGTACCATGTTGGATGTTACTTTTCAATTACTTAAGAAAGTTTGATATGTTAGAACTCATGAATGGATCTTTATGTTATGCATGTTATAAAAAGAGACAAGATATGTTAACATGCTAACGACGAATATGATAGGTGATGTATGTATAAAAGAAGGTTTATGTCATGATAACATGTATAAGTATGTAGATTGTGAAATGATTCCTATATGTTATGTTAAAAGTAGCGCTACCGAGAGCGTATAAGGCGAAGCGTATGTTGGTATCAGAGCTGGTTCACCTTTCCACTATCACATATCAAGCCTCCATCCGGCTGTTTCCAAGTAAGTAACTTTATGCATACCTAAATTTCTTTTATAATGAAGAATGTCTTCTATTTAGATAGAAATAATACCTCATCATGTTTTAGTAGAATGGAATCACACTTGTGACTTAGATAGAAATAATACCTCATCATGTTTTAGTAGAATGGAATCACACTTGTGACTTAGATAGAAATAATACCTCATCATGTTTTAGTAGAATGGAATCACACTTGTGACTTAGATAGTAATGATACCTTACCATGCTTTATATGATAGAAACATGCTTCTAACCTAGAAATACAACTAGAAAGGATACCTTACCTTGTTCATGATAAGGAAATGTTTAGATGCATGTATATGAGTAGAAATTATAATAATACCTTAATTATTTATTTATCACTTAGATAACATGGATGGGAGACGTAGTAATAGAGGGAAGGAATCAGCACCCCCACCAGATTTGATGCATGTGGTTACCGAGCTACAGCATCAAGTCACAGAACAACAACAAGTAATAAATGCTTTAATGAACCAGCGAGGAAACCAGTAGTTAGAAATAAAGCAAGCTTAGTCGCCAAGGGTTTTAGTCAAGTCGAAGGATTAGATTACGATGAAACCTATGCCCCCGTAGCTAGACTAGAATCCAACTGAATGTTGTTAGCCTACGCTGCACATCGAGGATTTAAGTTATGTCAAATGGATGTCAAGTCAGCATTTTTAAATGGACTTATTAAAGAAGAGGTGTACGCTAGCCAACCCCCAGGATTCGAAAGCCTAGATAAACCTGACCGAAGATGTCTTTCCGAACAAGATACGGACATTATGAGTTCATAGTTACGCCTTTCGGAGTGACGAATGCACCTGCGAGGTTTATGGATCTGATGAATCGGGTCTTCTCGGCATCTCTCGACAAATTTGTGATCGTCTTCATCGACGATATACTGATATAATTGAGAACCCAAGAAGAGCACGCTGAACACCTGAATACGGTGTTGCAGATTCTTCAGAAAGAGCAACTATATGCGAAGTTCTCCAAATGTGAGTTCTGGCTTGATCAAGTGTCATTCTTGGGTCATGTCATCTCTAAAGAAGGAATCATGGTAGACCCAATAAAGATTGAAGCTGTGAGGAACTGGAATAGGCCAAGGAATGCGAGTGAAATCAGAAGTTTTCTAGGGCTAGCAGGCTATTACAGAAAGTTTGTAGAGGACTTCTCTAGAATTGCAGCCCCTATGACAGCCCTCACCCGAAAGGACAAGCAATACAAATGGACTAAGGACTGTGAGAGGAGTTTTACGAAACTGAAGAGGAGACTGACCAGCGCTCCCATTCTGACTCTCCCTGAAGATAATGAAAGATTCGATATGTATACTTATGCAAAACGGCAAGGTTGTCGCTTACGCCTCTAGACAGCTCAAGGAGCACGAAAGAAATTATCCTACCCATGATTTAGAACTAGCAGCCGTGGTATTCGCTCTGAAAATATGGAGGCACTACTTATACGGAGCTCGGTGCAGGATTTATACAGACCACCAGAGTCTGAGATATTTCTTCACTCAGAAAGACCTAAATATGAGGCAACGCAGATGGCTCGAGCTATTCAAAGATTATGATTGTGAGATATTCTATCATCCAGAAAAGGCCAACAAAGTGGCAGATGCACTTAGCAGAAAGTCTTGTGCCGCTTTGATGTCCTTATCAATGCTATCTCAGCCCCTGAAAAGGGAAATATTGAATTACGGAATGGAGATTATTTCTGGACAACTTTCCACCATGACGATAGCGCCGACGTTGTTCGACGATATATTGGGAAAGCAAGATGGTGATTCAGACATCCAGAAAATCAAACAGGAAGTCCGGGAAGGAAGGGATAATGGATTCCGCATTGCCGATGGCGGATTATTATACTTCCGGGACCGACTATGTATTCCGGACGATCCAGAATTACGGAAGAAGATACTCGAGGAATCCCATGGAACACCTTATACCATGCATCCGGGATCTACAAAAATGTATCAGGACTTAGGAGATAAATTTTGGTGGTCCGGCATGAAAAGGGATGTGGCTCAGTACGTCAACACCTGCCTGACCTGTCAGAGGCTTAAGGCAGAACACCAGAAACCTGGAGGATTACTGCAGCCGATACAAATTCCAGAGTGGAAATGGGAAGAAATTTCTATGGATTTCATATCAGGATTACCCAGAACAACCAATGGTTATGATGCGATATGGGTAATCATAGACCGGTTGACAAAGTCTGCCCATTTCCTGGCAATTAAGATGACCTATCCGGTTGAGCAGCTAGCTCAATTATATGTCAAGGAAATTATCAGATTACATGGAGTGCCTAAGGCTATTATTTCTGATCGTGATGGCCATTTTACCTCCCATTTCTGGGAATGTGTTCAGAAGGCTCTTGGCACTAAGTTGAGATTCAGCACTGTGTTTCATCCTTAGACCGACGGTCAGACAGAAAGAGTGAACCAGGTGCTGGAAGACATGTTGCGAGCTTGTGCTCTAGACTTTAAGGGGAGTTGGTGTCGATATTTGTGCTTGGCAGAATTTGCTTACAACAACAGTTACCAGGCTACTATTGGAATGGCACCATATGAAGCTCTATACGGGAGAAGATGCAGGTCTCCTATCTGTTGGTACGAGGGTGGTGAAAGGAGGGAAATGGGTCTTCAGGCCGATATTATTGACGATACCACCCGAGCTATACAGAATATTCGTCAGAGAATCGAAACTGCTCAGAGCCGACAAAAGAGCTATGCGGATATGCGGCGTAGACCGTTAGAATTCGAAGTCGGGGACCTGGTATTCCTCAAAGTGGCCCCTATGAAGGGAGTGATGAGATTCGGAAGAAAGGGTAAACTGAGTCCACGCTACATGGGACCGTATCCGATATTGCAGAGGGTTGGCAAGGTAGCTTACAAGCTGGAGCTGCCTCAAGAGATGTCGGCTATACACAACGTGTTCCATGTCTCTGTGCTCAAGAAATGCATATCCAGTGCGGACCAAGTGATCGAGCCACAAACAGTACAAGTTCAAGAGGACCTGAGTATGGAAAGTCGGTCTATCCAGATATTAGACTGAGAAGTCAAGAGGCTAAGGAACAAATAGGTGCCCTTAGTGAAGGTCCTGTGGCAAAATCAACGATACGAGGAAGCTACATGGGAGTGCGAGGAGGACATGAAGCAGAAGTACCCAGAATTGTTTTAAGTTTCGAGGATGAAACTTTTACAAGGTATGGAGGATTGTAACGCCCGTAAAATTTCTAGCAATTTTACGAGAATTTTTGGCTTTACGATGATGGGCTTTATGTGGGCCTTTTCGAAAATAAAAGGAAAATAAGCCAAAAAGAGATGCAAGGCCTAGGAATTGAACCACAAACCTCTAGAGATAGCCAAGCCCTATAGATGCACCCACTAACCAGAAGCCCAATAGGATTATAAAATTAGAGGAATAGGGGAAATTATGGTTAAGTGTAAGGGAGATCAAGGGGCTCTTCAAATGAATAAATAGGGGGAATGAGGGGGCATGAGCTATCCAAACTTCATTTCTCCTCCTCTTCTTCTTCCTCACCGAATTCAAGAGCTCCCTCTTCATCCTTTGGCCGAACCCCCTTCAAGCAAGGAGAAGGCTAGGTTTTTGTTCCCTTAGGTCATCTTCCCCCTCAGAGCAAAGCGAAGGAAGTAAGATTCCCTCACCTGCAATATATTTGTTTTTTGTAGATACATGAAAGAATATGAAGCTTATAGCCCCTACATGTTTCGGCCAAACAAGGTTTTTGGGGCTAGGGTTGCATGAAAATGATTCTAAGGATATTTTATAGGTTGTATGCTTCATGTAGGAATTTTTAGGTGACCAAAAATCCAAGCTTATAGCCCCTACATGTTTCGGCCAACCAAGGTTTTTGGGGCTAGGGTTGCATGAAAATGATTCTAAGGATATTTTATAGGTTGTATGCTTCATGTAGGAATTTTTAGGTGACCAAAAATCCAAGCTTATAGCCCCTACATGTTTCGGCCAACCATGGTTTTTCGGGCTAGGGTTGCATGAAAATGATTCTAAGGATATTTTTATAGATTGTATGCTTCATGTAGGAATTTTTAGGTGACAAAAATCCAAGCATATTGCCCCTACATGTTTCGGCCAACATTGGTTTTTAGGGTTAGGGTTTCATGAAAACACCCCTTATTAAGTTACATTATGTTGTGTGCCTTCATGTAGGAGTTTATGTAACAAAAATAAAGAAATTGGTACCCTACATGTTTCGGCCAACATTGGTTTTTAGGGTTAGGGTTTCATGAAAACACCCCTTATGAAGTTATATTATGTTGTGTGCCTTCATGTAGGAGTTTATGTAACAAAAAATAAAGAAATTGGTACCCTACAAGTTTCGGCCAACAATGGTTGTAGGGCTAGGGTGGCATGAAAACACCCCTTAGGAAATTAGGATATGTTGTATGCCTATGTGATAAATATGTTTATGATTTTTAATATGCCATGAATTATGCCTATGTGATGAATATGTTTATGATTTTCATGTTAGTAATATATGAGAGATGTCCTAAGGCAATCGCCTTATGTATGAACCATTTATATGATAAATGAAGATTCACTATTTGAGTATACATGTTTAATGTATTTGATTGGATCTTAAACTCATTTACTGAATGTCCACGATACGATTCACAAAGATGAGAGAATTTGTGATTGGATCACAACTAGTGAGTATCTCTACATGTGTAATTGTGATGTATCGGAATTATCCCTAGTCGATGAATTGATGGATTTGGACACCATCAATTCTGTCGAGACTAGCACGAGGTATACTCCTTGGTGTATCCAAGCAGCTGATTCTCACTGGCTGGAGACATAGTGATATCCGGAGTTGATCGTGGATGCTAGTTATGGTAACTAGTTCATTGGAGTGACCAGCCGTAAGACTTCATATGGTTCTCTGCATATATAGATATGTCAATGAAGTTCTTATTGTAGCTTAAGTGCGATGTTCCTTTGACTTGCGGTATTCAAGTCATCTTGATCATGGAGACTTATGCTTTGACATCTTAAGCAAACATCTCTAAGGAGATGTGGACCCGGGATGATTGGGTATAAGTCGAAGTGATCGAAGGTGTTTGAATAGCCTATAAAGGATTCACCACTCCTTGCGAGGAGATGTATACCCATGGCCTCTCGTCGGATTGTTACTAAAGTCTTTGGCCAAAGCAATACATGTTTAGAGTAAGGTACTCTTCGATACATGTGGAGTAACTAGAATCCGTAGGACGAGGAAATGATACTTGGGCTAGGTGTGACGTAGTCAGCCTAGTGGGGACTGACACAATAGACCATGTCCTGAACCAAGTGGGTATAAGATGAGTGAAGGGAATGGGGCACGATTCATTCGAAGCATCTTGAAGGGTTTCGTAAATAGTTACGATCAACCGTTGATCTTTTCGGTTAATTGGGGATCATGATGTACTACTAGGTGCCACTCATGATCGCTCTATAATTAATGGTTAATTATAGATGGCCAACATAAACCGAGAACCTATTTGGTCACACGCACAACGAGTGTAATCCAAAGGATTTAAAACGAGCTTGAGAATGGGATTCTCAGACCGAGAGAAACTATGTTTGGTTGGACCAAACATGGAGCGAGCATGAAATCGTTTCAGTCGCAATGGAAGCATGGATGAGCCGTGTCTTATGAAGACATAATGATGGACCAAAATTGTTTGGTTCTAATCCAATGGAGGATAATAAACCAAAGGGTTTGGTTTATTTTAAACGAATGAACCAAAAGTTGGTTCGGTGCGTTTTAACTTAAAATAAACCATCATGGTTTGGTTTATTTTAACTTATCTTAATGGAGCGGGTTAACGGGCTTTATGGATATGATCCATTAACCATTAAGAGAATTAGTTCTCTATAAAATAGGGCTTAAACCCTAACCCTAACACCCTAATCATCAAGTTGCCGCCCAATCTGTTTTGGCCGCCCAGCTTGTGTTGCCGCCCAGCCCACAGCTCCTCCAACCGGCGTCCAGAAGGCGGCTTCCTTCCTCCTCGCCGGCGTCGAGCTGCTGCCGGAAGAGTTCCGGCGATCCTCCTTAGGTTTGGCATCAAGGTAAGCACTTGGCTTCCTTTGTTGGCCGGCGCCTATCTCCTCCACCAAGCTGTCCAGTTTTCTGGACAGCTTCTTCTCCTCTCGTCGGAGCGTCGTTTGGACGACGGTTAGTGCTCCGACAGCGGCTAACAGACCGGGGATTTGATCTCCGGTAATCCTCTGAGGTGGAGGACGAAGGATTCGTCAATCGGTTGACGAATACCTCTCCGGAGAAGCAAGTCTTGAGGACTTGTTTTAGGTCCGAATTTGGATTCGGATCGTGATCATCTCTCGATCACGTCGTCTTCAACACGAGGCTAGTAACCCGTACGAAGACGAAGCTCGTGGGTTGGCGAAGTCATCCCGAGGAGCTCGGCGTGGATACGGATAGAGACGATTCTTACGAGGATCGTTCCGGTTGATGCCGTTCCCGCTACACGTCATACGAAAGGTATAACGTAGTTTAATTTCCTTTTATTGCAATTTTAATTTACGGTTATGTCTACACTTGTTGTAATAGCATGCGTGTGTTGTGTGTGTTGTAATAAATAGGAGTATTTATTATTTTTAATTGCTTCCGCTGTGCTCATGTTTACGAAACATGATCGAACACACACACGCCGCGGTGCCGGAAACCCAACAGTGGTATCAGAGCCCAGGTTGTGTTTCGACATAATCGTAAAATGGTTTTGCGATAGTCATAATGTATTTCTAGAAATTTTCTAATTTTGGAAATTTAGAAGTATTTATGGAAATTTTTCAATTTTGGAAAGTCTAGAAGTATTTATGGAAATCTTCCACTTTTGGAAAGTTGGAAGTATTTATGGAAATTGATATTTTCCATAAATAAAATATTTGATTAGATTCTGAAAATTCGTTTCCTATTTTAATCATGATTTGATTTGGGAAATCAAATCTTAAAATATTTTATTTCCATAAGTAGTTTTAATGATTTAGGAAATTGGTTTCCTAAATAGATTTTCCTTAATCAAATAATTCCATGAATAAAATATGTGATTAGATTTGGAAATTTGTTTCCTAATTTAATTATGATTTGATTTGGAGAATCAAATCTTAAACATATTTTATTTCCATAAATAGTTATGACATATAAGGAAATATATACATGACATAATTGTATGCCATGTAATTGCATTAGATGCATAACATTATGCCATGCGTGTCGTGACATGTAGATGTATGCCATGTATGCCATGCCATGTAGATAATAGTTATTTGCATGCAAAGAGGATGAGACATAAAAACCCTAACTCAATATTAAAGCCTACACCTTCCATTAATATGGTTAGAACCAGAGTTCTGTTTCTTGTTTGGGTTGTTGGACTCACTCCAAGCCCTACTCGAACTCGAATATGTTCAAATCATTGGAATAGTTTAACTCTAATATGGTAAGAGTCAGAGGTCAATCGTTAGTTTGGGTTGTTGGACTCACTCCAAGCCTGGCTAATTGGTTGAATGCGCTCTAACCATATTAAAACTATTTCGCGATTAATGGGTCGGCTTTAACTTGGAGCATCGATTTGTTGGACTCACTCCAAGGTCGATGTGAAGAGAGGTGAAGTTGGGTGCTATGCATATGATGCATACTTGTTAATGTGTTAACAACCCAATGTATGTGTGAACATTCAATTAGTTGATAGCACATTGTGATAGTTACATATACATGATATGTAATCGGTATACTTGATACCCACCATCATAGCTAAGAATGGCTTGTTGGACTCACTCCAAGGTTGTTCTTATCTATGATGGATATCAGCCCATTCGGAGATGGACCTATGATCTCCCGAAGTGATTTTGGGGTTTTTGAATTCGAAAAATGAATGGGATTTATAAATGTATATTGATGCATTTTTAAAATCATCTTTCTCATATATGCTCGTTTTGTATTTCTAGGTCAATAAATTGATCATGACGTCTTTGAATTTGCGCACTATTTTGGATTCGAACAAACTGACTGGGCCTAACTTCCTGGACTGGCTTAGAAACCTGAGAATTGTTCTCAAGGCAGAAAAGCTAGCATATGTCCTTGAAGAGCCTCTTCCTGACCGTCCTAAGGACGATGCAACTCCAGACCAAATGTTGGTCTATCAGAAGCATGTGGCAGATTCTGAGCTGGCGAGTTGCATCATGCTAGCGGCGATGGTACCTGAGCTGCAGAAGCAGCATGAGCATATGGATGCTAACACTATGGTCTTCCATCTTCATGAGTTGTTCGATGAGCAAGCGAGATCCGAAAGGTTCGAGGTCTCTAGGCTCCTCTTCACCACGAAGATGCAAGAAGGTTCGTCTGTAGTACAGTTTGTGCTAAAGATGAACGGGTACATCGAGCGGCTAGCTACCCTCGGTTTTGTGATGGATCATGAGTTAAGTATTGACTTAATTCTGCATTGTTTGCCCAAGAGTTTCTCGCAATTTATGATGAACTATCGGATGAACAAATTGGAATCCACCATTCCCGAGCTCCTCAATATGCTGAAGACTGTGGAGCCTTCTGTGAAGCATGAGGAGAAGGCGGTTCTGTTAGTTGATTCCTCAAAGAAAGGTTCTAAGAGGAAGGCAAAAGAACAGAAGAAAGGAAAGAAAAAGGCAAAGAAGGCGGAACCAGCGCAAAAAGGGCACTTGCCATCACTGTGGCAAGGAAGGCCACTGGCGAAGAAACTGCAAGATTTATCTTGAGTCCATGAAGAAGAAGAAGGCATCCGATGCCCCATCCTCTTCAGGTATCTTCGTTATTGATTGTCATTCTATTTCCTTAGACACTTGGGTATTGGATACTGGGTGTAGCTCACATATATGTAATGACATCTGAGGGGCTAAGGAATAGAAGAAGACTTGTCGAGGGGAGTCAAATTTGCGAGTTGGCAATGGAGCAAAGGTTGCCGTGTCGCCATCGAACTTATTTGTCAAGCTCCCTAGTGGACTAGTCTTGGAACTCGGACAATTGCTATTATGTTCCTTCTCTAATAAAGAACATTGTTTCTATTTCCGCTTAAATAGAAATGGTTTCCATTTAACGCTTAGTAACAATTGTTGTTATATAACTTTGAATGGCGTACTTTATGGAACCGGAACTTTGAGTAATGGCATTTATACGCTGGACGATTCAAAGGACATTTTCAATATCGGCGAGCAACATGCGTGCTCGAAAGGATAATCACATAGACTCCTATATGTGGCATTGTCGTCTTGGCCATATAAGCAAGTAACGCATGTCCGAATTACACCGATGTGGAATTCTGGAATCGTTTGAATTGGATTCATACGATACATGCGAATCATGCTTAAAAGGCAAGATGACTAAGTTACCTTTTACTGGAAAAGGTGAACGAGTGGGAGAGTTACTAGGTCTAGTACATACTGATGTATGTGGACCTATGTCAACTCAAGCATTAGGAGGCTATAGCTACTTCATTACCTTCACCGATGATCACTCACGGTTTGGGTATGTGTTCTTGATGAAACACAAGTCTGAAGCCTTTGAAAAGTTCAAAGAATTCAGAAATGAAGTAGAGAAACAACATGACAAAAGTATTAAAATACTTCGATCGGATCGAGGTGGTGAATACTTAAGTCAAGAGTTTCTTGATTATCTAAGAGACAATGGCATATTGTCTCAATGGACTCCGCCCTACACACCACAGCATAATGGTGTATCTGAGAGGCGTAACCGGACCTTGTTGGACATGGTCAGGTCAATGATGAATCATGCGACTCTTCCCAAGTCCTTTTGGGGTTATGCACTTCAGACAGCTGTTTACTTGTTAAACAGAATGCCTACCAAGGTAGTCTCTACTACTCCATATGAGATATGGGCTAGTAAGAAACCTCATGTATCTTACTTGAAGATATGGGGTTGTCCTGCTTATGTGAAGCAGACTGTATCAGACAAACTGGATGCTAAGTCTGATAAATGTCTATTTATTGGATATCCTAAGGAAACAAGGGGTTACCAATTCTATCATCCTGTGGAACAAAAGGTGTTTGTTTCAAGGCATGCTGTGTTTCTAGAGAAAGAGTTTCTCTTGCAAGAAAACAGTGGGAGTGTCATCGAGCTTGAGGAGGCTCGAGAGACTCAAATAGACATTAATGAGATACCTGGTGAAGCACAACAGCCGACAACTCATAGTGATGAGCAATCGGCTGGACCTATTGTAACACCACATCTTCGTAGATCTGGTAGAACACGCAATATTCCTGAGAGATATGGATTTCTCGTAAGTGAATCGAACGACGTGTTACTCATTGATGATGAGGAGCCTACCAGTTATGAAGAAGTGCTGACAAGTTCAGAAAGGGATAAGTGGCTTGGTGCCATGAAGTCGAAAATGGATTCCATGTATGAAAACCAAGTTTGGAACTTGGTTGACCCACCTGAAGGCATAAAGCCTATAGGGTACAAGTGGGTTTTCAAGAAGAAAACCGACATGGATGGTAATGTGATTACCTATAAGGCTAGATTGGTGGCGAAAGGATATCGTCAAAAGCAAGGTGTTGATTATGACGAAACCTATTCGCCTGTAGCTATGCCTAAATCCATTCGGATGCTCCTGGACATAGCGGCTCATTATGATTATGAGATATGGCAGATGGATGTGAAAACAGCTTTCCTTAATGGAAACCTGCTCGAGGACGTGTATATGATACAGCCTGAGGGTTTCACATCGGTTGATAAAACCAAGGTATGCAAATTGCGACGATCCATTTATGGATTGAAGCAAGCATCCAGGAGCTGGAATATCCGTTTTGATGAGACGATCAAAAGGTTTGATTTCTCACAAAATCCAGACGAACCTTGTGTGTACAAGAAGGTTAGTGGGAGTGCAGTCGTGTTCCTAGTATTGTATGTCGATGACATATTACTTATAGGAAACGATGTGTCCATCTTACAGTCAGTTAAGGTTTGGTTATCCAAGACATTCTCCATGAAAGACCTGGGAGAAGCAACCTACATCCTTGGGATTAAGATCTATAGAGATAGATCGAAACGGTTGCTTGGTCTTTCGCAGTCTACATATATAGACCGAGTGCTAAAGAGGTTTAGCATGTCAGAATCCAAGAAAGGTTATCTGCCCATCAGGCATGGGGTACACCTTTCGAAGTCTATGTGTCCGCGCACAGAAGACGAGAGGATTTGCATGAGTAAGATTCCCTATGCATCCGCAATAGGATCTATCATGTATGCTATGTTATGTACGAGGCCCGATGTATCGTATGCTCTGAGTGTCACGAGCAGATACCAGTCTGATCCAGGAATGGATCATTGGGCGGCTGTTAAGACGATCCTTAAGTACTTGAGAAGAACTAAGGATGTGTTCCTAATATATGGAGAAGGGGACATGGTGATACGCGGGTATACAGATGTCAGCTTCCAGACAGACAAGGATGATTCCAGGTCTCAGTCTGGATACGTGTTCACCTTGAATGGGGGCGCAGTGAGTTGGAAAAGTTCCAAACAAGAGACTGTAGCGGATTCTACCACTGAGGCAGAATATATTGCGGCCGGCGCAAAAGGCGGTTTGGATCAAGAAGTTCGTTCATGAACTTGGTGTGATTCCGGCCATTGTTGAAGCAATACCGGTCTACTGCGACAACAATGGAGCAATTGCACAGGCAAAAGAGCCAAGGTCTCATCAACGATCCAAACATGTGCTTCGCCGCTATCATCTTATCAGAGAGATCATCAGTAGGAACGAAATACAAATCGAGAAAATTCCCACTGAAAGGAACTTAGCGGATCCTTTGACTAAAGCATTACCTCAAAGTAAGTTTGAGGGTCATGATGGTGCTTATGGTATTGGATACCGTAGCGATTGGCATTAGGCCAAGTGGGAGTCTGTTAGTAATATATGAGAGATGTCCTAAGGCAATCGCCTTATGTATGAACCATTTATATGATAAATTAAGATTCACTATTTGAGTATACATGTTTTATGTATTTGATTGGATCTTAAACTCATTTACTGAATGTCCACGATACGATTCACAGCATGAGAGAATTTGTGATTGGATCACAACTAGTGAGTATCTCTACATGTGTAATTGTGATGTATCTAATTATCCTTCGATGAATTGATGGATTTGGACACCATCAATTCTCGAGACTAGCATGAGGTATACTCCTTGGTGTATCCAAGCAGCTGATTCTCACTGGCTGGAGACATAGTGATGTCCGGAGTTGATCGTGGATGCTAGTTATGGTAACTAGTTCATTGGAGTGACCAGCCGTAAGACTTCATATGGTTCTCTGCATATATAGATATGTCAATGAAGTTCTTACTGTGGCTTAAGTGCGATGTTCCTTTGACTTTGCGGTATTCAAGTCATCTTGATCATGGAGACTTATGCTTTGACATCTTAAGCAAACATCTCTAAGGAGATGTGGACCCGGATGATTGGGTATAAGTCGAAGTGATCGAAGGTGTTTGAATAGCCTATAAAGGATTCACCACTCCTTGCGAGGAGATGTATACCCATGGCCTCTCGTCGGATTGTTACTAAAGTCTTTGGCCAAAGCAATACATGTTTAGAGTAAGGTACTCTTCGATACATGTGGAGTAACTAGAATCCGTGGGGACGAGGAAATGATACTTGGGCTAGGTGTGACGTGTCACCTAGTGGGGGCGACACAATAGACCATGTCACTGAACCAAGTGGGTATAAGATGAGTGAAGGGAATGGGGCACGATTCATTCGAGCTCGAAGGGTTTGAAAATAGTTCGGATCAACCGTTGATCTTTTCGGTTAATTGGGGATCATGATGTACTACTAGGTGCCACTCATGATCGTTCTATAATTAATGGTTAATTATAGAGCGACCAGCATAAGCCCGAGAACCTGTTGGTCACCACGCTGTGAGTGTAATCCAAGGATTTAAAGCGAGCTTGAGAATGGGATTCTCGGGCCGAGAGAAACTATGTTTGGTTGGACCGAACATAAGCGAGCATGAAATTGTTTGATCGCAATGGAGGCGTGGATGGGCCGTGTCTTATGAAGACATAATGGATGGACCAAAATGGTTTGGTTCTAATCAATGGATGAGAATAAACCAAAGGGTTTGGTTTATTTTAAGCGAATGAACCAAAAGTTGGTTGGTTCGTTTTAACTTAAAATAAACCATCATGGTTTGGTTTATTTTAACTTATCTTAATGGGCGGGTTAACGGGCTTTATGGATATGATCCATTAACCATTAAGAATTAGTTCTCTATAAAATAGGGCTTAAACCTAACCTAACACCCTAATCATCAAGTTGCCGCCCAACTGTTTTTGGCCGCCCTTGACTTGTGTTGCCGCCCAGCCCACAGCTCCTCAAGCGGCGTCCAGAAGCGGCTTCCTTCCTCCCGGCGTCGAGCTGCTGCGGAAGAGTTCAGCGATCCTCCTTAGGTTTGGCATCAAGGTAAGCACTTGGCTTCCTTTGTTGGCGGCGCCTATCTCCTCCACCAAGCTGTCCAGTTTTCTGGACAGCTTCTTCTCTCGTTCGGGCGTCGTTTGGGCGGCGGTTAGTGCTCCGACAGCGGCTAACTACCGGATTTGATCTCCGGTAATCCTCTAGTGGAGGCGAAGGATTCGTCAATCGGTTGACGAATACCTCTCCGGAGAAGCAAGTCTTGAGGACTTGTTTTAGGTCCGAATTTGGATTCGGATCGTGATCATCTCTCGATCACGTCGTCTTCAACACGAGGCTAGTAACCCGTACGAAGACGAAGCTCGTGGCTTGGCGAAGTCATCCCGAGGAGCTCGGCGTGGATACGGATAGAGACGATTCTTACGAGGATCGTTCCGGTTGATGCCGTTCCCGCTACACGTCATACGAAAGGTATAACGTAGTTTAATTTTCTTTTATTGCAATTTTAATTTACGGTTATGTCTACACTTGTTGTAATAGCATGCGTGTGTTGTGTGTGTTGTAATAAATAGGAGTATTTATTATTTTTAATTGCTTCCGCTGTGCTCATGTTTACGAAACATGATCGAACACACACACGCCGCAGTGCCGGAAACCCAACATTTCATATGTCATGAATTATGCCTATGTGATGAATATGTTTATGTTTTTAATATGCCATGAATTATGCCTATGTGATGAATATGTTTACGAATTTTAATATGCCATGAATTATGCCCATGTGATGAATATGTTTATAATTTTCATATGTCATGAATTATGCCTGTGTGATGGATATGTTTATGATTTTTAATATGCCATGAATTATGCCTATGTGATGAATATGTTTATGATTTTTAATATGCCATGAATTATGCCCATGTGATGAATATGTTTATGATTTTCATATGTCATGAATTATGCCTATGTGATGGATATGTTTATGATTTTTAATATGCCATGAATTATGTCCATGTGATGAATATGTTTATAATTTTCATATGTCATGAATTATGCCTGTGCGATGAATATGTTTATGTTTTTAATATGCCATGAATTATGCCTATGTGATGAATATGTTTATGATTTTCATATGTCATGAATTATGCCTATGTGATGAATATGTTTATGTTTTTAATATGTCATGAATTATGCCTATGTGATGAATATGTTTATGATTTTCATATGTCATGAATTATGCCTATGTGATGAATATGATTATGTTTTTAATATGCCATGAAGTATGCCATGAACAAGTTGATGATTTTATATGCCATGAAATATGCTTATGTGATGAACATGATTATGCTTTAAGACCCCTTTAGGGTACCCTTACGTTATGAATGCATATATGTTATGACATGTCTAAGAGATGCTTCCCTTTCAAGTAGGGATTAAGAGCTCTCCTTATGATAAGATAAGATGGTGATGCTTCCCTTTCAAGTAGGGATTAAGAGCTCTCCCTATGATAAGATAAGATGGAGATGCTTCCCTTTCAAGTAGGGATTAAGAGCTCTCCCTATGATAAGATAAGATGGAGATGCTTCCCTTTCAAGTAGGGATTAAGAGCTCTCCTTATGATTAGATAAGACGGAGATGCTTCCCTTTTTGGTGGGGGATTAAGATCATTCTTTATGATATGACAAGAAAGAAAGGAAAGAAAATTAAGTATTTTACTTTGTAAGAGGTTAAGTACCCGACCCGTTAGGTGGTCGTTAATCAAATCCAAGGGACATAAGAAGACGTAAGAGGTCTTGTTCTGGTAAGACGTAAGAGGTCTTGCTCTAGTAGGTCTGGTGGCTCGCTACCCCAGCCTATTAGGGAACGCGCTTTATGTGGTACTTAGCCTGGGGCCCCCCATGCAAGTTATGATTATGTTAAAGTACCTATATGTATATGCTTTGAAAAGAAAGGACTTGTATGAAACTATGAATGCTTATGTTCAAGTTTAAGAATGCTTATGATTATGTCCTTTTTTCATGATTAGGATTTATGATATTATGAATGCTTATGTTCAAGCTTAAGAATGCTTACGATTATGTCCTTTATGCATGTTTAGGATTTATGATATTATGAATGCTTATGTTTCACTTATGCCCTGCTTAGATTTGATTATGCTTAGCATGCTTATGTAAATTTTATGCCATGTTTATGTTTCATTACGTTAGCATGCTGATGTGTAGTGTTGTTATGCACTACTTATGTTGTTTATGCTAGTATGCTCATGTTGTTTAATTATTGATGAGGTTTGTGGCTTTTGTGAGTAGGCAAGAATCTTACTAAGCTATATGCTTATAGTTTATGTTGTCCATATACTGCAGACAAAGGAAACATGAACTAGAGGAAGTAGCAGGAGGGGCCAAGTGTGTGTGATAGTGGCATGGTGGAAAAAGACCCTATTACTATCTGCTTATATTTATATGCTCAATGAATAACTTAAGACATTGCTTTCGCTTATAAGACTTGTGATTTGTTAGTACCATGTTGGATGTTACTGTTCAATTACATAAGAAAGTTTGATATTTTAGAACTCATGAATGGATCTTTATGTTATGCATGTTATAAAAAGAGACAAGATATGTTAACATGCTAATGACGAATATGATAGGTGATCCATGTATAAAAGAAGGTTTATGCCATGATAACATGTTTAAGTATGTAGATTGTGAAATGATTCCTATATGTTATGTTAAAAAAAAAAAGTAGCGCCGCCCTGAGAGCAGATAAGGGCGGGCGTTACATTGTAATTGTTCGGATGTAACTCTAAGAGGTTTCAATCGGTGAAGGCTGTCGGTGGACTTTACTTTATACGGTGTCACACGGAGGAGGAAGGGAGTGTCTCGAGGTCTTCAAAGGTGGTTCTAGGACTTCAGTTTCGCTTGTGTATCACAAAACAATGTTATCAATTGGCATTGTCTAGACGTTTAGCTATGGTTTTGTGGAAGGGAGATCATACACTCTCCCGCAGAGCCGCCGCATCTATCGGGAGCCATCTCCGCCTAAAAGGACGGGATAGATGGTATGAGGATGCCAAATCAATCCCTACGATGAACCGTTTCCGATTCCACCGCACCCTTCTACCCACAGTTACAGGAGATTAGGTTTACCCCTTGGTTTCTTGTATCAAATCCCCTAAATCTTAAATACGAGGGTTATCACACCTCGTATCGCCTAAGCACAGTGGATAGAAAACCAAACACATGTAGATATAGTAAAAATAACTACCAATTGTCAGATCAAACTCAAAGGTAGAATTTAACATGAACCAACATTGTAATGTGCACACAAGCTACTCCCTAATCCTTGAATCGAAAGTACTACTCCATATATATGAAGGAAGAATCACAAAGCATGTTTATGTTCAAATACATAAGGAATAAAATGCAGAAACAAAGAATTACAATGCTTCCGTGGTCTTCTCTCCGCGTTGAAGTGCAAGGCGTGGACCTCCAGCGACGTTCCTCCTCCCCGTTGTGAGTTACCGAAGCTTTTTAAGGCTTCAACGTGCCGTCCTAGCCGTCGTGCCTTCTCCCTAAGGTTTCGGAAGAGCTATCCTTATATGGACATCGCCTCGGACCACTGCAAAATTCAGAAAAAGCCCTAATCACGCAAATCTGACGGGCTGCCACACGGTCGTGTGTTTCCACACGGCTAGGCCATGTGCGTCCTTGGGGTGCTGATCTCGCCCATAGGGCACAACCGTGTGAATCCACATGCCCTGGTCGTGTCCCACTGTGCTTCTAGCTACGAAATGTCCTTCTTTTCCTCCGAAAGCGCATCTTTTTAACCTGAAATGTTAAACTGCACACAAAAGTCCAACGAGCAGACCTTCGAACCAGAAAATAGGAAATGCGTGCAAAATAGAGTAACATATACATGAAACTAATATGAAATGTAACAAGATGTGTGTAGGGTTGTGGATCTGAAGCTCCGCATCCCACCTCGGTCGTTTGTGCATGGCGATCCCATCTACGTCCCCGGATTAAAAAAAATTAATCCTTGACGAAGAGGGATTACCCAAGCACCTGATCCATCGTCGTGTTATTCGATTAGAGTGGTCACTTGGACAAAATTTTTGTTCAAGCAACCAACCTCTTATCTTCGATTAGCCGTGGAATAGACGATGTACGGATCGCCAGTTTTTGTGTTTGTCTTCGGGGTCCAAGTAAATTAGCCACATACAGTACATACAACTTGCATAGAATAAGAAAACATGCATAAACAAGAATTATACCTCTTGTTTACCTCAAGGTCTTCTATTGTATGTCCTTCCTCCTTTTGGACGTCTTGTGGGCGACGATCTTCCAAAAGTCGAAACCTCCTAGATCACGATATTCCTTTCCTTGCTCGGTCCGAACAAAATGAAGAAGAAAAGCACCCTTCTTCTCCTTACTTGCACCAACCACCAGACAAACTCCTTGGTGTCCGCCGGCCCCAAGGAGAGGGAGAGGGTTGAGCGCCGGCCAAATTCAATGGGTGAAAGCTGGCCTTTCTTCAAGAGATGATGGCCGGCCTTGCTTCAATGGATGAACGTCGACAACCTTCAATAGAGGGCGCCGACCAAGGGAGGAGAATCCACCAAACCCTAGTCGTCGACCAATGATACAAAACCCTAACTTCCAATATCTTGCATCCCAAAAACCAAGGAAGCAAAACCCTAATCTCCCAAAGATATTGTGTCGCTCAAGCCTAAGCCCTTATTTATAGAGTTAGGCTTAAGCCTTCTTTTAATCTCCACCGTCGAATCTAGAGATTTAATCTCAACCGTCGGATCTAGAGATTTAATCTCCACCGTCGGATCTGGAGATTTAACCTCCACCGTCGGATCTAGAGTTCCATTTTCCACCATCGGATTTAGGCTTCATGATGGTTTTAATAGGCTACAATAGGGACCATGAGGAGGAGTTGGATCTTGGCCACCCAATGGATCCGACCCACATAAAATCCGATCCATTAATGATAATTCATTCCACTAGAAGATTATCATTGATCTACCTCACCAACCCCATAAATAAATATGGGCTTCATATATTAATTGTACAAATATCTCCCCGTGTTTAAGATCTCGAATGTCCGTCAATTCATTAATTTAATGACAATTAATTAATCAACATCAAACTCTATGAGTAGTACCACTCAACCTTATCATCATATCGGACCAAGTCCACCTGCAGGGTTTACATGATGAACCTTATGAGCTCCTCAAGGGGACATCATCATCCTAATATATAGGACACGACTTCCTCCTATAATCAACGACACATCATGTAAATAATATCATTTCTCAACTTACCGAGCCTATCGATTTACTCTATAAATCTCGCCCATTGGTAAATCAAAGAAATAAATACTAAGTACATATACCCGTTATTATATCGAGATTAAGAGCATGTACACCATAATATCCGAGTTCCGATTCAATTATGTAGTCAGCAATAAATCGAATCACCTCTAAGTCGGTCCTGATCAATACACACAAAGTGTACTAGTGTAATTCTATGGTCAAGACAAACCAATACCAAATCACACTACAACCATACCAATGGTTTGCCCAAAACCATCTCGGTTGTGAGCCTTTACTTATACTTTACAAGGAACTGATAACATGATCTCCCGTGTGACACTACACACCATGTTATCTACAATGTAATGTATTAGACAATATGCATAACCATAAATATGCAAACAATGATCATGTGATTTTTATTTCAAAAATAAAGATGTTCATACAAAAGATAGACTTTTCAATATATATCTCAACAATCTCCCACTTATACAAAAAGACTATGTTGTCCTCATACTTCCATACATCTAATTCCCATTCCATCCACAAGCCTATCAAAAGCTCTCGCTTGAAGGGCCTTAGTGAATGGATCTCTCCGGTCATCCTCTGATGCAATCTAGGCGACAGCAACTTCTACCTCCTTTACGATCTCTCGTATCAGGTGGTACTTGTGCTCTATGTGTTTACTTGCCTTATGGGCTCGTGGTTCCTTCGAGTTTGCAACTGCACCACTGTTATCACAATAAATTATGACAGTTCTGGGCAAACCTAGAATCACATCCAAGTCCATCAAGAAGTTCCTGAGCAATACAGCTTCTTTGGCTGCCTCAGAGGCTGCTACATACTCAGCTTCCATGGTAGAGTCTGCCACGCATTTCTTCTTGACACTCCTCCATACAATGGCTCCCCCTCCCAAAGTAAACACAAAACCTGAGGTAGACTTACTATTATCCCTATCTGATTAGAAGTCGGAATCTATGTAACCCACAGGGAGTAATTGATCTACCTAGTATACCAGCATATAATCCCTAGTCCTTCTCAGGTACTTCAATATATGCTTTACTATAGTCCAATGTCCCTATCCTAGATTACTCTGATATCTGCTGACCATGCCAATGATAAAGTAGATATCTGGTCTCGTACATAACATAGCATACATGAGGGTTCCTACTGCCGAAGTATAAGGAACTACCTTCATCTCCTCTATCTCCTTTGATGTTCTAGGACACATCTCTTTAGATAAAGGTACTCCATGCCTAGAAGGTAGAAAACCTTTCTTAGAGTTCTGCATGCTAAAATGAGCCAAAATGGTGTCTATGTATGAAGCTTGAGATAAGCACAACATCCCTTTCCTGTGATCCCTTATAACCTTGATCCCAAGGATGTGTCCCACTTCTCCCAAGTCCTTCATATCAAACTGTTTGGACAACCATACCCTTATGTCTGATAACACGTTGACCTTGTTGTCAATTAACAAAATGTCATCTATGTATAGTATAAGAAATACTACTATGTTTCCGTCACATCTCTTGTATACACAAGACTCATCCGGACTTTGAATAAATCCATAAGACTGGATTACCTTATCAAAGTAGATGTTTCAAGATCTCGAAGCTTGCTTCAATCCATAAATGGACTGATTGAGTTTGCACACAAGATGCTCTTTGCCCTTTTCAATGAATCCATCTGGTTGCTTCATATAGATGTTTTCCTCAAGACTTCCATTAAGGAAAGTTGTCTTGACATCCATCTGTCACACCTCATAATCCATATAGACTTAAGCATGGCTACCGACGAAAAAGTCTCCTCATAATCGATACACTCTTTCTGAGTATACCCTTTCACAACAAGCCTTGCTTTGAAGGTCTCAACCTTCCCATCTATTCCTCTCTTTCTTTTGTAGATCCACTTGCATCCAATGGTTTTTACAACATTGGGTGGTTCTACTAGCTCCCATACCTGATTTGAATCCATGGATTCTATCTTAGAATCCATCGCACTTTGCCAAGATACCGCATCTTTATCTTGGTTTGCCTCGTCATATGTCCAGGGATCAAGTTCATGTTCGCCAAGGACCAAATCAGAAGATTCTCCCAAGAACATAAATCTATCAAGTTGTCTAACAACCCTCCCACTATGATGAAGTATCACCTGTGTCCTCTGTGACACGCGGTGCAGTCACTTATGGTATATCCTCTTGTACCGGTGGTACTGAAGTAGTGACTTTCCCTCTCAATTCCTCTAGAATAATCTTACTCATGGGCTTATAGTTCATCACATAGTCTTCCTCTAGAAATCTGGTGTTCGTGCTAATGATCACCCTCTGATCTCTAGGACTATAAAACAAACCATCTTTCGTTCCTCTAGGATAGCCTACAAACATGCGCACTTCTGTACGAGGTTCCAACTTATCAGCATCTGCCTTCAGCAAATGTGCTAGACTCCCCCAAATCCGAATATGTCTCAGACTAGGCTTTTGCCCAGTCCACAATTCTGTGGGAGTATAATGCACTGATTTAGATGGTACCAAGTTCAGAATATAAATTGTCGTATCCAGAGCATACCCCCAAAAAGAATCTGGCAACTCAGAATAACTCATCATCGATCTAACCATCTCCATAAGAGTCCTATTCCTTAGCTCCGCTACACCATTTGCTGGGGTGTGCCAGGTGCAGACAATTGAGATTGAATCCTAGCCTCTGATAAGTAATTCTTAAACTCTTCCAAGAGGTACTCACCACTACGATCAGACCGTAGTGTCTTGATACTTTTACCTTGACATTTCTCCATATTAGCCTTGAATTTTTTGAACCTGTCAAAGCATTCAGACTTAGGGCGCATCAAGTAAATGTATCCATATCTTAAATAATCATCTATAAAAGAGACGAAATATTCAAAACCACCTCTAGCCTGGATAGACATAGGACCACACAAATCAGAATGAACCAATTCCAACCCATCTTTGGCTCTATACCCCATGGCCTTAAAAGGCCTCTTGGTCATTTTACCTTCGAAGCAAGATCCACGGGTTGGGAAATATTCCACCACTAATGAACCCAAAGATCCATCAGCTATCAACCTTTGAATTCTACTTAGGTTAATATGACCTAACCTTAGATGCCAAAGATACGTTTGGTTCATTTTCGAAGGTTCTTTTCTCTTATTAGAATTAGAAGATGAGTTATTTACTTCTATTTGCAATGTGGGAGCTTTTGGTTCAAGTGTATATAAATTTCCTATCAATGCACCAGAACAGATAATGTCCCTATTCCTTTTTATAACAACTCTGTCATTAAAAGAAATAGAATATTCATCCATAAACAATTTAGAAACTGAAATCAAATTCTTTCTAAATAAAGATACATAAAGGCAATTTCTTAGAACCAAAGTTTTATTTCTATCAAAAGACAAATAAATATCTCCCACTACAACAACCGTCACTTTCGTAGCATCGCCCAAGTAAAGATAATCTCCCCTGCAAAGTATTGCAGACATGATCAGTGGCTCCCATATCTACACACCAGGTGCCGATAGATAACACCGCTAAACATGTTTTAACGACTAGACCAAAAGATATACCTTTGTTCTTCTTCCAGTTGGGGTAGTCCTTCTTCCAATGTCCAATTTGCTTGCAAGTGGAGCACTTGCCTTTCGGCTTCTTCACTCCTCCCTGAGATCCTCCCGCCACCTTTGCCCCACCTTGTTTCTTCTTCTTCTTGCCTTTCGGCTTAGAAGTAGAAACCTTTTGGACAACCATGGCCTGAGCCTAAGCACTCTGACAAAAAAGCCCTTCTACCGCCTAGAGTTCTGTCAGAAGCTCCGCCAATGAATACAACCTCTTATTCATGTTGTAGTTTAGGCAAAACTGCTCAAAACTCCTAGGTAGAGACTGGAGAATGATATCAACCTGGGTTTCCCCATCGATCTCAGCTCCAAGGACTTTCAACTCATTTAAATGAGTCATCATCTTGAGAACATGATCCCTCATGGGTCTTCCCTCGATCATGGTGGTCGTCATCAAGTTCCTCATGGCTTCTTGCCTCACAGCCCGATTCTGGTGTCCGAAAATCTCCTTGAGATTGAGCATCATGTCATAAGTAGTGGACATGGCTTGATGCTGATGTTGCAATACATTTGACACAGAAGCCAAAATGTAACTCCGCGCCATCTCATCAGCCTTTATCCACTTCTTATAACTCTCTTTCTCCTTTTCCCTAGAATCATCCACAGGTTTAGGAGGACACTCTTCGAAGAGTACATACTTGTACTCCTCATCAGTCAAGACAATATCAAGATTCCTTTTCATAATTGGGTCCAGTAAGTTTATTCTCTTTTAGTATCACAGCAAGTGGGTTGAAAGTCATTTTTGAAAAACCTAAGAATCACATAGATCAAAGCATTAGATTTCAAAAAATTATTGATTCCTCAAACAATAATATTTTAAAATCAACTAACACCGAGAATATTGTATGCCACGATCGTGTGGACATATATGAATTCTACATTTGTAAGAGGAGGTTTTACCCATTAATTTTACTATCTTGTTAACCTATCTTTTTGACAAATAAAATTAATAGTTAGTTCCTCTTTGATCCTACAAATAAAAGCAGTGACTCCGATGGGGAGGATACTCCTATTTGCATCTAAGTGTGCACCATTACTCGGTATCAAGGTAATTATCTCGGGTTATGTGCCTTCCGATGGGGAAGTACACACGCTCCTAAATAATTTCCTATAACCATATTCGACCCTGTGATCCACAAAACAAACTCATCCGATGGGGAGGAAGGCACTCTGAGCCAATGCGCAAGTTTTTTTTGCATCATATGTCAAATCGTAATGGAGGTCGTGAGAATTTTTAAAAAATATCCCTCTCCCACTTAGTAATTTAAAATTGAGAAATTTTCCTAGTACACGACATGCATATCAAACAAGAAGCAATAAATATGAAAAAAATATTTTCCAACTATTATTGCTTTTGTTCTCCAATATGCCTGTCGTCGTATCGCCATCTCGTTCGCTCCTCCCTACGTCATGTACAAGCCATTCGGAGATCCGATCCGAGAAAAATTATTTTAATTTACATCCATCGATCCTATACTCCATGAAAGAGTGTACATGAAATATAGATCAAAAGTAAACTAAAATAAAAGAGTGGATAAACAATGTCGTACTTAATTACAAAAATTAAATACTAACCTCATCAACCCCGAGGATTCAAATAATAATACAATTACACACATGCAATCACATACACACACATATGGCCATAATAGTTGGATCTTATGCCGCAACCACAAAGTTAGCCTACGCACATCCTACTATCATTCGACACATACAATATATGATAAGTGCATAAAAGTAACCGAATCCTAAACACACAAAATCAGAAATCGTGGCTCTGATACCACTTGTAGGGTTGTGGATATGAAGCTTCACTTCCCACCTCAGTCGCTTGTGCATGGCGATCCCATCTACTCCCCGGATTAAAAAAAAAATAATCCTTGATGAAGAGGGAATACCCAAGCAACCGATCCATCATCGTGCTATTCGATTAGAGTGGTCACTTGAACAAACTTGTTGATCAAGCAACCTACCTCTTATTTTCGATTAGCCACGGAATAGACGATGTATGGATCGCCGGTTTTTGTGTTTGTATTCGAGGTCCAAGTAAATTAGCCACATACAATATATACAACTTGCATATAATAAGAAAACATGCATATACAAGAATTATACCTCTTGTTTACCTCAAGGTCCTTTATTGTATGTCCTTCCTCCTTTTGGACGTCATGCGGGCGACGATCTTCCAAAAGTCGAAGCCTTCTAGATCACGATCTTCCTTTCCTTGCTCGGTCCGAACAAAAGGAAGAAGAAAAGCACCCTTCTTCTCCTTACTTGCACCAACGACCAAAGATAAACTCCTTGGTGTCTGCCGGCCCTAAGGAGAGGGAGAGGGTTGAGTGTCGGCCAACTTCAATGAATGAACGCCAGCCTTGCTTCAAGAGATGATGGCAGGCCTTGCTTCAATGGATGAGCGCCGGCAACCTTCAATGAAGGGTGCCGACCAAGGGAGGAGAATCCACCAAACCCTAGCCATTGGCCAAGGATACAAAACCCTAACCTCTAATATCTTGCCGCCCAAAAACCAAGAAAGCAAAACCCTAATCTCCCAAAGATATTGTGTCGCCCAAGCCTAAGCCCTTATTTATAGAGGTAGGCTTAAGCCTCCTTTTAATCTCCACCGTCGGATCTAGAGATTTAATCTCAACCGTCGGATCAAGAGATTTAACCTCCACCGTTGGATCTAGAGTTCCATTTTCCACCATCGGATCTAGGCTTCATGAGGGTTTTAATAGGCTACAATAGGGACCATGAGGAAAAGTTGGATCTTGGCCACCCAATGGATACGACCCACATAAAATCTAATCCATTAATGATAATCCATTCCATTAGAGGATTATCATTGATCTACCTCACCAACCCCATAAATAAATATGGGCTCCATATATTAATTGTACAAATATCTCCCAGTGTTTAAGATCTCGAATGTCCGTCAATTAATTAATTTACTGACAATTAATTAATCAACATCTAACTCCATGAGTAGTACCACTCAACCTTATCATCATGTCGGACCAAGTCCACCTGTAGGGTTTACATGATGAACCTTATGAGCCCCTCAAGGATCCTAATATATAGGACACGGTTTCCTCCTATAATCAACGACACACCATGTAAATAATATCATTTCCCAACTTACCGAGGCTATCGATTTACTCTATAAATCTCGCTCATTGGTAAATCAAAGAAATAAATACTAAGTACATGTGCCCATTATTATATCAGGATTAAGAGCATGTACACCATAATATCTGAGGTTTAATTCCATTATGTAGTCAACAATAAATCGAATCACCTCTAAGTCGGTCCTGCTCAATACACACAAAGTGTACTAGTGTAATTCTATGGTCAAGACAAACCAATACCAAATCACACTACAACCATACCAATAGTTTGTCCAAAACCATCTCAGTTGTGAGCCTTTACTTATACTTTATAAGGAACTGATAACATGATCTCCCGTGTGACACTACACACCATGTTATCTACAATGTAATGTATTAGACAATATGCATAACCATAAATATGCAAACAATGATCATGTGATTCTTATTTCAAAAATAAAGATGTTCATACAAAAGATAGACTTTTCAGTATACATTCCAATAATGTGAGAAAAAACTATTCCTAAATTCCTATATGTTTTGCTCACATCAGCGAGCACTCGACTGATAACCATTCTATGCTCGAAACCCTCGCGATTAGTTATTCAGCGCCATCAAGAATCGACTAATGGTTTGACCGATTGCCAACCCATGGAAGTATTTGTGACAAATCAACTCGAAAACCGAGAGTCAATAGTACTGAGTTTTGTGTGTTCGAACATGTTTCGTAAACATGTGCACAATGGAAGAATTAAAAAGCAATAAATCTAATTTATTACAATACACACATTACACGCATGCATAGTACAACATGTGTAGACATAATCGTAAATTCAAATTTTGTAATAAAAGGAAATTACTCTAGTTATACATGACGTATCATGTGCAGCAGGAATGGCATCAATCAGAGCGACTCTCACTAGAATCGCCTCTATCTGTATCCACGCCGAGTATCGTCGGGATGGCTTCACAAAGCCACGAGCCTTGACTTCGTAGGAGTCACTTGCCTCGTGTCGAAGATGATGTGATCGACAGAATATCACAATCCGAATCAAAATTCGGATTGGAAATCGAGTCCACAAAACTCGCTTCTCCAGAGAGGTATTCGTCAACCGTTTGACGAATCCTTCGTCCTCCACCTATGAGGATTACTGGAGATCGAATCCCAGGTAAAGTAGCCACAGTCGGAGCTCAAAACATCATCCAAATGATGCTCTGACACGAAAGAAAGAAGCTGTCCAGAAAACTGGACAGCTTGGTGGAGGAGTTGCGCCCGCCCAAAGGAGGATGGCCGGCTACACCTTGGTCACCGGAGCCAAGGGAAGTCGCCGGAGGGTCACCGGAAGATAGCCGGCAGAATCTTGGATGCCGACAACAAGGTGGACGGCGGCACAAAGGTTGGCGAAATGGAGAGCTTGGGCAGCGGCAAGGAGAAGAGAGGGAGAGGGTGGCTAGGTTTTCCAACACACAAGTTATCCACAAAAAAACCCTTAAGCCATGTTTTTATAAAGAATACATTCTCCTAACGGTTATTGGTTCATAACCAAAACCCGTTAACCGGCTCCAATAACTTAAGTTACAATAAACCAAACCACATTAATCTATTTTAAGTTAAAACAACCAAACCAACTTTGGTTCATTCGTTTAAAATAAACCAAACGCCTTTGGTTTATTCTTCACCATTGGATTAGAACCAAACCAATTTAGGTCATCCATCATGTCTTCATAAGACACGACCCATCCATGCTTCCATTGCGACTGAAACAATTTCATGCTCGCTCCTTGTTTGGTCCAACCAAACCTAGTTTCTCTCAGTCTGAGAATCTCATTCTCAAGCTCGTTTTAAATTCATCGGATTATGCTCGTTGTGCATGTGACCAAATAGGTTCCCGATTTATGTTGGTCGTCTATAATTAACCATTAATTATAGAATGATCATGAGTGGCACCTAGTAGTACATCATGATCCCCAATTAACCGAAAAATCAACGGTTGATCCAGAACCATTTTTGAAACCCTTCAGCAGCTATAATGAATCGTGTTCCATTCCCTTCACGCATCTTATACTCACTTGGTTTAGGACATGGTCTATAGTGTCAGTCCCCACTAGGGTGACTACGTCACATCTAGCCCAAGTATTATTTCCTCGTCCTACTAATTCTAGTTACTGCACATGTATCCAAGAGTACCTTGCTCTAAACATGTAATGCTTTGGCCAAAGACTTTAGTAACAATCCGACGAGAGGACATGGGTATACATCTCCTCGCAAGGAGTAGTGAATCCTTTATAGGCTATTCAAACACCTTCGGTCACTTCGACTTATACCCAATTATCCCGGGTCCACATCTCCTTGGAGATGCTTGCTTAAGATGTTAAAGCATAAGTCTTCATGACCAAGATGACTTGAATACCATAAGTCAAAGGAACATCGCACTTAACCCGCAGTAAGAACTTCATTGACATATCCATATATGCAAAGAACCATATGAAGTCTTACAACTGGTCACTCCAATGAACTAGTTACCATAACTAACATCCACGATTAACTTTGGATATCACAATGTCTCCAGCCAGTAAGAATCGGCTGCTTGGATACACCAAGGAGTATACCTCGTGCTACTCTCGACAGAATTGATGGTGTCCATATCCATCGACTAGGGATAATTCTAATACATCACAATTACACATGTAGAGATACTCACTAGTTGTGATCCAATCACAAATTCTCTCATGCTATGAATCATATTGTGGACATTCAGTAAATGAGTTTAAGATCCAATCAAATACATGAAAACATGTATACTCAAATAGTGAATCTTCATTTATCAAATAAATGGTATAACCATAAGGCGATTGTCTTAGGACACCTCTCATATATTACTAACAAACTCCCACTTGGCCTAATGTCAATTGCCATGGTATCCAATACCATAAGCACATGATCCTCAAACTTACTTTGAGGTAAGGCCTTAGTTAAAGGATCCGCTAAGTTCCTTTCAGTGGGAATCTTCTCGATTTATATTTCCTTCCTACTTATTATCTCTCTGATCAGATGATAGTGGAGAAGCACATGTTTGGATCATTGATGAGACCACATCAAGTTCAGAGATGAACATCTTAATCCAAACCGCTTCCTTTGCTACTTCCGAAGCTGCAATGTATTCTGCCTTAGTGGCAAAATCCGCTATAGTGTCAAGCTTGGAGCCTTTCCAACTTATTGCACCTCCATTCTAGGTGAATACATACCCAGACTAAGACTTGGAATCATCCTTGTATGTCTGGAAGCTGGCATCCGTATACCCACGTATCACCATGTACCCTTCTCTATATATTATGAATGCATCCTTAGTTCTTCTCAAGTACTTAAAAATCATCTTAACAGCTGCCCAATGATCCATTCCTTGATCAAACTGGTATCTGCTCGTGACACTCAGAGCATACGATACATCGGGCCTCGTACATAACATAGCATACATAATAGATCCTATTGTAGATGCATAGGAAATCTTACTCATACAAATCCTCTCATCTTCTGTGCGCAGACACATAGACTTCGAAAGGTGTATCCCATGCCTGATGGGAAGGTAACCTTTATTGGATTCCGACATGTTAAACCTCTTTAGCACTTGGTCTATATATATAGACTGCGAAAAACCAAGCAACCATTTCGATCTATCCCTATAGATCTTAATCCCGAGGATGTAGGTTTCTTATCCCAGGTCTTTCATGGAGAATGTCTTGGACAATAAAATTTTAACTAACTGTAAGACAGAAACATCGTTTCCTATAAGTAATATGTCATCGACATACAATACTAGGAACACGATTGCACTCCCACTAACCTTCTTGTACACACAAGGTTCGTCCGAATTTTATGAGAAATCAAACTTTTTGATTGTCTCATCAAAATGGATATTCCAGCTCCTGGATGCTTGCTTCAGTCCATATATGGACCGTCGCAGTTTGCATACCTTAGTTTTATCAACCGATGTGAAACCCTCAGGCTGTATCATATACACGTCCTCGAGCAGGTTTCCATTATGGAAAGTTGTTTTCACATCCATCTGTCATATCTCATAATCATAATGAGCCACTATGGCCAGGAGCATCCAAATAGATTTATGCATAGCAATAGGTGAATAGGTCTCGTCATAATCAACACCTTGCTTTTGACGATATCCTTTCACCTCCAATCTAGCCTTATAGGTAATCACATTACCATTCATGTCGGGTTTTTTTCTTGAAATCCCACTTGCACCCTATAGTCTTTATGCCTTCAGGTGGGTCAACCAAGTTCCAAACTTGATTTTCATACATCGAATCCATTTCTGACTTCATGGCATTAAGCCACTTATCCCTTTCTAAACTTTTCAGAACTTCTTCATAACTGGTAGGCTCCTCATCATCAATGAGTAACATGTCATTCGATTCACTTACGAGAAATCCATATCTCTCAAAAATGTTGCATGTTCTACAAGATCTATGAAGATGTGGTGTCTTAATCGGTTCAGCCGATGGCTCATCACTATGGGTTATCGGTTGTGGTGCTTCACCATGTTAGTATGAGCCCTTAGTGCCAATTATGAGATGATTGGTGAGGGAGACTTTTGTATTATATTCTTGCATTAATAAAGGCAAAGATTGATTATTATATTTCTTTATGCGTGTGCCAGCTAAATAAATATAATAATGCCCATGAATAGTAGGTTGTTATCTACAGTATATCAATTGGTAGAATTGATTATGAGAAGCTGTAGAGAACACTATTCTTAAATATTCCTAGTCGAGTGTTGTATTAATAGACAAGGGCTATATTGATACATTGAGACTAGTATGTAGGTCAATGGATGACTTGATCTCACAAGTCATGGATATATGATATCATATTGATACATGGGTATATATATTAGAGACTATATATACTGAATTGACCCACCATGAGAAAGTATCATGGATCATTATATGAGTGTCATATACTTTCTCATGTGACTATTGGTATGAATAGTCCTTAGACCTGAAGTCACTACGGTTCCCTACATAAGGAGTTATGTACTTTGGTATCGTCTAACGTCACACCGTAATTGGGTGACTATAACGGCGATCACTGAGTATGTAACGAATTATACGGAGGGATGTGAGTGATGTAGATGGGATCTATCCCTCCCATATGAAGGGAGTGATATCTTTGGCCTCTTGATAGAGTAGCACCACGAAATGCATGGCCATGCTCAAATGAGTCAATATGAGATATTGAACTCATTTGTTTGAGTGAGTCTACTTGGGGATCTAGAAACATAAAGATTGATAAGAGGGTGACACGGTCTATGCCTCATTGATCGATCTGAGATATCAAGGATAGAAGGACACTGTCATATGATAATAGTCACAAAAGAGGTTGTCGGATCTCGACATTCTCGTCACTTGGGTAGCAATGATGTATTGCTAGATGCCGCTCATTGCTTATGTATCTAAAATGGTTTTGGATACATTACCAACGTTATGAGAGCCTATAGGGTCACACACAAAGAACATATTATTTTGGAGAGGAAATCATTTTGGTTTAACTAAAATGAATTATTAGTTAATTGGATTAACTAGAATGAGTAAGACTCATTACTTGGCTAAATTTGAGTTGGACTCAAATTGGTTTATGTTGAGTTAGAATCAAGTCAAACCAAGAGAAGAAGGCTAAATTGAATAATACATGAATTAATAATATAATACACGAATTAATAAATGGGGTTTTAAATGGGATTTAAAACTCATTAATGTGCATTTAATGAGCATTAATTGACTTCCTTTCTTTTACCATGGAGAATAAGGAAGTGCATTTAATGTCTCATTAAGGTGTATTATGGTTGCTTCTTCTTCTTCAATGTGGACAACGAAAAATAGAATCTGATTTTATTTTTTTTTTCATTGACAACACAAGAGGGCCAAGTACCGAGTGGAAAAGTGAGACCTTGGAGTGGTTGCTAGCACAACCGAAAGGGCTTACCTCTTCTCTCCAAGATCGTGTGTGTGTGTGCACCGTAGAGGCGTGGACATCCTAACCACGCTGAGATCCGCAAGTGTTGCTGACTGGAATTGGAAGGGCACGCTTCGAAGGTAATCTCGATTCCTATAGGATAGAATCGATAATTGAAACGAGTATTTTTTTTTTTTGCTTGGATCTCTGAAGGTATCCTAAGTTTTCCGCTGCGAGTTTTTGTTTATCGCTCAGGATCCCTACACACCAGGTATCTCATCAATGTCTATTTGAGTCTCTCGAGCCTTCTCAAGCTCAATGACACTCCCACTGTTTTCTTGCAAGAGAAACTCTTTCTCTAGAAACACAGCATGCCTTGAAACAAATACCTTTTGTTCCGCAGGATGATAATTGATAACTTCTTGTCTCCTTAGGGTATCCAATAAATAGACATTTATCAGACTTACCATCCAATTTGTCTGATATAGTCCGCTTCACATAAGCAGGACAACCCCATATCTTCAAGTAAGATACATGAGGTTTCTTACTATTCCATATCTCATATGGAGTATTGGAGACTACCTTAGTTGGCATTCTATTTAGCAAGTAAACAGCTGTCAGAAGTGCATAGCCCCAAAAGGACTTGGGAAGATTTGCGTGATTCATCATTGACCTGACCATGTCCAACAAGGTCCGGTTACGCCTCTCAGATACACCATTACGCTGCGGTGTATATGGCAGAGTCCATTGAGATAATATACTATTGTCCCTTGGATAATCTAGAAACTCTTGACTCAAGTATTCGCCACCTTAATCCGATCGAAGTATTTTAATACTCTTGTCATGTTGTTTCTCTACTTCATTTCTGAATTCTTTGAACCTTTCAAAGGCTTCAGACTTGTGTTTCATCAAGAACACATACCCAAACCGTGAGTGATCATCGGTGAAGGTAATAAAGTAGCTATAGCCTCCTAGAGCTTGAGTTGACATATGTCCATATACATCAGTATGTATTAAACCAAGCAACTCTTCCACCGGTTCACCTTTTCCCGTAAAAGGTAACTTAGTCATCTTTCCTTTTAAGCATGATTCGCATGTATCGAATAAATCAGATTCAAACAATTCTAGAATTCAACATCGGTGTAATTCGGACATGTGTTTCTTGCTTACATGGCCAAGACGATAATACCACATGTAAGAGTCTAATTGATTATCCTTTCGAGCATGCTTGTTGCTCGCTTCAATATTGAAAATGTCACTGGATACGTCCAACGTATAAATACCATTGCTTAAAGTTCCAGTCCCATAAAGAACGCCATTCAAAGTAATGTAACAACAATTGTTACTAAAAGTTAAATGGTACCCATTTCTATTTAAACAAGAAATAGAAATAATGTTCTTTATCATTGAAGGAACATAAAAGCAATTGTCCAGTTCTAAGACAAGTCCTATAGGGAGTCTCAACAAATATGTTCTGATGGCGAGTGCAGCAACCTTTGCTCCATTCCCAACATGTAAATTTGACTCTCCCTTGATGAGTCTTCGTCTATTCCTTAGCCCATGTATGTTATTACATATATATGAGCCACACCCAGTATCCAATACCCAAGTGTCTAAGGAAATAGAATGAAAATCAATAACGAATATATCTGAAGAAGATGGGGCATCTGATGCCTTATTCTTCTTCACGGACTCAAGATAAATCTTGCAATTTTCTTCGCCAATGGCCCTCCTTGCCATAATGATGGCAAGTGCCCTTTTGATCTGGTTCTGCCTTTTAATCCTTTTTCTTCCCCTTTTGTTGTTCCTTTGACTTCCTCTTAGAACCTTTCTTCGAGGAATCAACTAGCAGCACCGTCCCCTGCTCATGCTTCACAGAAGGCTCCACAGTCTTCAGCATGTTGAGCAGTACCACAGATGAACCTTCTTGCATCTTAGAGGTGAAGAGGAGTTTGGAGACTTCGAACCTTTCGAATCTCACTTGCTCATCAAACAACTCATAAAGATGAAAGACTATGGTATGAGCATCCATATGCTCATGCTGCATATGCAGCTCAGGTACCATCGCAGCTAGCTTGATGCAACTCGCCATTTCAGAATCAGTCACATGTTTCTGAGAGGCCAACAATTGGTCCAGAGTTGCATTGTCACTAGGACGGGCGGGAAGAGGCTCTTCGAGGACATACTCAAGCTTTTCCGCCTTGAGAACAATTCTCAAGTTTCTAAGCCAGTCCAAGAAGTTCGGCCTAGTCAATTTATTTTAATCCAAAATAGAGTGCAAATTCAAAGACATCATGATCAATCAATTAATTTAGAAATACAAATCAAGCATATATGAGAAAATGATTTTAAAATGCATCAACATACATTTATAAATCTCATTCATTTTTCAAATTTTAAAACCCCAAAATCACTTCGGGAGATTGTAGGTCCATCTCCGAATGGGCTGATATCCAACATAGATATGAACAACCTTGGAGAGAGTCCAACAATCCATTCATAGCTACAATGGTAGGTTCAAGAATACCGATTGCATATCACATATATGCAACTATCACAATGTGCTATCAACTAATTGAATGTTCACACATACATTGGATTGTTAACTCATTAACAAGTATGCATCATATGCATAACACCCAACTTCACCTCCCTTCACATCAACCTTGGAGAGAGTCCAACAAGCTGATGCTTCAGGTTAAAGTCAACCTATTAATCAAGAAATAGTTTTAATATGGTTAGAGCGCATTCAACCAATTAGCCCTGCTTGGAAAGAGTCCAACAACCAAAGCTAACGATTGACCTCTGACTCTTACCATATTAGTATTAAACTATTCCATGGTTTGAACATGTTCAGGTTCGAGCCGGGCTTGGAGAGAGTCCAACAACTCAAACAAGAAACAGAACTCTGGTTCTAACCATATTAATGGAAGGTGTAGGCTTTAATATTGTGTAAGAGTTTTTATGTCTCATCCTCTTTGCATGCAAATAACTATTATCTAAATAGAATGTCATACATGGCATACATCTACATGTCACGACATGCATGGCATAATGATATGCATCTAATGCAATTACATGACATACAATTATGGCATGTACAAAATTTCCTTATATGTCATAACTATTTATGGAAATAAAATATGTTTAAGATTTGAATCCCAAAATCAAATCATGATTAAATTAGGAAATAAATTTCCAAATCTAATCACATATTTTATTTATGGAAGGTCTCAATTAAGGAAAGTCAAATTTAATTTAGAAAACAAATTTCCTAAATTTTCAAAACTATTTATGGAAATAAAATATATTTTAGATTTGATTTCCCAAATTAAATCATGATTAAATTAGGAAACAAATTTCAAAATCTAATCAAATATTTTATTTATGGAAAGTGTTAATTGCCATAAATACTTCTAACTTTCCAAAAGTAGAAGATTTCCATAAATACTTCTAAACTTTTCAAAAATAGAAAATTTTCATAAATACTTCTAAACTTTCCAAAAGTAGAAAATTTCTATAAATACAATTACGACTATCGTAAAAAAATTTTACGATTATATCGAAACACAACCTGGGCTCTGATACCACTGTTGGGTTTCCGGCACCGCGGCGAGTGTGTGTTCGAATATATTTCGTAAACATGTGCACAACGAAAGAATTAAAAAGCAATAAATCTAATTTATTATAATACACACATCACACGCATACATAGTACAATATGTGTAGATAAAATTGTAAATTCAAATTTTGCAATAAAAAGAAATTACTCTAGTTATACCTAACATATCACATGCAACAGGAATGACATCAACTGGAGCGACTCTCACTAGAATCGCCTCTATCCGTGTCCACGCCGAGTATCGTCGGGATGACTTCACAAAGCCACGAGCCTCGTCTACGTAGGATTCACTAGCCTCGTGTCGAAGATGATGTTGTTGGATCGAAAGTGTCGCTAGAGGGGGGGGTGAATAGCGATACGGTGTCGTTAAAAACTTTTGCAATAAGTAAAAAGCAAGTAGAGAATGCACAGCGGAAATATAAAATAGACAAGATATTTTTACGTGGTTCACAATCTTTCGATTGCTAATCCACGGCCCTAGTGATCCTTGATCACGTACGGAGGGCAATTCACTAAAACCACTCCTCTTCGTTGGAAGTAGGAGCAACGATTACAAAAAGAAATCAAGGCAAAGGGACACTCCCCCTTTCCTTGTTACGATTAAAGCACAAAGACAATTTAAAGAAGTAGAACTTAAATAAATATACCGACAACTCTTATAAGTAGAAGATGTAGCTTTCGTTGTCGGCGGCACTTTGTCGTAGCAAATGTGAGTAGTAGTAGCGGCGTTACGACGGCGTGTTGAGAGCTCTTGAATTCTTGTAATTTGCTTGGCTTGAACATGTCTATTTATGGATATTGATCTATGAATTTAGACATAGGTAGTGTCCAAGGTGAGGTTCTTATCCCCCAAGACTTGTTCATCCACATCCTTTGCGCCAACTCAAGGATGAGGTGTTTCATCCAACCACCTTGTGCCACCTCCAACCTCCTTGGGCGCCAACTTGAGGATGAGGTGTTTCATCCAACCACCTTGTGCCACCTCCAACCTCCTTGGGCGACAACTTGAGGATGAGGTGTTTCATCCAACCACCTTGTGCCACCTCCAACCTCCTTGGGCGCCAACTTGAGGATGAGGTGTTTCATCCAACCTCCTTGTGCCACCTCCAACCTCCTTGGGCGCCAACTTGTTGGAGCCATTCAACTTGTGCCACATCATGGGAGCCAACCATCTTGTGCCAACTCACCTTATTTTGGGCGTCCACCACAAGGAAGCTTGGTGATGGTTTGGATGTCCACCTTGATGCCACATCACCCTTTGTACCAAAACACGAGTCAAGTCCAAATTCACCCTTGAAATTCGAGCTCTTCTCAGGTCGAACTTGACTAGCTTGGACTGTAGTCAAAGGGTTTTGGACTGCAGTACAAGTTAGCTTTAAAATATAAAGTACGATGGTTCTAACCATCTGATCTCGACCTAGACCTTCCATTGGAGGTATTGGGTCGGATCTACGCTTAACGACCTTGCTTCGCTTTCACACGAGCTTACCTTGTAGCCTCGCTTCCGGTCTTCACCCGAGTACCTCGGCTTCCTCCGAAGTCCCTCTGGCGTTGCCCGACCACCTCGGTTCCCACCGGGTGTCGCAGACCTTCCGCTCAACTTTAGCATTTCTGCACACTTAATTGAGCTCGTAAGATAACAAATATACCCTTAACTATTGAGCCTTTTGCCATAATCAAAATACCGGTTCGACTTTGGTGCCCACTGCACCAACAATCTCCCCCTTTTTGATTCATGGCAAACCGACACAAAAGTTAAGGAAAAATTAAGCATAACAGTAAGCTAGCATAATGATTAAGCATGAATGAGCTAGCATAAAGATTAAATATGAATGAGCTAGCATAATGATTAAGCATGAATGAGCTAGCATAAAGATTAAATATGAATGAGCTAGCATAATGATTAAGCATGAATGAGCTAGCATAAAGATTAAATATGAATGAGCTAGCATAAAGATTAAATATGAATGAGCTAGCATAATGATTAAATATGAATGAGCTAGCATAATGATTAAGTATGAATGAGCTAGCATAAAGATTAAGCATGAGTGAGAAATATTATTGTTTCAAGTTCTCCCCTTTGAGGTAACCTCCCCCTTGACCGAAGGTGAGTTCTTGAAAAATAATTTTTACTCCCCCTTAATAGTTGCTTAAGTAAACGGAATTACTTAATATAATAGGTAATAATTTTGTTTACTTTCTTCCTTACTTTTGTGACTTTCTCCCCCTTTTGCCTTAACTCAAAAAGGTTGTAAATATATTTTAGGGTTTGTAAGTCCAAGCAAGTTCCCAATATAAATATATTTTTTTTAAAATAATAATAAGCTTGAAAATATGTTCATCTAAAATGTACAACTCCGGTTGGACTTGATTGATATAGAATGATCAATAAGTCTTGAAGGAGTTGATTAATTTTAAATAATTATACTCCATGGTTCATGTCGATGCACTGAATCTACGTCTGGAACCAGGAGTAAGGTCCTAACATCTCACGCCCGTCTACGTGGCTAAGTACACAAACACATTAGTCCTATGTGTTGTGAGATGTGTTGGCTCCTTAAATCTATAGGTATATGATTTCTAAGGTAAGACTTAGGCTAATTTCATAAAAAGAGGCAAAAGTAGAGTACATATATAGAAAAATTTAAATCCTACTCTATTACGCACATACCTAACTTTCGTCTTAATAAACTAAATTCGGCTTCGGGTAGTGGTTTGGTGAAGATGTCCGCTAGGTTTGATTTGGACTCAACATACTCTAGTTGTATAGTTCCATTAGTTACATGTTCCCTAATGAAGTGGTGTTTAACTTCTATATGTTTTGTCCTAGAATGACATATTGGATTTTTAGTTAAGTTAATTGAACTAATGTTATCTATGTAGGTTTTAATGTTGTTAAAGATTAAGCTAAAGTCTTGGAGAGTGTGCTTCATCCACAGGAGCTGAGAGACACACTCACCCATCGCAACGTATTCGGCTTCGGTGGTAGATAAGGCAACGCAATGCTGCTTCCTACTGCACCAACTTACTAGACTTGAGCCGAGGATTTGACAACAACCACTCGTGCTCTTTCTATCGAGTTTACTACCGGCATAGTCGGAGTCGGAGTAGCCGATTAGATTAAACTCGGTAGATCTAGGGTACCAAATACCTACGTTTAGCGTGCCCTTTAGATATCTAAGGATATGCTTGACTAGGGTTAGGTGAGACTCCTTGGCACAGGTTTGTAACCTTGCGCACATACTTACCGCGAATAAAATGTCGGGTCGGCTCGCGGTTAAGTATAGGAGACTTCCTATTGCGCTCCTATAGTATTTTAGGTCAACGGGTTTTCCTTCTACATCTTCGTTTATATTAACATTAGTTGCCATAGGTGTATTGATTATTTTAGCATCTTGCATTCCAAATCGATTTATTAAGTCCTTAGTATATTTTTGTTGATGTAAATATATTCCATCTTTAGTTTGTTTAATTTGTAAACCTAAGAAGAAACTTAACTCCTCCCACTAAATTCATTTCAAATTCACTTTCCATAAGTGAGATGAATTAGTTTAGCGAGGATCGAGTTGGTAGTTCCAAAAATTATATCATCTACATAGATTTGGGCTATAAAGATTTCTTTTCCTACGGTTTTAACGAATAAGGTTGGGTCGACTAAACCTTGGTTGAATCCTTTGGACTTAAGATAGATCGAAAGCCTTTTCGTACCAAGCTCTTGGGGCTTGTTTGAGTCCATATAGGGCTTTCTTAAGTCTAAGGACATGGTCGGGTTTATCTAGATTTTCAATCCGGAGGTTGGTAGCGTAAACTTCTTCCTTAATGTATCCATTCAAAAATGCTGACTTGACATCCATTTGAAACAATTTAAAACCTCGATGTGCAGCATATGCTAACAACATTCGGATGGACTCTAGTCCAGCTCACGGGCGTAGGTCTCATCGTAATCTAAACCTTCGACTTGACTAAACCCTTTTTGCGACTAACCTAGCTTTATTTCTAACTACTTCACCTTTATCATCAAGTTTATTTGAAATACCCACCTTGTTCCAATAATTGATTTTTCTTTAGGTGGTGGTACTAATTCCCGGACTTCATTTCTAGTGAATTGAGCTAGCTCTTCTTGCATAGCAATAATCGATCGGGATCAAGAAGTGCTTGTTCAATAGTTTTGGGTTCGATTTTGGAAATTAACGAGATTTGACTAAGGTTTCGATATGAAGCTCTAGTTCGAACCCTAAATTTGGATCACCTATAACTTGATTGATAGGATGATTTGTTTGAGTCTTAGTGTGACTCGGGTTAGGGTCATCTATCACTTGGTCGATAGGATGACTTGGGTGAGTTCTAGTTTGACTTGGGTTAGAGTCATCTATCACTTGGTCGATAGGATGACTTGGGTTAGGACGAGATTCAAGTACAAGATCAGAGTCGGGTTCGCTATAAGTTGATTTGCTAGTTGGTTTTGTTAAGGATTGAACGGGTTCGTGTCCTTCGTCGAAAACTATATTAATGGTTTCTTCGACTCTAAGAGTGTCGTGATTGTATACCCTATAAGCTCTACTGGTGGTTGAGTATCCTAGAAAGGTTCCAGTAGAGGTTTTGGATTTGAATTTCCCTAGGTAATCCTTAGTGTTTAAGATATGTACCTTGCATCCAAATACCCTAAAGTATTTGATGTTCGGTATTTTATCGTGATAAATCTCGTCTGCAGGTCTTTTGGTGCCTCTTTACCATAAGGATCCTATTTTGGACATAGCAAGCCACTAACGGCCTCCAAAATCTATCGGGTAGGTTATACTCGTTTAACATTGTCCTAGCGGCTTCTTGTAGGGTTCTATTTTTCCGTTCGACTAACCCATTTTGTTGTGGGGTTCTAGGACATGAAAACTCATGGTGGTATCCGTTTAGGTTACAGAAATCTGTAAACCTGTGGTTTTCGAATTCACCACCATGATCGCTTCTAAGTCTTTTAATCTTAAGGTTCTTTTGATTTTCGATTAACCTACAAAGATTGATTAGTTGGTCTAGGGTATCATTTTTATGTTTGATAAACCTAACCCAAGTAAATCTAGAATAGTCGTCAATTATGACTAAGCAAAATTGACTACCATTGAGTGACTTAGCTCCATGTGAATCAAATAGATCCATGTAGGAGCTCAAGAACACTTTTGGTTCGTTCTTGATTAGTTAATTGATGTTGTGTCCTAGATTGTTTACCTTGTTGACAAGCATTACATATTTTATTATCCAAGTTGTTTAGTTTAGGCAAACCTATAACCAAGCCACTCTGACTCATCTTGTGGACGAGTCTTGGGTGCGAGTGTCCGAGTCTTGATTGCCATAACCAAGATTCCTCTTCTTTGTGTCATAAGACACTTGGTTGAGGAGTTGGGTAAATTTATTGTGTAGATGTTGCTATTCCTAGTTCCTTTAAGTATTATTTTAGATGTTGCATTTATCTTGATTACGCATTCATTTTCTAGAAATATGACCTTATAATTGTTATCACACAATTGGCTTACACTAAGTAAATTATATTGAAAGTTTTCTACTAATAAGACATTTTGAATTGTAAAGTTAGAGTTGAGCTCAATATCACCCGATCCGATGATTTTGAGCTTGCCGTTATTTCGAAGGCTACCGATCCTTGTCGTTTGAATCGTAACCGAAAATTTGAGTTGATCCCGGTCATGTGTCGGGAGCAACCAGCATCCAACATCCATTGATCCTACAAAAAAGTTAGATGGATCGGATATTGGAATTACTAAAGGGTTGTTTGTAAGATTTTAAACCTAAATCATCTCACCAATATCTACATGATCAAAACATGTTATTCCTATGTGTTATTGTGAGATGACTTTCAATTTTACTTGATTAATTTTAATGAATTTAAATTAACCAACATTAGGTTAGATTCGGATTTAGTCTAAGCTCATCAAGTAATCTTTTCAAGAGATTAGCTTCCAGGTCGTGGCGAGGCACAGAGGCCTTCTTTGATCGGAACAACGACCACTTCCTTAGACAAAGCTAATTTCAAGAAATTGATAACTCGACTTACTTGAGACTACGTCTTGGTCTAACTAGTTATTTTTGAAAAGAGGCTCCCCGAGGCTCAATCTTTTAAATAGGATTTTAGTTGGTTTATTTTTGAAAAGAGGCTCCCGAGGCTCAATCTTTTCAGGATTTTAGTTGGTTATGAGTCCTATCTAACCATTCTAAAAATAAAGGAAAAACTAAGCATGCAATTTCTAAGACTTAACAAAAATACATTTTGTATTGGCTCCCCCTGGACCATTGAATCAGTGGGTCTATTCACATAGTGAATTTGGTCCTGGGAACCCAATACATGTTAGATCCTAAAGTTGAAATCAAAGTGGTCTTAGGGACCCATGCTTGGACATTTTTCTTATGTTGGTTTACTATAGACATATATGACTTATTGGTTGTATTTGAGTTAAACCCGAGTCCGGCCTTGTTGTACCGGCCCTTTGTGATCCAAGTAAGAGGTCAAGTCCCTTGGATCCCAAAGTGAACCTTTCCAACGTGTTCCTAAGGTCTTGACTTGTGTTTTCAAAAGCGAGTTCTCAACTTCAAGCTTTTCAAGCAGGTTGAGTCCTCCTCTTGAATCTGAGTAGTCGAAGAGGTTAGGAGACCTCATGTTTGAGAAGGTTAACCTCCTCAATTAGGGTCTCGACCTTGGACTCGGACTTAGCTAGTTTCTTATTTAAAAATTTAATTGCACCATAAAAAGTATTAAGTAACGACCGACTTACCCTTAATGATTCTTTTGAACCGGATACGGATCAGTGGCTTGTCTTGAATGGAAGCTCATCATCGGATTCGGACTCGGACTCTTCTTGATTTGAGTCGTGCTCAGTCGGCTTGGCCATTAGAGCTTGGATATCGTCTTCTTCCTCCGACAACTCCTCCCAAGTAGCGTTTAGCGCTTTCTTAGTCTTTGATGCGTTATTCTTTAGCTTTGGGCACTCGGACTTGATGTGACCGAACTCCTATGCACTCATAGCATCTAAAATTAGAAGTATTTGAATTAGGTTTAGGCTTACCTTGAGTTGTTGGTCGTTTTAGTCTCTTGATCATCTTAACTAGATTGACTAGTTCGGATTCTATTCGAGTCTACTTAGGTTCGGACTCGTCTTCTTCCTTGGGGTGGCTTGCGGGCTTCTTCTTCTTGGAACACCACTAATGCAATACTCTTCTCGGCTGGACCACGTTAGTTTGCTCATGTAATTCAAGTTCAAAACAATTCTCTAACCTAATTTTAGAAAGGTCCTTGGAGACCTTGTAGGCATCGACCATGGATGCCCACAAGGTGGTCCTAGGAAGCGAGTTAAGAGAATACGATAAGGTCGCGATTCTCGACCTTTTGTCCGATGGCATGGAGTTGGTTGACGATGTCTTGGATACGAGCATGTAGTTGAGTTGCGGTCTCGTTTTCCTGCATTTTCAAGTTATACAATTTATTTAAAAGTAAATCTCTTTTACATACCTTCGTGTCGTCGGTGCCTTCGTGTAGTTCCACTAGCTTGGTCCATAAGTCCTTTGCACTAATGAAGGGGCCGACGCGGTTGAGCTCTTCCTTGGACAACCCACATTGCAAGATTTGAGTTGCCTTGGCATCGGCTTCTACTTGTTTTTTCATGGAATTTGACCATTGATCGTAACCCAAAGATTCACCATCTTCATTAATAGGAAGTGTGAAACCGGTTTGGATTACGATCCACATCTCGATTTGGGTTTTAAGAAAGCATTCCATCCGACCCTTCCAATAACGAAAGTCATTACCGTTGTAAAACGGGGGTCGGGCGGTGCTAAACCCTTCGAGATGGGCCATTTAAAAACAAGAAGAAGAACGACGAAAAGAATCTTGCAAAACACACACGAAAGAATATTCCAAGACTTTTCTTGGATTAGTAGTCTTGAGAAGTAAAAAGATATATATTATGTAACTTGCAAAAAGAAATAAACAATCCTATGCGAATGTCGTTGAAGTTCCGGAGGACAACCTTACTCGGGATCTAACCCGAAGGACAACCTTATCCGGATCCTAAAGCCTCTAATGCAATTCTATATGTAGGAGAAGATAAGCAAGTGAAATAATTATACGAAAACAGAAATAAATAAATAAAAAATCTGTAAAAAAAAGAAAAACAAAGCTAGATTGGGGGGTTCACGAATCTTAGCGCCCCCGGCTCTGATACCAATTGTTGGATCGAAAGTGTCGCTAGAGGGGGTGAATAAGCGTCTGATGTCGTTAAAAACTTTTGCAATAAGTAAAAAGCAAGTAGAGAATGCACAGTGAAATATAAAGTAGACAAGATATTTTTCGTGGTTCACAATCTTTCGATTGCTAATCCACGGCCTAGTGATCCTTGATCACGTCACGGAGGGCAATTCACTAAAACCACTCCTCTTCGTTGGAAGTAGAGCAACGATTACAAAAGAAATCAAGGCAAAGGACACTCCCCTTTCCTTGTTACGATTAAAGCACAAAGACAATTTAAAGTAGAACTTAAATAAATATACCGACAACTCTTATAAGTAGAAGATGTAGCTTTCGTTGTCGTGACGCCCGTCGTAGCAAATGTGAGTAGTAGTAGCGTTCTGACGGCGTGTTGAGAGCTCTTGAATTCTGTAATTTGCTTGGCTTGAACATGTCTATTTATGGATATTGATCTATGAATTTAGACATAGGTAGTGTCAAGGTGAGGTTCTTATCCCCAAGACTTGTTCATCCACATCCTTTGCGCCAACTCAAGGATGAGGTGTTTCATCCAACCACCTTGTGCCACCTCCAACCTCCTTGTCGCCAACTCAAGGATGAGGTGTTTCATCCAACCACCTTGTGCCACCTCCAACCTCCTTGGCGCCAACTTGAGGATGAGGTGTTTCATCCAACCACCTTGTGCCACCTCCAACCTCCTTGGGCGCCAACTTGAGGATGAGGTGTTTCATCCAACCACCTTGTGCCACCTCCAACCTCCTTGGGCGCCAACTTGTTGGAGCCATTCAACTTGTGCCACATCATGGGAGCCAACCATCTTGTGCCAACTCACCTTATTTTGGGCGTCCACCACAAGGAAGCTTGGTGATGGTTTGGATGTCCACCTTGATGCCACATCACCCTTTGTACCAAAACACGAGTCAAGTCCAAATTCACCCCCTTGAAATTCGAGCTCTTCTCGATTTGGAACTTGACTAGCAGTTGACTGTAGTCAAAGGGTTTTGGACTGCAGTACAAGTTAGCTTTAAAATATAAAGTACGATGGTTCTAACCATCTGATCTCGACCTAGACCTTCCATTGGAGGTATTGGGTCGGATCTACGCTTAACGACCTTGCTTCGCTTTCACACGAGCTTACCTTGTAGCCTCGCTTCCGGTCTTCACCCGAGTACCTCGGCTTCCTCCGAAGTCCCTCTGGCGTTGCCCGACCACCTCGGTTCCCACCGGGTGTCGCAGACCTTCCGCTCAACTTTAGCATTTCTGCACACTTAATTGAGCTCGTAAGATAACAAATATACCCTTAACTATTGAGCCTTTTGCCATAATCAAAATACCGGTTCGACTTTGGTGCCCACTGCACCAACAGATGTGATCGAGAGAATATCACAATCCGAATCAAAATTCGGATTGGAAATCGAGTCCCCAAAACTCGCTTCTCCAGAGAGGTATTCGTCAACTGTTTGACGAATCCTTCGTCCTCCACCTATGAGAATTATCGGAGATCGAATCACAGGTAAAGTAGCAACAATCAGAGCTCAAAACGTCATCCAAACAACCCTCCGACACGAAAGAAAGAAGCTGTCCAGAAAATTGGACAGCTTGGTGGAGGAGTTGCGCCCGCCCAAAGGAGGATGGCCGGCTGCACCTTGGTCACCAGAGCCAAGGGAAGTTGCCGGAGGATCGTTGGCAGAAGCTTGGATGCCGGCAGCAAGGTGGACAGCGGCACAAGGGCCAGCGGCGTGGAGAGCTTGGGCGGCGACAAGGAGAAGAGAAGGAGAGGGTGGCTAGGTTTTCCAACACATAAGTTATCCACAAAAAACCCCTTAAGCCATGTTTCTATAGAGAACACATTCTCCTAATGGTTATTGGTTCATAACCAAAACCCGTTAACCTGCTCCAATAACTTAAGTTAAAATAAACCAAACCACATTGGTCTATTTTAAGTAAAAACGAATCAAACCAAATTTGGTTCATTCGTTTAAAACAAACCAAACCCATTTGGTTTATTCTTCACCATTAGATTAGAACCAAACCAATTTGGGTCATCCATCATGTCTTCATAAGACACGGCCCACCCATGCTTCCATTGCGACTGAAACAATTTCATGCTCGCTCCTTGTTTGGTCCAACCAAACCTAGTTTCTCTCGGTCTGAGAATCTCATTCTCAAGCTCATTTTAAATTCTTCGGATTACGCTCATTGTGCGTGTGACCAAATAGGTTCCCCATTTATCTTGGTCATTTATAATTAACCATTAATTATAGAACGATCATGATTGGCACCTAGTAGTACATCATGATCCCAAATTAATTGAAAAATCAACGATTGATCCAAAACCATTTTTGAAACCCTTTAGCAGCTATAATGAATCGTGTCCCATTCCCTTCACGCATATTATACCCACTTAGTTTAGAACATGGTCTATAGTGTCAGTCCCCACTAGGGTGACTATGTCACACCTAGCCCAAGTATTATTTCCTCATCCTACGGATTCTAGTTACTGCACATGTATCCAAGAGTACCTTACTCTAAACATATAATGTTTTGGCTAAAGACTTTAGTAACAATCCGATGAGAGGCCATGGGTATAAATCTCCTCGCAAGGAGTGGTGAATCCTTTATAGGCTATTCAAACACCTTCGGTCACTTCGACTTATACCCAATCATCCCCGGTCCACATCTCCTTGGAGATGCTTGCTTAAGATGTCAAAGCATAAGTCTTCATGACCAAGATGACTTGAATACCGCAAGTCAAAGGAACATCGCACTTAAGCCACAGTAAGAACTTCATTGACACATCCATATATGCAGAGAACCATATGAAGTCTTACAATTGGTCACTCCAATGAACTAGTTACCATAACTAACATCCACGATTAACTCCGGACATCACAATGTCTCCAGCCAGTGAGAATCGACTTCTTGGATACACTAAGGAGTATACCTCATGCTAGTCTCGACAGAATTGATGGTGTCCATATCCATCAATTCATCGACTAGGGATAATTCTAATACATCATAATTATACTTGTAGAGATACTCACTAGTTGTGATCCAATCACAAATTCTCTCATGCTCTAAATCGTATTGTGGACATTCAGTAAATTAGTTTAAGATCCAATCAAATTCATGAAAACATGTATACTCAAATAATGAATCTTAATTTATAAAATAAATGGTACATCTATAAGGCGATTGCCTTAGGACACCTCTCATATATTACTAATACAGTTGACTTAGAGCAGTCGACTGCCATGTCATGGCAATCGACTGATGTCAGGAAATCCCATCCGACACTTAGCCAAATGGCCAAGTTTCACCTACGATCTACCCCGTCCCGGGTTACAATCGCTCACTCTCATTCCCTTGGAGTCCCTCGCCTTTGAAGTTGTCTTCGACCAACCACGTCCCTCGGATGCGCCAAGCCCATGGCTTCGAAGCGCCATCCTTTGCATCTCACCCTGAAGTCTACTTCCTCCGACTTCACTCCAATGCTCCTGGTCCGACGGTCCCTCGAATCCACCAAGTGCACGGCTTCCGCAATGCATCTTTCACCGACTCAAAGATCGAGTCATGAGAGGTGAAACTTGCCAATGCTCTATATGCGAATTACTAAGTCCTGCATGACTTCAAAAAACACATTAAATCCATTACAATCCTAACTTAATCCCTTTGCCACACATCAAAACCATATCACATGGGTTGATTGCTCTAATAGATTCTTTGATTCTAGGATTAGGGAGTAGTTTGTGTTGAGTAGAACATTGCTATTTTAAATATGTTTCTTAAAATTGTATTTGCAATTGAATGATAGTTTAGATCTATAGCTTTGTGTTTTGGTTTTCTATCTTCTGTGTGTAGACGATACAAGGGGTGATAGTCCTTGTATTGCAAATTTAGGGGATATTAGGAGGAACCTAAGGGTTGGCCTCATCGCCTGCAATTGTGGATAGAAGGATGTGATAGAGTCGGTAATGTATCTCGTTTCTGACTTGCCACAGGGTTCGATTCGGCATCGTCGTACCAACTATCCCATCCTGAGGCCAGGGGATGACCTGGCATGGAAGAGGTAGTTTCCGATAGATGTGAAGGCTCATCGGGGGAGTGTATGATGTCCTTTCCACAAATCCTTTGTTAGAAAGTCTGGATACATTCAATTGATAGTATGTTCTGCGATACACAAATGAAATCGAAGTGTTAGAATCCCATCAAAATCCTCTTAGCAAACCCTCTCTTCTTCCGTGTGACACCATACTAGAGTTTAGTCCACCGACAACCCTCACAATCACAACCTTTAGATCTAATCTCCGAACAATAACATCCATCGAATAGATTAGTATTCGAGTCTCATTCCCTGTGGGATCGATAAATCTATTTATTACTTGACGACATCCGTGCACTTGCGGGCATTGAGTGCGAGCATGCGCTTTGAGTCCTTGACGGTCTCTGTCGCAAGATTTGAGGTCGTGTTTGTGTGCATCATTAATCAACCAGGGACTAAGATTGAGTTAGATTTCTATGGTTTGTTTATATTCATGTTAGGTTATATTCTGTGTTATATATAGGATTCTGATTCGAGATGGATTTATGAATGTGAAGACCATCAGCATAGTCTACATGGCAGGTGGGTAATATTTCCTACCCTAGTCAGGTAGTAGCTAAACCCTGAAGTATATGACTTCATATTGTTGTCACTTTGTCCTTGACTCCACTCTAGTTTTTATGATGCTTGATACTTTCCTTTGCACTTAAATGCTCTATTATTGTTGTTATCTATTCATTCATCATTGTTATGAATTATAGATGTTATGGTAAGTGGACCTGTAGTGGTTTACCTATGTGTACGTAGCTAAATTAAGTTGTAAAAATTGAATTGTGCAATTTAGATAAATCATCCGAGGGTGGATGATGTTCCAAAAGTAAGATGAGTTTCATATCATATCCTGATATGGTGTATATATATCTACTATAGATCATGTAGTCGTGTATGGACATGTGATTTGTAGATACAGCGTCGCTATAGACTGGAGGTCCTAGCTTGGTTGTTGTCAGCTATATACGCCTCTCTATAGAATAGAGAGTGTGTTGTGGACATGTGTATGTGTTGTCGGGCATTCATTCCATTTACATGCATGTTGGCGACTTGGTCTCCCTTATGGTTGAGGGGTTCGTCAGTCAACCTGCCTCCTAGCTTTCTCGTGGAGGAGTAACTAGTTGAGGGCAGAGCATTTGTTTTGCCGCACTCACACCACTATTGACAATGGTTGTTGGAGTAGCGTGCAGTTGTGCTGGGTGTGTGGCACTTGACCACTCATGGGTAGTGACAGTTGGAGTGGGCAGCAGCAGGGACCCCCATTGTGTAGCTAACTCTTTACGCTTATATGCTACTTCACACTGCCCACTCGACCACTCAAGAGTTGTGGTTGTTGTTGAGTTGAAATAATTGTCATGTCGTGTCACCTAAGCCACACTGGGGTCGTGATAGTAGTAGGGTGCGCAGGCATGACCATGCATCTACATTGCCATGGTAGATGGCATTTGCATATATATATATATATATATATATATATATATATAGTTGAGTGTGATGAGAATATATATAGATAAAGTCTATATATATGATCGTTGGATGTTGCATTTGTTTGAGCTATGCTTGCTGCATTTGATTGTACATCATCTTTCTTTCCACTTGCATATTCTTATATGATTGTGTGTGGATTACCAGTGTTGAGTTGGTCAGACTGTTGTATACCTTTGACCAGTACCTTGAGGTGATACGCGATGGACCCAGTTCATGGTTGTATTTGCCATAGAATGTTAGTATGTCGGTTTTGTTGACTATAGAGTCAGTATTTACTCTATCATGTTTTAGGTGTTGTATTATGGTACTTATACTCAGGTTGTATGGGTTATATCATTGCCGATCTTTAGGTATGTTAGTACCTTATGTTGTTATTGTTGATCAATTTAGTTATACAGTTGTTATATTATGTTGGTGTATACCTGTTATACCTTTAGACAATATATTGTTAACTCGCATGTGATATATATATATTATGCATGCACTTCTATTCTTACTACCGTTGAATTTTGTACTCACTACCATAGACCCTGGGTTTTCTTGTCGCCCAGGTAACAGATACTCGACTCCGTGATCGGCTTGGGTCATCGCTAGCTGGCAACATCTCATCTCACTTCTGAGGGTCCCGACTTTGGATTTATGTTTCCTTTAGTTTTCAGATGTTTTTCATATTAATCCGAATTTATATGGTGAATGTTGTGTTAGACATTGTTGATGTACATACTTGTTGATTCGGGTTTTGACGATGCTTTCAGTATGTGTTGGTAAGTCATACCGGTATGCATTGTGTGTAGGTTGTTTATTTCATTGTGTTAGTTTCCTTTGTGTTTTGTTACATATACATTTATATATGTTATTGTGTTGTGGCTGAAAGGCTTGTATCAACAGGATATGTTGCCATGTACAAGGGAGATATTGTCCGTTTGTTTTTGGCTCGGCATACTCTCGGGGCGTGACATTGTGGGAAGCACATCATTCAAGATTTGATATACATCCTAATGGTACTCAGATGTACCGAGATTTGAAACCTTTATACTGGTCGAATGGTATGAAGAGAAATATTGCAAACTTTGTTGCTCGATGTTTAGTATGCCAGCAGGTGAAGGCTGAACATCAGAAACCCACTGGGTTGCTTTAGAAAATTTTAATTTCGGAATGGAAGTGGGAGCATATCACTATGGATTTCATTATGGGATTTTCCCAGAACCCATAAAGGACATGATCCGATTTGGGTGATTATGGATTGACTAACCAAATCCACTCACTTTCTTCCTATTTGTAGGACAGACTCATTGGATCATCTAGCAGAGTTGTACTGCCGAGAGATTATCACGCTGTATGGAGTGCCTTTGAGTATCATATCTGATAGAGATCCGCGATTTACCTCACGATTCTGGCAAAGTCTTCAGCATGCCATGGCCACAAAGCTTCGGCTTAGTACATCATTTCATCCGTAGGCAGATGTATAGTCTGAGCATACCATTCAGACATTGGAGGATTTGCTAAGATCTTGTTTTATGGATTTCAGAGGCAGTTGGGAGGACCACGTTCATTTAATGGAACTTGCCTATAATAATAGTTATCACTCCTCTATTCAAATGGCTCCTTTCGAGGCCTTATATGGCAGACCCTATAGATCTCCCGTGTTGTGGGAGGAGGTTGGGGAGCGACAGTTGCTGGGGCCACAGAGTATCTAGCATGATGTAGAGTTAGTGCAAGTCAACAGACGACGGTTATCCGAGGCATAAGATCGACAGAAGAGTTACGCGGACCGGAGGCGAATGCCTTTGGAATTCTCTATAGGGGATCATGTATTTCTACATGTTTCACCAACAAAAGGAGTCAAAAGATTTGGGCTAAAAAATTAGCGCCACGCTACATTGGTCCATTTGGGATATTGAAGTGGATTAGGGGTGTAGCTTACCGGTTGACTTTACCTTCGACACTTGTGGGTGTTCATAACATATTTCATGTTTCTATGCTGAGGAAATAGGTGTCATGTTTTGATCATGTTCTGAAGGAGGTACCGATTCCACTTCATCCTAATGTGGCTTACGAGGAGATTCCAGTGTGAATTCTTGGTCGCAAGGAGCGTCAGTTGTGGAACAAAATCATCCGACTTATAAAGGTTGGATGGCAACACCATACTGATCTCCAAGCTACGTGGGAGCTGGAAGATACTATTCGAGCTCGATATCCTCATCTGTTCACTTGAGGTAGGTGGTCATTTCGAAAACTTGCTTGAATTAATTTTTGCATTTTAATATGAAATTTGGGGACCAAATTTTATTAAGTGGGGGAGAATGTAAAATACCACAAATAAATGGCGAAGGAGTGATATTATTATTAGATACATTAAATTGAAACACATGGTTAGGGACTTAATTAAACTTATCCTTGCTTAAGAGTTTATTGGTTTAATTGAATCTAGATTTAATTGAAACTAGGTTTAATTGCTTATAGGTTAAACCTGACCCATTTTCCAAAGTCGACCCATTCTCTTACTTAATGCCCAAGTTGTTTCCTCCCGTTCTCGTCGTCCAGCATTTCTCCCCGAGCATTTCCCGAGCATTTTCCCGAGCTGTAGTTTTCCTCACATCCATCGCTGATTCCTTCCCATCGCGATCTTTTCTTCCTCGCGACTCTTTCCCCACGCCACATCTCGGTTCCTCAGCCAGCTCTTCCCTTCCTCTACGAGCGACGACTGACCACCCCTCGACGTTTCCCACGGATGAGCTGATGGGATCGTGCATGTGTTGGAAAATTTCCCCGACGGTGGCTACTCCTTGTTCTGCTCGAAGCTACGATTTCTACCGAAGCAAGGTGAGGCAGTGCCTTCTTCCCCAATTTCGGATGAATTCCATCTTTGATCGCATTCCATTCTCTTGCATCTCATAAGCTTGGGAGGGGTTAGGGCAGCGACAGTTTCTTTCAGCAAACAGGGCAGTTTGTGTTAGTGAAAGCCCTAGAGTCAATCAAGTGATTATTGTTGTATGGACTTTATTGTATCATATTCCTATTTATAAAGGCATGGTTATTATATTTACTTGTATTGGTGCCAAATAACTAAGTATAATAACGTCCTTGAGTAGAAGGTTCTTATCTATATCAATCGATTGGTTGAATCGATAATGAGATGATATAGAGAACACTACTCTTAATCATTCCTAGTCAAGTATTAACATTCAGGGACAATGTTAATGCGTAGAGACTAGTATGTAGGTCAACTCGATGACTTGATCTCACAAGTCATGGATATGAGATATCAAGTTGACACATGGGTATGCATTGGAGAATGTATACTGAATGACCCGCCATGAGAAAGTATCATAGATCGATATATGAGTGTCATATACTTTCTCATGTGACTATTAGTATGACTATTAGTCCTTGGACCTGAAGTCACCATGGTTCCCTATATAAGGAGTTGCATACTTTGGCTTCGTCAAACGTCACCCGTAAATGGGTGGACTATAAAGGCAATTACTAGGTATGTAACAAATTATGCGGAAGGATGTGAGTGATGTAGATGAGATCTATCCCTCCTACATGACGGGAGTGACATCGTTATTCTTGATAGAGTGAGATCACTAAGTGCATGACCATGACAAAATGAGTCAATATGAGATATTGAGCTCATTTGATTAGAGTGAGTCTACTTGGAGTTCAAGATATAGATTGTACCGAGGATGACACGGTCTATGCCTCAATTGGTCAATTTAGATGTCACGGATAGAGGGGCATTGTCACATATTGTGAGAGTCACAATTAGTAGTCACAAAGGTGATGTTGGATCTAAACATTCTTGTAACTTGGGTAGCAATGATGTGTTGCTAGATACCACTCATTGTTTATGTTCCTAAATCAGTTTAGGAGCATTGCCAACGCTATAAGTACCTATAGGGTCATACACAAAGGGAAATTAGATGGAGATTAGGTTCATATGATGAGCCATGAGGATTAGGTTAATGGGATGAACCAAATTGGATTAAGAGTAATCCAAATTAGACTAATTGAGTTAGACTCAATTTGATTCAAGTGTTGAATGAGTCTAATTTAGATTTGATTCATTGAGTCAATTTAAAATAATGAATAGAGATTCATTAAATCAAATTGATTTGAATCAAGTGGTTAGATTTGATCGACCATGGGAGATAATAGGTCAAGTTTGACTTGACTTGAGAAGGAAGATGAATGGTCAATTTTGACTTGACCAATTATCATGTCATGGTGACTTGGCATGGGGGGCGGCCAATGATGATGTTCCTGTTGGGATGCATACTGAAAAGTCTATCTTTTGTATGAACATCTTTAGTTTTGAAATAAGAATCACATGATCATTGTTTGCATATTTTTATGGTTATGCACATTGTCTAATACATTACATTGTAGATGACATGGTGTGTGGTGTCACATGGGAGATCATGTTATCGGCTCTTTATAAAGTATAAGTATAAGTATAAGCTCTCAACCGAGATGGCTTTGGACAAACCATTAGTATGGTTGTAGTGTGATTTGGTATTGGTTTGTCTTGACCATAAAATCACACTAGTACACTTTGTGTGTATTGAGCAAGATCGACTTAGAAGTGATTCGATTTATTGCTGACTACATAATCGAATCGGACCTCAGATATTATATTGTACATACTCTTAATCCCGATATAATAACAGGCATATATACTTAGTATTTATTTCTTTGATTTACCAATGGGTGAGATTTATAGATTAAATCGATAGGCTCGGTAAGTTGGAAAATGATATTATTTATATGGTGTGTTGTTGATTATTGGACGAAACTGTGTCCTATATATTAGGATGATGATGTCCCCTTGAGGAGCTCATAAGGTTCATCATGTAAACCCTGCAGGTGGACTTGGTCCGGCATGATGAAAAGGCTGAGTGGTACTACTCATAGAGTTAGATGTTGATTAATTAATGGTCAGTAAATTAATTAATCGACGGACATTCGAGATCTTAAACACGGGGAGAAATTGTACAAATAATATATGGAGCCCATATTAACTTATAGGGGTTGGTGAGGTAGATCAATGATAATCCTCTAGTGGGGATAATCATTAATGGATCGGACTTTATGTGGGCTTGATCCATTGGGTGGCCAAGATCCAACTCCTCCTCATGGTCCCTATTGTAGCCTATTAATACCTCATGAAGCTTAGATCCAATGGATGAAAACAAAACTCTAGATCCAACGGTAGAGATTAAATCTCTAGATCCGACGGTTGAGATTAAATCTCTAGATCCAACGGTTGAGATTAAATCCCTAGAACCAATGATGGAGATTAAAACAAGGCTTATCCCTAACTCTATAAAAGGAGAGGATAGGGGTGGGCGGCAACTTGATGGACGGGATTAGGGTTTGTTTCCCTTGGGCGGCATGCAATCCCATTAGGGTTAGGATTAGGAGTGGGCGGCTAGGGTTTTGGTGTTAGGGTGGGTGACAACAAGTGGAGGAGGACCTTTCTTCTTCTTCCTAAGGTTTGGCTGGCAACCTATCCTTCTTTCATATACTTTGGCCGGTGCTCAACCTATTCTTCTTCCCCTCTTCCTTGGCCGGCAATTAGGAGAGCTAGGGTTAGGGTTTTGGGCGGCTATAAGGTGAAGATTGGTTTCACTTTTCTTCACCAACTGTTGGCCGACGCCCATCACCCTCATTGATTCTCTTTTGGCAGGTTCCTATACTCCATGTTCTCTTACTTGGCCGGCGGTAACATTGAGTTTATTGATTTGGTGGCCGGTTCTAGATAGGAAGAAGTGTTTTGTTTTATGATCTTCCTTTGTTCGGAGTGAACAAGGAAAGGAAGATTGGTGATCTAGGAGGCTTCGACTTTTGGAAGATCGTCACCCACACGATGTCCAAAAGGAGGAAGGACATACAATAGAATATCAAAAGGTATAACAAGAGGTATAATCTTGTTTATTTTGATTAGTGTTCTTTTGTATTATGTCTATAATTGTTTTTCAATTATATGCATGTTGTATGTGGTTGTTTACTTTATGTATGTGGCTAAATATACTTAGACCCCGAACATAAACACAAAAGCCGGCGATCCGTACATTGTCTATTCCGCGGCTACTCGTAGAATAGAGGTTGGTCACTTGAACAACAAGTTTGTTCAAGTGACCACTCGAATCAAATAGCACGATGATGACAAGGTTGCTTGGGCAATCGCTCTTGTCAAGGATAATTTTTTTTATCCGAGGACGTAGAAGGGATCGCCATGAACAAGCGACCAAGTTGAAGTGGGAAGCGAAGTTTCTCTACCTTCATGTGGAATAAGAGCTTCGATTTCGGAAAAACTCCCAACAGTTCCACATCATCATGGACACATCAAGGGGTGCCACCTCATGAGGGAGACCAAGAGCCATTGACTCTTGGAATTACATGCATGCATGTAACCCCTCCATGAAGTGGTCGACCACTTTAGGAGGAGTTAGTGTGTGAAGTTATTTTGTGTGAACTTCATCTTCTTCCTAAGATCTTCCTCAAGCTCTCTCCCTCTCCTCTTGTCGTGGGTTCCTTAGTGTGCTAGCACACTCTAATTCATCTTCTCCACCTATTGTTCGTGTGAATACCGATAGAGGAGTGTACACTTGACACTCTCGAGTTCTAGCAAGCCATTTGGACGAGCAGGATAAGCGAAGGGTGTCGCATCGAGGGTAAACTCTTAACATGTAGATCTAGAGTAGATCTAAAGTTTTTAAACACATACATGTAGTTTTATTTACCTTCGCACAGATTCGTGGTCGACTTCCAGGGTTTCCGCAACGCAAAAAGCGGTTTTTGCGGCTCGGATAGTCCAACAGTAGTATCAGAGCTACGTGCAAAGCATGAATGTGTTTTTGTTTTGTAGTTTTTGTATTAGATATAAAAATTATAGATATGTAAGTTTCTGTAAATTTCCTATTTTTATAGATTTTTTGGGTATTTTTCTCATAGAGTCGAAGCAACAAGTGTTGGGACACTTGTAGGCTTCAACCACCGAGAAAAACTCTCCGAAACGGCGAGTTCTCGCTTTAGGTTTTTGGGACAGAAACTTAAGTCATTGTAAGATCAAGATGGGACACTCACAAAGTTCATTTTGCGAGTAGAGGTGCTTCCCCTAACCCCGAAAGGGGCATTGTCCCGCGATCGCGCCTGGAAACCGCTTAGCAAGACCGTTACGGAGATGTGACTCATAAAAATTGAAAAACAAAATAGGAAAAATTATAAAAATTTATGTAAAATACATAATTTAGAATTATGTATAATTTTATGATGGTCATGGCCCAATAACCCCAATATGATTGGATAAAAATGTTATAATTCATAATACGGCTTGCATGCCATTTTTGTGGTTGTGCATGTTGTATAGGGTATACGACCTGCGCGTCGTGACTCTTCTTTTAAAATTTCAGTTGTAAATAGTTTTAGACTCGAATGTAACTCGAGTTTCATGTTTGTAATGTACAAAATGGAGCGGTGGAAGGTCCACTTATAGACGGAGTTACGAGAAGGGTGCCGACGACACATGGCATCCAAAGGAGGCGCTAGGAGAAGCTGCTAACCCTAGGTTGACCATCCGATCTTCTCATTGGCTTGAGAATATTCTAGTAGGGCCATGACCTCATCACAATTTATATATATATATATAACAATTTATATATATATATATATATATTTCTTGTATGTGTGTGATGCATGCTAGTAAATTTTGCTTGTATGATATGATGCTGTTGGGTTTCCGGTACCGCGGCGTGTGTGTGTTCGATCATGTTTCGTAAACATGAGCACAGCGGAAGCAATTAAAAATAATAAATACTCCTATTTATTACAACACACACAACACACGCATGCTTTTACAACAAGTGTAGACATAACCGTAAATTAAAATTGCAATAAAAGGAAATTAAACTACGTTATACCTTTCGTATGACGTGTAGCGGGAACGGCATCAACCGGAACGATCCTCGTAAGAATCGTCTCTATCCGTATCCACGCCGAGCTCCTCGGGATGACTTCGCCAAGCCACGAGCTTCGTCTTCGTACGGGTTACTAGCCTCGTGTTGAAGACGACGTGATCGAGAGATGATCACGATCCGAATCCAAATTCGGATCCAAAACGAGTTCTCAAAACTCGCTTCTCCGGAGAGGTATTCGTCAACCGTTTGACGAATCCTTCGTCCTCCACCTCAGAGGATTACCGGAGATCAAATCCCCGGTATGTTAGCCGCTGTCGGAGCACTAACCGTCGTCCAAACGACGCTCCGACGAGAGGAGGAGAAGCTGTCCAGAAAACTGGACAGCTTGGTGGAGGAGATAGGCGCCGGCCAACAAAGGAAGCCAAGTGCTTACCTTGATGCCAAACCTAAGGAGGATCGCCGGAACTCTTCCGGCAGCAGCTCGACGCCGGCGAGGAGGAAGGAAGCCGCCTTCTGGACGCCGGTTGGAGGAGCTGTGGGCTGGGCGGCAACTTCACCAAGGAGGTTGGCGGCAACTCTTGATGTTGGGCGGCCAAAAAAATAGATTAGGTCTAGGGTTAGGGTTTAATCCCTATTTTATAGAGAACTAATTCTCTTAATGGTTAATGGATCATATCCATAAAGCCCGTTAACCCGCTCCATTAAGATAAGTCAAAATAAACCAAACCATGATGGTTTATTTTAAGTTAAAACGAACCGAACCAACCTTTGGTTCATTCGTTTAATATAAACCAAACCCTTTGGTTTATTCTCATCCATTGGATTAGGACCAAACCATTTTGGTCCATCCATTACGTCTTCATAAGACGCAGCCCATCCACGCTTCCATTGCGACTGAAACAATTTCATGCTCGCTTTATGTTTGGTCCAACCAAACATAGTTTCTCTCGGTCTGAGAATCTCATTCTCAAGCTCGTTTTAAATCCTTTGGATTACACTCGTTGTCGTGTGACCAAATAGGTTCTCGGTTTATGTTGGCCGTCTATAATTAACCATTAATTATAGAACGATCATGAGTGGCACCTAGTAGTACATCATGATCCCCAATTAACCGAAAAGATCAACGGTTGATCCAGAACTATTTCTGAAACCCTTCAGTAGCTCGAATGAATCGTGCCCCATTCCCTTCACTCATCTTATACCCACTTGGTTCAGGACATGGTCTATTGTGTCAGTTCCCACTAGGCTGACTACGTCACACCTAGCCCAAGTATCATTTCCTCGTCCTACGGATTCTAGTTACTCCACATGTATCGAAGAGTACTTTACTCTAAACATGTAATGCTTTGGCCAAAGACTTTAGTAACAATCCGACGAGAGGCCATGGGTATACATCTCCTCGCAAGGAGTGGTGAATCCTTTATAGGCTATTCAAACACCTTGATCACTTGACTTATACCCAATCATCCGAGTCCACATCTCCTTAGAGATGTTTGCTTAAGATGTCAAAGCATAAGTCTCCATGATCAAGATGACTTGAATACACATAAGTCAAAGGAACATCGCACTTAAGCCACATAAGAACTTCATTGACATATCTATATATGCAGAGAACCATATGAAGTCTTACGGTGGTCACTCAATGAACTAGTTACCATAACTAGCATCCACGATTAACTCGGACATCACTATGTCTCCTGAGAATCAAATGCTTGGATACACCAAGGAGTATACCTCGTGCTAGTCTCGTCCTAATCCATCAATTCATCGACTAGGGATAATTCCGATACATCACATTTACACATGTAGAGATACTCACTAGTTGTGATCCAATCACAAATTCTCTCATGCTGTGAATCGTATCGTGGACATTCAGTAAATGAGTTTAAGATCCAATCAAATACATAAAACATGTATACTCAAATAGTGAATCTTCATTTATCATATAAATGGTTCATACATAAGGCGATTGCCTTAGGACATCTCTCATATATTACTAACGGACTCCCACTTGGCCTAATGCCAATCGCTCTATCAATACCATAAGCACCAACATGACCCTCAAACTTACTTTGAGGTAATGCTTTAGTCAAAGGATCCGCTAAGTTCCTTTCAGGAATTTTCTCGATTTGTATTTCGTTCCTACTTATGATCTCTCCGATAAGATGATAGCGGCGGGCACATGTTTGGATCGTTGATGAGACCTTGGCTCTTTCGCATGCAATTGCTCCATTGTTGTGTCGCAGATGAGCCGGTATTGCTTCAACAATGGCCAGAATCACACCAAGTTCATGAACGAACTTCTTGATCCAAACCGCCTCCTTCTTTGCTTCAGGCCGCAATATATTACCTCGATGGTAGAATCCGCTCTGATCTCTTGTTTGGAACTTTTCCAACTCACTGCGCCCCCATTCAAGGTGAACACGTATCCAGATTGAGACCTGGAATCATCCTTGTCTGTCTGAAGTGGCATCTCAGATACCCGCGTATCACCATGTCCCCTTCTCCATATATTAGGAACACATCCTTAGTTCTTCTCAAGTACTTAAGGATCGTCTTAACAGCCGCCCAATGATCCATTCCTGGATCAGACTGGTATCTGCTCGTGACACTCAGAGCATACGATACATCGGGCCTCGTACATAACATAGCATACATGATAGATCCTATTGCGGATGCATAGGGAATCTTACTCATGCAAATCCTCTCGTCTTCTGTGCGCGGACACATAGACTTCGAAAGGTGTACCCCATGCCTGATGGGCAGATAACCTTTCTTGGATTCCGACATGCTAAACCTCTTTAGCACTCGGTCTATATATGTAGACTGCGAAAGACCAAGCAACCATTTCGATCTATCTCTATAGATCTTAATCCCAAGGATGTAGGTTGCTTCTCCCAGGTCTTTCATGGAGAATGTCTTGGATAACCAAATCTTAACTGACTGTAAGATGGACACATCGTTTCCTATAAGTAATATGTCATCGACATACAATACTAGGAACACGACTGCACTCCCACTAACCTTCTTGTACACACAAGGTTCGTCTGGATTTTGTGAGAAATCAAACTTTTTGATCGTCTCATCAAAACGGATATTCCAGCTCCTGGATGCTTGCTTCAATCCATAAATGGATCGTCACAATTTGCATACCCTGGTTTTATCAACCGATGTGAAACCCTCAGGCTGTATCATATACACGTCCTCGAGCAGGTTTCCATTAAGGAAAGTTGTTTTCACATCCATCTGCCATATCTCATAATCATAATGAGCCGCTATGGCCAGGAGCATCCGAATGGATTTAAGCATAGCTACAGGCGAATAGGTTTCGTCATAATCAACACCTTGTTTTTGACGATATCCTTTCGCCACCAATCTAGCCTTATAGGTAATCACATTACCATCCATGTCGGTTTTCTTCTTGAAAACCCACTTGCACCCTATAGGCTTTATGCCTTCAGGTGGGTCAACCAAGTTCCTAACTTGGTTTTCGTACATGGAATCCATTTCCGACTTCATGGCACCAAGCCACTTATCCCTTTCTGAACTTGTCAGCACTTCTTCATAACTGGTAGGCTCCTCATCATCAATGAGTAACACGTCGTTCAATTCGCTTACGAGAAATCCATATCTCTCAGGAATGTTGCGTGTTCTACCAGATCTACGAAGATGTGGTGTTACAATAGGTCCAGCCGATTGCTCATCACTATGAGTTGTCGGCTGTTGTGCTTCACCAGGTATCTCATTAATGTCTATTTGAGTCTCTCGAGCCTCCTCAAGCTCGACGACACTCCCACTGTTTTCTTGCAAGAGAAACTCTTTCTCTAGAAACACAGCATGCCTTGAAACAAACACCTTTTGTTCAATAGGATGATAGAATTGGTAACCCCTTGTTTCCTTAGGGTATCCAATAAATAGACATTTATCAGACTTAGCATCCAGTTTGTCTGATACAGTCCACTTCACATAAGCAGGACAACCCCATATCTTCAAGTAAGATACATGAGGTTTCTTACCATTCCATATCTCATATGGAGTAGTTGAGACTACCTTGGTAGGCATTACTTAACAAGTAAAACAAATGCTCAAAAGGACTTGGGAAGAGTTGCATGATTCATCATTGACCTGACCATGTCCAACAAGGTCCGGTTACGCCTCTCAGATACACCATTATGCGGTGGTGTATAGGGCGGAGTCCATTGAGACAATATGCCATTGTCTCTTAGATAATCAAGAAACTCTTGACTTAAGTATTCACCACCTCGATCCGATCGAAGTATTTTAATACTCTTGTCAGGTTGTTTCTCTACTTCATTTCTGAATTCTTTGAACCTTTCAAAGGCTTCAGACTTGTGTTTCATCAAGAACACATACCCAAACCGTGAGTGATCATCTAAGTGAAGGTAATGAAGTAGCTATAGCCTCCTAATGCTTGAGTTGACATAGGTCCACATACACAAGATGTACTAGACCTAGTAACTCTCCCACTGCTCACCTTTCCAAAGAAAGGTAACTTAGTCATCTTGCCTTTAAGCATGATTCGCATGTATCGATGAATCCAATTCAACGATTCCGCAATTCCACATCGGTGTAATTCTGACATGCGCTTCTTGCTTATATGGCCAAGACGATAATGCCACATATAGGAGTCTATGTGATTATCCTTCGAGCACGCTGTTGCTCGCTTCGATATTGAAAATGTCACCGATACGCCCAACGATAAATGCCATTACTCAAAGTTCCAGCCCATAAAGTACGCCATTCAAAGTTATATAACAACAATTGTTACTAAACGTTAAATGGAAACCATTTCTATTTAACAGAAATAGAAACAATGTTCTTTATTAGAGAAAGGAACATACAGCAATTGTCCGCCTCCAAGACTAGTCCACTAGGAGCTTCAAAGAAATAAGTTCCGATGGCGCATCCAAAGAACCTTTGCTCCATTGCCAACTCGCAAATTTGACTTCTCCGACAAGTCTTCTTCTATTCCTTAGCCCTCAGATGTCATTACATATATGTGAGCTACACCCAGATCCAATACCCAAGTGTCTAAGGAAATAGAATGACAATCAATAACGAAGATACTCAAGAGGATGGGGCATCTGATGCCTTCTTCTTCTTCATGGACTCAAGATAAATCTTGCAGCTTTCTTCGCCAAGCTGGCCTTCCTTGCCACAAATGATGGCAAGTGCCCTTTGCGCTGGTTCCGCCTTTCTTTGCCTTTTTCTTTCCTTTCTTCTCGTTTCTTTTGCCTTCCTCTTAGAACCTTTCGAGGAATCAATTCTCGTAACCGCCTTTCTCTCATGCTTCACGTAAGGCCCACAGCCTTTCAAGATATCGAGGAGCTCTGAATGGTGGATTCCAATTTGTTCATCCGATAGTTCATCACAAATTGCGAGAAACTCTTGGGCAAACAATGCAATTAAGTCAATACTTAACTCATGATCCATCACAAAACCGAGGGTAGCTAGCCGCCGATGTACCCGCTCATCTTTAGCACAAACCGTACTACAGATTTAACCTTCTTGCATCTTCGTGGTGAAGAGGAGCCTAGAGACCTCGAACCTTCGGATCTCGCCGCTCATCGAACAACTCATGAAGATGGAAGACCATAGTGTTAGCATCCATATGCTCATGCCGCTCGCACTGGTACCATCGCCGCTAGCATGATGCAACTCGCCACCAGACCGCCACATGCTTCGATAGACCAACATTTGGTCCGGAGTTGCATCGCCCTTAGGACGGGAAGAGGCTCTTCAAGGACATATGCTAAGCTTTTCCGCCTTGAGAACAATTCTCGTGTTTCTAAGCCACCCAGAAGTTAGGCCCAAATTAGTTTGTTCAATCCAAAATAGTGCGCAAATTCAAAGACGCCATGATCAATTTATTGACCTAGAAATACAAAACGAGCATATATGAGAAAATGATTTTAAAATGCATCAATATACATTTATAAATCCCATTCATTTTTCGAATTTCAAAACCCCAAAATCACTTCGAGATTGTAGGTCCATCTCCGAATGGGCTGATATCCATCATAGTTATGAACAACCTTGAGAGAGTCCAACAAGCCATTCATAACTACGACGGTAGGTATCATCTATACCGATTGCATATCACGATATATGCAACTATCACAATGTGCTATCAACTATTTGAATGTTCACACATACATCGGGTTGTTAACACATTAACAAGTATGCATCATATGCATAGCACCCAACTTCACCTCCCTTTACATCGACCTCGAGAGAGTCCAACAAGCCGATGCTCCAGGTTAAAGCCAACCCATTAATCGAGACATAGTTTTAATATGGTTAGAGCGCATTCAACCAATTAGCCCAGCTTGGAGAGAGTCCAACAACCAAAGCTAACGATTGACCTCCGACTCTTACCATATTAGTATTAAACTATTCCATGGTTTGAACATATTCAGGTTCGAGCCGGGCTTGGAGAGAGTCCAACAACCCAAACAAGAAACAGAACTCTGGTTCTAACCATATTAATGGAAGGTGTAGGCTTTAATATTGAGTTAGGGTTTTATGTCTCATCCTCTTTGCATGCAAATAACTATTATCTACATGGCATGGCATACATGGCATACATCTACATGTCACGACACGCATGGCATAATGTTATGCATCTAATGCAATTACATGGCATACAATTATGTCATGTCTATATTTCCTTATATGTCATAACTATTTATGGAAATAAAATATGTTTAAGATTTGATTCTCCAAATCAAATCATAATTAAATTAGGAAACAAATTTCCAAATCTAATCACATATTTTATTCATGGAATTATTTGATTAAGGAAAATCTATTTAGGAAACCAATTTCCTAAATCATTAAAACTACTTATGGAAATAAAATATTTTAAGATTTGATTTCAAATCAAATCATGATTAAATTAGGAAACAAATTTCTAGAATCTAATCAAATATTTTATTTATGGAAAATATCAATTTCCATAAATACTTCCAACTTTCCAAAAGTGGAAGATTTCATAAATACTTCTAGACTTTCCAAAATTGAAAAATTTCCATAAATACTTCTAAATTTCCAAAATTAGAAAATTTCCAGAAATACATTATGACTATCGCAAAACCATTTTACGATTATGTCGAAACACAACCCGGGCTCGATACCATCATGGTTTCCCACGCAGGGCGCAGGTGTGTTCGATCATGTTTCAGAAACATGAGCACAAATGGAAGCAATTAAAAATAATAAATCTATATTTATTACAACACACACAACACACGCATGCTATTACAACAAGTGTAGACATAACCGTAAATTAAAATTGCAATAAAAGGAAATTAAACTACGTTATACCTTCAGATGACGTGTAGCGGAACGAAGATCAACCGAACGATCCTCGTAAGAATCGCCTCTATCCGATCCACGCCGAGCCCTCGATGACTTCGCTAAGTCACGAGCTTCGCCTTCGTGACGGGTTACTAGCCTCGTGTTGAAGACGACGTGATCGAGATGATCACGATCCGAATCCAAATTGATCCAAAACGAAGTTCTCAAAACTCGCTTCTCCGAGAGGTATTCACAACCGCTTGACGAATCCTTCGCCCTCCACCTCAGAGGATTACCGGAGATCAAATCCCCGTATAGTTAGCCGCTGTCGGAGCACCAACCGCCGCCCAAACGACGCCCGACGAGGAGAAGAAGCTGTCCAGAAAACTGGACAGCTTGGTGGAGGAGATAGGCGCCGCCAACAAAGGAAGCCAAGTGCTCACCTTGATGCCAAACCTATAGGAGATCACCGGAGGGTCGCCGGAGGTTCACGCAGCTTGGACGCCGCAAGGAAGCTTGGACGGGCGCACAAAGCCGGGCGGCGGAGCTGGCGCAACACAAGTTGGGCAAGGCAACTCACCAAGGAGGTTGGGCGGCAACTTGATGTTGGGCGCAAAAATAGATTAGGTCGGTTAGGGTTTAAGCCCTATTTTATAGAGAACTAATTCTCTTAATGGTTATTGGATCATAACCATTAGGCCCGTTAACCCGCTCCATTAAGATAAGTCAAAATAAACCAAACCATGATGGTTTATTTTAAGTTAAAACGAACCGAACCAACTTTTGGTTCATTCGTTTAAAATAAACCAAACCCTTTGGTTTATTCTCATCCATTGGATTAGACCAAACCATTTTGGTCCATCCATTATGTCTTCATAAGACAGCCCATCCACGCCTCCATTGCGATCAAACAATTTCATGCTCGCTTATGTTTGGTCCAACCAAACATAGTTTCTCTCGATGCGAGAATCTCATTCTCAAGCTCATTTTAAATCCTTTGGATTACACTCGCGTGCGTGTGACCAAATAGGTTCTCGGTTTATGTTGGCCGCCTATAATTAACCATTAATTATAGAACGATCATGAGTGGCACCTAGTAGTACATCATGATCCCCAATTAACCTAAAAGATCAACGGTTGATCCGAACTATTTCTCAAACCCTTCAAGAGCTTCGAATGAATCGTGCCCCATTCCTTCACTCATCTTATACCCACTTGGTTCGGGACATGGTCTATTGTGTCGGGCCCCACTAGGTCGACTACGCCACACCTAGCCCAAGTATCATTTCCTCGTCCCACGGATTCTAGTTACTCCACATGTATCAAGAGTACTTTACTCTAAACATGTAATGCTTTGGCCAAAGACTTTAGTAACAATCCGACGAGAGGCCATGGGTATACATCTCCTCGCAAGGAGTGGTGAATCCTTTATAGGCTATTCAAACACCTTCGATCACTCGACTTATACCCAATCATCCCGGGTCCACATCTCCTTAGAGATGTTTGCTTAAGATGTCAAAGCATAAGTCTCCATGATCAAGATGACTTGAATACCGCAAGTCAAAGGAACATCGCACTTAAGCCACAAGAAGAACTTCATTGACATATCTATATATGCAGAGAACCATATGAAGTCTTTCGGCTGGTCACTCCAATGAACTAGTTACCATAACTAGCATCCACGATTAACTCCGGACATCACTATGTCTCCAGCCAGTGAGAATCAGCTGCTTGGATATACCAAGGAGTATACCTCGTGCTAGTCTCGACAGAATTGATGGTGTCCTAATCCATCAATTCATCGACTAGGGATAATTCCGATACATCACATTTACACATGTAGAGATACTCACTAGTTGTGATCCAATCACAAATTCTCTCATGCTGTGAATCGTATCGTGGACATTCAGTAAATGAGTTTAAGATCCAATCAAATACATAAAACATGTATACTCAAATAGTGAATCTTCATTTATCATATAAATGGTTCATACATAAGGCGATTGCCTTAGGACATCTCTCATATATTACTAACAGATGCATGCTATGATATTTTTCTTGTATGTATATGATGCATTCTAGTAAATTTTGCTTGTATGTATGTGATGGATGCTAGTGTAGGGTAATAAAGGCCTTAATTTGTATATGATACACATTTACGATTAGAATAGATCTTAATCGAATCAACTCGAAAATGCCTACCATGTTTTGATACCCATCACTACCTCAATCATTTGTTGTTGTTGAATCTGTCAAAGCAGAGCAACGCATATTATCTTGGTAGATTGCGGAGGGACAATCTTTGTCCCGCCTATCACGGCTTGGGTGAGAATAAGCTCAATTAGATTGAGTAAAACTAGTTAACTCAATTGGATCAAGTAAAACTATAGGCATATTCCAACCGTTTGAAAGATAGGATAAGATCGCATTTACACTAAATCTTAGGTGGTTTAGCCAAAGCTAACTCAAGGTATTTTGTAAATATGGATCTTAATCCTATAAACAAGAGTTGCATAGAGATGTAATCAGTAATGTGTTACCTACCGATCATACTAAGTCTTGGGCGATTTAGCCAAAGCTAACTCAAGGCCTAGTATGATGTGGATCTTGTCCCGCAAGAATTATAGCTTGTTTGTATGAATCTAGTAATGTGGTTTGACCACATCCATGACTCGATTCTACAAAATTCCTATAATACAGTGGGAGCATCATTTGATTAAAGGCCTAATTAAATGATAAATGGAATATGATATTAATTTTCTACATTGTGTATGTTGTAGATTACCATGTCAACAAACATGAACACTCTCTCCCTGCGTTCTGTCCTTGAGAAGGACAAGCTCAATGGAGCTAATTTCCTGGACTGGTACAGGAACCTGAGAATCGTTCTCACCCAATAAAGGAAACTGTACGTCCTAGAGCAGCCCATTCTGGAGGCACCTCCTGCCACTGCCTTGCGAACTGACCGTGATGCTTACAAGAAGCATCAAGATGATGTATTAGATGTGTCATGTCTAATGCTCGCGACAATGAACTCTGAGCTTCATAAGAAACACGAGTTCATGAATGCATATGATATGGTTGAACATCTTCGTCAACTATATCAAGGACAAGCAAGGCACGAGAGATATGAGATCTCTAAGGCATTGTTTCAGTCCAAGATGCAAGATGGGACTCCCGTAGATCCATATGTACTCAAGATGATTGGGTACATAGAAAACCTACAGAGGTTGGGATTCCCACTTGGCCAAGAGCTAGCCACTGACTTGATCTTGCAATCTTTGCCACAAAGCTACAATCAATTTGTCATGAATTACAATATGAATGAAATTGATAAGTCACTGCCTGAGATGCTCACTATGTTGAAAACTGCTGAGCTCAACCTTAAGAAGGGAAAATCTGACTCCATTTTGATGGTGCAAAAGAAGAAAGGCAAGGTCAAACTTAAAGGTAAGGGAAAGTCCAAAGCCAAGGGCAAAGGCAAGGAACGGAAACTGAAAGGAGGGGTGGCTAAAGAAGGGTCTTGCTTCCACTGCAAGGAAGCTGGACACTGGAAGTGTAACTACAAAGCATACCTGGAAGATCTTAAGAAGAAGAGAAGTGAGACTTCTACTTCTGGAATAAATATTATAAAAGTCAATCTATCTATTTCTTCATCATGAGTATTAGATACCAGATATGCATCTCACATTTGTACCAATATGCAGGCGCTGAGAAATAGTAGGGCATTGACAAAGGGCGAGGTGGACCTACGAGTAGGCAATGGAGCAAGAGTTGTTGTTGTTGCTATAGGAACTTATTTTTCATCTCTGCCCTCTGGGCTTGCACTAGAACTAGATGAATGTTGTTATGTGTCTCCTTTGACTAAGAACATAATTTCGGTTTCTTGTTTGGACAAGAAAGGATTTTCATTTGTAATAAAGAACAAATGTTGTTCAGTTTATTTAAATGATATGTTCTATTGTAGTGCACCTCTAATGAACCGACTGTACATTCTAGACTTAGAGAGCCCCATCTATAACATAAGTACCAAAAGGTTCAAGTCAAATGAGTTGAACCAAACCTATCTCTGGCATTATCGCTTATGTCACATAAATGAGAGTCGCTTATCTCAGCTCCATAAGGATAGGTTGCTGGACTCATTTGATTTTGTATCATATGAGACATGCGAGTCTTGCCTTCTTGGCAAGATGACCAAGACTCCCTTTAGTGGACACAGCGAGAGAGCAACAGACTTGTTAGGACTTATACATAGTGATGTATGCGGCCCTTTCAATGTTGCTGCTAGAGGTGGTTATAGGTACTTCATTACATTTACTGATGACTTACGTAGATATGGTTATGTGTATCTGATGACACATAAATCAGAATCCTTTGAAAAGTTCAAAGAATTCAAGAATGAAGTACAAAACAAACTTGGCAAGAGTATTAAGATACTTTGATCAGATCAAGGTGGTTAATACCTTAGCCATGAGTTTCGTGACTATCTAGCTGAGTGTGGGATTCTATCCCAACTTACTCCTCCTGGAACACCACAGTGGAATGGTGTATCCGAAAGGAGGAATCGTACCCTATTAGATATGGTACGATCTATGATGAGTCACACATATCTTCCTATATCCTTTTGGGGATATGCTCTAGACACAGCAACCTTCACCTTAACCGTGTACCATCCAAGGATGTGATAAAGACACCATATACGATATGGATAAAGAGAAATCCCAAGATGTCTTTCATGAGGATTTGGGATTGTGAGGCTTACGTTCGACATCAAGTCTCAGACAAATTGGAACCCAAATCTGATAAGTGCTATTTTGTTGGATATCCCAAGGAGACGAAGGGATGTTACTTCTACATTCCTAGTCAACACAAAGTGTTTGTGGCAAAGACTGGGGTATTTCTAGAAAGGGATTTTGTTTCTAGAAAAACTAGTGGGAGTACATTCGATCTTGAAGAAATTCAAGATAAGGACCATAGCACTGAGGCCTTAATGGAGGTTGAACAGGAACCACAAAGTGTTGTAGGTGATGAGATTGTTGCACAAAGAGTTGTGGAACAACAACCTGTTCAGGTAGACCTACCTCTTCGCAGGTCTGATAGGGTACATCGACAGCCTGAGAGATACTCATTTCTCTTGTCTAACCATGATGACGTTATGCTCATTGAGAATGAGCCTACCTCCTATCAGGAAGCTGTGATGAGCCTAGATTCTGAGAAATGGCTAGAGGTCATGAGATCCGAGATGGAATCCATGTACACCAACAAAATATGGACTTTGGTTGATCCACCTGAAGGCGTCAAACCCATTGGGTGTAAGTGGGTCTTTAAGAGAAAGACTGACATGGATGGACTTATGCATACCTATAAGGGCCGATTGGTGGCTAAAGGTTTCAAGCAAATTCATGGTATTGACTATGATGATTCCTTTTCTCCAGTGGCGATGTTTAAGTCCATTCGGATCATGCTTGCTATTGCAGCGTACCACGATTATGAGATCTAGCAGATGGATGTCAAAATTGCATTTCTGAATAGAACTTGCTCGAGGATGTGTACATGACACATCCCGAGAGTTTTGTGGATCCACACCATACTAGGAAAGTATGCAAGCTACAAAGGTCCATTTATGGGTTGAAGCAAGCTTCTTGGAGCTGGAATATTCGATTCGATGATGCGATCAAATAGTTTGGTTTAATCAAGAATGAAGATGAACCCTGTGTCTACAAGAGGGTTAATGGAAACCCAGTTGTCTTCCTTGTATTGTATGTGGATGACATACTACTCATTGGGAATGACATCCCTTCGCTATAGTCTGTGAAGACTTGGTTGGGGACGTGTTTCTCGATGAATGACTTAGGTGAAGCAACCTGTATTCTAGGCATCAAGATTTCTAGAGATAGATCTAAGAGATTGCTTGGTCTAAGTCAGAGTACATATATTGACACGATTTTACTATGGTTTGGCATACAGAATTCCAAGAAGGGACTTCTGCTGATGTCACATGGTGTGAGTCTTTCGAAGACTCAAAGTCCCTCTTCTAGAGAGGAGAGAGACTGCATGGATAAGATCCCTTATGCATCTACTATAGGATCTATCATGTACACCATGCTATGTACTCGTCCTGATGTCTCATATGCTTTGAGCATGACGAGTAGATACCAGTCAAATCCAGATGAGTGTCACTGGATAGCAGTCAAGAATATTCTTAAGTACTTGAGAAGGACTAAAGAATATTTCTTGATATTTAGAGGCGATGAGGAGCTAGCTGTAAAGGGTTACAGTGATGCCAGCTTCTAAACCAACCAGGATGATTATAGATCACAGTCAGGGTTTGTGTTTTGCTTGAATGGTGGCGCTGTGAGCTAGAAGAGTTCGAAGAAGGACACAGTTGCTGATTCTACAATAGAGGCCGAGTATATCGCTACATCAGAGGCAGCAAAGAAGGCAGTTTGGATCCGCAAGTTCACTACTGAGCTTAGGGTGGTTCCTAGCAAAGCAGATCCTATAGAGCTCTATTGTGACAACAATAGAGCGATTGCACAGGCTAAGGAACCTCGCTCACACCAGCGGACCAAACACAAACTATAGCGCTTCCATCTCATTCGAGAGATTATCGATAGAGGAGATGTGAAGATTTGTAGAGCACCCACAGAGGCTAACATCGCAGATCCCTTGACCAAGGCTTTGGCATAAAAAAAGCATGATGATCACACTAGGTCATTGGGTATTAGATACTACGGTGATTGGCACTAGTGCTAATGGGAGATTGTTAGTGAAAGACCAAGAGTCAATCATGTGATGATTGTTGTATGGACTTTTATTGTATCATATTCCTATTTATAAAGACATGATTATTATATTTACTTGTATTGGTGCCAAATAACTAAGTATAATAACATCCTTGAGTAGAAGGTTCTTATCTATATCAATCGATTGGTTGAATCGATAATGAGATGATATAGAGAACACTACTCTTAATCATTTCTAGTCAAGTATTAACATTCAGGGACAATGTTAATGCATAGAGACTAGCATGTAGGTCAACTCGATGACTTAATCTCACAAGTCATGGATATGAGATATCAAGTTGACACATGGGTATGCATTGGAGAATGTATACTGAATGACCCGCTATGAGAAAGTATCATAGATCGATATATGAGTGTCATATACTTTCTCATGTGACTATTAGTATGACTATTAGTCCTTGGACCTGAAGTCACCATGGTTCCCTACATAAGGAGTTGCATACTTTGGCTTCGTCAAACGACACCCGTAAATGGGTGGACTATAAAAGCAATTACTGGGTATGTAACAAATTATGCGGAAGGATGTGAGTGATGTAGATGGGATCTATCCCTTTTATATGACGGGAGTGACATTGTTATTCTTGATAGAGTGAGATCACTGAGTGCATGGCTATGCCCAAATGAGTCAATATGAGATATTGAACTCATTTGATTAGAGTGAGTCTACTTGGAGTTCAAGATATAGATTGTACCGAGGATGATACGGTCTATGCCTCAATTGGTCAATCTAGATGTCAAAGATTGTAACGCCTGCCCTTATCTGCTCTCAGGGCGGCGCTACTTTTTTTTTTTTTTTATAACATAACATATATGGATCATTTCACCATTTACATACTTAAACATGTTATCATGGCTTAAACCTTCTTTTATACATGCATCCCATATCATATTCATAATTAGCATGTTAACATATCTTATCTCATTTTATATCATGCATAACATAAAGATTCATTCATGAGTTCTAACATATCAAACTTTCTTAAGTAATTGAACAGTATCATGACTAAGCAACATCCAACATGGTACTAATAAATCACAAGTCTTATAAGCGGAAGCAATGTCTTAAGTTATTCATTGAGCATATAAATATAAGCAGATAGTAATAGGGTCTTTTTCTACCATGCCACTATCACACACACTTGGCCCCTCCTGCTACTTCCTCTAGTTCATGTTTCAGTATTCTGCGATATGGACAACATAAACTATAAGCATATAGCTTAGTAAGATTCTTGCCTACTCACAAAAGCCACAACTTCATCAAACAATTAGAAGACATGAGCATACTAGCATAAATAGCATAAGTATTTCATAACAACACTAATCATCAACATACCCACGTAATAAAACATAAGCATGGCATGAGATTTACATAAGCATGCTAAACATAATTAAATCTAAGCATGGCATAAATTAAACATAAGCATTCATGACATCATCAATCCTAAACATGCATAAAGGACATAATCATAAGCATTGTTAAACTTGAACATAAGCATTCATAATTTCATAAATCCTAAACATGCATCAAGGACATAATCATAAGCATTCTTAAACTTGAACATAAGCATTCATAATTTCATAAATCCTAAACATCCATCAAGGACATAATCATAAGCATTCTTAAACTTGAACATAAGCATTCATAATTTCATAAATCCTAAACATGCATAAAGGTCATAATCATAAACATTCTTAAACTTGAACATAAGCATTCATAATTTCATAAATCCTAAACATGCATAAAAGTCATAATCATAAACATTCCTAAACTTGAACATAAGCATTCATAATTTCATAAATCCTAAACATGCATAAAGGTCATAATCATAAACATTCTTAAACTTGAACATAAGCATTCATAATTTCATAAATCCTAAACATGCATAAAGGACATAATCATAAACATTCTTAAACTTCATACAAGTCCTTTCTTTTCAAAACATATACATATAGGTACTTCAACATAATCATAACTTGAATGGGGGCCCCAAGTTAAGTACAACATAATGCGCGTTCCCTAATAGGCTGGGGTAGCGAGCCACCAGACCTACTAGAGCAAGGCCTCTTACGTCTTCATATGTCCCTTTGGATTTGATTAACGACCACCTAACGGGTCGGGTACTTAACCTCTTACAAAGTAAAATACTTAATTCCTTTCTTTCTTGTCATATCATAAAGAATGCTCTTAATCCCCAACATAAAAAGGGAAGCATCTCCGTCTTATCTTATCATAAGGAGAGCTCTTAATCCCTACTTAAAAAGGGAAGCATCTCCGTCTTATCTTATCATAAGGAGAGCTCTTAATCCCAATATAAAGAGGGGAAGCATCTTTTTAGACATGTCATAGCATATATGCATTCATAACTTAAGAATACCCTAAAGGGGTCTTAAAGCATAATCATGTTCATCACATAAGCATATTTCATGGCATATTAAAATCATCAACTTGTTCATCACATAGGCATATTTCATGGCATATTAAATCATAAACATATTCATCACATAGGCATAATTCATGACATATTAAAATCATAGACATGTTCATCACATAGGCATATTAAAATCAGAAACATGGTCATCACATAGGCATAATCCATGGCATATTAAAATCATAAACATATTCATCACATAGGCATAATTCATGACATATTAAAATCATAGACATGTTCATCACATAGGCATATTAAAATCAGAAACATGGTCATCACATAGGCATAATCCATGGCATATTAAAATCATAAACATATTCATCACATAGGCATAATTCATGACATATTAAAATCATAGACATGTTCATCACATAGGCATATTAAAATCAGAAACATGGTCATCACATAGGCATAATCCATGGCATATTAAAATCATAAACATATTCATCACATAGGCATAATTCATGACATATTAAAATCATAGACATGTTCATCACATAGGCATATTAAAATCAGAAACATGGTCATCACATAGGCATAATTCATGGCATATTAAAATCATAAACATGTTCATCACATAGGCATATTTCATGACATATGAAAATCATAAACATGTTCATCACATAGGCATACAACATATCCTAATTTCCTAAGGGGTGTTTTCATGCAACCCTAGCCCTAAAACCATTGTTGGCCGAAACTTGGAGGGTACCAAAATTTTATTTTTGGTTACATAAATTCATACATGAAGGCATACAACATAACATAACATCATAAGGGGTGTTTTCATGAAACCCTAGCCCTAAAACTAATGTTGGCCGAAACTTGTAGGGTACCAAAATTTTATTTTTGGTTACATAAATTCATACATGAAGGCATACAACATAACATAACTTCATAAGGGGTGTTTTCATGAAACCCTAGCCCAAAAACCTTGGTTGGCCGAAACATGTAGGGTACCAAAATTTTATTTTTGGTTACATAAATTCATACATGAAGGCATACAACATAACATAACTTCATAAGGGGTGTTTTCATGAAACCCTAGCCCAAAAACCTTGGTTGGCCGAAACATGTAGGGGCACAAAGCTTGGGTTTTTGTCACCTAAAAATTCCTACATGAAGCATACAACCTATAAAAATTTCCTTAGAAGCATTTTCATGCAACCCTAGCCCAAAAACCTTGGTTGGCCGAAACATGTAGGGGCACAAAGCTTGCGTTTTTTTGCACCTAAAAATTCCTACATGAAGCATACAACCTATAAAAATTTCCTTAGAAGCATTTTCATGCAACCCTAGCCCAAAAACCTTGGTTGGCCGAAACTTATAAGGTATCTAGCATCATATTCCTTTCATGTATCATGTCCTACAAGAACAAATATACTGCAGGTGAGGGAATCTTACTTCCTTCGCTTGGCTTTTAGTTTGAAGATGACCTAATGGAAGCCAAACCTAGCCTTCTTCTTGCTTGGATGAATTTCGGAAAATGGAAAGGGAGAAGGTAGGTTTCGGTGAGGAGGAAGAAGAGAAGAGGGAGAAGTGGAGAAGTGGCCTTTCTCTTGTCCCTTCATTTCCTATTTATTCTCTTGAAGTGTCCCTTAGCCTCCCTTACCCTTAACTATCATTTCCCTTATTCCTCTACTAATAACATCTCATTGGGCTTCTGGTTAGTGGATGCATCTATAGGGCTTGGCTATCTCTAGAGGTTTGGGGTTCAATTCCTAGGCCTTGCATCCTTTTTGGCTCATTTTCTTTTATTTTTGAAAGAGCCCACATAAAGCCCATTATAATTATACAAAAATTATTATAAAATTTCTAGAGCTTGGGATGAAAAGGGAGGAAAGGGAAATGGGGAATTCGGCCAAGGATGAGGAAGAAGGAGAATGAAGAAGGAAAGTGGGGTTTTACTTCCTCTCTTTTCTTAATTCTCCTCTTTAATACCTAGGGAATGAACACTCTCCATCCTTTCATGGGAGGGGATGAACCAACTCCTCATCTTCCCATCTATATTCTTTGTATATTCTTTATATATCTTATCCATGAATTATCCTAGGGTCTAGTGGTGTCAAGGCTACCTCCCTATTAGGAGGTTCATGGTTCAAATCCTACCTATAACCATCGTTTATTTTATTTTATTCTAAACCCTTTTATGGCCTTAAAACCTATATAATTACTTGGCATAGTTTAGAATTTTACGGGCGTTACAATCCTTCATACCTATAAAAGTTTTGTCCTCGAAACTTAAAACAACTCTGGATACTTTTATTTCATGTCATCCTCACGTTCCTAAGTTGCTTCTTCAAACTTTTGATTTTGCCATATGACTTTCACTAAGGGTACTTCTTTGGTTCTCTATTTCTTGATTTCTCGATCTATTATCTGAATAGATCGACTTTCATAACTTAAATCTTCTTGAACTTGTACCGTTTGTGGCTCGATCACATGGTCTTACGGACTCTATGCAATCTGATCACCTCCTCAACATACAACTGAGCTAGTTGTTCCATTGAGTACGATACTTGATTGCCAGAATTCACATTTTGAGAATTTTGCATACAACTACTTTTCTGAAGAATCTGCAACACCATATTCAGGTGTTCGGCGTGCTCTTCTTGGGTTCTCGATTATATTAGTATATCGTCGATGAAGACGATCACAACTTTGTCGAGAGATGCTGAGAAGACCTGATTCATCAGATCCATAAACCTCACAGGTGCATTCGTCACTCCGAAAGGCGTAACTATGAACTCATAATGTCCGTATCTTGTTCGGAAAGCCATCTTCGGTCAGGTTTATCTAGGCTTTCGAATCCTGGGGGTTGGCTAGCGTACACCTCATCTTTAATAAGTCCATTTAAAAACACTGACTTGACATCCATTTGACATAACTTAAATCCTCGATGTGCAGCGTAGGCTAACAACATTCAGTTGGATTCTAGTCTAGCTACGGGGGCATAGGTTTCATCATAATCTAATCCTTCGACTTGACTAAAACCCTTGGCGACTAACCTTGCTTTATTTCTAACTACTGGTTTCCTCGCTGGTTCACTAAAGCATTTATTACTTGTTGTTGTTCTGTGACTTGACGCTGTAGCTCGGTAACCACATGCATCAAATCTGGTGGGGGTGCTGATTACTTCCCTCTATTACTACGTCTCCCATCCATGTTCTAAGTGATAAATAAATAATTAAGGTATTATTATAATTTCTACTCATATACATGCATCTAAACATTTCCTTACCATGAACAAGGTAAGGTATCCTTTCTAGTTGTATTTCTAGGTTAGAAGCATGTTTCCATCATATAAAGCATGGTAAGGTATCATTACTATCTAAGTCACAAGTGTGATTCCATTCTACTAAAACATGATGAGGTATTATTTCTATCTAAGTCACAAGTGTGATTCCATTCTACTAAAACATGATGAGGTATTATTTCTATCTAAGTCACAAGTGTGATTCCATTCTACTAAAACATGATGAGGTATTATTTATATCTAGATAGAAGACATTCTTCATTATAAAAGAAATTTAGGTAGGCATAAAGTTACTTACTTGGAAACAGCAGGATGGAGGCTTGATATGTGATAGTGGAAAGGTGAACCCCACTCTGTAACGCCGCCTTATCTCGCTTCTCTGTATGGCGCTTTTTTTTTTTTATATAACATAACATATATGGATCATTTCACCATTTACATACTTAAACATGTTATCATGGCTTAAACCTTCTTTTATACATGCATCCCTTATTATATTCATAATTAGCATGTTAACATATCTTATCTCATTTTATAACATGCATAACATAAAGATTCATTCATGAGTTCTAACATATCAAACTTTCTTAAGTAATTGAACAGTATCATGACTAAACAACATCCAACATGGTACTAATAAATCACAAGTCTTATAAGCGGAAGCAATGTCTTAAGTTATTCATTGAGCATATAAATATAAGCAGATAGTAATAGGGTCTTTTTCCACCATGCCACTATCACACACACTTGGCCCCTCCTGCTACTTCCTCTAGTTCATGTTTCCTGTATCTGCAGTATATGGACAACATAAACTATAAGCATATAGCTTAGTAAGATTCTTGCCTACTCACAAAAGCCACAACTTCATCAAACAATTAGAAGACATGAGCATACTAGCATAAATAGCATAAGTATTTCATAACAACACTAATCATCAACAATAGAGTATTTAAATGTGTACATAGTAGAGTACTGATGAAGGAAAATGTGTACATCGTAGAGTACTGATGAAGACTTGATTTGTAAGCCTATAGTTGTTCAGTTATGTGTACATAGTAGAGTACTGATGAAGACTTGATTTGTAAATTGGATAAAAGGTCATCCGGTGGTGGGAAATATCCTGAACGTAGAATTGATTCTTACATCATATCCTCATGTTGTGTATCTATTTCGGATCATGTGTTTATGTATGGTCATGTGGATTGTGGATAGTGTGTCACTACAAACTAGTGGTCCTAGCTTGGTTATGATCAATTAAGTATGACTCTCTATAAGATAGAGAGTGTGTTGATCAGTTGAGTATGACTCTCTGTAGGATAGAGAGTGTGTTGATCAGTTGAGTATGACTCTCTGTAGGATAGTGAGTATGTGGTGGATGTATGTTATGTATGACTGTGCATTTATGTCATTTACATGCATACTGGCGACTTGGTCTCCCTTATGGTCAAGAGAGTCATCAGTTATCCTGCCTCCACAGTTACTCATGGTAGTAGTAGCTGGTGTGAGGACAGAGCATTTGTTGTGTCGTACTCGACCACTATAGACGGTGGTAGTTGGAGTTGTGTGTAGTTATCCTACATGTGTGGCACTCGACCACTCATGGGTTGTAACACCCGCAAAATTCTAAACTAGGCAAAGTAATTATATAGGTTTTAAGGCCATAAAAGGGTTTAAAATAAAATAAAATAAAAGATGGTTATAGGTAGGATTTGAACCATGAACCTCCTAATAGGGAGGTAGCCTTGACACCACTAGACCCTAGGATAATTTATGAATAAGATATATAAAGAATATACAAAGAATATAGATGGGAAGATGAGGAGTTGGTTCATCCCCCCCCCCCATATGAAAGGATGATGGGTGTTCATTCCCTAGGTACTAAAGAAGAGAATTAAGAGAATAGTGGAAGTAAAACCCCACTTTCCTTCTTCATTCTCCTTCTTCCTCATCCTGTGCCGAATTCCCCATTTCCCTTCCTTCCTTTTTTCATCCCAAGCTCTAGAAATTTTATAAGAAATTTGGTATGATTATAGGGACTTTATGTGGGTTTTTTTAAAAATAAAAGAAAATAAGCCAAAAAGGGATGCAAGGCCTAGGAATTGAACCCCAAACCTCTAGAGATAGCCAAACCCTATAGATGCACCCACTAACCATAAGCCCAATAGGATATTATCATTAGAGGAATAGGGGAAATTATAGTTAAGTGTAAGGGAGATCAAGGGACTCTCTAAGTGAATAAATAGGGGAAATGAGGGGGCATGAGTTAGCAAATTTGTTTTCTCCTCTTCTCTTCTTCTTCCTCACCGAATCCTAGAGCTCTCCCTCCCCATTTTCACCCCTTGGTCGAACCTCATCCAAGCAAGAAAGCAAAGGCTAGGTTTGGTTCCTTAGGTTATCTTCACACTACAAGCAAAGTGAAGGATGTAAGTATCCCTCACCTGCATACGAGTAGCTTCGATTGATGGTTGTAAAAGAGATCTATATGTTATATTCGGCCAAGCTATGTTTTTGGTTGATCAATGAAGTTATATGCTATGTTTAGTAAGTATATGATGATGTTAATATGGAAAAAGAGATTAGGACAAAAGCTAACCCTAATAGCCACCAAGATCCATTCGGTCAAGCCATGTTTTAAGGTTTCGATGAAGTTCTATGCTATGTTTTTGTAACTATATGATGATGTTAGGATTTAAGATGGATTAGGACAAAAGCTAACCCTAATAGCCACCAAGGTCCATTCGGCCAAGCCATGTTTTTAAGGTTTCAATGAAGTTCCATGCTATGTTTTTGTAACTATATGATGATGTTAGGATTTAAAATGGATTAGGACAAAAGCTAACCCTAATAGCCACCAAGGTCCATTCGGCCAAGCCATGTTTTTAAGGTTCCAATGAAGTTCCATGCTATGTTTTGTAACTATATGATGATGCTAGGATTTAAAATGGATTAGGACAAAAGCTAACCCTAATAGCCACCAAGGTCCATTCGGCCAAGCCATGTTTTTAAGGTTCCAATGAAGTTCCATGCTATGTTTTGTAACTATATGATGATGCTAGGATTTAAAATGGATTAGGTCAAAAGTTAACCCCAAAAGCCAACAAGGACCATTCGGCCACCCCTATATTTTGATGATTCAATGAAGCTTTATTCCATGTTTGTATGCTTATGATGTTGTTAGTATGTTAATCGAATTAGGGTAAAGGACTAGCCCTAAAAACCTATAAAGACATTCGGCCACCCCTATATTGTGGTGATTCAATGAAGCTTTTGCATGCTTATGATGTGGTTAGTATGTTAAATGAATTAGGTTAAAAGATAACCCTAGAAACCCCTATGGACCATTCGGCCATCATGTATTTTTGGGTGATTAAATGAAGTTTAATTCATGTTCTATATGCAAATGAAGTTGTTGTTGTGTTAAATGAATTAGGTTAAAAGATAACCCTAGAAACCCCTATGAACCATTCGGCCATCATGTATTTTTGGGTGATTAAATTAATTTTTAATTCAAGTTTTATATGCATATGAAGTTGTTGTTATGTTAAATGAATTAGGTTAACATGTGTTTTATGTTGGGTGAATTCATGTTGACTTGTGATATTAAATGATGCTAGATGAAGATAACATGCCTTAGGTTAGTGTTTACTTACTCTTGATGCCTTGCCTTATGTCATGCTTATGTGTATGTGATATTTAAGATATGTTATGAAATGGAATACGATAAGATTATGAAATGAAACAAAACGATATGTTCACGAAATGAATATGATATGATGATGAAATGAAGAATGATATGTTATGAAATGAAGTATGGTATGTTTATGAAATGAAAGATGATATGTTCATGAAGTGAAGCATGATATGTTCATGAAGTGAAGCATGATATGTTACGAAATGAAATAAGCTATGTTATAAAATAAGCATATAAGTATTTTACCTTCTGCATGGCTTGTACCAAGACCTTAACAAGGTCCAAGAAGGGATGGGCTCCTAAGATGCCCTAGGTCGATGGAATAAGACTCGGGCCTAGGACGGGCTTCTATGTATGATTGCCCCTAGGTCGATGGAATAAGACTCGGGCCTAGTACGGGATGGGCTCCAAGATGCCTTAGATCGATGGAGTAAGACTCGGGCCTAGGATGGGCTTCTACGCTATGACGATTGCCCTAGGTCGACGGACTAAGATCGGGCCTAGTAACCTATTAGGTTCGAGACTTGCTACCTCGGGCCTATTTAGGGATGTACGCTATGATAATGAAGAAGTGGTACAATGCCGGGCCCAAATATGTTGAGATTTATGTTTACGTACCTAAAATATATGTTTTCAAAAGCATCCTGCATATGTTTACCTGATTGATTGTTATGTTCACATGTTATGATTGAAATGTCATGTTTACGCCATTATGTTACATAGGTTGTATGTTATGTTGATATGTCAGGTACATGTTGCTATGTTACATATGATGCATGTTATGTTTGATTAAGTATATATTCATGTTATGCCGCTAAGTTATGGATGATACATGTTATATTTACTCATGTTACTTATGCTACATGTTAAGTTGATTACGCTATGTATGTTACATGTTATATTGCTTATATGTTATGAATGTTACATGCCATGATTAATGCTGATGTATGGTTTTTGTGAGTAGGACAGGATCTTACTAAGCCTATGTGCTTATAGTTATCTTTCCCTCGTACTGCAGATAAGGGTAAGGGATGGATAAACTAAAGGGAGCAGCAGGAGGGGCCAATGTGTGTGGTAGTGGCATGGTGGAGAGGATCCGTTAGGTCTATATATATATAGGTTTACCTATGATGATGATGTCTATGGATGTCCTTACTTATGTCTCCTTATGACGATGATGTTTATGAATCTGAACTAAGCACTAAGTATCTATATATATGATGCATGCTCTATGTTGATAAGAAGAAGTAAAGAAGAAGTAAGAAGAAGTATCTATACATGTTATGAAGCATACTCTATGTTAAAAAGAAGAAGTATATATATATATATATGTCAATGTATGTTTATGTTTTAAAAGAAAAAAAAAAGAAGTATGTCTAAAGTCTTCCGCTGTAAGAATTAAGAAGTATGTATAAAGTCTTCTGCTGTATGTAATATATGTATGTACGGTCGCGTCACGCGCCGCCCCTCCGGGTTTTGGGTCCGAAAAGGGCGGGCGTGACATGGGTAGTGACTATCGGAGTGGCCAACAGTAGCGACCCTCATTGTGTTGCTAGCTCTTTATGCTTTTATGCTACTTGTTCATACTGCCCACTCGGCCACTCGAGAATAGTAGTTGGTGTTAAATTGTGACAGTTATCATTTCGAGCCACCTAGGCCACACTGGGGTTGTGGTAGTGAGTGGGGTGAGCAGGAATGACCATGCATTCTACATTGTCGTGTTGTTATATAATATATATATATATATATATATATATATATATATATATATATATATATATATATGTGCTTGGTGTATGTTGCATTTGTTTGTATTATACTTGCTGGATTTGTTTGTATATCATCATACATGCTACTTGCATTTTCTATATGGTTGTGTGTGGGATACCTGTGTATGAGTTGGTCGGACTATTGGATATCTTTGACCAGTATCATGATGTAGTATGAGTTAGACTAGATTTATTGTTTGTATTTGTTATAGAATGTTAGTAAGGCAGTTATTGATTACAGAGTTAGTATTGCTCAGGTTTGATGAGTGTAGCGTAGTAGACTTTCAGGTATATCTGCACCTTATGTTGTTTAGTTGTTTAGATGGTATATATATATATATATATATATATATATATATTACACCGGTGTATACATGTTGTATCTTTAGATGGTATATTGTTGAATATTGTTAGGGATAAATTGTTATCCCTAAATATGTTAGGGATAATTATTTTTTTTTCCTAGGATAGAGTTTGATTTATTCTTAGGATAGAGTTTGATTTAGTCCTTTGAATAGACCCTAACTTTGGATATAAATAAGGTTTCTTCTATGTAATAAAGTGGGTTTTCTCTCTATGAAATAACAACAACATGGTATCAGAGTCGCATCTTTCCCCACGTGACAGCTTCCTCCGCTACACCCGCGTCTTTCCCCACATGACAACTTCCTCAGCTCGCGGTCAGCTTCTCCGATCACCTCGCATGCGGCAACACCGCCGCATCCTCCCTCGCGGCATGTGACGACCCCGCGGCCTCCTCCCACACAGTCAGCTTCTCTAGCCACCTCGCACACGATGCCCAACCCTGCAGCTCACGACAGGGTGTCGCACGTCTGCACATCGGTGCGTCGTCTTCGATCACGTCTGTGCGGCGTCGATTGAAACAACTCCAGAGGAAGAAACCAGTGGAGAGAAGTCCTCATCGTTGTTCGATCGCGACATCCTCCTCGCAGCCTTCCTCGCAGATGCAACATCCAAGCACAAGAATGATAGGGAAGGGCTGCTGAGGTTGGTAGTCCTGCCTCTTCCCACCTCCTTTAGGGTTTAGCAAACCCTAGAGGCCATCGATGGAGCAATCCAAGTGCAAGCGTGGCCGAAAGCCAAAGAAGGTCGTCGCTGTGACCATGGACTTTCAAATGCCTCCCCCTCTGGCGGCGCCTCCCACGACCTCGGGCTCGAGGTGTTCCAGAGGCACACAGCTGACCTCTTCTACGACCTCTCTTCCATTTTCCGGGTTTGCTGCGCCTCGAACCCTCCCTCCGCCTTTGGCACAACCGACCCTGCCTTTGGTTGTCTCATCATCGATCAAGTTGCCCGCTCCGTCTACTGTCACTTCTTAAGAATCGGAACTACAGTCACATCCGTGAAGCCCACCTTCCACGACAGCTCTCCCGACGCTTTTTGTAGGTCCACCTGCATCTCAGCCATTTGGAAGGCCACCTACCTCTCAATCACCCATTTCTGGACCTCCACCTCGTAAGAGTGGAAAAAGACATCCTTGGTGTGATCATTGTCACCAATCATGATACATGATCGATAAATGTTGGAGTCACCATGGTCGATCTCGTCATGCTGCTCAGATCGCCCAGAGTTCGTTCACTTCTTCAGCTTCCACTTCACAGTTGACACCGGATCCGACTCCACTTCCTTCCTATGATGACTTTCTGAAATGGTATGAGGATTGACGGGATTCTAATTCCCTTGTTACTGTTACACAAGCTGGTAATTCCTTTGCTAGCATATCTCACTCTTCAAGCCCTTGGGTACTTGATTCTAGGGCCACCGATCATATCACTGGTAATAAATCTCTTTATTCTTCACTATCTACTTCCGGTTATTTACCCTTTGTCACCATGGAAAATGGTTCTCAAATTCAGTCCAAAGGTATTGGTGTTGTTCATCCTTCTCCATCACTTTCCATTCATAATGTTCTTTATGTTCTTGGAGCTCCCTTTAATTTGTTATTAATAAGTCAGCTTACTCAATCTCTTGATTGTGTAATCTCGTTTACTAAATCTTCTGTGTCATTACAGGACCGGAGTACGGGGAGGATGATTAGCTTTGGATGTGAGTCTCATGGCCCATATCGACATCACCAAGCCTCTCTTGATGGTTCAGCGGCAACATCTCCACTTGTTATTCATGTTGTTGGGATGTATATTGAAAAGTCTATCTTTTGTATGAACATCTTTATTTTTGAAATAAGAATCACATGATCATTGTTTGCATATTTATAGTTATGCATATTGTCTAATACATTACATTGTAGATAACATGGTGTGTAGTGTCACACGGGAGATCATGTTATCAGTTCCTTGTAAAGTATAAGTAAAGGCTCACAACCTAGATGGTTATGGACAAACCATTTGAATGGTTGTAGTGTGATTTGGTATTGGTTTGTCTTGACCATAGAATTACACTAGTACACTTTGTATGTATTGAGCAGGACCGACTTAGAGGTGATTCGATGTATTGCTGACTACATAATCGAATCATACCTTAGATATTATGTTGTACATGCTCTTAATTCCGATATAATAACGGGAACATATACTTAGTACTCATTTCTTTGATTTACCAATGGGTGAGATTTATAAAGTAAATCGATAGACTTGGTAAGTTGGGAAATAATATTATTTATATGGTGTGCCGTTGATTATAGGAGGAAATCGTGTCCTATATATTAGGATGATGATGTCCCCTTGAGGAGCTCATAAGGTTCATCATGTAAACCCTGCAGGTGGACTTGGTCCGGCATGATGATAAGGTTGAGTGGTATTACTCATGGAGTTAGATGTTGATTAATTAATTGTCAGTAAATTAATTAAACGATGGACATTCAAGATCTTAAACACGGGGAGATATATGTACAAATAATATATGGAGCCCATATTAATTTATGGGGGTTGGTGAGGTAGATCAATGATAATCCTCTAGTGGAATGGATTATCATTAATGGATCGAACTTTATGTGGGCTTGATCCATTGGGTGGCCAAGATCCAACTCCTCTTCATGGTCCCTATTGTAGCCTATTAAAACCTCAAGGAGCCTAGATCCAATGATGGAAAATAAAACTCTAGATCCGACGGTGGAGATTAAATCTCTAAATCTGACGGTTAAGATTAAATCTCTAGATCCGACGGTTGAGATTAAATCCCTAGAACCAACGGTGGAGATTAAAAGGAGGCTTAAGCCTAACTCTATAAATAAGGGCTTAAGGCTTGGGTGTGGAGATCAATTAGAGAGATTAGTGTTTTTGTTTCTTTTGGCTTGGGCGACAAGAAACAAAAGGGAGGCTAGGGTTTTTGGAGAAGGGCTTGGGCGGCCACTCTTTTGGAAATTTTTTCCTTCTTCCTAGGGTTGTGTCCGGCGCCCATCCTCTCTTCTTCTCTCCTTGGCCGGTGTCCAATCTCTTTTATCTCATCCTTGGCAGGTGGCAAAGACAAAGGTCTCTTCCCTTGGAGCTCTTGGCCGGCGTCCATAACCTTCATCTCCTTTCCTTGGCCGGCGGCTACAACTAGGTATCTTGACTTGGTGGCCAGTCCTAGATAGGGAAGAGTTTTGTTTTATTCTTCCTTTTGTTCGGAGCGAGCAAAGAAAGAAAGATTGGTGATCTAGGAGGCTTCGACTTTTGGAAGATCATCGCCCACACGACGTCCAAAAGGAGGAAGGAAATACAATAGAAGATCGAGAGGTATAATGCTCATTTATATTCTTTTGTATTATGTCTATAATTGTTTTTCAATTATATGCATGTTGTATATTTTATTATGTGGCTAATTTACTTGGACCTCGAATACAAATGCAAAAGTCAGCAATCCGTACATCGTCTATTCCGTGGCTAATCGTAAAATAGAGGTTGGTTGCTTGAACAACAAGTTTGTTCAAGTGACTACTCTAATCGAATAGCATGACAATGAAACTGTAGCTTGGGTAATCCCTCCTTGTCAAGGATAATTTTTTTTTATCCTGGGACGTAGAAGGGATCACCATGAACAAGCGACCGAGTCGAGGTGGGAAGCGAAGTTTTCTACCTTCAAGTGGTATCAGAGCTTCGGTTCCGCACTACCTTCAAGTGGTATCAGAGCCAGGTTTCCGATTTTGTGTGTTTAGGACTCGGTTACTTTTATGCACTTTTCATATATTATATGTGTTGGATAATAGTAGGATGTGTATAGGTTAACTTTTTGGTTGCAGGCATAGGATCCGACTATTATGGTCATATGTGTGTATATGATTGTATGTGTGTAATTGTATATTTGTTGAATCCTCGGGGTTGACGAGGCTAGTATTTAATTTTTGTAATTAGATACGGCATTGTCTAGCCACTCTTTTTATTTTAGTTTACTTTCGATCTAGATTTCATGTACACTCCTTCGTGGAGTATAGGATGATGGATGTAAATTAAAATATTTTTCTCGGCTCGGATCTCCGGATGGCTTGTACATGGCGTAGGGAGGAGCGAACGAGATGGCGATACGACAGGAGGCATATTGGAGACAAAAGCCATAATAGTTGGAAAATATTTCTTTTCATATTTATTGCTTATTGTTTGATATGCATGTCATAGGCTATAAAATTCCTCAATTTTAAATTACTAAGTGGGAGAGGGATATTTTTGTTAGTTATAGCCCTAGAACCAAACATGTGATGGTTGAATAGGGAACATTTTGTATCATATTCTATAAAGACAAAGGATTGGTTATTATATATTTACGTCTTGCTTGTGCCAGCTAAATTAAATATATAATAATGCCCTAGAAAAGTAGGTTCTTATCTACAGCACATCAATTGGCAGAATTGATTATAAGAGGCTGTAGAGAACACTTTCCTAAATGTTCCTAGTCAAGTATTAATATGCAAGGGCAATATTAATACATAAAGACTAGCATGTAGGTCAATTGATGACTTGATCTCACAAGTCATGGATATATGATATCAAGTTGACACATGGGTATATATTAGAGAATATATCTTTGACCCGAAGTTTCATGGATCGTCGTATGAGTGTCATAAACTTTCTCATGTGACTATTGGTATGAATAGTCCTCAAACAAGTCACTCGGTTCCCTACATAAGGAGTTATGTACTTTGGTATCGTCAAACGTCACGCAATGGGTGGACCATAAAGGCGATTACTGGGTATATAACAAATTATGCGGAGGGATGTGAGTGATGTAGATGGGATCTATCCCTCCCATATGATGGGAGTGATATCTGTGGGCCCCTTGATTGAGTAGAACTACTAAAACGCATGGCCATGCTCGAATGAGTCAATATGAGATATTGAGCTTATTTGTTTGAGTTAGTTTACTCAGGGATCAAGAAACACATAGATTGATCGAGGATGACACGGTCTATGCCTCATTGGTCAATCTGATATCAAGGATAGAAGGACACGGTCATACATTATAGTAGTCACGGAAAGGTTAGTCGGATCTTGACTTATCTCGTAACTTGGGTAGCAATGATGTATTGCTAGATGCCGCTCATTGCTTGTGTATCTAAAAGAGTTTAGATCAACTGCCAACGTTATGAGAGCCTATAGGGTCACACACAAAAAGCATGATGATTAGAAGAATTAGTGCATTCTAGTTTGACTAGAATAATTTGGGAATAAGCTTAAGTACAAAATGGTTTTTGGACTTTAAGCTTAATGAGAATTTTAGCTTATTGATTTAATGAGATTAATTCAATATGCTAAGCTTAATTGATTTAATAAGATTAATTCAATATGTTACCTTATTGATTTAATGAGATTAATTCAATATGATAACATAAGCTTATTGAATTAATAAGATTAATTCAACATCCATGAATGCCACATAAGCATGCCACCTAAGCATGCCACCTAAGCTTGATGAGTTGGAAGGAGACAAAGGGTTTTGACCCTTGGATTTCCTCCACATGTGGCCGGCCAAAACAAGGAGGATAACTCCTTGTTTAATTATTTTTCAATGCCATTGATTGCATTGAATGTGATAGGAGATGAAAGGTTTTTAAAATCCTATAAAACACCCCATGGGGTGGCCGGCCAAAGAAGTTGAGTTGGAGCTTAAGGCTTGGTGAGAGCTTGGTGGGAGAGGCTTTTGTTGTGTGGTTTTGTGAGTGTAAGCTAGCAAGAAGAGTAGTCTTCTTCTTCCTTTCTCTTCTTCCCTACCTTCCTCTCCTTTAGGGACTTCTCTAGCAAGAAGTAAAGGAGAGATCTTCTAGTTTTCTTTTGTGAGACAAGAGCTTGCTCGTGTGGATACATATAGAGGCACGGACATTTGAACGTGCTAAAAGATCCAACACATCCAAGGAAAAGCGGGATTGCAAAGGGCACGCAACAAAGGTAGAATTCTCCTATAAGATAGGCTTTCTTTTGAAAAATTTATTTTTGTACGAGTTTTTCTTTCGCAAGGATCACTTGGAAGGGATCCTAATTTTCCGTTCATATGCTATTTTGCATAAAGAGATCCCAACAAAGGGTATCGAGCCACTTATAAAGATCGTATAAAAAATAGTTTTTCTCTATTTTATATATGATATAGAAGTAGGATAAATTTTATTATGAGTTGATAATTGCATTAGCAATTTTTCAAACATAATAAAATATCCGATGTCTTTTAAAAGTTAAAAATGACATGGTGCATGGTTATGGCCTAGTCCCAAAAAGTTTGTGAATGTGTGTTGTAATTCTTAATACGGCCTGCGAGTCGTGCCTTTCTCCTAAAAATCTTGTTGTAAAATTAGTTTTAGACTCGAATGTAACTCGAGTATTTCTCCTTTTGTAATATACAAAATAAAGATGGAGGGTCCATTGGAAGATGATGTTACAAGGAGGAAGTCAACAACACACGACAACCAAAAGGAAGCACTTGGGAGAAGATGTTATCCCTAGGTTGACCAATCAATCTTCTCATTGGCTTGAGAAGATTGTAGAATAAGGGCCATAACCATGACATGCTTAGTATGCTAATATGTATGTGATGCATGTTAATTTAGCTTATATGTGATGTATGCTAATATGTATGTGATGCATGTTTAAGTTTATCTCTTAATAAGTCTAAACGATATGCCTACCAAAGTTTGGTACTCACTACTTCCTCGATCATTTGTTATTGGGTTTGCCAAAGCAAAGCAATGCATTTTATCTTGGAAGAGTGCGAGTGGACAATCGTGATGTCCCGCTATCAAACTTGGTTAAGACTTAATTAAGAAAGTAGAGGCATATACTAGCTTTGAACATAAGTTTTAAAAATTAGTTTTGTGTGATTTCAACATCGGCTTTGTCTTAGAAGTGGTCGTTGCTCCGATATCAAAGAAGGCCTGCATGTGCCTGCCTAAGCACTAAACTAATCTAAACTTAACTAAAGCTATTAAAGAGTTACATCAGATGTAATTGGCAAAATATTGCCTACCTAATCATACTACGTCTTGGGCGATTAGCCAAAGCTAACTCAAGACGAATTATGATGTGGATCTTTATCCCATATAAATTTATAGCTAAATAGAAGCTAATGATGTAAGCAAAATGTGTTTGCCTACATCAATAATTAGCTCATATCAAAGCTATGAGAATTTAGTGGGAGCCTCATTTAATTAAAGGCCTAATTAAATGACTTAGGTATGATACTTAATTTTGCATTTTAATGTTGTAGATCACCATGACATCTAACACGACACACCCCCTCAACTTGCGATCTGTCCTTGAGAAAGACAAGCTCAATGGAGCTAACTTTCTAGACTGGTATAGGAACTTGAGGATTATCCTCAAGCAAGAACGTAAACTGTATGTCCTAGAGCAGTCTATCCCTGAAACACCCGCCCCTGTGGCCACTCGTGCTAAAAAGGATGCTTATAAGAAGCATCAAGATGACGCATTAGATGTGTCATGTCTTATGCTTGCCACTATGAACTCTGAGCTTCAGAAGCAACATGAGAACATGGATGCCTATGATATGGTTGAGCATTTAAAACAACTATATCAAGGACAAGCTAGGCACGAGCGTTTTGAAGTGTCTAAGGCTCTTTTTGCATGCAAGATGCAAGAAGGAACACCTGTAGGAACTCACGTACTTAAAATGATTGGGTACGTTGAGAACCTTGAAAGACTAGGTTTTCCATTGAGCCAAGAATTGGCAACCGATGTTATCACCAAGTGTCGTTCGGAAGCATATAATCAATTCATCATGAATTATAACATGAATGAAATTGATAAACCTTTGCCTGAGATTCTCAGCATGTTAAGAACTGCTGAACCGAATCTCAAAAAAAAAGTTAGTAATGTACTAATGGTCAAGAAGGGAAAAGGTAAGCGCAAAGGCAAGGGTAAGACCCAAGCCAAAGGCAAGGCCAATTCATCCACTTCAAAGGGTAAAGGTAAAATACCTAAGGAAGGGGACTGCTTCCATTGCGGTGAGACTGGACACTGGAAGCGGAACTGCAAAGTCTACCATGAGGAAGTAAAGAATAAAAGAAGTGGGACTTCTGCCTCAGGTATACATGTTATAGAAGTTAATCTATCTATTTCTTCTACATGGGTATTAGATACCGGATGTGCATCTCACATTTGTACTAATGTGCAGGGACTGAGAAAAAGTAGACTAATGGCAAAAAGCGAAGTGGACCTACGAGTAGGCAATGGCGCAAAAGTTGCTGCTGTAGCTGTAGGAACATATTCTTTGTCTTTGCCCACTGGGCTTATCTCAGAACTAGAGGAGTGCTTTTATGTACCTGCATTAACAAAGAACATAATCTCTGTATCTTGTTTAGACAAGAAAAACTTCTCTTTTATAATAAAGGACAATGTTGTTCCATTTATTTGAATGAAATGTTCTATTGTAATGCACCACTTATGAATGGTCTCTATGTTCTAGATTTAGAAAACCCAATTTATAACGTAAATACCAAACGGTTCAAATCGAATAATTTGAACCAAACATATCTTTGGCTTTATCGCCTAGGTCACATAAATGAAAATGCATATCAACTCCATAAAGATGGATTATTGGACTCATTTGATTTTGAATCATATGAGATATCGAATCTTGTCTTTAGGAAAGATGACTAAAACTCCATTTAGTGGACATGGCGAGAGAGCGACGGACTTGTTAGGACTCATACATACTGATGTATGTGGCCCTTTCAATGTCGAAGCCAGAGGAGGCTATAAATACTTTATTACTTTCACTGATGATATGAGTAGATTTGGCTACTTATATTTGATGAGACATAAGTCAGAATCCTTTGAAAAGTTCAAAGAATTCAAGAATGAAGTACAAAACCAACTTGGTAAGCGTATTAAGCTACTTGATCGGATCGAGGTGGTGAATACCTTAGTCGATTTGATCACTGGTGAGTGTGGGATAATATCCCAACTCACTCCCTGGAACACCACAATGGAATGGTGTATCTAAAGGAGAAATCGTACTCTATTAGATATAGTGCGATCAATGATGAGCAGTGATCTACCTACTTCCTTTTGGGGTTTAGCTCTAGAGGCAGTAGCTTTCACATAATCGCGTCCCATCAGTCGTAGAAAAGACACCATACGTTATGGACTGGGAAGAGTCCCAAAATGTCTTTTATAAAGATTTGGGGTTGTGAAGCTTATGTTAGACGTCAAGTCTCAGATAAACTAGGACCCAAATCAGATAAGTGTTATTTTGTAGGATATCCCAAGAAAACTAAGGGATATTACTTTTACAATCCCACACATGGCAAGGTGTTTATTGCCAGAAATGCTGTCTTTCTAGAAAGAGAATTTATTTCTAGAAAAACTAGTGGGAGTAAAATTCATCTTGAAGAAATTCAGGATGAAGATAACACTAAGGCTTCAATGGAAAATGAACAGGCACCACAAAGTGTTGTGGATGAGGAAATTGTTGCCCAAAGAGTTGTGGAGCAAACACCTGTTCAAGTAGACCAACCTCTTCGTAGATCTGATAGGATCCGTCATCTACCCGAGATATATTCTTTTCTCTTGAATGAAAACGATGAAGTATTGCTTGTCGATCTTGACGAGCCTACATCCTATCAAGAAGCTATGATGAGCCCAGATTCCGAGAAATGGCTAGAGGCCATGAGATCCGAAATGGAATCCATGTACACTAACCAAGTATGGACTTTGGTTGATCCACCTGAAGGGGTAAAACCTATTGGGTGTAAGTGGGTCTTTAAAGTAAAGACTGACATGGATGGTAATAAGCATACCTATAAAGGTAGATTGGTGGCTAAAGGATTCAAACAAATTCATGGTATTGACTATGATGAAACCTTTTCACCAGTTGCGATGCTTAAATCCATTCGGATCATACTTGCTATTGTAGCCTACCACGATTATGAGATCTGGCAGATGGATGTCAAAACCGCTTTTCTGAATGGAAAGCTACTCGAGGATGTGTACATGACACAGCCTGAGGGTTTTGAAGATCTAAAGCATCCTGGAAAGGTATGCAAACTGCAAAGGTCCATTTATGGACTAAAGCAAGCCTCTCGAAGCTGGAATCTTCGATTCGATGATGCAATCAAGGAGTTTGGTTTCATCAAGAATGAAGATGAACCTTGTGTCTACAAGAGAAATAGTAGAACACAGTTGTATTTCTTGTCTTGTATGTAGATGACATACTTCTCATCGGAAATGATATTCCCTCACTCCAGTCTGTGAAGATGTGGTTAGGGAATTGTTTCTCGATGAAAGACTTAGGTGAAGCTGCCTATATTTTAGGCATCAAGATCTATAGAGATAGATCTAAAAGATTACTTGGCCTAAGTCAGAGTACATACATTGATAAAGTGCTAGATCGTTTTGCTATGCAAAATTCCAAGAAAGGATTTCTGCCTTTATCACATGGTGTGAGTCTTTCGAAGACTCAATGTCCCTCTTCTAAGGAGGAGAGATCACATGGATAAGATCCCTTATGCATCCGCTATAGGGTCTATCATGTGCGCCATGCTTTTATGCTCGTCGACGTCTCGTATGCTTTGAGCATGATGAGTAGATACGATCGGATCGGTGAAAGTCACTTTGGATAGCGATCAAAAATATTCTTAAATACTTACGAAGAGCGAAAGAATATTTCACGATATTTGGAGGCAATGAGAGCTAACTTTAAAGGGTTCTGATGATGCAAGCTTCCAAGCGGACAAGGATGACTATAGATCGCAATCGAGTGCGTGTTTTGCACTGAATGGTGGGTGTGAGTGGAAAAGTTGAGCGGAGGACACGATTCTTGATTCTACAAGAAGTATATTCTTTGCATCGATGCGTGAAAGGAGGTTTTGGCTCATGAGTTCATCAGTGAACTTGGGGTAGTTCCTAGCATTGCAGATCCAATAGACCTCTATTGTGACAACAATGGGGCTATTGCACAGGCTCAGGAACCTCGATCACATCAGCGGACCAAACACATACTGCGGCGCTTCCATCTCATTCGAGAGATCATCGAGCGAGGAGATGTGAGGATATCTGAGTACCATGAAGCTAACATCGCAGATCCATTGACCAAGGCTTTGGCAGAGGAAGCATGATGGTCACACTAGGTCACTAGGTATTAGATATCATAGTGATTGGTACTAGTGCTAGTGGGAGATTGTTAGTTATAGCCCTAGAACCAAACATGTGATGGTTGAATAGGGAACATTTTGTATCATATTCTATAAAGGCAAAGGATTGGTTATTATATATTTACGTCTTGCTTGTGCCAGCTAAATTAAATATATAATAATGCCCTAGAAAAGTAGGTTCTTATCTACAACACATCAATTGGTAGAATTGATTATGAGAGGCTGTAGAGAACACTTTCCTAAATGTTCCTAGTCAAGTATTAATATGCAAGGGCAATATTAATACATAAAGACTAGCATGTAGGTCAATTGATGACTTGATCTCACAAGTCATGGATATATGATATCAAGTTGACACATGGGTATATATTAGAGAATATATCTGAGGACCCGCCATGAGAAAGTTTCATGGATCGTCATATGAGTGTCATAAACTTTCTCATGTGACTATTGGTATGAATAGTCCTCAAACCTGAAGTCACTACGGTTCCCTACATAAGGAGTTATGTACTTTGGTATCGTCAAACGTCACCCGTAACAGGGTGGACCATAAAGGTGATTACTAGGTATATAACAAATTATGCGGAGGGATGTGAGTGATGTAGATGGGATCTATCCCTCCCATATGACGGGAGTGATATCTGTGGGCCCCTTGATTGAGTAGAACTACTAAAACGCATGGCCATGCTCGAATGAGTCAATATGAGATATTGAGCTCATTTGTTTGAGTTAGTTTACTCAGGGATCAAGAAACACATAGATTGATCGAGGATGACACGGTCTATGCCTCATTGGTCAATCTGATATCAAGGATAGAAGGACATAGTCATACATTATAGTAGTCACGGAAAGGTTAGTCAGATCTTGACTTATCTCGTAACTTGGGTAGCAATGATGTATTGCTAGATGCCGCTCATTTCTTGTGTATCTAAAAGAGTTTAGATCCACTGCCAACGTTATGAGAGCCTATAGGGTCACACACAAAGAGTATGATGATTAGAAGAATTAGTGCATTCTAGTTTGACTAGAATAATTTGGGAATAAGCTTAAGTACAAAATGGTTTTTGGACTTTAAGCTTAATGAGAATTTTAGCTTATTGATTTAATGAGATTAATTCAATATGCTAAGCTTAATTGATTTAATAAGATTAATTCAATATGTTACCTTATTGATTTAATGAGATTAATTCAATATGATAACATAAGCTTATTGAATTAATAAGATTAATTCAACATCCATGAATGCCACATAAGCATGCCACATAAGCATGCCACCTAAGCTTGATGAGTTGGAAGGAGACAAAGGGTTTTGACCCTTGGATTTCCTCCACATGTGGCCGGCCAAAACAAGGAGGATAACTCCTTGTTTAATTATCTTTCAATGCCATTGATTGCATTGAATGTGATAGGAGATGAAAGGTTTTTCAAATCCTATAAAACACCCCATGGGGTGGCCGGCCAAAGAAGTTGAGTTGGAGCTTAAGGCTTGGTGAGAGCTTGGTGGGAGAGGCTTTTGTTGTGTGGTTTTGTGAGTGTAAGCTTGCAAGAAGAGTAGTCTTCTTCTTCCTTTCTCTTCTTCCCTACCTTCCTCTCCTTTAGGGACTTCTCTAGCAAGAAGTAAAGGAGAGATCTTCTAGTTTTCTTTTGTGAGACAAGAGCTTGCTCGTGTGGATACATATAGAGGCACGGACATTTGAACAATGTAAAAGATCCAACACATCCAAGGAAAAGCGGGATTGTAAAGGGAACGCAACAAAGGTAGAATTCTCAAGGATCACTTGGAAGGGATCCTAATTTTTCCGTTGTGCATATGCTATTTTGCATAAAGAGATCCCAACAATTTTTATAAATTCCCACGGCCTCCATTACGATTTGACATGTGATGCAAACAAACTTGCACGTCGGCTCTGAGTGCCTTCCTCCACATTGGATGAGTTTGTTTGCGGATCACAAGGTCGAATATGGTTATAGGAAATTATTAAGGAGCATGTGTACTTCCCCATCGGAAGGCACATAACCCGAGATAATTACCTTGGTACCAAGTAATGGTGAACACTTAGATGCAAATAGGAGTATCCTCCCCATCGGAGTCACTGCTTTTATTTGTAGGGCCGAAGAGAAACCCACTATTAATTTTATTTGTCAAAATGTTAGGTTGACAAGATAGTAAAATTAATGGGTGAAACCTCCTCTTACAAATGTAGAATTCGTATACGTCCACACTATCGTGGCATACGATATTCTCGGTGTTTTGAGGTGTTGGTTGATTTAAAAATTTTATTGTTTGAGGAATCAATAATTTTTTGAAATCTAATGTTTTGATCTATGTGATTCTTAGGTTTTTTAAAATGACTTTCAACCCGCTTGTTATGATACTGAAAGAAAATAAACTTACTGGACCTAATTATGTTGATTGGAAGAGGAATCTTGACATTGTCTTGACTGCTGAGGAATACAAATATGTACTCCTCGAAGAGTGCCCTCCTAAGCCTGCGGATGATTTTGGGGAAAAGGAGAAGGAGAGCTATAAGAAGTGGATAAAGGCGGATGAGATGGCGTGGTGTTACATTTTGGCATCTATGTCAAATGTACTACAACATCAGCATCAAGCCATGCCACTGCTTATGACATGATGGTCAATCTCAAAGAACTTTTCAAACACCAGAATCGAGTTGCTAGGCAGGAAGCCATGAGGAACTTGATGACGACCACCATGATCGAGGGAACACCCGTGAGGGATCATGTTCTCAGGATAAAGGCTCATTTAAATGAGCTAGAAGTCCTTGGAGCTGAGATCGATGGGGAAACCCAGGTTGATATCATTCTCCAGTCTCTACCTAGGAGTTTTGAGCAGTTTCGCTTGAACTACAACATGAACAAGAGGTTGTATTCATTGGCGGAGCTTCTGACAGAACTCCAAAAGGCAGAGGAGCTTTTTCGTCAGAGTGCTCAGGCACAGGCCATGGTTGCCCAAAAGGTTTCTGCTTCTAAGCCAAAAGGCAAGAAGAAGAAGAAACAAGCTGGGGCAAAGGTGGCGGGAGGAACTCAGGGAGGAGTGAAGAAGTCGAAAGGCAAGTGTTTCACTTGCAAGCAGACTGGACACTGGAAGAAGGACTACCCCAACCGGAAGCAGAACAAAGGTATATCTTTTGGTCTAGTCGTTGAAACATGTTTAGTGGTATTATCTACCGACACCTGGGGTGTAGATACGAGAGCCACTGATCATGTCTGCAATACTTTGCAGGGGTTTCAGGAAACCAGATGACTGGCTGAGGGGGAGATTACCATATACCTGGGCGATGCCATGAAGGGGCAGTTGTTACAGTGAAAGATGTCTATTTGTCTTTTGAGAGGAATAAAGTTTTGGTTCTTAAAAATTGCCTTCATGTACCTTTATTTAGAAAGAATTTGATTTTGGTTTCTAAATTGTTTATGGATGGATATTCTATTTCTTTTAATGACAGAGTTGTTATAAAAAGGAATAGGGAGATTATCTGTTCTGGTGCATTGATAGGAAATTTATATGCACTTGAACCAAAAGCTCCCACGATGCAAATAGAAGTGAATATCTCATCTTCTAATTCTAATAAGAGAAAAGAACCTTCGAAGATGAACCAAACATATCTTTGGCATCTAAGACTTGGTCATATTAACCTAAGTAGAATTCAAAGGTTGATAGCTGATGGACCATTAGGTTCATTAGTGGTGGAAGATTTCCCAACCTACTAATCTTGCTTGGAGGGAAAAATGACCAAGAGGTATTTTAAGGACAAGGGGTATAGAGCCAAAGATGTGTTGGAATTGGTTCATTCTGATTTGTGTGGTCTTATGTCTATCCAGGCTAGAGGTGGTTTTGAGTATTTCGTCTCTTTCATTGACGATTATTCAAGATATGGATACATTTACTTGATGCGCTACAAGTCTGAATGCTTTGACAAGTTCAAAGAATTCAAGGATGATGTGGAGAAACGTCAAGGTAAAAGTATCAAGACACTACGATCTGATCGCGGTGGTGAGTACCCCTTGGGAGAGTTTAGGAATTACTTATCAGAGGCTGGGATTCAATCCCAATTGTCTACACCTGGCACACCCCAGCAGAATGGTGTAGCAGAGCGAAGGAATAGCACTATTATGGTGATGGTTAGATCGATGATGAGTTATTCTGAGTTTCCAGAATCATTCTGGGGATATGCTCTAGATACGACAGTGTATATTCTGAACTTTGTACCATCTAAATCAGTGCCTTCTACTCCCATAGAATTGTGGACTGGGTGAAAGCCTAGTCTAAGACATATTCAGATTTGGGGGAGTCCAGCACATGTGCTGAAGGAAGATGCTGGTAAGTTGGATCCTCGTACAGAAGTACGCATGTTCGTTGGCTATAATAGAGGAACGAAAGGAGGTTTGTTTTATAGTCCTAGAGATCAAAGGGTGATCGTTAGCACGAACGCCAGATTTCTAGAGAAAGACTATGTGATGAACACAAGTCCATGAGTAAGATTGTTCTAGAGAAATTGAAAGGGGAAGTCACTTCTTCAGTACCACCGGTACAAGAGGATATACCACAAGTCACTGCACCGTGTGTCACAGAGGATACGCAGGTGATACCTCATCGTAGTTGGAGGGTTGTGAGACAGCCTGATAGATTTATGTTCTTGGGAGAATCTTCTGATTTGGTCCCTGGCGAACATGAACCTGATCCCTGGACATATGACGAGGCAATCCAAGATAAAGATGTGGTATCTTGGCAAAGAGCAATGAATGCTGAGATTGAATCTATGGATTCAAATCAGGTTTGGGAGCTAGTAGAACTGTAGGGGATCAATCAGCTGGCTAGAGGGGGGTGAATAGCCCTCTTTCGTTGGATGGTGGAATTTGCTCGTTCTTCTTGCGTTGGTTGTCTACGATTTGCCGTTAGTGCAGCGGAATAACAATAATAATGAAACTAACAACAATACACAATCACACAACACAAGATATACGTGGTTCGGAACCGAATGGTTCCTACTCCACGGGCGAGCTCACCGAGCTCTAGTTATGCGCACGGCACTAACTAAACTCCTTCTCGACTACACGTCGGAGGTGGAGAAACCTCTCATAAGCAATTACAACAGTAATATACAAATACAAACAAGAATACAAATACAATACAAAAGAAACACTTTTCACCGATTGTTTTTGATCACTTGTTTGTTGCTTGCTTTGATTGGCTCTTGAAGGACTAGAATGCAGCAGCAATTCCCCTCCAATAGCTCCACAAAAACCATGGCAAAAACCTCCATCTCGAGCTCCTTTTATAACCTGCATCGAGCTATTTTCGCGCCAAGCAGTCGACTGCCAAAAGGCCCCAGTCGACTGCCCCTGTTGTCGTTGTCTCACAACGGCCAGATCCACGTCGGATAAGTTCCAACGGATCACCTACCAGTCGACTACCAGTCCATGGCAGTCGGTGACAATAATCGGCGGCCTAGTCGGCTACGGGCGTCGCTCACGACACTTCCATCGATCATTGCCATCCCTCGGCGGTCATTGCCGATCCATGGCGATTGGTATCGGCACAAAACCCTAGCCTTACACCAGTTGAACCCTAGTCGACTTGGACCAGTCGAACCGGCACCTATGCCAGTCGACTGACGTCGGGCAAAATCTCAAACACCAAGTTGTTTGAGCATCCGACCGTCGGGTAAACCCTCAAACATCAAGTTTGAGCCTTCGACACTCAGTCTTAGCCACTTGGCCAAGTCAACATTATCCCTCATGGAGTTCCCCACCGAAGCTCTCTTCCCTCGTCCTACGTCCCTCGGATGCGCCAAGCGCACGGCTTCGCAATGCCATCCTTCGCGTCTCTTGCCCTCGAAGTATGCTTCCCTTTGGGCTCACTCCATTCGCTCCCTGTCCGATGGTCCCTTGGATTCACCAAGCGCACGACTTCGTAATGCCATCCTTCACCGACTCAAGGACCCCGAGCCTAGTGAACTTACCAAGTCCTCAAGACTTCCCACATGCACCAAGCGCACGGCTTCGCAATGCATTTCTCACCAAGCACTAAGCGCACGGCTTCGCAATGCTTTAGACTTTTCCACACCAAGCTCCATGCTTGGATTTTCCATGCCAACCCCATGTTGGACTTTCCCACATCAAGCTCCATGCTTAGATTTTCCATGCCAACACCATGTTGGATTTTCCCATGATAATCCCATGTCATGAGTTTTGTCTATCATCAAAATACCATCAAGGTATTGCTCGAGTCAAACTCGAGTCAACCTGGGCAGATTGCACCAACAATCTCCCCCTTTTTTATGATTGACAAAACTACCATCTCAAGTCTACTAATTCTCTCATATTGGCAATTCTCACATCCCAAATGAGAATTCCAAACCTAATTGGTAACTTGGTAACTTCTCCCCCTTTTTGACATCACATCAAAAAGGTCCTCCCCAAGGGTATGAATGTCTCATATCCCAATGAGATCTTACAATCTCTCCCTTGGAGGAACACATGCCTATAATCTTTCTAGTGATCCCATATCACTTAAAGAGAGGCAACCCAATTTTCCTCCCATGAGGAAATACACATCCATCTTTTCCATGATGGATACCTCCCCCTAGAGACTTGCTCCCCCTTGACCATTGCACCAACAATGTCCTTGGAGAGTCCCTAAGCCAATAGGAACATTTAACCAATCAAGATTAAGGCAAAGTTCAACAATGAACTCTCTTCCACCTTAAAATTGATACTCTCCCTAAAGTCATCTCCTAATCCATGTCTAATGGATTTCCACCCTTTCTAATGCTCTCCCAAGCATATCCTAGGGTTAGGAGTGGTTAGGGGACCTTAACCTAGCTGAACATGGGCCTAATCTACAAGATTTACCCGAAATCATCTTGTCGACTGAAATCAGAAATCAGTCGGCTACCACCTCCATCAGTCGACTAATAACTGCATATGCAATTTTCTGAATTTCAGAAATGAATTTCTGAAATTCATAAGTAAATATACATACGTAGATAAATCATGAAATTTTGTACGTATATTACTTATTACAATCATTATGGGTGAAAAATATTGGAAAATTATTTTACCCACTAAATTAGGATATTGATACAAAGCCCAAAATTTAAGAAAAGCTTCAATAAAGAGTCATCTTTGTATAATCCCATTCAATGGTGATAGCTATCAAAAGATAGGCTTCACCAAGGTTTTTCAAAATGTTTTTAAAACCTTTATTTTCTTTTTCCTAAACATCTCACCAATATCTAGATGTGTAAAACACATACAAGTCAAATATCTTAGTGAGATGTGGGTTTTTGTTCTTTATGTTCTCATGCATATTTCTAGGTCAACTTTATTTGATTCCCTTCAAATTGTGCCATAGTCCTTAACTCCATTTTAATTTATGCATGATATGATTATGGCATAGATATGATATAGATAAAAGCATATGCCAAAATCATGATGTCATGGCATGTGAATGATGTTTAAGCATACATGATCATGACATTTTTAGAAATAAAAATGAAAATGATGTCATGACATGGCAAGGCAAACAAATCATGGCAAGTAAAATATACTAAGGTATAAAATACTAAAGTGTTAAATCCAAATTGTCATTTCTAGGGTTAATTCCATTTTGCCTTAATGCCATTCATTTCCCTAGTGTGCCAAAAATCTAAAATGGCACACTATGACCTCTATGACCTAATTGTGCCAATTTAAATCATTTTTAACTTCTCAAGCACATTGGCACACCCTAATGTGTCAACTCTACTATGGTTAGGTTAACTACCCATCCACTTAGGGTTGACACACCCTAACCCATTTAGCGTGAATCGATCACGCTCTTAGGAACCCAATATCTATTGGAGCTCCTTGGGTTAACAAGGTATTCTCTATGGATAACTTCCCTAGATACCTTCCTAATGACCCTTTTAGGCTTTAAAGCCATAGTCTTTTGGGTCTTTCCTAGGTCAATTCTAGAGGTGACTCCTCCATTGACCTTCTTAGTGGCTACACTTGATTTCTTTGAGGTCTTAGCCACTAAGCACACACCATGGCTAGACTTAGGGATAGCTTCCCTATTAGCCTTGGTTTTTCTAGACCTAGATATAGTTCCATAATCAAATGGAATATTATGATAAGTCTTCTTGGGCTTAGGTTTGTGACCCAAACCTTCCTTTCCCTTAGACATTTGTTGTTTCCTAGGTTTTGACTTTTGTACATTAGACCCCTTAACCGAATTTGAGATCATTGCTAGGGTCTTTTCCAATTTTTCTAGCCTTGACCTCAAGGCTTGGTTTTCTAGCTCTAATTTTCCCAATTTTGAATTTTCATTTATCTTTTGGAAATTGTTTTTTATTTTAGGCATATGCCTAGATTTCTTGGGATTAATACCCAAATTCTCTTCAATTCTCCTAATTGATTCCCAAGGTAAAATAGTTCTAGCATTATTGATCCTAGGTTTGTCCTTAGAGAAGCTAACATGCTTAGCACATAAGCAATAAACCTTATTGTTTCTCCTAGCATGCTTTTCATTGATAATAGTAAGATAACTAAAATAATTTTTTGCATGCTTTTTAACTTTTGAAATTGAAGGTGCATTAACTAAAAGTACCTTAGGGTTAGCTTTTGAAGCTCCCCCTACATGAGTCACACCTTCTTGCCCTTTCTTCCTCCCCCTGGGGCATTGGCTTCGGTAGTGCCCCTTTTGATTTCATTTAAAGCACATAATGTGATCTTTGCTTCTAGTTGTGGGGACTCCGACATCCTTTGACTTTGGGTTGACTTTTGGTGCCGATGCCTTTTCCTTAGCCAATTTAGGGCATTTACGCTTGTAGTGCCCTTTCTCCCTACACTCAAAGCATATTATGTGATTTTTATTTAAAATAATAACACTTGAGTTACCTAGGAAGGTGGTGGATTCTTCTTGATCACATCTTCCGGAGGTAGATGCTTCGTTTTGACTTTGCTCCGGAATTAAAACCCTTTCCTCCCCCTCAATGCTAGAGGTGGAGGTCTCCACCAAATCATCAACATCTTCAAATGTTGTGGGTGCTTCTTCTTCGGCATTCTCCTCTACTTGTGCCGGTTGGGAATTTTCTTGGAATTTCATTATCTTATTCCACAATTCCCTTGCATCCCTATAATCACCCAACCTAGACCAAATGTTGTTAGGAATCAAATCACTAAGTAATTCGATTACCTTGCGATTTGTCTCGAAGTCCTTGATTTGGTCTTCGGTCCACCTTGACTTCTCAATTTGCCTATTTCTTTCATTCCTAGGCAATTCGAAACCCTTTTCTAAGATTAGCATAAAATCAAAATTGGTTTCTAGGTATACCTCCATTTTTCTTCTCCACCATAGAAAATCTCCTTCAAACTTTGGTGGTTGAAGGTTGTAGCCGGCCATCTTGTAGTGCTCTCGCGGCGGTTAGTCCTTGAAGAGCGACCTTTGCTCTGATACCACTTGTAGGGGATCGATCAGCCGGCTAGAGGGTGGTGAATATCCCTCTTTCGTTGGATGGTGGAATTTGCTCGTTCTTCTTGCGTTGGTTGTCTACGATTTGTCGTTAGCGCAACGGAATAACAATAAAAATGAAACTAACAACAATACACAATCACACAACACAAGATATACGTGGTTCAGAACCGAATGGTTCCTACTCCACGGGCGAGCTCACCGAGCTCTAGTTATGCACACGGCACTAACTAAACTCCTTCTCGACTACACGTCAAAGGTGGAGAAACTCTCACAAGAAATTACAATAGTAATATACAAATACAAACAAGAATACAAATACAATACAAAAGAAACACTTTTCACCGATTGCTTTTGATCACTTGTTTGTTGCTTGCTTTGATTGGCTCTTGAAGGACTGGAATGCAGCAGCAATTCCCCTCCAATAGCTCCACAAAAACCATGGCAAAAATCTCCATCTCGAGCTCCTTTTATAACCTGCATCGAGTTGTTTTCGTGCCTAGCAGCCGACTGCCAAAAGGCCCCAGTCGACTGCCCCTGTTGTCGTTGTCTCACAACGGCCAGATCCACGTCGGATAAGTTCCAACGGATCACCTACCAGTCGACTGCCAGTCCATGGCAGTCGACTGGTGACCTAGTAGTCGACTGCCTAGTCGGCTATGGAGCGTTCTGTGCTCACGACACTTCCATCAGTCGACGGCCATCCCTCGGCCGTCGACTGCCGTCGACATCAGTCAACTGCTAGTCCATGGCAGACGACTGTCCATCACAAAACCCTAGCCTTACACCAGTCGAACCCTAGTCGACTTGGACCAGTCGAACCGACACCTATGCCAGTTGACTGACATCGAGCAAAACCTCAAACACCAAGTTGTTTGAGCATCCAACCGTCGGGTAAACCCTCAAACATCAAGTTTGAGCCTTCGACACTCAGTCTTAGCCACTTGGCCAAGTCCACATCATCCCTCATGGAGTTCCCCACCGAAGCTCTCTTCCTACGTCCCTCGGATGCGCCAAGCGCACGGCTTCGCAATGCCATCCTTCGCGTCTCTTGCCCTCGAAGTATGCTTCCCTTTGGGCACACTCCATTCGCTCCCCGTCCGGCGGTCCCTCGAATGCACCAAGCGCACGGCTTCGTAATGCCATCCTTCACCGACTCAAAGACCCCGAGCCTAGTGAACTTACCATGTCCTCAAGACTTCCCACATGCACCAAGCGCACGGCTTCGCAATGCATTTCTCACCAAGCACCAAGCGCACGGCTTCACAATGCTTTAGACTTTTTCACACCAAGCTCCATGCTTGGATTTTCCATGCCGACCCCATGTTGGACTTTCCCACATCAAGCTCCATGCTTGGATTTTCCATGCCAACACCATGTTGGATTTTCCCATGACAATCCCATGTCATGAGTTTTGTCTATCATCAAAATACCATCAAGGTATTGCTCGAGTCAAACTCGAGTCAACCTGGGTCGATTGCACCAACAATCTCCCCCTTTTTGATGATTGACAAAACTATCATCTCAAGTCTACCAATTCTCTCATATTAGCAATTCTCACATCCCAAATGAGAATTCCAAACCTAATTGGTAACTTGGTAACTTCTCCCCCTTTTTGACATCACATCAAAAAGGTCCTCCCCAAGGGTATGAATGTCTCATATCCCAATGAGATCTTACAATCTCTCCCTTGGAGGAACACATGCCTATAATCTTTCTAGTGATCCCATATCACTTAAAGAGAGGGAACCCAATTTTCCTCCCATGAGGAAATACACATCCATCTTCCCATGATGGATACCTCCCCCTAGAGGCTTGCTCCCCCTTGACCATTGCACCAACAATGTCCTTGGAGAGTCCCTAAGCCAATAGGAACATTTAACCAATCAAGATTAAGGCAAAGTTCAACAATGAACTCTCTTCCACCTTAAAATTGATACTCTCCCTAAAGCAATCTCCTAATCCATGTCTAATGGATTTCCACCCTTTCTAATGCTCTCCCAAGCATATCCTAGGGTTAGGAGTGGTTAGGGGACCTTAACCTAGCTGAACATGGGCCTAATCAACAAGATTTACTCGGAATCTGCTTGTCGACTGAAATCAAAAATCAGTCGGCTGCCACCTCCATCAGTCGACTGGCCGCCCTAGCAGTCGACTGATAACTGCATATGCAGTTTCCTGAATTTCAGAAATGAATTTCTGAAATTCATAAGTAAATATACATACGTAGATAAATCATGAAATTTTGTACGTATATTACTTATTACAATCATTATTGGTGAAAAATATTGGAAAATTATTTTACCCACTAAATTAGGAGATTGATACAAAGTCCAAAATTTAAGAAAAGATTCAATAAAGAGCCATCTTTGTATCATCCCATTCAATGGTGATAGCTATCAAAAGATAGGCTTCACCAAGGTTTTTCAAAATGTTTTTAAAACCTTTATTTTCTTTTTCCTAAATATCTCACCAATATCTAGATGTGTAAAACACATACAAGTCAAATATCTTAGTGAGATGTGGGTTTTTGTTCTTTATGTTCTCATGCATATTTCTAGGTCAACTTTATTTGATTCCCTTCAAATTGTGCCATAGTCCTTAACTCCATTTTAATTTATGCATGATATGATTATGGCATAGATATGATATAGATAAAAGCATATGCCAAAATCATGATGTCATGGCATGTGAATGATGTTTAAGCATACATGACATATAAAGATAAGTCTAAACATGATCATGACATTTTTAGAAATAAAAATGAAAATGATGTCATGACATGGCAAGGCAAACAAATCATGGCAAGTAAAATATACTAAGGTATAAAATACCTAAGTGTTAAATCCAAATTGTCATTTCTAGGGTTAATTCCATTTTGCCTTAATGCCATTCATTTCCCTAGTGTGCCAAAAACCCAAAATGGCACACTATGACCTCTATGACCTAATTGTGCCAATTTAAATCATTTTTAACTTCTCAAGCACATTGGCACGCCCTAATGTGTCAACTCTACTATGGTTAGGTTAACTACTCATCCACTTAGGGTTGACACACCCTAACCCATTTAGCGTGAATCGATCACGCTCTTACGAACCCAATATCTATTGGAGCTCCTTGGGTTAACAAGGTATTCTCTAGGGATAACTTCTCTAGATACCTTCCTAATGACCCTTTTAGGCTTTAAAGTCATAGTCTTTTGGGTCTTTCCTAGGTCAATTCTAGAGGTGACTCCTCCATTGACCTTCTTAGTTGCTACACTTGATTTCTTTGAGGTCTTAGCCACTAAGCACACACCATGGCTAGACTTAGGGATAGCTTCCCTATTAGCCTTGGTTTTTCTAGACCTAGATATAGTTCCATAATCAAATGGAACATTATGATAAGTCTTCTTGGGCTTAGGTTTGTGACCCAAACCTTCCTTGCCCTTAGACATTTGTTGTTTCCTAGATTTTGACTTTTGTACATTTGACCCCTTAACCGAATTTGAGATGATTGCTAGGGTCTTTTTCAATTTTTCTAGCCTTGACCTCAAGGCTTGGTTTTCTAGCTCTAATTTTCCCAATTTCGAATTTTCATTTATCTTTTGGAAATTGTTTTTCCTTTTAGGCATATGCCTATATTTCTTGGGATTAATACCCAAATTCTCTTCAATTCTCCTAATTGATTCCCTAGGTAAAATAGTTCTAGCATTATTGATCCTAGGTTTGTCCTTAGAGAAACTAACATGCTTAGCACCTAAGCAATAAACCTTTTTGTTTCTCCTAGCATGCTTTTCATTGATAATAGCAAGAGAACTAAAATAATTTTTATCATGTTTTTTAACTTTAGAAATTGAAGGTGCATTAACTAAATGTACCTTAGGGTTAGCTTTTGAAGCTCCCCCTACATGAGTCACACCTTCTTGCCCTTTCTTCCTCCCCCTAGGGCATTGGCTTCGGTAGTGCCCATTTTGATTGCATTTAAAACACATAATGTGCTCTTTGCTTCTAGTTGTGGGGACTCCGGCATCCTTTGACTTTGGGTTGACTTTTGGTGCCGATGCCTTTTCCTTAGCCAATTTAGGGCATTTACGCTTGTAGTGCCCTTTCTCCCTACACTCAAAGCATATTATGTGATTTTTATTTAAAATAATAACACTTGAGTTACCTAGGAAGGTGGTGGATTCTTCTTGATCACATCTTCCGGAGGTAGATGCTTCGTTTTGACTTTGCTCCGGATTTGAAACCCTTTCCTCCCCCTCAATGCTAGAGGTGGAGGTCTCCACCAAATCATCAACATCTTCAAATGTTGTGGGTGCTTCTTCTTCGGCATTCTCCTCTACTTGTGCCGGTTGGGAATTTTCTTGGAATTTCATTATCTTATTCCACAATTCCCTTGCATCCCTATAATCACCCAACCTAGACCAAATGTTGTTAGGAATCAAATCACTAAGTAATTCGATTACCTTGCGATTTGTCTCGAAGTCCTTGATTTGGTCTTCGGTCCACCTTGACTTCTCAATTTGCCTATTTCTTTCATTCCTAGGCAATTCGAAACCCTTTTCTAAGATTAGCATAAAATCAAAATTGGTTTCTAGGTATACCTCCATTTTTCTTCTCCACCATAGAAAATCACCTTCAAACTTTGGTGGTTGAAGGTTGTAGCCGGCCATCTTGTAGTGCTCTCGCGGCGGTTAGTCCTTGAAGAGCGACCTTTGCTCTGATACCACTTGTAGGGGATCGATCAGTCGGCTAGAGGGTGGTGAATAGCCCTCTTTCGTTGGATGGTGGAATTTGCTCATTCTTCTTGCGTTGGTTGTCTACGATTTGTCGTTAGCGCAACGGAATAACAATAAAAATGAAACTAACAACAATACACAATCACACAACACAAGATATACGTGGTTCGGAACCGAATGGTTCCTACTCCACGGGCGAGCTCACCGAGCTCTAGTTATGCGCACGACACAAAATAAACTCCTTCTCGACTACACGTCGGAGGTGGAGAAACCTCTCACAAGCAATTACAATAGTAATATACAAATACAATACAAAAGAAACACTTTTCACCAATTGCTTTTGATCACTTGTTTGTTGCTTGCTTTGATTGGCTCTTGAAGGACTGGAATGCAGCAGTAATTCCCCTCCAATACCTCCACAAAAACCATGGCAAAAACCTCCATCTCGAGCTCCTTTTATAACCTGCATCGAGCTATTTTTGTACCAAGCAGTCGACTGCCCCTGTTGTCGTTGTCTCACATGTTAGTAATATATGAGAGATGTCCTAAGGCAATCGCCTTATGTATGAACCATTTATATGATAAATGAAGATTCACTATTTGAGTATACATGTTTTATGTATTTGATTGGATCTTAAACTCATTTACTGAATGTCCACGATACGATTCACAGCATGAGAGAATTTGTGATTGGATCACAACTAGTGAGTATCTCTACATGTGTAATTGTGATGTATCGGAATTATCCCTAGTCGATGAATTGATGAATCTGGACACCATCAATTCTGTTGAGACTAGCACGAGGTATACTCCTTGGTGTATCCAAGCAGCTGATTCTCACTGGCTAGAGACATAGTGATGTCCGGAGTTAATCGTGGATGCTAGTTATGGTAACTAGTTCATTGGAGTGACCAGCCGTAAGACTTCATATGGTTCTCTGCATATATAGATATGTCAATGAAGTTCTTCTTGTGGCTTAAGTGCGATGTTCCTTTGACTTGCGGTATTCAAGTCATCTTGATCATGGAGACTTATGCTTTGACATCTTAAGCAAACATCTCTAAGGAGATGTGGACCCGGATGATTGGGTATAAGTCAAGTGATCGAAGGTGTTTGAATAGCCTATAAAGGATTCACCACTCCTTGCGAGGAGATGTATACCCATGGCCTCTCGTCGGATTGTTACTAAAGTCTTTGGCCAAAGCATTACATGTTTAGAGTAAGGTACTCTTCAATACATGTGGAGTAACTAGAATCCGTAGGACGAGGAAATGATACTTTGGCTAGGTGTGACGTAGTCAGCCTAGTGGGGACTGACACAATAGACCATGTCCTGAACCAAGTGGGTATAAGATGAGTGAAGGGAATGGGGCACGATTCATTCGAGCTACTGAAGGGTTTCAGAAATAGTTCTGGATCAACTGTTGATCTTTTCGGTTAATTGGGGATCATGATGTACTACTAGGTGCCACTCATGATCGTTCTATAATTAATGGTTAATTATAGACGGCCAACATAAACCGAGAACCTATTTGGTCACACGCACAACGAGTGTAATCCAAAGGATTTAAAACGAGCTTGAGAATGGGATTCTCAGACCGAGAGAAACTATGTTTGGTTGGACCAAACATAAAGTGAGCATGAAATTGTTTCAGTCGCAATGGAAGCGTGGATGGGCCATGTCTTATGAAGACATAATGGATGGACCAAAATGGTTTGGTTCTAATCCAATGGATGAGAATAAACCAAAGGGTTTGGTTTATATTAAACGAATGAACCAAAGGTTGGTTCGGTTCGTTTTAACTTAAAATAAACCATCATGGTTTGGTTTATTTTAACTTATCTTAATGGAGCGGGTTAGCGGGCTTTATGGATATGATCCATTAACCATTAAGAGAATTAGTTCTCTATAAAAGTGGGCTTAAGGGATTGTTAAACCCTAATCCAAAATCAAAACCCTAGCCTCCAGGAGTTGCGCCCTGGTTGTGCCGCCCAACCTCCTTGCCGGCTTGATTGTGCTGCCGTCTAGCTCCTTGCCGGCGACCAAGCTTCAGCCGGTGAACCTCCGGCGACCCTCCGGTGATCTCCTATAGGTTTGGCATCAAGGTGAGGCTTTTCTCTCCTTGTTTTGGCCGGCGCCTACTCCTCCACCAAGCTGTCCAGTTTTCTGGACAGCTTCTCCTCCTCGTTGGGCGTCGTTTGGGCGGCGGTTAGTGCTCCGACAGCGGCTAACTTACCGGGGATTTGATCTCCGGTAATCCTCTGAGGTGGAGGACGAAGGATTCATCAAACAGTTGACGAATACCTCTCCGGAGAAGCGAGTTTTGAGAACTCGTTTTGGATCCGAATTTGGATTTGGATCGTGATCATCTCTCGATCACGTCGTCTTCAACACGAGGCTAGTAACCCGTACGAAGACGAAGCTCGTGACTTAGCGAAGTCATCCCGAGGAGCTCGGCGTGGATACGGATAGAGACGATTCTTACGAGGATCGTTTGGTTGATGCCGTTCCGCTACACGTCATACGGAAGGTATAACGTAGTTTAATTTCCTTTTATTGCAATTTTAATTTACGGTTATGTCTACACTTGTTGTAATAGCATTCGTGTGTTGTGTGTGTTGTAATAAATAGGAGTATTTATTATTTTTATTGCTTCCGCTGTGCTCATGTTTACGAAACATGATCGAACACACACACGCCGCGGTGCCGGAAACCCAACAGTGGTATCAGAGCCCAGGTTGTGTTTCGACATAATCGTAAAATGGTTTTGCGATACTCATAATGTATTTCTGGAAATTTTCTAATTTTGGAAATTTAGAAGTATTTATGGAAATTTTTCAATTTTGGAAAGTCTAGAAGTATTTATGGAAATCTTCCACTTTTGGAAAGTTGGAAGTATTTATGGAAATTGATATTTTCCATAAATAAAATATTTGATTAGATTCTGGAAATTTGTTTCCTAATTTAATCTTGATTTGATTTGGGAAATCAAATCTTAAAATATTTAATTTCCATAAGTAGTTTTAATGATTTAGGAAATTGGTTTCCTAAATAGATTTTCCTTAATCAAATAATTCCATGAATAAAATATGTGATTAGATTTGGAAATTTGTTTCCTAATTTAATTATAATTTGATTTGGAGAATCAAATCTTAAACATATTTTATTTCCATAAATAGTTATGACATATAAGGAAATATAGACATGACATAATTGTATGTCATGTAATTGCATTAGATGCATAACATTATGCCATGCGTGTCGTGACATGTAGATGTATGCCATGTATGTCATGCCATGTAGATAATAGTTATTTGCATGCAAAGAGGATGAGACATAAAAACCCTTAATCAATATTAAAGCCTACACCTTCCATTAATATGGTTAGAACCAGAGTTCTGTTTCTTGTTTGGGTTGTTGGACTCTCTCCAAGCCCGGCTCGAACCTGAATATGTTCAAACCATGGAATAGTTTAATACTAATATGGTAAGAGTCAGAGGTCAATCGTTAGCTTTGGTTGTTGGACTCTCTCCAAGCTGGGCTAATTGGTTGAATGCGCTCTAACCATATTAAAACTATGTCCCGATTAATGGGTTGGCTTTAACCTGGAACATCGGCTTGTTGGACTCTCTCCAAGGTCGATGTAAAGGGAGGTGAAGTTGGGTGCTATGCATATGATGCATACTTGTTAATGTGTTAACAACCCGATGTATGTGTGAACATTCAATTAGTTGATAGCACATTGTGATAGTTGCATATACGTGATATGCAATCGGTATAATTGATACCTACCGTCGTAGTTATGAATGGCTTGTTGGACTCTCTCCAAGGTTGTTCATAACTATGATGGATATCAGCCCATTCGGAGATGGACCTACAATCTCCCGAAGTGATTTTGGGGTTTTTGAAATTCGAAAAATGAATGGGATTTATAAATGTATATTGATGCATTTTAAAATCATCTTTCTCATATATGCTCGTTTTGTATTTCTAAGTTAATATATTGATCATGATGTGTTTGAATTTGTGTTCCATTTTGGATTCAAATAAATTGACTGGGCCGAGTTTCATGGACTGGCTTAGAAGCTTGAGAATTGTTCTCAAGGTTGAAAAGCTTGCAAATGTCCTCGAAGCGCCTCTTCCCGCCCGTCCTGGTGACGATGCAACTCTGGACCAATTGTTGGCCTATCAGAAACATGTGAGTGATTCTGAACAAATGAGTTGCATCATGCTAGCCACGATGGAACCCAAGCTACGAAAGCAGCATGAGCATATGGATGCTCATATCGTAGTCCTTCATCTTTGTGAGTTGGTTGATGAGCAAGTGAGATTCGAAAGGTTCAAAGTCTCAAAGCTCCTCTTCACCTCTGAGATGCTAGAAGGTTCATCGTGGATCGCTCAATATCAAGACCGTGGAGTCTTCTTGAGAAGCATGGCGAGGGACGGTGCTATTAGTTGATTCCTCGAAGAAAGGTTCTAAGAGGAAGTCAAAGGAGCAGCAGAAGGGAAAGAAGAGAAAGGCTAAGAAAGTAGAACTAGCACAAAAGGAAACTTGCCATCATTATGGCAAGGAGAGCCATTTGCGAAGAAAGTGCAAGATTTATCTTGAGTCCGTGAAGAAGGATAAGGCATCGGATGCCCCATCTTCTTCAGAAATCTTCTTTATTGATTGTCATTCTATTTCCTCAGACACTTGGGTATTGGATACTGGGTGTGGCTCACATATATGTAATGACATACATGGGCTAAGGAATAGAAGAAGACTCGTCGAGGGAGAGTCAAATTTACGTGTTGGGAATGGAGCAGCGGTTCTTTTCGCCATCGGAGCGTATTTCTTGGAACTCCTGTAGGACTTGTCTTAGAAGGACAATTGCTTTTATGTTCCTTCGTTGATAAAGAACATCATTTCTATTTCTTGTCTAAATAGAAATGGGTTCCATTTGACTTTAGTAACAATTGTTGTTACATAACTTTGAATGGAGTTCTTTATGGGATTGGAACTTTAAGCAATGGTGTTTATCGTTGGGCGTATCCGGTGGCGATTTCAATATCGAAGCGAGCAACAGCGTGCTCGAAAGGATAATCAAATAGACTCCTATATGTGGCATTGTCGTCTTGGCCATATAAGCAAGAAACGCATGTCCGAATTACACCGATGTGGAATTCTGGAATCGTTTGAATTAGATTCATACGATACATGCGAATCATGCTTAAAAGGCAAGATGACTAAGTTACCTTTTACTGGAAAAGGTGAACGAGTGGGAGAGTTACTAGGTCTAATACATACTGATGTATGTGGACCTATGTCAACTCAAGCATTAGGAGGCTATAGCTACTTCATTACCTTCACCGATGATCACTCACGGTTTGGGTATGTGTTCTTGATGAAACACAAGTCTGAAACCTTTGAAAGGTTCAAAGAATTTAGAAATGAAGTAGAGAAACAACATGACAAAAGTATTAAAATACTTCGATCGGATCGAGGTGGCGAATACTTAAGTCAAGAGTTTCTTGATTATCTAAGAGACAATGGCATATTGTCTCAATGGACTCCGCCATATACACCACAGCATAATGGTGTATCTGAGAGGCGTAACCGGACCTTGTTGGACATGGTCAGGTCAATGATGAATCATGCAACTCTTCCCAAGTCCTTTTGGGGTTATGCACTTCAGACAGCTGTTTACTTGTTAAACAGAATGCCTACCAAGGTAGTCTCAACTACTCCATATGAGATATGGAATGGTAAGAAACCTCATGTATCTTACTTGAAGATATGGGGTTGTCCTGCTTATGTGAAGCGGACTGTATCAGACAAATTGGATGCTAAGTCTGATAAATGTCTATTTATTGGATACCCTAAGGAAACAAGGGGTTACCAATTCTATCATCCTGTGGAACAAAAGGTGTTTGTTTCAAGGCATGCTGTGTTTCTAGAGAAAGAGTTTCTCTTGCAAGAAAATAGTGGGAGTGTCGTCGAGCTTGAGGAGGCTCGAGAGACTCAAATAGACATTGATGAGATACCTGGTGAAGCACAACAGCCGACAACTCATAGTGATGAGCAATCGGCTGGACCTATTGTAACACCACATCTTCGTAGATCTGGTAGAACACGCAATATTCCTGAGAGATATGGATTTCTCGTAAGTGAATCGAACGACGTGTTACTCATTGATGATGAGGAGCCTACCAGTTATGAAGAAGTGCTGACAAGTTCAGAAAGGGATAAGTGGCTTGGTGCCATGAAGTCGGAAATGGATTCCATGTACGAAAACCAAGTTTGGAACTTGGTTGACCCACCTGAAGGCATAAAGCCTATAGGGTGCAAGTGGGTTTTCAAGAAGAAAACCGACATGGATGGTAATGTGATTACCTATAAGGCTAGATTGGTGGCGAAAGGATATCGTCAAAAACAAGGTGTTGATTATGACGAAACCTATTCGCCTGTAGCTATGCTTAAATCCATTCGGATGCTCCTGGCCATAGCAGCTCATTATGATTATGAGATATGGCAGATGGATGTGAAAACAGCTTTCCTTAATGGAAACTTGCTCGAGGACGTGTATATGATACAGCCTGAGGGTTTCACATCGGTTGATAAAACCAAGGTATGCAAGTTGCGACGATCCATTTATGGATTGAAGCAAGCATCCAGGAGCTGGAATATCCGTTTTGATGAGATGATCAAAAAGTTTGATTTCTCACAAAATCCAGACGAACCTTGTGTGTACAAGAAGGTTAGTGGGAGTGCAGTCGTGTTCCTAGTATTGTATGTCGATGACATATTACTTATAGGAAACGATGTGTCAATCTTCTGATCGATTAAGGTTTGGTTATCCAAGACATTCTCCATGAAAGACCTGGGAGAAGCAACCTACATCCTTGGGATTAAGATCTATAGAGATAGATCGAAACGGTTGCTTGGTCTTTCGCAGTCTACATATATAGACCGAGTGCTAAAGAGGTTTAGCATGTCGGAATCCAAGAAAGGTTTCCTACCCATCAGGCATGGGGTACACCTTTCGAAGTCTATGTGTCCGCGCGAAGGCGAGAGGATTTGCATGAGTAAGATTCCCTATGCATCCGCAATAGGATCTATCATGTATGCTATGTTATGTACGAGGCCCGATGTATCGTATGCTCTGAGTGTCACGGCGGATACGGATCGATCCAGGAATGGATCATTAGGCGGTATTAAGGCGATCCTTAAGTACTTGAGAAGAACTAAGGATGTGTTCCTAATATATGGAGAAGGGACATGGTGATACGCGGGTATCAGATGCGGCTTCGACGGACAAGGATGATTCGAGTCTCGATGCGGATACGTGTTCACCATGAATTGGGGCGCAGTGAGTTTGAAAAGTTCCAAACAAGAGACTGTAGCGGATTCTACCACTGAGGCAGAATATATTGCAGCTTCGGAAGCAGCAAAGGAAGCGGTTTGGATCAAGAAGTTCGTTCATGAACTTGGTGTGATTTCGGCCATTGTTGAAGCAATACCGGTCTCCTGCGACAACAATGGAGCAATTTGCACAGCGAAAGAGCCAAGGTCTCATCAACGATCCAAACATGTGCTTCGCTATCATCTTATCGGAGAGATCATAAGTAGGAACGAAATACAAATCGAGAAAATTCCCCTTTGAAAGGAACTTAGCGGATCCTTTGACTAAAGCATTACCTCAAAGTAAGTTTGAGGGTCATGTTGGTGCTTATGGTATTGGATACCGTAGCGATTGGCATTAGGCCAAGTGGGAGTCTGTTAGTAATATATGAGAGATGTCCTAAGGCAATCGCCTTATGTATGAACCATTTATATGATAAATGAAGATTCACTATTTGAGTATACATGTTTTATGTATTTGATTGGATCTTAAACTCATTTACTGAATGTCCACGATACGATTCACAACATGAGAGAATTTGTGATTGGATCACAACTAGTGAGTATCTCTACATGTGTAATTGTGATGTATCGGAATTATCCCTAGTCGATGAATTGATGAATCTGGACACCATCAATTCTGTTGAGACTAGCACGAGGTATACTCCTTGGTGTATCCAAGCAGCTGATTCTCACTGGCTGGAGACATAGTGATGTCCGGAGTTAATCGTGGATGCTAGTTATGGTAACTAGTTCATTGGAGTGACCGGTAAGACTTCATATGGTTCTCTGCATATATAGATATGTCAATGAAGTTCTTCTTGTGGCTTAAGTGCGATGTTCCTTTGACTTGCGGTATTCAAGTCATCTTGATCATGGAGACTTATGCTTTGACATCTTAAGCAAACATCTCTAAGGAGATGTGGACCCGGGATGATTGGGTATAAGTCGAAGTGATCGAAGGTGTTTGAATAGCCTATAAAGGATTCACCACTCCTTGCGAGGAGATGTATACCCATGGCCTCTCGTCGGATTGTTACTAAAGTCTTTGGCCAAAGCATTACATGTTTAGAGTAAGGTACTCTTCAATACATGTGGAGTAACTAGAATCCGTAGGACGAGGAAATGATACTTGGGCTAGGTGTGACGTAGTCAGCCTAGTGGGGACTGACACAATAGACCATGTCCTGAACCAAGTGGGTATAAGATGAGTGAAGGGAATGGGGCACGATTCATTCGAGCTACTGAAGGGTTTCAGAAATAGTTCTGGATCAACCGTTGATCTTTTCGGTTAATTGGGGATCATGATGTACTACTAAGTGCCACTCATGATCATTCTATAATTAATGGTTAATTATAGACGGCCAACATAAACCGAGAACCTATTTGGTCACACGCACAACGAGTGTAATCCAAAGGATTTAAAACGAGCTTGAGAATGGGATTCTCAGACCGAGAGAAACTATGTTTGGTTGGACCAAACATAAAGCGAGCATGAAATTGTTTCAGTCGCAATGGAAGCGTGGATGGGTCGTGTCTTATGAAGACATAATGGATGGACCAAAATGGTTTGGTTCTAATCCAATGGATGAGAATAAACCAAAGGGTTTGGTTTATATTAAACGAATGAACCAAAGGTTGGTTTGGTTCGTTTTAACTTAAAATAAACCATCATGGTTTGGTTTATTTTAACTTATCTTAATGGAGCGGGTTAACGGGCTTTATGGATATGATCCATTAACCATTAAGAGAATTAGTTCTCTATAAAAGTGGGCTTAAGGGATTGTTAAACCCTAATCCAAAATCAAAACCCTAGCCTCCAAGGAGTTGCCGCCCAACCTGGTTGTGCCGCCCAACCTCCTTGCCGCCCAGCTTGATTGTGCTGTCGTCTAGCTCCTTGCCGGCGACCAAGCTTCAGCCGGTGAACCTCCGGCGACCCTCCGGTGATCTCCTATAGGTTTGGCATCAAGGTGAGGCTTTTCTCTCCTTGTTTTGGCCGGCGCCTACTCCTCCACCAAGCTGTCCAGTTTTCTGGACAGCTTCTCCTCGTCGGGCGTCGTTTGGGCGGCGGTTAGTGCTCCGACAGCGGCTAACATACGAGGATTTGATCTCCGGTAATCCTCTGAGGTGGAGGACGAAGGATTCGTCAAACGGTTGACGAATACCTCTCCGGAGAAGCGAGTTTTGAGAACTCGTTTTGGATCCGAATTTGGATTCGGATCGTGATCATCTCTCGATCACGTCGTCTTCAACGCGAGGCTAGTAACCCGTACGAAGACGAAGCTCGTGACTTAGCGAAGTCATCCCGAGGAGCTCGGCGTGGATACGGATAGAGACGATTCTTACGAGGATCGTTCCGGTTGATGCCGTTCCCGCTACACGTCATACGGAAGGTATAACGTAGTTTAATTTCCTTTTATTGCAATTTTAATTTACGGTTATGTCTACACTTGTTGTAATAGCATGCGTGTGTTGTGTGTGTTGTAATAAATAGGAGTATTTATTATTTTTATTGCTTCCGCTGTGCTCATGTTTACGAAACATGATCGAACACACACACGCCGCGGTGCCGGAAACCCAACATCACAACGGCCAGATCCACGTCGGATAAGTTCCAACGGATCACCTATCAGTCGACTGTCAGTCCATGGCAGTCGACTGGTGACCTAGTAGTCGACTTCCTAGTCGGCTACGGAGCGTTCTGTGCTCACGACACTTCCATCAGTCGACTGCCATCCCTCGGCAGCCGACTGCCGTCGACATCAGTCGACTGCCAGTCCATGGCAGTCGACCTTCCATCACAAAACCCTAGCCTTACACCAATCGAACCCTAGTCGACTTGGACCAGTCGAACCGACACCTATGCCAGTCGACTGACAACGGGAAAAACCTCAAACACCAAGTTGTTTGAGCATCCGACCGTCGGATAAACCCTCAAACATCAAGTTTGAGCCTTCGACACTCAGTCTTAGCCACTTGGCCAAGTCCACATCATCCCTCATGGAGTTCCCCACCGAAGCTCTCTTCCCTCGGCCTATGTCCCTCGGATGCGCCAAGCGCACGGCTTCGCAATGTCATCCTTCGCATCTCTTGCCCTCGAAGTATGCTTCCCTTTGGGCTCACTCCATTCTCTCCCCGTCCGACGGTCCCCCGGATGTACCAAGCGCACGACTTCGTAATGCCATCCTTCACCGACTCAAGGACCCCAAGCCTAGTGAACTTACCAAGTCCTCAAGCCTTCCCACATGCACCAAGCGCACGGCTTCGCAATGCATTTCTCACCAAGCACCAAGCGCGTGGCTTTGCAATGCTTTGGACTTTTCCACACCAAGCTCCATGCTTGGATTTTCCATGCCAACCCCATGTTGGACTTTCCCACATCAAGCTCCATGCTTGGATTTTCCATGCCAACACCATGTTGGATTTTCCCATGACAATCCCATGTCATGAGTTTTGTCTATCATCAAAATACTATCAAGGTATTGCTCGAGTCAAACTCGAGTCAACCTGGGCCGATTGCACCAACAAGAACCACCCAATGATGTAAAAACATTGGATGCAAGTGGATCTACAAAAGAAAGGGAGGAATAGATGAGAAGGTTGAGACCTTCAAAGCAAGGCCTATTGCGAAGGGGTATACTCAGAAAGAGGGTATCGATTATGAGGAGACCTTTTCGCCGGTAGCAATGCTTAAGTCTATCCGGATTCTCTTATGTATTGCTGCTCATATGGATTATGAGGTATGGCAGATGGATGTCAAGACAACTTTTCTTAATGGATGTCTTGAGGAAAACATCTATATGAAGCAACCAGAGGGATTCATTGCAAAGGGCATCTTGTGTGCAAGCTTAATTGGTCCATTTATGGATTGAAGCAAACTTCGAGATCTTGGAACATCCGCTTTGATGAGGTAATCCAGTCTTATGGATTTATTCAATGTCCGAATGAGTCTTGTGTATACAAGAGATGTGATGGAAATGTAGTGGTATTTCTTGTATTATACGTAGATGACATTTTGTTAATTGGCAACAATATCAAGGTGTTATCGGACGTAAGGGTATGGTTGTCCAAATAGTTTGATATGAAGGACTTGGGAGAAGTGGGACACATCCTTGGGATCAAGGTCATAAGGGATCGCTGGAAAAGGATGTTGTGCTTATCTCAAGCTTCATACATAGACACCATTATGGATCGTTTTAGCATGCAAAACTCCAAGAAAGGATTTTTACCTTTCAGGTATGGAGTTCCTTTATCTAAAGAGATGTGTCCTAGAACATCTAAGGAGATAGAGGAGATGAAGGTGGTTCCTTATGCTTCAACAGTAGGAAGCCTCATGTATACAATGCTATGTACAAGACCGGATATCTACTATGTCATGGGCATGGTTAGCAGATATCAGAGTAATCCAGGACAGGGACATTGGACTACGGTAAAGCATATATTGAAGTACCTGAGAAGGACTAGAGATTATATGCTATTTTGCCAGGCAGACCAATTACTCCCTGTGGGCTACACAGATTCTGACTTTCAATATGATAGGGATAATAGTAATTCTACCTCAGGTTTTGTGTTTACTTTTGGAGGTGGAGCCATTGTATGGAGGAGTGTCAAGCAGAAATGTGTGGCGGACTCCACCATAGAAGCTGAGTATGTGGTAGCCTCTGAGGCGGAAAAAGAAGTTGTATAGCTCAGGAACTTCTTGATGGACTTGGATGTGATTTTTGGTTTACCATGAACTATCACAATTAATTGTGATAAAAGTGGTGCAGTTGCAAACTCGAAGGAACTACGAGTCCATAAGGCAAGTAAAGACATAGAGCGCAAGTACCACTTGATACGAGAAATCGTAGAGGAGGTAGAAGGTGATGTCGCCTAGATTGCATCAGAGGATACCCTAGTAGATCCTTTCACTAAGGCCTTTCTAGAAAAAGCTTTTGATAGGCATGTGGAGGGAATGGGCATCAGATGTATGGCAGTAAGAGGACAACATAGTCTTTTAGTATAAGTGGGAGATTGTTGGGATGTATACTGAAAAGTCTATCTTTTGTATGACCATCTTTATTTTTGAAATAAGAATCACTTAATCATTGTTTGCATATTTATGGTTATGCATATTGTTTAATACATTACATTGTAGATAATATGGTGTGTAGTGTCACACGGGAGATCATGTTATCAATTCCTTATAAAGTATAAGAAAAGGCTCACAACCTAGATGGTTATGGACAAACCATTAGAATGGTTGTAGTGTGATTTGGTATTGGTTTGTCTTGACCATAGAATTACACTAGTACACTTTGTATATATTGAGCAGGACCGACTTAGAGGTGATTCGATTTATTGCTGACTACATAATCGAATCAGACCTCAGATATTATGTTGTACATGCTCTTAATTTCGATATAATAACGGGCACATATACTTAGTACCCATTTCTTTGATTTACCAATGGGCGAGATTTATAGAGTAAATCGATAGGCTCGGTAAGTTGGGAAATGATATTATTTATATAGTGTGTCGTTGATTATAGGAGGAAACTGTGTCCTATATATTAGGATGATGATGTCCCCTTGAGGAGCTCATAAGGTTCATCATGTAAACCCTGCAAGTGGACTTGGTCCGACATGATGATAAGGTTTAGTGGTACTACTCATGGAGTTTGATGTTGATTAATTAATTGTCAGTAAATTAATTAATCGACGAACATTCGAGATCTTAAACATGAGGAGATATATGTACAAATAATATATTGAGCCCATATTAATTTATGGGAGTTGGTGAGGTAGATCAATGATAATCCTCTAGTGGAATGGATTATCATTAATGGATCGGACTTTATGTGGGCTTGATCCATTGGGTGGCCAAGATCCAACTCCTCCTCATGGTCGCTATTGTAGCCTATTAAAACCTCATGGAGCCTAGATCCAATGATGGAAAATAAAACTCTAGATCCGATGGTGGAGATTAAATCTCTAGATCGACGGTTGAGATTAAATCTCTAGATCCGACGGTTGAGATTAAATCTCTAGAACCGACGGTGGAGATTAAAAGGAGGCTTAAGCCTAACTCTATAAATATGGGCTTAAGTCTTGGGCGTGGAGATCAATTAGAGAGATTAGTGTTTTTGTTTCTTTTGGCTTGGGCAGCAAGAAACAAAAGGGAGGCTAGGGTTTTTGGAGAAGGGCTTGGGCAGTCACTCTTTTGGAAATTTTTTCCTTCTTCCTAGGGTTGTGTCCGGCGCCCATCCTCTCTTCTTCTCTCCTTGGCCGGCGTCCAATCTCTTTTATCTCATCCTTGGCCGACGACAAAGACAAAGTTCTCTTCCCTTGGAGCTCTTGGCCGGCGTCCATAACCTTCATCTCCTTTCCTCGGCCGGCGGCTAGAAATAGGTCTCTTGATTTGGTGGCCGGTCCTAGATAGGGAAGAGTTTTGTTTTATTCTTCCTTTTGTTCGGGGCGAGAAAAGAAAGGAAGATTGGTGATCTAGGAGGCTTCAACTTTTGGAAGATCGTCGCCCACACGACATCCAAAAGGAGGAAGGACATACAATAGAAGATCGAGAGGTATAATGCTCGTTTATATTCTTTTATATTATGTCTATAATTGTTTTTCAAATATATGCATGTTGTATGTTTTATTATGTGGCTAATTTACTTGGACCTCGAATACAAATGCAAAAGCTGGCGATACGTACATCGTCTATTCCGTGGCTAATAGTAGAATAGAGGTTGGTTGCTTGAACAACAAGTTTGTTTAAGTGACTACTCTAATCGAATAGCACGACGATGAAACAGTAGATTGGGTAATCCCTCCTTGTCAAGGATAAATTTTTTTTATCCGGGGACGTAGAAGGGATCGCCATGAACAAGCGACCGAGTCGAGGTGGGAAGCGAAGTTTCCTACCTTCAAGTGGTATCAGAGCTTCGGTTCCGCACTACCTTCACATGCTCAGTTGGGACATCCTGGTCTTGATAAGTTAAAACAATTACATCCTAGTTTTTCTCACTTAGAGTCTTTATCTTGTAAGTCGTGTCCGTTAGGCAAACATATTCGTAGTTCGTTTTCTCCTCACATTATATGTCGGGATACGTCTCCCTTTGCTTTAGTTCATTCCGATATTTGGGGTCCGAGTCGTGTTTCTTCTACATCGGGTTAACTATATTTAGTTACCTTTATAGATAATTTTTCCCATTGTACTTGGTTATATCTGATGAAGGATCATTTGGAATTATTTTCTATTTTTCAATCTTTTTTTATTAAAATCAAAATGCAATTTTGTATCACACTTCGATCCTTGCAGAGTGATAATGCATGTGAGTATCTATCTGCTCCATTTCAAACTTTCTTGGCATCTCACGGCATGTTACATCGGACGTCTTGTCCTCATACCCCCCCCCCCAACAGAATGGCATTGCAGAATGCAAGAATCGCCATCTTCTCAAGACCACCCATACTTTTATCCTCCACTCTCACATTCCTCTTCATTTTTGGGGTGTCGTCGTACTTACTGCGTGTTATCTCATCAATCACATGCCTTCCTCTACTTTACAAGGTCAAATACCTCATCATGTACTTTATCCAAATCGGTCCCTTCATCCTTTACCACCTAGGGTCTTTGGCTCTACATGTTTTGGTCATGATCTTGATTCTGGCATTGATAAATTCTCTCCTTAGTCGCATAAATGTGTTTTCCTTGGGTACCCACGGTCTCAGAAAGGGTACAAGTGTTATTCTCTTACTCTCCGTCGGTATTTCATCTCTACTGATGTCACGTTCTTTGATTCAGTTCCTTTCTTTGGGCCTTCAGAGTCATCATCCGAGCTTCCTCTTTCTATGTCTGCGCCAGTCTTTTATCCTTCGGAGGATTCTCTATCACCCCCAGTCCTAATTTCTCCTCCGTTGCAGGTTTATCAGCGTCGTCCTCAGCATGCTTTGCCGCCACCCAACACTGACTCTGCCATGGACTCATCTTTGGAGTCAGGTGTAAGATACATAAAAAATAAAATAAAATAAAATATTCTTTATTAAATTTAGAAATTGTCTTATATAATTTTATCGGAATTCATAGAAATTTATTCAGATTCAAAAGAGGTCCATAGGAGGAAGATTGAGGTTTAAAAAGGGATTGGGTTAGACATGAGCTAGCCCAACCAAACTGATAGCCCTTTTTATGTCGATCCCTATTTTTCCAAGCGCAATCTTTTCCTCAAAACGTGATTTCCCCTCTTCCTCACCGTTGCAGCCTCATCACCGCTATCGGAGCTCATCATCGCCGATAATCTCCACTCGAACAGCCACTTGCTCATCCCCGATCTCGTTCCTTCTTCTGTTTTTCGTAGCTGTGCACTCTGCTTCTGATCTGTCCTCCTCGCTGTGAGAACCAGCTGTCGCCAACCTTCTGCCGACAGCAGATCTCACCGCCACTTTTCTTCGAGCGAGTCCAGCTCAGTGATGGAGTTGTCGATTCCTTCTGTTTTCCCCAATCGAGCAGATTGCCCTTATCTCATCGAGTTTGATCCGTCGTCGGCCTCTTCTTGTAATCTCAATAGTAGCAAGGGATGTTTCCATTGCCTCCTTGGCGTCGGTCAGCTGTTTATGAGGTCAACTTAGCAATGTCTTCACTGTCACAACTCCTCCGACCCTCTGATTTGTCGGATGGTGATATGTTCTGCCGATCATCCCAGTCGCCACCTCGCGAGCCGACCTTGAGGTCAGGAGGTGAGTCAACAATTGTTTTTTCTGCAATGACTCTCGATCTAGGGCATGACTTCCTCATTACTGGTGATTTTGGATTTTTTGATTGGAGTTGTTGCTACCGTCTTCTTGTGATGTCGATGTCCATGGTGAGTTGGTAGTGTTGCTTGATTTCAATCGATCTCCACTTGCTTGCTTGTAAATCTTGATTGTCTATTGTGGTTGTGGTTGTTGATGCTAGATGTGCAGATCGATTGTCGTCGGTATCAAGAGGAAGTTGTGGCAAGATTTCTTTCACCGTGTTTCCTCTGTTTCGGAATTATAGTGTTGCCAATGGTTGATCATTTTCTTCATTATTAGGAGCTGGGACTTCCATCGGTGAGCAGGGGACGAGGAGGAGTGGATTGCCGGTAGAGATCTAGAACCGGTAAGCTTTGTTATCTATTATGTCATCTGCTAATTGTTGTGTAGTATGTGGTAAGATCATGGCTGTGAACAAGGGTCTTAGTTGATTTAGGGGGTTGATGCAGTGGTGAAGTTAAATTGGGTATAATCCCTGTGTTTTTCCCTTTACCTATTTTGTGGATGTTGTTTCCAGGTCTGGGATGATGTTGTATTGTGGGTCCATGGTTGTGAACGATGGTGTTGTATGTGGTGTTTCTATTCGAGGTTGATGATTTAGTTGTGGATGTCAATTGATCTATGTAGGTTGTGATATACTTAGTGGATGGAGAATTTAGTGTGCGAATGGATTGGCTGTGGTAATTTGGATATTGAGGTAAGCCTGGATTGTTCTGAGTGTTGACGATTGTGTGGATTTATTATGTGTTGGGTTATGGTGGATCGGATTAGGATAACCGGGGTTTTTAACTCGTAGACGAGGAAAGGATGTGAGTATAGAAACAATGTAGTGTTTAGTTCGTATATTTGTTGGATACTTGTAGTTAATCATTATTTGCTATTATGTGATTGAGAATTATTCGAGCTCAGATCGTGGGCAATATCTCCCACAGTCACGCATTTGATTTGAATTTGGTGCATTAAATTTGGACTTATGCTTATACTATTGATCTTAAATCTACTCTTATTTTATCATGTGCTTGTACTTAGCCTTGACCTTTGAGATATGTTGTTGTTACTTCATTGATTATCTATCACGGATATGAACTACAAACGCTATTGTGTGTTAGCTAATGGATGTTCAGAAAGTACAGGTGGTTAGGGTTATCTTTGTGACCTCAGATTGGGTTACTGTGTTACATCACTAGAGTTAGGTGATGGATTAGATTATGGAGTCGATTGTTGTATCGTACACTTATTAGTTGTGCATCTATAGTGGATCTAGTTGTCTGTGCATAGATAAGTGTGTGGTTGTCAGTATGTGACTATGGACTAGAGTTCCTAGCGTAATGGTATATCCATTATGGATTGTGTGCCTGTGTATGGCTATATGGATGGTCCATAGTATATCGCTACGGACTGGAGGTCTTAGCGTGGTTGACTGTCAGATGTGTAAGACTCTCTGTGTGATAGAAAGAGAGTCTTGTTGATTAGTAGTCCTTGCATAGTTGACTTTTGGTTGACCAGGACTCCCCATGGGATAGGGAGTGTTGTGAGGATACATGTATGGAGCTATGCATCATTACATTGCATGCATGCTGGTGATTAGGTCTCCCTTATGGTTGAGAGGGTCGCTAGTCATCCTGCCTCCCCGGCCACTCGGGATAGTGGTGCAGGGTTGAGTGTCGATCATTGTTGTGTGTGCCGTTCTCAGCCACTATGGATGGTGGTAGCTGGAGATGCGCACTTGGCCACTGTGCGGAGTGGTAGTTAGTGCACTCACCCACTATAGACGGTGGTCATGTGATGTGCAGTTGTCCTGGGTGCGGTGCTCGTCTACTCATGGGTAAGGACGGAGCGGCTAGCAGCAAGGACCCCCCGTGTGAGTAGCATATAGCTCTATGACAGCTAGCTACTATTTTATACTACCCAACTCGGTCACTCAAGAGTGGTGGCAGCTGGAGTCGGGATAGTTGTCATGTCGTGCCACCCACGCCATATTGGGGTTGTGGTTGGATGGGTACACAGACATGGCCATGCATGTGCATTGTTGATATATATGTATGCATGTATTCGATATATGTTTTACATATGCATGTGAGATGCTGCATTTGATTGAGCTATGATTGCTGCATATGTTTGTACATCATGATACATGTCATTTGCATATTATATATTACTGTGTGTTGAGCATGATATATGTGTTGGTCTAGATTGTTGTATGCATTTGATTAGCGTCATGTCATAGTGTGGTATGGACCGGGATGTTATTACATGTGATTATATATTGTTCATATGTCTGAGTGTTAGTCAGATATGAGATTGACTTTGTACGTTATATGGGTTATGTTATTGTATATCTGTTTAGGATGATATAGGTTATGGTTTTGTAGATCATCAGGTACGCTGGTACATTACTTCATGTTTAGTTGATCAGTTTAGTATATGCATTGAGTATGACTATGATGTGGTTACTTGCTATTAGATTTGTATAGGATTGTATGTCTATTGGACATATTTTGTATACCTGTAGATCTTCACATGTATACTTGTTGATCTCTATATCTTATATGTTGTTCGTGCACTTTCTATATATTACCCCTGAGTTTATACTCACCACCCTGGATCCTGAGTTTCCTATCGCCCAAGTAACAGGTAGAAGATTTCCTTGGACGTTCGGAGCTCTGCTAGCTGATCCCATCTCACACCGAACAATTGGGGTTTTCCATGTATCTGTTTCCGCTGTTGTTTTTGTATTATAGCCATGTATAATCAGTGTTGTATTTGGCTTTTGGTTTGTATGTTGTTTTTATTTAGTATGTTAGAGTCGCACCGGTGCGTACCTTTATGTTGTTGTGGATGTATTGTTTTAGTATTGTCCATATATACGTTATGTGATTGTGGCCGAAAGGCTTTATGTATATCAGGGAATTGTATCACATACAAGGGAGATGTTGTTCGATTATTTTCGGCTCGGCATACTCTTGGGGCGTGATAATTTTATTGGTATCAGAGCCCTAGGTTGCGAAGTCCACTTTTGGATTTTATTTCGTTCATACATCGAGTTTTGCTTTACTCGATTTTGTATTTGTGAGTACTGGGATCTGGCTATTGTGGGACATCTCCGAGCTACAAGGTTTAAGGTATGATAACTGGTATTACATATCCTTTTGTTGGCTATGCATTTAGTTTCTTATAACAGGGATGACTTGTAGTGTGTTAGTTGCTATTCGTAACCGTGGTTTGAGTTGACCACAGGAACAACATGTAGAGTTTGTGTCTTGGACCTGCTATCGAAAGGGTAAATTACCTTTGAGAGTCGACTAATACCGAGTCGGAAAGCAGGGGTTAGGTAGTCACATCTCTTATGGAGATCAAAGATTATAGTCCTAAGGATTTTCACTAATTATGCTTGTCAGATTATTACCTGTGGGGTAATGGACAAGCGAGTATACTATTGCTGATGCAGATAGTAGAGGATTAGTTTGCGGTGTATCATAGGGATCTTGATCCCTGGGGTTGGTCGTTCTAGGTTGTATAACTTTGAGAGTACTTTTGAGTACTTAACTCGTGTTATATGAAGATAGTGGAGTTGGTTGCATACCATTATCGGGATCAAGCCGATACTTGGTGGAAGACATAGGAAATAACCTTCGGGAAATCACACATCACTTGACCACGTTGTAGTGATGTTGTAAGAGAGTATTTCCCCACGTCATCTTCTTTGACTTATTGTCAGGGAATTCTTGAGCTACAAGTAGGGTGATCGTTTGGTAACAAAGGTGCCATGTAGAGTCGTTAGACTTGCGAAGGTTACGATCACCTAATAGCTCAAGGATGTGATTGTATTAGTTTTGGCCACTCACGGTTTATTGGATGACATCTTGATCAGGATGTTTGGATCTCCTACCGGATCCTACCGGAAGGCATTAGACCGAGTCATGTGTATAGAAATGACTCCGTAGCAAGTGTTTTAAGAGTTGGAAAATTTGATAAGCAGACATTGCAAGTCAAATTATTAGAATTAGAAGTATCCGTATGTTGAATAAAAGGAGCAAGATTGGAGTCTTGGGCTACGAGCAACTATTGGAGAGTTTTTAGATCATAGAAGACCGACTGTAGATTGTCAGCATCTTAACCTGTTTATCAGCAAAATCAGAAGAAAGACTTCGAAGAGATTATGTGCGGGTAGTGTGGGTCACGGCGACACACAGAGTCAGATTATCCGATGGATTATTTTATTTGCTTCTACTATAAGCAGCCAATATCTACGAGGAGAGTATGTACCTTGAAGACTATTGATGATGCTTTCGAGAGGATGATCCACAATCTCAAAAGTCGAGATCATCACAGAAGAATGGATTATCACATCAACAGTGATCTTATCTCAGGCATAGTGGAGTTCTTTGATACTTCCATCCGAGAGAAGCAAATTACTCAGTAGTATCAGCAGAAGACATCTCAAAAGATTTAGACATCCAGACGATAGCAACGGTTACCTTCTCAGGCATGGTTATGATTTGTACAGAGGAGAGAGAGTATACGACAATGGTCGTATCTATGCCGTATTCGCACTTACAGGAGCTCAACCGTCAAGAACAGATGTTTACATGGTTACTTGAGAAGAGGTATAGAAGACCGAAGAATTGGTCATTCAGGGTGTTACTTTTAGGTTACCCTATTTGTGGATATGTCGAGAGATACCGATAGTTTACAGGTATCTAGATCTAGAACATTCTTAGATAGGATTAGATGGGTTCCTATCGACTTGTGGGTTGGTGGTATCTCTACCGTCAGGTGAGATGTTGACCAATGATCACGAAGTCAAGGGATGTCCTTAGACTTTGATAGACATACCTTTACCATAGACATATCCTTACGGATAGTTAAATGGCTAAGAATATGGTATAATATGTCTCTCAGGTGTGCATATAATACGAGAGTATTCGGATGTAGATTCGGATGAACTCCCGAGTTTTCCACTGCATGGGAAAGTGGAATATGTGATTAGGGGTGATTTCGGGAATAGTTTCGATATGGAAGACCTCATATCGGGAGATGATTTTATTGGTATCAGTGTTGCTAAACACTGTGGAAATTGGAAGAACATAAGTTGTGGTTATAGGAGGTGTTGGATGGGAGATTTATCTGTCCTAGTATTCCTTCTGGAGAAGATCCGGAACTCTTTGTTAAATAAAGACAGATCTTTGAGGTTATGCATCGATTATCGATGATTGAAATGCAATACTTGAGAATGAATATCCTTCATTGTGGATAGATGATCTATTTAGATCAGTTAAAGGACACCTGTATATATATCCTAGGGTTGATCTACGATTGGAGGGTTGATATTGTAATGACTTAGTGTCATACAATTATCATTGTCGGTGTGATGATTGAGCTATCATCAGCTTAGAGTAAAAAGGATGCAGGTGTGTAGAAGACGACATTTCATACTTGGTATGAATTTTAAGGAGATGTTGATAATGTTGTTAGACTTGTCGATGATTTAGATGTCCATGGACTTGAGGAAACGAGTATTTTGGATGTGATTGGACCGATTCATGGTATTTACTATAGATAGTGGAATGATATATGAGACATATTCATAATCTTAAGGGAAGTTGTGGTTTCCCTGGATTGATTTGGTTATTACCGTAGGTGTGGATAGGATGTTTTTAGCGTTACTATACTGCTGACTTGTTGGACCAAGTAGGTGATGGGAATCACTTGGTCAGAAGTTGTGGAACTAGATTTCAGGGCCTAGGCGATAATTGATTTTGTAGTTTGATGTTGGAAGTGACAACATATAAAGGTGGAATGTTAGTGACCAGTAGTGTTATGTTCCGAGATGGAAGTGGTAGCTTAGTACGATGGACTGTGTTGGGAGATTATCTAGAATTCGGTAAGGATTTGATGTGATTTGGGTAATCGATGATTGATTAGTCAAGTTTGCTCATTTCCTTCCGAACTGTAAGATGGACTTCATTGGATCGTTTGACAGAATTATATCCATGGAGTATCCTTGAGTATCATTTCTGATAGTGATTCATGATTCATTTTATGATTCTGGCAAAGTCTCTAACAGGTCATGGATATAGAGCTCCACTCAGGTACGATTATTTACCTTTTGATAGATGGTTGATATGTTGAGAGTATCCATGATAGATTTTAGAGGTTATCAGTACCCCAGTTAGTCACTTGAGGTGTGACTTTTCTTCAGATATTTGAGATGGTTGTTATGACATCTCGTACTCGTACATAAGACGGAAATTTGGGGACCGAATTTTATTAAGTGGGGGAGAATGTAAGATACAGAAAAAAAATAAAATAAAATAAAATATCCTTTCTTAAATTGAGAAATTGTCTTATATAATTTTATCGAAATTCATAGAAATTTTTCCGGATTCAAAAGAGGTCCATAGGAGGAAGATTGAGGTTTAAATAGGGATTGGGTTAGACATGAGCTAGCCCAACCAAACCGGTCACCCTTTTTATCCCGATCCCTATTTTTCCAGGCGCAATCTTTTCCTCAAAACCGATTTCCCCTCTTCCTCACCGCTACAGCCTCATCGCCGCTGTTGGAGCTCATCATCGCCGATGATCTCCACTCGAGAAGCCACTTGCTCATCCCCGATCCCGTTCCTTCTTTTGTTTTTCGTAGCCGTGCACTCTGCTTCTGATTTGTCCTCCTTGCCATGAGAACCAGCTGCCGTCGACCTTCTGCCGACAGTGGATCTCACCGCCACTTTTCTTCGAGAGAGTCCAGCTCAGTGATGGAGTTGTCGATTCTTTCTGTTTTCCCCGATCAAGAATATCGCCCTTATCTCATCGAGTTCGATCCGTCGTCGGCCTCTTCTTGTGATCTCAACAGCAGCAAGGGTTGTTTCCATTATCGCCTTGGCGTCGGTCAGCTGTTTGTGAGGTCAGCTTAGCAATGTCTTCACTGTCACAACTCCTCCGACCCTCTGATTTGTCAGATGGTGATCTGTTCTGCCGATCGTCCCAGTTGCCACCTCACGAGCCAACCTTGAGGTCAGGAGGTGAGCCGATGATTGTTTTTCCTGTGATGACTCTCAATCTAGGGCACGACTTCCTCATTACTGGCAATTTAGGATTTTTGATTGGAGTTGTTGTTATCGTCTTCTTGTGATGCCGATGTCCACGGTGAGTTGGTAGTGCTGCTTGATTTCCATTGATCTCCACTTGCTTGCTTGTAAATCTCGTTTGTCTATTGTGGTTGTGGTTGTTGATGCTAGATGTGCAGATCGATTGTCATCGGTATCAAGAGGAAGCTGTGGCAAGATTTCTTTCACCCTGTTTCCTCTGTTTTGGGATTATAGTGTTGCTGATGGTTGATCATTTTCTTCATTGTAAGGAGCTGGGACTTCCATCGGTGAGCAGGGGACGAGGAGGAGTGGATTGTCGGCGGAGATCTAGAACCGATAAGCTTTGTTATCTATTATGTCATCTGCTAATTGTTGTGCAGTATGTGGTGAGATCATGGCTGTGAACAAGGGTCTCGGTTGATTTGGGGGGGTTGATGTAGTGGCGAAGTTAAATTGGGTATAATCCCTGTGTTTTTCCCTTTACCTATTTTGTGGATGTTGTTTCCAGGTCTGGGATGATGTTGTATTGTCGGGCCATGGTTGTGAACGATGGTGTTGTATGTGGTGTTTCTATTCGAGGTTGATGATTTAGTTATGGATGTCAATTGATCTATGTAGGTTGTGATATACTCAGTGGATGAAGAATTTCGTGTGTGAATGGATTGGCTTTGGTAATTTGGATATTAAGCTAAGCCTAGATTGTTCTGAGCGTTGACGATTGTGTAAATTTATTATGTGTGGTTATGGTGGATCGGATTAGGACAACCGGGGTTTTTAACTCGTAGACGAGGAAAGGATGCGATTATAGAAACGATGTAGTGTTTAGTTCGTATATTTGTTGGATACTTGTACTTTATCATTGTTTTCTATTATGTGCAGGTTTGGGATACGAAGCAGGTCCACAGCCGTGAGAATTATTCGAGCTTCATATCAGGTGGGTAATATCTACCCTGGTCAGGTAGTTTGATCTGAATCTGATGCATGAAATTTGGACTTATGCTTATACTGTTGATTTAAATCCACTCTTATTTTATCATGTGCTTGTACTTAGCCTTGACCTTTGAGATATGTTGTTGCTACTTCATTGATTATCTATTACGGATATGAACTACAAACCCTATTGTGTGTTAGCTAATGAATGTTCAGGAAGTACAGGTGGTTAGGGTTATCTTTGTGACCTCATATTGGGTTACCGTGTTACATCACTAGAGTTAGGGGATGGATTAGATTATGGAGTCGATTGTTGTATCGTACACTTATTACTTGTGTATCTATAGTGGATCTAGTTGTCTATGCATAGATAAGTGTGTGGTTGTCAGTATGTGACTATGGACTAGAGTTTCTAGCGTGATGGTATATGCATTATGGATTGTGTGCCTGTGTATGGTTATATGGATGATCGATAGTATATCGCTACGGACTAGAGGTCTTAGCGTGGTTGATTGTCAGATGTGTATGACTCTCTGTGTGATAGAGAGAGTCTTGTGGATTAGTAGTCCTTGCATAGTTGACTTTTGGTTGATCAGGACTCCCCATGGGATAGGGAGTGTTGCGAGGATACATGTATGGAGCTATGCATCATTACATTGCATGCATGCCGACGATTAGGTCTCCCTTGTGGTTAAGAGGGTCGCTAGTCATCCTGCCTCCCCGGCCACTCTGGGTAGTGGTAGCAGGGTTGAGTGCAGAGCATTGTTGTGCATGCCGTTCTCGGCCACTATGGATGGTGGTAGCTAGAGATGCGCACTTGGCCACAGTGCGGAGTGGTAGTTAGCGCACTCACCCACTATCGATGGTGGTCGTGTGATGTACAGTTGTCCTGGGTGCGGTGCTCGTCTACTCATGTGTAGGGATGGAGAGGATAGCAGTAGGTACCCCCGTGTGAGTAGCATATAACTCTATGGTGGCTAGCAACTATTTCATTCTACCCAACTCGGTCACTCGAGAGTGGTGGCGGCTGGAGTCGGGATAGTTGTCATGTCGTGCCACCCATGCCATACTGGGGTCGTGGTTGGATGGGTACGCAGACATGGCCATGCATGTGCATTGCTGATATATATGTATGCATGTATTCGATATATGTTTTACATATGCCTGTGAGATACTGTATTTGATTGAGCTATGATAACTGCATATGTTTGTACATCATGATACATGTCATTTGCATATTATATGCTGTTGTGTGTTGAGCATGATATATGTGTTGGTCTAGACTATTGTATGCATTTGATTAGCGTGATGTCATAGTGTGGTATGGACCGGGATGTTATTACATGTGATTATATACTGTTCATATGTCTGAGTGTTAGTCAGATATGGGATTGACTTTGTACGTTATATGGGTTATGTTATTGTATATCTGTTCAGGATGATATAGCTTATGGTGTTGCAGACCATCAGGTACGTTGGTACATTACTTCATGTTCAGTTGATCAGTTTAGTATATGCATTGAGTATGACTATGTTGTGATTACTTGTTATTAGATTTGGATAGGATTGTATGTCTATTGGATATATTTTGTATACCTGTAGATCTTCACATGTATACTTGTTGATCTCTATATCCTATATGTTGTTCATGCACTTTCTATATATTACCCCTGAGTTTATACTCACTACCCCGGACCCTGGGTTTCCTATCGCCCAAGTAACAGGTAGAAGATTTCCTTGGACGTTCGGAGCTCTGCCAGCTGATCCCATCTCACACCGAACAATTGGGGTTTTCCACGTGTCTGTTCTCGCTGTTGTTTTTGTATTATAGTCATGTATAATCAGTGTTGTATTTGGCTTTTGGTTTGTATGTATTTTTTGTTTAGTATGTTAGAGTCGCACCGGTGCGCACCTTTGTGTTGTTGTGGATGTATTGTTTTAGTATTGTTCATATATATGTTATGTGATTGTAGCCAAAAGGCTTTAAGTATATCAGGGAATTATATCACGTACAGGGGAGATGTTGTCCGATTATTTTCGGCTCGACATACTCTCGGGGCGTGACACCAGGTCCTCCGCCCCTTCCTCCGGTACAGTCTTTTGAATCTGATATTTCAATTGCACTTCGAAAAGGTATACATGTTGGGATATATACTGTGAAGGGTTTTGCTTATCGAGTCCGTGAGGGGAAACTTCGCTTCCCACTTCACCTCGGTAGCTTGTCCATGGCAATCCCTTCGATGTCCCCGGATTAAAAAATTTAATCCTAGACAAAAGGGATTGCCCAAACCACCAAGTCATCGTCGTGTTATTTGTTTAGAGAGGTCACTTGAACAAACTAGTTGTTCAAGCGACCATCCTCTATTCTATGAGTAGACGCAGAATAGACGATGTCCGGATCGCCGGTTTTCGTGTTTATGCTCGGGATCCAAGTATTATTTAGCCATTTACAGATTTATAACATGCTTATAATTGAAAAACAAAAACAAGCAACAAACAAAAGAAGAAAGTAGAATAGGTATACCTCTCGATCTTCTAATGTATGACCTTCCTCCTTTTGGACGTCGTGTGGGCGACGATCTGCCAAAAGTCGAAGCTCCTAGATCGCAAATATTCCTTCCTTGCTCTTCCAAAGCAAGAGGAAGAGTAGAAACAAAGTTTTTCTCCTTCCTAAAACCAACCAACAAGGAGCACACAATCTCCTTGCCGCCGGCCAACTAGAAGGTGGAGAAGATGATGGAAAACAATCAAGACACCAAGGGAACCCCTATATCTTGTTTCCACCACCTAAGGAGAGGGGGAAGAGAGGCTTGGCCGCCGGCCAAAGGCTGGAAAAAGGGCTCGAAACCAATCTGGACGCCGGCCAATGAAGGATGAAGAAGAAACAATCACCTTCCTTATTTGGTGCCGCCCTAGCCTCCAAACCCTAACCCTAATCCTATCTCAACTAGGATTCCTTCTTGCCGCCCAAACCCTAGCTCTCCTTTCATGTAGTTCACGCCAACTCCCATGCCCTCCTTTTATAGAGTTAGGGATAAGCCTTGTTTTAATCTCTACCATTGGTTCGAGGGATTTAATCTCAACCGTCGGATCTCGAGAATTAATCTCAACCATCGGATCTAGAGATTCAATATCTACCATTGGTTCTAGAGTTTTGTTTTCATCCATTGGATCTAGGCTTCATGAGGTTTTAATAGGCTACAATAGGGACCGTGAGGAGGAGTTAGATCTTGGCCACCCAATGAATCAAGCCCACATAAAGTCCGATCCATTAATGATAATCCAATCCACTAAAGGATTATCATTGATCTACCTCACCAACCCCCATAAGTTAATATGGGCTCCATATATTATTTGTACATTTTTCTCTCCGTGTTTAAGATCTCGAATGTCTGTCAATTAATTAATTTACTGACCATTAATTAATCAACATCTAACTCCATGAGTAGTACCACTCAACCTTTTCATCATGCCGGACCAAGTCCACCTGCAGGGTTTACATGATGAACCTTATGAGCTCCTCAAGGGGACATCATCATCCTAATATATAGAACATGGTTTCCTCCTATAATCAATGGCACACCAAATAAATAATATCATCTCCCAACTTACCGAGCCTATCGATTTAATCAATAAATCTCGCCCATTGGTAAATCAAAGAGATGAGTACTAAGTATATGTGCCCGTTATTATATCGGGATTAAGAGCATGTACTAAATAATATCTAAGGACTGATTTGATTATGTAGTCAGCAATAAATCGAATCACCTCTAAGTCGGTTCTACTCAATACACACAAAGTGCACTAGTGTGATTCTTGTTGGCAACCGTGCTATTTCTCGGAATGCTCATAGGCTCCCATGTCCCCGGATTAAAATTTTCACTAATGAAAACTAATCCGGAGGGGATGAGTTTCCTAAGCACAACCAATTCGTCGTCGTGCTAACGACTCGAGCGATCGCTTGAACAAACTAGTTGTTCAAGCAACACAACTCTTCTAGTCGGTTAGCCGCGGAAGAGACGACGGACGGATCACCGGTTTTTGTGTTTCTTATTCGGGGTCCATGATTATACAAATACATGCAAATGCAAACTAGTATAATCAACATATACTAACCTAAAGAACTTAAGCTAGCATATCAATTAAGAATAGAAACATGCAAAGATCATAAATAAAAGTTATAAAACTTTTATACCTCTTGATCTTCTATCGTATGTCCTAACCTCCTTGTAGACTTCGTGTGGGCGAAGATCCTCCACAAGTTGAAGCTTATTAGATCTTCTTCAATCCAAAGAATGAAGAACTCTCTTTCCCTTCTTGCTTGAGCCAACCACCAATCCACAAAGGATTGATGCCGCTGGCCCCAAGAATAGAGAGAACATAATGGAAACAACCAAGCAACCGAACTAGGGACAAACCCTAGCTCCAAGTGCCGCCGGCCAAGAGGAAAACAAAGGGAAAAGAGGAATAGGTTGGGCACCACCAAAGGTATAGGAAAAGGATAGGAACCGCCAACACCCTAGGAAGAAGAAGAACACTTCCCTATAGTTGCCACCTACCTTACCTTCCAAACCCTAGCCGCCTAACCAAGCTTCCTTTGGATTTCTTGCACGCGAAGGTAGAGGAAGAGAAGGTAGTGGCCGGCCAACCCTTAGAAGGAAGAAGATGAGCCCTTCCCCTATAGTTGCCGCCCAACCATAACTTCCAAACCTAGCCGCCTAATCCAAAGAGCCAAACCCTAATCTAATTAGGGTTTCCTCCATAGGTTTCTTGCCGCCTAAGCATGGTGGAGAGGAGAGATCTAGGAGCTAGCCACCTCCAAGGAAGAAGACAAGCTCATCCATAGGTTGCCCCTCTAGCTCCAGCACCTTGGCCGCCCAACCTAAGGAGCCAAAACCCTAATTAGGGTTTCCTCCTTGAGGTTGCTTGCCGCCCAAGTAATGCTAGGCAAAACCCTATTTTCCTTAGCATCCATCATGAACCCTTCAAAAAACTTAGTTGCCACCCAACCCATGCTCCCTTATATAGAACTTAGGAGAAAATTGGTTATTGATGAGGTAGCCAAAAATATAGGAACTAATTCCCAATTTTCTTGCCGCCCACCTTATCCAACCTTTCCTCTCCCTTTTATAGAGTTAGGTTTAGGCCTTGGTTTAATCTCCACCGTCGGTTCTAGGGTTTTAATCTCAACCGTCGGATTTAGAGATTTAATCTCAACCGTCGGTTCTAGGAAATAATCCCAACCGTCGAATCTAGAGATTTAATCTCAACCATTGGTTCTAGGAAATTTAATCCCAACCGTCGGATCTAGAGATTTAATCTCCATCATTTGATCTAGACTTCATGAGGTTTATATTAGGCTACGATAGGGACCATGAGGAGGAGTTGGGTCTTGGCCACCCGATGGATCGGAACCACACAAACTTGATCCATCAATGATGTTCCATTCCACTAGAGGATCATCATCGAACTACCTCACCAACCCCCATAAATTAATATGGGCTCCATATATTATTTGTACATCCATCTCCCCGTGTTTAAGATATCGAATGTCCGTCAATTAATTGATTCTGACCATCAATTAATTAACATCTAACTCCTCGAGTAGTACCACTCAACCTTATCATCATGTTGACTAAGTCAACTGCAGGAGTTTACATGATGAACCTTATGAGCTCCTCAAGGGACATCATCAACCTAATATATAGGACAGATTCCTCCTATAATCAACGACACACCATGTAAATAATATCACTTCCCAACTTACGGGCATATTGATTTAATCCATAGAAATCTCACCCTCCGTAAATCAAAGAAATAAATACTAAGTACATGTGCTCGTTATTATATCGGATTAAGAGCATGTACAACATAATATCCGAGGTCCGATTCAATTATGTAGTCGAGAATAAATTGAATCGAGGTGTACTAGTGTAACTCTATGTTCAAGATAAAACAATACCAAGCTACACTACAACCATGCCAATGGTTTGTCCAAAACCATCTTGGTTGTGAGCCTCTACCTATATTCTACAAGGGACTGATAACATGATCTTCTATGCCGCACCCAGGCACCATGTTATCTACAATGTAAAATATTAGACAATATGCACACATATAAATATAACGTGCAAACAATGATCATGTGATTCTTATTTCAAAATAAAGATGTCCATACAAAAGAGCTAGGCTTTCAGTATACATCCCAACAATCTCCCACTTATACTAAAAGACTATGCTGTCATCATACTGCCATACATCTGATTCCCCTTCCCTCCACATGCCTATCAAAGCTCTCGCTAGAAGGGCCTTAGTGAAAGGGTCTACCAGGTCATCCTCTGATGCATGCTAGGCGACAGCAACTTCTACCTCCTTTACGATTTCTCGTATCAGGTGGTACTTATACTCTATGTGTTTACTAGCCTTATGGGCTCGTGGTTCCTTCGAGTTTGCAACTGCACCATTATTATCACAATCAATTGTGATAGTTCTGGGCAAACCAGGAATCACATCCAAGTCCATCAGGAAGTTCCTGAGCCACACAGCTTCTTTGGCTGCCTCATAGGCTGCCACATACTCAGCTTCCATGGTGGAGTCCGCCACGCATTTCTGCTGGGCACTCCTCCAAACAATGGCTCCACCTCCTAAAGTAAACACAAAACCTGAGGTAGACTTACTGTTATTCCTATCTAATTGGAAATCGTAATCCATGCAACCCACAGGGAGTAATTGGTCTGCCCGGTAAACTTGCATATAATCCCTAGTCCTTCTCAGGCACTACAATATATGCTTTTACCGTAGTCCAATGTCCCTGTCCTGGATTACTCTGATATCTGCTAACCATGCCTACGGCAAAGCAGATATCTTGTCTCGTACATAGCATACATTAGGCTTCCTACCGCCGAAGCATAAGGAACTGCCTATATCTCCTCTATCTCCTCAGATGATCTAGGACACATCTGCTTAGATAAAGGAACTCCATGCCTGAAGGGTAGAAAACCCTTCTTGGAGTTTTGTATGCTAAAACGATCCAAAACCATGTCTATGTATGAAGCTTGGGATAAGCACAACAACCTTGATCCCCAAGGTTGTAACCCACTTCTCCCAAGTCCTTCATATCATACTGTTTGGATAACCATACCCTTACGTCTGATAACACTTCGATGTTGTCGCCAACCACCAAAATGTCATCTACGTATAGTACAAAAATACCACTACGTTTCTGTCACATCTCTGATATACACAAGACCCATCCGAACTTTGAATAAATCCATAAGACTGGATTTTCTTCCTCAAAGCGGATGTCCCAAGACTTCAAAGCTTGCTTCAGTCCATTAACGGACCGATTAAGCTTATAAACAATACGCTCTTTGCCCTTAGCAATGAATCCCTCTGGTCGCTTCATGTAGATGGATTCCTCAAGACTTCCACTAAGGAATGCTGTCTTGACATCCATCTGTCACACCTCATAATCCATATGAGTTGCTATGCATAAGAGCTCCCAGACCTGTCTTGAATCCATAGATTCAATCTCATTATTCATTGCACTTTGCAAAGATGCTGTATTTATATCTTGGATTGCCTCATCGTATGTCTAGGGATCAGGTTCATGTTTGCTAGGGACCAAATTAGAAGATTTGTCCAAAAACATGAATCTGAGAGGCTGTCTCACAACCCTCCCACTATGACGAGGTATCATCTGTGTATCCTCTGTGACACGCGGTGCAGTGACATGTGGTATATCCTCTTGTACCGGTGGTACTAAAGAAGTGACTTCCCTTTTAACTCCTCCAAAACAATTTTACTCTTGGGCTTGTGGCTTATCACATAGTCTTCCTCTAGAAATCTGGCATTCATGTTAACGATCACCCTCTGATCTCTAGGACTACAAAACAAGTCAGAATAACTCATCATCGATCTAACCATCTCCATAAGAGTCCTATTCCTTCGTACTGCTACACCGTTCTGCTGGGGTGTGCCAGGTGCAGTCAATTGGGATTGAATCCCAACCTCTGATAAGTAGTTCCTAAACTCTCCCAAGAGGTTGTCACCACCACGATCAGATCGTAGTGTCATCCATATCTTGAATAATCGTCTATGAAAGAGACAAAATATTCAAGATTACCTCTTGCCTAGATAGTCATAGGACCTCACAAATCAGAATGAACCATTTCTAACAAATCATTGGCTCTATACCCCTTGGCCTTAAAAAGGCCTCTTGGTCATCTTACCCTCCAAGCAAGATTCGTAGGTTGGGAGATCCTCCACCACTAATGAACCCAAAGGTCCATCAGCTATCAACCTTTGAATTCTGCTTAGGTTAATGTGACCAAGCCTAAGAAGCTAAAGATATGTTTGGTTCATCTTCGAAGGTTCTTTTCTCTTATTGGAATTAGAAGATGAGTTATTAACTTCTATTTGCACTGTGGGAGCTTGTGGTTCAATTTATAAATTTCCTATCTATGTACCTGAATAGATAATTTCCCTATTCCTTTTATAACAAATCTGTCATGAAAAGAAATAGATTATCCATCCAAAAACTATTTAGAAATCGAAATCAATTCTTTCTAAATAAGGGTACATAAAGGAAATTCTTAAGAACCAAAAACTTTATTTTTCTCAAAAGATAAATAAAACATCTCCCACTGCAATAGCCGCCATCTTCATGGCATTGCCCAAGTAAATGGTAATATCCCCTTTAGCTAGTCATCGGGTTTCCTGGAACCCCTGCAAATTGTTGCAGACATGATTAGTGGCTCCCGTATCTACTTACCAGGTGCCGGTAGATATCACCGCTAATCATGTTTCAATGACTAGTCCAAAAGATATACCTTTGTTCTATTTTGAATTGGGACAGTCCTCCTTCCAATGTCCATCCTGCTTGTAAGTGAAGTACTTGCCTTTCGGCTTCTTCACTCTTCCCTGAGATCCTCCCACCATCTTTGCTTCACCTTGTTTCTTCTTCTTCTTGCCTTTCGGCTTAGAAGTAGAAACCTTTTTGAGCAACCATGGCTTGAGGATACTCTTGGAAGAGTGCATACTAGTAGATAAGACAATATTTGGATTCATTTCCAATCAATATAATTTGGGTACAATAAGTTTATTTCCTTTAGTATCAAAATAAGTGGACTGAAAGTCATTTTGAAAATCCTAAGAATCACAATGATCAAAACTTTAGATTTCAAATTTTATTGATTCCTCAAAACAATAAAATTCCGAAATCAACCAACACCTCAAAACACCGAGAATATCGCATGCCACACAGTGTGGACGTATACGAATTCTACATTTGTAAGAGAAGGTTTTACCCATTAATTTTATTATCTTGTCAACCTTACTTTTTGACAAATAAAATTAATAGTTGGTTCCTCTTTGGCCCTACAAATAAAAGCAGTGACTCCTATGGGGAGGATACTTTTATTTGCATCTAAGTGTGCACCATTACACGATACTAAGGGAATTATTTTGGATTATGTGCCTTACCTCTGTGGAAGTACACATGCTCCTAGATAATTTCCTATAACCATTATTTGACCTAGTGATCCGCAAACAAACCCGTCCTCAGGGAGGAAGGCACTCAGAGCCGACACACAAGTTTGTTGCATCACACGTCAAATTGTAATGGAGGCCGCGGGAATTAATTAAAATGTCCCTCTCCCACTTAGTAAATTGCAAATGAGGAATTTTCAAGCACACACAACATGCATATAAAACAAATCAACAATAAATATGGAAAAATCAGAATTTTTCCAACTATTATGGCATTGTTCTCCAATATGCATCCCGTCGTGTCGCCACCTCGTCCGCTCCTCCTGCGCCATGTACGAGCCAACCGGAGATCCGAGCCGAGAATAAAACCTATTTTATTTTACATCCATCGATCCTATACTCCACGAGGGAGTGTACATGAAATCTAGATCGAAAGTAAAATAAAATAAAGAGTGGCTAAACAATGTCGTATTCAATTACAAAAATTAAATACTAATTTAGCTTCGTCAACCCCGAGGATTCAAATAATATACAATCACACACACATGCAATCACATACATACATATAGCCATAATAGTCGGATCTTATGCCTGCAACCAAAAAGTTAGCCTACGCACATCCTACTATTATCCGGCATACACAATATATGATAAGTGCATGAAAGTAACCGAATCCAAAACACACAAAATCGGAAACCGTGGCTCTGATACCAATTGTTGGCAACCGTGCTATTTCTCGGAATGCTCATAGGCTCCCATGTCCCCGGATTAAAATTTTCACTAATGAAAACTAATCCGGAGGGGATGAGTTTCCTAAGCACAACCAATTCGTCGTCGTGCTAACGACTCGAGCGATCGCTTGAACAAACTAGTTGTTCAAGCAACACAACTCTTCTAGTCGGTTAGCCGCGGAAGAGACGACGGACGGATCACCGGTTTTTGTGTTTCTTATTCGGGGTCCATGATTATAAAAATACATGCAAATGCAAACTAGTATAATCAACATATACTAACCTAAAGAACTTAAGCTAGCATATCAATTAAGAATAGAAACATGCAAAGATCATAAATAAAAGTTATAAAACTTTTATACCTCTTGATCTTCTATCGTATGTCCTAACCTCCTTGTAGACTTCGTGTGGGCGAAGATCCTCCACAAGTTGAAGCTTCTTAGATCTTCTTCAATCCAAAGAATGAAGAACTCTCTTTCCCTTCTTGCTTGAGCCAACCACCAATCCACAAAGGATTGATGCCGCCGGCCCCAAGAATAGAGAGAACATAATGGAAACAACTACAAACCGAACTAGGGACAAACCCTAGCTCCTAGTGCCACGCCAAGAGGAAAACAAAGGGAAAAGAGGAATAGGTTGGGCACCACCAAAGGTATAGGAAAAGGATAGGAACTGCCAACACCCTAGGAAGAAGAAGAACACTTCCCTATAGTTGCCACCTACCTTACCTTCCAAACCCTAGCCGCCCTAACCAAGCTTCCTTTGGATTTCTTGCGCCTAAGGTAGAGGAAGAGAAGGTAGTGGCGCCAACCCTTAGAAGGAAGAAGATGAGCCCTTCCCCTATAGTTGCCACCCAACCATAACTTCCAAACCTAGCCGCCTAATCCAAAGAGCCAAACCCTAATCTAATTAGGGTTTCCTCCATAGGTTTCTTGCCGCCTAAGCATGGTGGAGAGGAGAGATCTAGGAGCTAGCCACCTCCAAGGAAGAAGACAAGCTCATCCATAGGTTGTCGCCTCTCTAGCTCCACCACCTTGGCCGCCCAACCTAAGGAGCCAAAACCCTAATTAGGGTTTCCTCCTTGAGGTTGCTTGCCGCCCAAGTAATGCTAGGCAAAACCCTAATTTCCTTAGCATCCATCATGAACCCCTCAAAAACTTAGTTGCCGCCAACCCATGCTCCTTATATAGAACTTAGAGAAAATTGGTTATTGATGAGGTAGCCAAAAATATAGGAACTAATTCCCAATTTTCTTGCCGCCCACCTTATCCAACCTTTCCTCTCCCTTTTATATAGAGTTAGGTTTAGGCCTTGGTTTAATCTCCACCGTCGGTTCTAGGGTTTTAATCTCAACCGTCGGATTTAGAGATTTAATCTCAACCGTCGGTTCTAGGAAATAATCCCAACCGTCGGATCTAGAGATTTAATCTCAACCGTTGGTTCTAGGAAATTTAATCCCAACCGTCGGATCTAGAGATTTAATTTCCATCATTTGATCTAGACTTCATGAGGTTTATATTAGGCTACGATAGGGACCATGAGGAGGAGTTGGGTCTTGGCCACCCGATGGATCGGAACCACACAAACTTGATCCATCAATGATGTTCCATTCCACTAGAGGATCATCATCGAACTACCTCACCAACCCCCATAAATTAATATGGGCTCCATATATTATTTGTACATCCATCTCCCCGTGTTTAAGATATCAAATGTCCATCAATTAATTGATTTACTTACCATCAATTAATTAACATCTAACTCCTCGAGTAGTACCACTCAACCTTATCATCATGTTGACTAAGTCAACCTGCAGGGTTTACATGATGAACCTTATGAGCTCCTCAAGGGGACATCATCAACCTAATATATAGGACACGGATTCCTCCTATAATCAACGACACACCATGTAAATAATATCACTTCCCAACTTACCGGGCATATTGATTTAATCCATAGAAATCTCACCCTCTGGTAAATCAAAGAAATAAATACTAAGTACATGTGCTCGTTATTATATCGGGATTAAGAGCATGTACAACATAATATCCGAGGTCCGATTCAATTATGTAGTCAGCAATAAATTGAATCACCTCTATGTCGGTCCTGCTCAATACACCGAGGTGTACTAGTGTAACTCTATGTTAAAGATAAAACAATACCAAGCTACACTACAACCATGCCAATGGTTTGTCCAAAACCATCTTGGTTGTGAGCCTCTACTTATATTCTACAAGGGACTGATAACATGATCTTCTGTGCCGCACCCAGGCACCATGTTATCTACAATGTAAAATATTAGACAATATGCACACATATAAATATAACGTGCAAACAATGATCATGTGATTCTTATTTCAAAATAAAGATGTCCATACAAAAGAGCTAGGCTTTCAGTATACATCCCAACAATTCTATGGTCAAGACAAACCAATATCAAATCACACTACAATCATTCCGATGGTTTTTCCAAAGCCATCTCGGTTGTGAGCCTTTACTTATACTTTTCAAGGGGTTGATAACATGATCTCCTGTGTGACACCACACACCATGTTATCTACAATGTAAAGTATTAGACAATATTGCATAACCATAAAAATATACAAACAATGATCATGTGATTCTTATTCCAAAATAAAGATGTTCATACAAAAGATAGACTTTTCAGTATACATCCCTACATACTGAAAGCCTAGCCTTTGTAAGAACATCTTTATTTTTGAAATAACAATCACATGATCATTGTTTGCATATTTATAGTTATGCATATTGTCTAATACTTTACATTGTAGATAACATGGTGTGTGGTGTCACATAGAAGATCATGTTATCAGTTCCTTGTAGAGTATAAGTAGAGGCTCATAACCAAGATGATTTTGGACAAACCATTGGCATGGTTGTAGTATAATTTGGTATTGGTTTATCTTGACCATAGAATTATACTAGTGCACTTTGTGTGTATTGAGCAGGACTAACTTAGAGGTGATTCAATTTATTGTTGAATACATAATTGAATAAGACCTCTGATATTATGGTGTACATGCTCTTAATCCCGATATAATAACGGACACATGTACTTAGTATTTATTTCTTTGATTTACCAATGGGTGAGATTTATGGATTAAATCGATAGGCTCGGTAAGTTGGGAAATAATATTTTTGACATGGTGTGTCATTGATTATAGGACGAAATTGTGTCCTATGTATTAGGATGATAATGTCCCCTTAAGGAGCTCATAAGGATCATCATGTAAACCGTGCAGGTGGACTTGGTCTGGCATGATGATAAGGTTGAGTGGTACTACTCATGGAGTTAGATGTTGATTAATTAATTGTCAGTAAATTAATTAATTAATGGACATTCGATATCTTAAATATGGGGATACATTTGTATAATTAATATATGGAGTGCATATTTATTTATGGGGGTTGGTGAGGTAGATCAATGATAATCCTCTAGTGGAATGGATTATCATTAATGGATCGGATTTTATGTGGGTCGGATCCATTAAGTGGCTAAGATTCAACTCCTCCTCATGGTCCCTATTGTAGCCTATTAAAACCCTCATGAAGCCTAGATCCAACGGACATGATTAAAAGGGAGGCTTGGGCGAAATCTATAAATATGCCTCCAAGGCTTGGGCGGTAAAGGGATCAAAGAGATTTTAGGGTTAGGGTCTGGAATTGGCTTTGGCTTGGGCGGCAAGGGTGTGCTAGGGTTTGTCTCCTAGGGTCGGCGGCACAAGGAAGTTGAGGTATTCCTTCACCTTTTCTTCATTATCGGCGCCACCCTCTCTCCCTCTCCTTTGGCCAACGGCGCCACCCTCTTCCCCTCTTCTTTGGCCGGCGACAAGAGTTAGGTTTTCTTCCCTTGGAGCTCTTGGCCGGTGCCCACACACTCTCCCTCTCCTTAGGGCCGGTGGACATCAACCTTGGTGGTTTGTGGTTGGCGCAAGAAAGGAGAAGAAAGGGTCTTTGGTTATCTTCTTTTGTTCGGAGCGAACAAGGAAAGGAAGATATGTGATCTAGGAGGCTTTAACTCTTGGAGTATCGTTACCCACACAACGTCCAAGAGGAGGAAAGTTCATACAATAGAAGATCAAGAGGTAAACAAGAGGTATAATTCTTGTTTAAGTTTCTTTCTTGTTCTATGCAATTTGTATGTAATTGTATGTGGTAAATTTATTTGGACCTCGAAGATAAACACAAAAACCGGTGATCCATACATCATCTATTCCACAGCTAATCGAGGAAAAGAGTTAGATTGCTTGAACAACAAATTTGTTCAAGCGACCACTCTAATCGAATAGTACGATGATGGATCGGTTGCTTGGGTAATCCGTCTTCGTCAAGGATTAATTTTTTTAATCCGGGGACGTAGATAGGATCGCCATGCACAAGCGACCAAGGTGAAGCGGGAAGTGAAGCTTCGACCCTTAAAGTGGTATCAGAGCCACGGTTTCCAGTTTTGTGTATTTAGGATTCTATTACTTTTATGCACTTATCATATATGTGTGCCGTATAATAGTAGGATGTGCGTAGGCTAACTTTTTGATTGCAGGCATAAGATCCAACTATTATGGCCATATCTGTGTGTATGTGATTGGATGTGTGTAATTGTAATATTATTTGAATCCTCGAGGTTGACGAGGCTAGTATTTAATTTTTGTAATTAAGTATGGCATTGTTTACCCACACTTTTATTTTAGTTTACTTTCGATCTAAGATTTCATGTACACTCCTTTGTGGAGTAAAGGATCGATGGATGTAAATTAAAATAATTATTCTTTGCTCGGATCTCCGGATGGCTTGTACATGGTGTATGGAGGAGTGAACGAGATGGCGACACGACGAGAGGCATATTGGAAAACAAAAGCTATAATAGTTGGAAAATATTTTTCATATTTATTGCTTCTTGTTTGTTATGCATGTTGTGTGCTTGGAAAATTCCTCATTTTAAATTACTATGTGGGAGAGGGATATTTTTTAAATTCTCATGGCCTCCATTACAATTTGACATGTGATGCAAAAAAACTTGCGTGTCGGCTCTGAGTTCCTTCCTCCCCATTGGATGAGTTTATTTTGTGGATCACTAGGTCAAATATGATTATAGGAAATTATTTAGGAGTGTGTGTACTTCCCCATCGGAAGGCACATAATCTGAGATAATTGCCTTAGTATCGGGTAATGGTGAACACTTAGATGCAAATAAGAGTATCCTCCCCATCGGAGTCACTGCTTTTATTTGTAGGGTCGAAGAGGAATCGACTATTAATTTTATTTGTCAAAAAGTAAGGTTGACTGGATAGTAAAATTAATGGGTAAAATCTCCTCTTACAATTGTAGAATTCGTATACGTCCACACTATCGTGGCATATGATATTCTCGGTGTTTTGAGGTGTTGGTTGATTTTAAAATTTTATTTTTTGAGGAATCAATAAATTTTTGAAATCTAATGTTTTGATCTATGTGATTCTTAGGTTTTTCAAAAATGAATTTCAACTCACTTGCTGTGATACTAAAGGAAAATAAACTTACTGGACCTAACTATGTGGATTGGAAAAGGAATCTGGATATAGTATTGACTGCTGTGGAGTACAAATATTTACTTCTCGAGGAGTGTCCTCGTAATCCTACGGATGATTTTGGGGAAAAGGAGAAAGAGAGTTATAAGAAGTGGATAAAGGCTGATGAGATGGCGTGGTGTTACATTTTGGCTTCTATGTAAAATGTATTGCAACATCAGCATCAAGCCATGCCTACTGTTTATGACATGATGCTCAATATCAAGGAACTTTTCAGACACCAGAATCGGACTGCTAGGCAGGAAGCCATGAGAAACTTGATGACGACCATCATGGTTAAGGGAACACCCGTGAGGGATCATGTTCTCAAGATGATGGCTCATTTGAATGAGCTGGAAGTCCTTGGAGTTGAGATCAATGGGGAAACCCAGGTCAATATCATTCTCCAATCTCTACCTAGGAGTTTTGAGTAGTTTCGTCTGAACTACAATATGAATAAGAGGTTGTATTCGTTGGCGGAGCTTCTGACAGAACTCCAGGCGGCAGAGGGGCTTTTTCGTCAGAGTTCTCAGGCTTTGGTTACCCAGAAGGTTTCTACTTCTAAGCCGAAAGGCAAGAAGAAGAAGAAACAAGGTGCAGTAAAGGTGGTGGGAGGATCTCAGGGAGGAGTGAAGAAGCCAAAAGGCAAGCGCTTCACTTGCAAGCAGACTGGACATTGGAAGAAGGACTGCCCCAATCGAAAGTAGAACAAAGGGATTCCAGGAAACCAAATGACTAGCTGAGGGAGAGATTACCATCTACATGGGCAATGCTACGAAGGTGATGGCTATTGCAGAGGGAGATGTTTATTTATCTTTTGATAGGAATACAACTTTAGTTATGAGAAATTGCCTTTATGTACCTTCATTTAGAAAGAATTTAATTTCAGTTTCTAAATTATTTTTAGATGGATATTCTATTTCTTTTAATGACAGAGTTGTTATAAAAAGGAATAGGGAGATTATCTATTCTGGTACGTTGGTTGGTAATTTGTACACTCTTGAACCAAAAGCTCCCACGATGCAAATAGAAGTAAATAACTCATCTTCTAAATCTAATAAGAGAAAATAACATTCGAAAATGAACCAAATATATCTTTGGCATCTAAGGTTAGGTCATATTAATTTGAGTAGGATTCAAAGGTTGATAGTTGATGGACCTTTGGGTTCATTAGTGGTGGAAGATTTCCCAACCTGCGAATCTTGCTTGGAAGGTAAAATAACCAAGAGGCCTTTTAAGGCCAAGGGGTATAGAGCCAAAGATGTGCTGGAATTGATTCATTCTGATTTGTGTGGTCCTATGTCTATCCAGGCTAGAGGTGGTTTTGAATATTTCGTCTCTTTTATAGATGATTATTCAAGATATGGATACATTTACTTGATGTGCCGCAAGTCTGAATGCTTTGACAGGTTCAAAGAATTCAAGGCTGATGTGGAGAAACGTCAAGGTAAAAGTATCAAGACACTACGATCTGATCGTGGTGGTGAGTACCTCTTGGGAGAGTTTAGGAATTACTTATCAGAGGCTGGGATTCAATCCCAATTGTCTGAACCTGGAACACCCCAGCAGAATGGTGTAGCAGAGCGAAGGAATATGACTCTTATGGAGATGGTTAGATCGATGATGAGTTATTTCTAAGTTACCAGATTCGTTCTGGGGGTATGCTCTGGATACGACAGTGTATATTATGAACTTGGTACCATCTAAATCAGTGCCTTCTACTCCCACAGAATAGTGGACTGGGCGAAAGCCTAGTCTGAGAGATATTCAGATTTGGGGGAGTCTAGCACATGTGATGAAGGCAGATGCTGGTAAGTTGGAACCTCGTACAGAAGTGCGCTTGTTCGTAGGCTATCCTAGAGGGACGAAAGGTGGTTTGTTCTATAGTCCTAGAGATCAAAGGGTGATCATTAGCATGAATGTCGGATTTTTAGAGGAAGACTATGTGATGAACCATGAGCCCATGAGCAAGATTGTTCTTGAGGAATTGAGAGGGGAAGTCACTACTTCAGTACCACCGATACAAGAGGATATACCACAAGTGACTGCACCGCGTGACACAGAGGATACACAGGCGATACCTCGTCGTAGTGGGAGGGTTGTTAGACAACTTGAGAGATTTATGTTCTTGGGAGAATCTTCTGATTTGGTCCCTGGTGAACATGAACCTAATCTCTGGACATATGACGAGGCAATTCAAGATAAAGATACGGTATCTTGGCAAAGTGCAATGAATTCTGATATAGAATCTATGGATTCAAATTAGGTCTGGGAGCTAGTAGAACCACTTAATGGTGTAAAAACCATTGGATGCAAGTGGATCTATAAAAGAATGAGAGGAATAGATGGGAAGGTTGAGACCTTCAAAGCAAGGCTTGTTGCGAAAGGGTATACTCAGAAAGAGGGTATCGATTATGAGGAGACCTTTTCGCCCGTAGCCATGCTTAAGTATATCCGGATTCTCTTATCTATTTATGCTCATATGGATTATGAGGTGTGGAAGATGGATGTCAAGACAGCTTTCCTTAATGGAAGTCTTGAGGAAAACATCTATATGGAGCAACCAGAGGGATTCATTGCAAAGGGCAAAGAGCATCTTGTGTGCAAGCTTAATCGGTCCATTTATGGATTGAAGCAAGCTTCGAGATCTTGGAACATCCGCTTTGATGTGGTAATCCAGTCTTATGGATTTATTCAAAGTCCGGATGAGTCTTGTGTATACAAGAGATGTGATGGAAACGTAGTAGTGTTTCTTGTACTATACGTAGATGACATTTTGCTAATTGGCAACAATGTAAAAGTATTATCAGACATAAGGGTATGGTTGTCCAAAGAGTTTGATATGAAGGACTTGGGAGAAGTGGGACACATCCTTTGGATCAAGGTTATAAGGGATCGCAGGAAAAGGATGTTGTGCTTATCTCAAGCTTCATACATAGATTCTATTTTGGCTCGTTTTAGCATGCAGAACTCCAAGAAATGATTTCTACCATTTAGGCATGGAGTACCTTTATCTAAAGAGATGTGTCCTAGAACATCTAAGGAGATAGAGGAGATGAAGGTGGTTCCTTATTCTTCGACGGTAGGAAGCCTCATGTATGCTATTTTATGTACGAGGTCGGATATCTACTTTACCGTGGGAATGGTTAGCAGATATCAGAGTAATCCACGACAGGGACATTGGACTGCAGTAAAACATATATTAAAGTACCTGAGAAGGACTAGGGATTATATGCTGGTATACCAGGCAGATCAATTACTCTATGTGGATTACACAGATTCTAACTTCCAATCATATAGGGATAAGAGTAGGTTTACCTCAAGTTTTGTGTTTACTTTGGGAGGTGGAGCCATTGTATGGAGGAGTGTCAAGCATAAATACGTGGCGGACTCCACCATAGAAGCTGAGTATGTGGCATCCTCTGAGGTATCCAAAGAAGCTATATGGCTCAGAAACTTCTTGATGGACTTGGATGTGATTCCTAGTTTTCTCATAACTATCGATATTTATTGTGATAACAGTGGTGCAGTTGCAAACTCGAAGGAACCACGAGCCCATAAGGCAAGTAAACACATAGATCGCAAGTACCACCTAATACGAGAGATCGTAAAGCGAGGAGAAGTTGTTGTTGCCAAGATTACCTCAGAGGATAACCTGACAAATTCTTTCACTAAGGCCCTTCCAACGAGAGCTTTTGATAGGCATGTGGAGGGAATGAGAATCAGATGTACGACACTTTGATGGCAGCATAGTCTTTTAGTATAAGTGGGAGATTGTTGGGATATATACTAAAAGCCTAGCCTTTGTATGAACATCTTTATTTTTGAAATAAGAATCACATGATCATTATTTGCATATTTATAGTTATTCATATTGTCTAATACTTTACATTATAGATAACATGGTGTGTGGTGTCACACAGAAGATCATGTTATCAGTTCCTTGTAGAGTCTAAGTAGAGGCTCACAACCAAGATGGTTTTGGACAAACCATTTGCATAGTTGTAGTGTAATTTGGTATTGATTTATCTTGACCATAGAATTACACTAGTATACTTTGTGTGTATTGAGCAGGACCGACTTAGAGGTGATTCAATTTATTGCTAACTACATAATTGAATAAGACCTCGAATATTATGGTGTACATGCTCTTAATCCCGATATAATAACGGACATATGTACTTAGTATTTATTTCATTGATTTACCAATGGGCGAGATTTATGGATTAAATCAATAGGCTCAGTAAGATGGAAAATAATATTATTGTTGGGATGTATACTGAAAAGTCTATCTTTTGTATGAACATCTTTGTTTTGAAATAAGAATCACATGATCATTGTTTGCATATTTATGGTTATGCATATTGTCTAATAGATTACATTGTAGATAACATGGTGTGTGGTGTCACACGGGAGATCATGTTATCGGCTCCTTGTAAAGTATAAGTAAAGGCTCACAACCGAGATGGCTTTGGACAAACCATTGGTATGGTTGTAGTGTGATTTGGTATTGGTTTATCTTGACCATAGAATCACACTAGTACACTTTGTGTGTATTGAGCAGGACCGACTTAGAGGTGATTCGATTTATTGTTGACTACATAATCGAATCGGACCTCAGATATTATATTGTACATACTTTTAATCCATATATAATAATGGACACATATACTTATTATTCATTTCTTTGATTTGCAAATGGGCAAGATTTATAGATTAAATCGATAGGCTCAGTAAGTTGGGAAATGATATTATTTATATAGTGTGTCGTTGTTTATAGGAGGAAACTGTGTCCTATATATTAGGATGATAATGTCCCCTTGAGGAGCTCATAAGGTTCATCATGTAAACCCTGCAGGTGGACTTGGTCCGGCATGATGAAAAGGTTGAGTGGTACTACTCATGGAGTTAGATGTTGATTAATTAATGGTCAGTAAATTAATTAATCGACGGACATTCAAGATCTTAAACACGTGGAGAAAAATATACAAATAATATATGAAGCCCATATTAACTTATGGGGGTTGGTGAGGTAGATCAATGATAATCCTTTAGTAGATTGGATTATCATTAATGGATCGGACTTTATGTGGGCTTGATCCATTGGGTGGCCAAGATCCAACTCCTCCTCATGGTCCCTATTTTAGCCTATTAAAACCTCATGAAGCCTAGATCCAATGGATGAAAACAAAACTCTAGAACCAATGGTAGAGATTGAATCTCTAGATCCGACGGTTGAGATTAATTCTCGAGATTCGACGGTTGAGATTAAATCCCTAGAACCAATGGTGGAGATTAAAACAAGGCTTATCCCTTACTCTATAAAAGGAGGCAAAGGGGTGGGCGGCAAATACAATTGAAGAGGGATTAGGGTTGGGCGGCAAGGAGCTTGAAGGCTAGGGTTTTGGAGTTTACTTTGGGCGGCCACAAATAAGGAATTTATTTCCTTCTTCTTCTTCTTCCATTAGGTGGCCAGCGCCCATCTCTTTCTCCTCTCCCCTTGCCGGCATCAAAATCTCCTCCTTCCCTTCTCCTTGGCCGGTGGAAACAAGCCTTAGGGTCTTCCCTTGGAGCTCTTGGCCGACATCCATCTTCTTCAACCAATCCTTCTTGGCCAGCGGCAAGCACCAACCTTGGAGCTTGGTGGTTGGTTGAAAGAAGGAGAGTTTTGTTTCTATTCTTCCTCTTGTTCGGAGAGAGCAAGGAAGGAAGATTGGTGATCAAGGAGCTTCAACTTTTGGTAGATCATCGCCCACACAACATCCAAAAGGAGGGAGGACATACGATAGAAGATCAAGAGGTATAATACTTGTCTATTTTCTTATGTAACATGTTTATAATTGTTTCTCAATTATATATGCATGATATATTCTATTTTATGGCTAATATAACTTGGAGCCCGAACATAAATACAAAAGCCAGCTATCCGTACATCGTCTATTCCGTGGCTATTCGTAGAATAGAGGTTGGTTGCTTGAACAACAAGTTTGTTCAAGTGACCACTCTAATCGAATAGCACGACGATGAAATGGTTGCTTGAGTGATCCCTTTTGTCTAGGATTAAATTTTTTTAATCCGAGGACATCGATGGGATCGCCATGAACAAACGATCGAGTTGAAGTGGAAAGCGAAGTTTCCTACCTTCAAGTGGTATCAGAGCCACGGTTTCCGATTTTGTGTGTTTAGGATTCAGTTACTTTTATGCACTTTTCATATATTATATGTGTCGGATAATAGTAGGATATGCGTAGGTTAACTCTTTGGTTGCAGGCATAGGATCCAACTATTATGGTCATATGTGTGTATGTGATTGTATGTGTGTAATTGTATACTATGATGAATCCTCGGGGTTGACGAGGCTAGTATTTAATTTTTTTTGTAAATTAGATACGGCATTGTTTAGCCACTCTTTTTATTTTAGTTTACTTTCGATCTAGATTTCATGTACACTCCCTCATGGAGTATAGGATCGATGGATGTAAATTAAAATATTTAGTCTCGGCTCTGATCTCCATATGGCTCATACATGGCGTAGGATGAGCGGACGAGATGGCGATACGACGGGAGACATATTGAAGACAAAAGCCATAATAGTTAGAAAATTTTTATTTTTCATATTTATTGCTTATTGTTTGATATGCATGTGTCGTAGGCTAGAAAATTCCTCAATTATAAATGACTAAGTGGGAGAGGGATATTTTTATAAATTCCCACGGCCTCCATTACGATTTGACATGTGATGCAAACAAACTTGCGTGTCAGCTCTAAGTGCCTTCCTCCCCATTGGATGAGTTTGTTTATGGATAACAAGGTCGAATATGGTTATAGGAAATTATTAAGGAGCATGTGTACTTCCCCATCGGAAGGCACATAACCCGAGATAATTACCTTGGTACCGAGTAATGGTGAACACTTAGATGCAAATATAAGTATTCTCCCTATCAGAGTCACTGCTTTTATTTGTAGGGCCGAAGAGGAACCAACTATTAATTTTACTTGTCAAAAGGTTAGGTTGACAAGATAGTAAAATTAATGGGTAAAACATCCTCTTACAAATGTAGAATTCGTATACGTCCACACTATCGTGGCATACGATATTCTCGGTGTTTTGAAGTGTTGGTTGATTTTAAAATTTTATTATTTGAGGAATCAATAATTTTTTGAAATCTAATGTTTTGATCTATGTGATTCTTAGGTTTTCTTTCAAAATGACTTTCAACCCACTTGTTGTGATACTGAAAGAGAATAAACTTACTGGACCCAACTATGTTGATTGGAAGAGGAATCTTGACATTGTCTTGACTGCTGAGGAATACAAATATGTACTCCTCGAAGAGTGCCCTCCTAAGCCTGTAGATGATTCTGGGGAAAAGGAGAAGGAGAGTTATAAGAAGTGGATTAAGGCCGATGAGATGGCGCAGTGTTACATTTTGGCATCTATGTCAAATGTACTGCAACATCAGCATCAAGTCATGCCCACTGCTTATGACATGATGATCAATCTCAAAGAACTTTTCGGACACCAGAATCGGGCTGCTAGGCAAGAAGCCATGAGGAACTTGATGATGACCACCATGATCGAGGGAACACCTGTGAGGGATCATGTTCTCAAGATGATGGCTCATTTAAATGAGTTCGAAGTCCTTGAAGCTGAGATCGATGGAGAAACCCAGGTCGATATCATTCTCCAATCTCTACCTAGGAGTTTTGAGCAGTTTCGCCTGAACTACAACATGAACAAGAGGTTGTATTTGTTAGCGGAGCTTCTGACAGAACTCCAGGCGACAGAGGGGCTATTTCGCCAGAGTTCTCAGGCGCATGCCATGGTTACCCAAAAGGTTTCTACTTCTAAGCTGAAAGGCAAGAAGAAGAAGAAACAAGCTGGGGCAAAGGCGGTGGGAGGAACTCAGGGAGGAGTTAAGAAGCTGAAAGGCAAGTGCTTCACTTGTAAGCAGACTGGACACTGGAAGAAGGATTGCCCCAACCGTAAGAAGAACAAAGGTATATCTTTTAGTCTAGTCGTTGAAACATGTTTAGCGGTGTTATCTACCGGCACCTGGTGTGTAGATACGGGAGCCACTGATTATGTCTGCAATACTTTGTAGGGGTTCCAGGAAACCAGACGACTGGCTGAGGGAGAGATTACCGTATACTTGGGCGATGCCACGAAGGTGGCGGCTGTTGCAGTGGGAGACGTTTATTTATCTTTTGAGAAAAATAAAGTTTTGGTTCTTAAGAATTGCCTTTATGTACCTTTATTTAGAAAGAATTTAATTTCAGTTTCTAAATTATTTATGGATGGATATTCTATTTCTTTTAATGACAGAATTGTTATAAAAATGAATAGGGAGATTATCTTTTCGGGTGCATTGATAGGAAATTTATACACACTTGAACCTAAAGCTCCCACGATGCAAATAGAAGTTAATAACTCATCTTCTAATTCCAATAAGAGAAAAGAACCTTCGAAGATGAACCAAACATATCTTTGGCATCTAAGACTTGGTCATATTTACCTAAGCAGAATTCAATGGTCGATAGCTGATGGACCTCTGGGTTCATTAGTGGTGGAAGATTTCCCAACCTGTGAATCCTGCTTGGAGGGTAAAATGACCAAGAGGCCTTTTAAGGCCAAGGGGTATAAAGACAAAGATGTGTTAGAATTGGTTCATTCTGATTTGTGTGGTCCTATTTCTATCCAGGCTAGAGGTGGTTGTGAGTATTTCGTCTCTTTTATAGATGATTATTGGAGATATGGATACATTTACTTGATGCGCCGCAAGTCTGAATGTTTTGACAAGTTCAAACAATTCAAGGCTGATGCGGAGAAACATCAAGGTAAAAGTATCAAGACACTACGATCTGATCGTGGTGGTGAGTACCTCTTGGGAGAGTTTAGGAATTACTTATCAGAGGCTGGGATTCAATCCCAATTGTCTAGACCTGGCACACCCCAGTAGAATGGTGTAGTAGAGCGAAGGAATAGAACTATTATGGAGATGGTTAGATCGATGATGAGTTATTTGTAGGGTCGATCAATGTGATTGGTCGGCTAGAGGGGGGTGAATAACCCTCTTCGTACAATGATGGAATTTGCTCGTTCTTGCATGCTTATCTACAATTGTCGTTAGCGCAGTGGAAACAATAGAAACAATAATAATACTAACAACAATACAAGCATTTGCAAACACACACGATATACGTGATTCAGAACCGAATGGTTCCTACTCCACGAGCGAGCTCATCGAGCTCTAGTTATGCGCACGACACTAACTAAACCACTCCTTCTCGACAACACATCGGAGGTGGAGAAACCTCTCACAAGCAATTACACTAAGTAATGAAATACAAGCAATACAAAGACAAATATGAAATACACGTAAAGAACACTTTACAACGCTTGCTTTGAACCCTTTGCTTGTAGCTTGCTTTGGATGGCTCTTGAAGGACTAGAATGCTGCAGCAATTCCCCTCCAATAGCTTCATTAAATTCTTGGCGAAATCCTTCCACTTGAGCTCTATTTATAACCTGCATCAAGCTATTTTCGCGCCCAGCAGTCGACTGCCAAAAGGCCCCAATCGACTACCCCTGTAGCTGTTGTCTAACAACGGTCAGATCCACATTGGATAAGTTCCAACGGATCACCTACCAGTGGACTGATGATGCCCATCAGTCGACTGGTGACCTAGTAGTCGACTGTCCAATCGGCTACAGAGCGTTCTATGCTTGCGACATTCCCATCAGTCGACTGTCATCCCTCGGCAGTCGACTGTTGTCAACTGCCAATCCATGGCAGTCGACTGCCAGCCACAAAACTACAGTCTAACATCAGTCGAACCCTAGTCGACTTGGATCAGTCGAACCAGCACCTATGCCAGTCGACTGCTGTCGAACAAAACCTCAAACACCAAGTTGTTTGAGCATCCGACCGTCGGGTAAACCCTCAAACATCAAGTTTGAGCCTCCGACACTCAGTCTTAGCCACTTGGCCAAGTCCACCTTATCCCTCATGGAGTTCCCCACCGAAGCTCTCTTCCCTCGGCCTATGTCCCTCGGATGCACCAAGCGCATGGCTTCACAATGCTATCCTTCGTGTCTCATGCCCTCGAAGTATGCTTCCCTTGGGCCTCACTCCATTCGCTCCCCGTCCGACGGTCCCTCGGATGCACCAAGCGCATGGCTTTGCAATGTCATCCTTCACCGACTCAAGGACCCCAAGCCTAGTGAAGTTACCAAGTCCTCAAGACTTCCCACATGCACCAAGCACACGGCTTCGCAATGCATTTCTCACCCAGCACCAAGCGCACGGCTTCGCAATGCTTTGGACTTTTCCACACCAAGCTCCATGCTTGGATTTTCCATGCCAACTCCATGTTGGACTTTCCCACACCAAGCTCCATGCTTGGATTTTCCATGCCAACTCCATGTTGGACTTTCCCACACCAAGCTCCATGCTTGGATTTTCCATGCTAACACCATGTTGGACTTTCCCATGACAATCCCATGTCATGAGTTTTGTCTATCATCAAAATACTATCAAGGTACTGCTCGAGTCAAACTCGAGTCAACCTGGGCCGATTGCACCAACAATCTCCCCCATTTTGATGATTGACAAAACTACCATCTCAAGTCTACCAATTCTCCCATATTAGCAATTCTCATATCCCAATGAGAATTCCAACGAACCCTAATTGGTAACTTGGTAACTTCTCCCCCTTTTTGACATTACATCAAAAAGGTCCTCCCCAAGGGTATGAATGGCTCATATCCCAATGAGATCTTACAATCTCTCCCTTGAGGGAATACATGCCTACAATCTTTCTAGTGATCCCATAGCACTTAAAGAGAAGCAACCCAATTTTCCTCCCATGAGGAAATACACATCCATCTTACCATGATGGATACCTCCCCCTAGAGGCTTGCTCCCCCTTGACCATTGCACCAACAATGTCTTTGAAGAGTCCCTAAACCAATAGGAACATTTAACCAATCAAAATTAAGGCAAAGTTCAACAATGAACTCTCATCCACCTTAAAATTGATACTCTCCCTAAACCCTTCTCCTAATCCTACTCCAATGGATTTCCACCCTTTCTAATGCTCTCCCAAGCATATACTAGGGTTAGGAGTGGTTAGGGGACCTTAACCTAGCTGAACATGGGCATAACCAACCAAGATATCAATTCGTAAATCACACGCCACCCCATCAATGACCGATCGTCTCCTGGCAATGATTGATAATCGATTTGCGTTTTCAAAGATTTTAGAAATGGATTTCTGAAATCCATAAGTAAATATACATAAGTTGATAAATCTTAAAATTTGATATGTATATTACTTATCACAATCATTATGGGTGAAAAATATTTAAAAATTATTTTACCCACTAAATTAAGAGTTTGATACAAAGTCTAAAAGTTAAGAAAAGCTTCAATAAAGAGCCCTCTTTGTATCATCCCATTCAATGGTGATAGATATCAAAAGATAGGCTTCACCAAGGTTTTTCAAAATATTTTTGAAACCTTTAATTTATTTTCCCTAAACATCTCACTTGTATCTAGATGTGTAAAACACATACAAGTCAATTAATCTAGTGAGATGTGGGTTTTGTTTTTTTAATGGTCTCATGCATATTTCTAGGCAATATTCTTTGATTCCCATCAAATTATGCCATGGTTCTTAATTCCATTTTAGTTATATGCATGATGATGATTATGGAATAAATATGATATAGATAAAAGCATATGCCAAAATCATGATGTCATGTCATGTGAAAGAAATCTAAGCATACATGACATCTAAAAATAATTCTAAACATGATCATGACATTTTTATAGATAAAAAAATGAAGATGATGTCATGACATGGCAAGTAAAATATACTAAGGTATAAAATACCTAAGTGTTAAATCCAAAATGTCATTTCTAGGAATTAACCCCATTTTGCCTTAATACCATCATTCCCCTTAGTGTGCCAAAAACCCAAAATGGCACACCAATACCTCTAAGACCTAATTGTGCCAATTTAATCATTTTTAACTTCTCAAGCACATTGGCACATCCTAATGTGTCAACTCTACTATGGTTAGGTTAACTACCCATCCACTTAGGGTTGACACACTCTAACCCATTTAGCGTGAATCGATCACGCTCTTAGGAACCCAATATCTATTGGAGCTCCTTGGGTTAACAAGGTCTCTAGGGATAACTTCCCTAGATACCTTTCTAATGACCCTTTTAGGCTTTGAAGCCTTAGTCAAATGAGTCTTTCCTAGGTCAACTCTAGAGGTGACTCCTCCTTTGACCTTCCTAGTGGCTTTCTTAGATTTTCTTAAGTCCTTAGCCACTAAGCAAACACCATGGCTAGTCTTAGGGATAGCTTCTGTATTAGCCTTGGTTTTCCTAGACCTAGAAATAGTTCCATAATAAAATGGAACATTATGATAAGTCTTCTTGGGCTTAGGTTTGTGACCCAAACCTTCCTTGCCCTTAGACCGTTCTTGCTTTCTAGGTTTTGACTTTTGGGCATTTGACCCTAGAATTGAATTTTCTATGATTCTAAGGGTTTTCTCCATTCTCTCAAGCCTTGACCTCAAGACTTGGTTCTCTAGCTCTAATTTTCCCAATTTTGAATTTTGATTATATTTTTGGGAAATGTTCTTCCTCTTGGGCATGTGTCTAGATTTCTTGGGATTAACACCCAAATTTTCTTCAATTCTCCTAATTGACTCCCTATGCAAGATTGGTCTAGTGTTATTGGTCCTAGGTTTATCCTTAGAGAAACTAAAATGCTTAGCACCTAAACAATAAACCTTATTATTTCTACTTGCATGCTTTTCATTTATAATTGAAAGAGAACTAAAATAATTTTTAGCATGCTTTTTAACTTTAGAAATAGAAGGTGCATTATTTAAATTTACCTAAGGGTTAGCTTTGGAAGCTCCCCCTACATGAGATACACCCTCTTGCCCTTTCTTCCTCCCCCAAGGGCATTGGCTTTGGTAGTGCCCCTTTTGATTGCATTTAAAGCACACAATGTGCTCTTTTCTTCTAGTTGTGGGGACTTCGGCATCCTTTGACTTTGTGTTGACTTTTGGTGCGGATGCCTTTTCCTTAGCCAATTTAGGGCATTTACTTTTGTAATGCTCTTTGTCCCTACACTCAAAGCATATTATGTGATTTTTATTTAAAATAACAACACTTGAGTTACCTAGGAAGGTGGAGGATTCTTCCTCTTGCTCTTCATTTCTCCTGGATGTAGATGCTTCTTGTTCTTGCTCCGGAATGGAAGACCTTTCCTCCCCCTCAATGCTAGAGGTGGAGGTCTCAACTAAATCATCAACATCTTCAAATGTGATGGGTGCTTCTTCCTCGACATTCTCCTCTACTTGTGCCGGTTGGGAATTTTTGTGGAATTCAACCACCTTATTCCACAAATCCTTTGCATCCCTAAAATTTCCTAGCCTAGACCAAATATGGTTAGGAATCAAATCACTAAGCAATTTAATTACCTCGAGATTTGTTTTGAAATCCTTCATTTGGTCCTTGGTCCATTTTGATTTTTCTAGTGGCTTGTTTTCTTTGTCCCTAGGCACTTCAAAACCATTTTCAATGATTAACATGAAATTGAAATCGGTTTCAAAATATACCTCCATCTGTTACTTCCACTAAGAAAAATCTCCATCGAATTTCGATTGATGGATGTTGTAGCCGGCCATCTTGTAGTGTTTGTGTTGGCGGTTAGTCCTCGACAAACGCCTTGGCTCTGATACCACTTGTAGGGTCGATCGATGCGGTTGGCCGGCTAGAGGGGGGTGAATAGCCCTCTTCGTACGATGATGGAAATTGCTCGTTCTTGCATGCTTGTCTACAATTGTCGTTAGTGCAGCGGAAACAATATAAACAATAATAATACTAACAGCAATACAAGCATACGCAAACACACACGATATACATGGTTTGGAACAGAATGGTTCCTACTCCACGGGCAAGCTCACCGAGCTCTAGTTATGTGCACGGCACTAACTAAACCACTCCTTCTCGACAACATGTCGGAGGTAGAGAAACCTCTCACAAGCAATTACACTAAGTAATGAAATATAAGCAATACAAAGACAAATACAAAATACATGTAAAGAACACTTTACAATGCTTGCTTTGAACCCTTTGCTTGTAGCTTGCTTTGGATGGCTCTTGAAGGACTGGAATGCAGCAGCAATTCCCCTCCAATAGCTTCCTTAAAGTCTTGGCAAAATCCTCCCACTTGATCTCTATTTATAACCTGCATCAAGTTGTTTTTGTGCCCAGCAGTCGACTGCCAAAAAGCCCCAGTCGACTGCCCCTGTAGTCGTTTTCTCACAACAGCCAGATCCATGTTGGATAAGTTCCAACGGATCACCTACCAGTCGACTGATGATGCCCATCAGTCGACTGGTGACCTAGTAGTCGACTGTCCAGTCGGCTACAGAGTGTTCTATGCTTGCGACATTCCCATCAGTCAACTGCCATCCCTCGGTAGTCGACTGCTATCGACATCAGTCGACTACGAATCCATGGCAGTCGACTGTCAGCCACAAAACTACAGTCTAACACCAGTCGAACCCTAGTCGACTTGGATCAGTCGAATCGACACCTATGTCAGTCGACTGCTGTCGGGCAAAACCTCAAACACCAAGTTGTTTAAGCATCCGACCGTCGGGTAAACCCTCAAACATCAAGTTTGAGCCTCCGACACTCAGTCTTAGCGACTTGGCCAAGTCCACCTTATCCCTCATGGAGTTCCCCACCGAAGCTCTCTTCCCTCGGCCTACGTCCCTTGGATGCGCCAAGCTCACAGCTTCGCAACGCCATCCTTCACGTCTAATGCCCTCAAAGTTTGCTTCCCTTGGGCCTCACTCCATTCGCTCCCCGTCCGATGGTCCCTCGGATGCACCAAGCGCATGGCTTCGCAATTCCATCCTTCACCGACTCAAGGACCCCAAGCCTAGTGAACATACCAAGTCCTCAAGACTTCCCACATGCACCAAGCGCACGGCTTCGTAATGCATTTCTCACCAAGCACCAAGCGCACGGCTTCACAATGCTTTGGACTTTAATACACCAAGCTCCATGCTTGGATTTTCCATGCCAACTCTATGTTGGACTTTCCCACACCAAGCTCCATGCTTGGATTTTCCATGCCAACACCATGTTGGACTTTCCCATGACAATCCCATGTCATGAGTTTTGTCTATCATCAAAATACTATCAAGGTACTGCTTGAGTCAAACTCGAGTCAACCTAGGCCGATTGCACCAACATTATTCTGAGTTGCCAGATTCATTCTGGGGATAAGCTCTCGATATGGCAGTGTATATTCTGAACTTGGTCCCATCTAAATCAGTGCCTTCTACTCCCACAGAATTGTGGATCGGTAAGCCTAGTCTAAGATATATTCGGATTTGGGGGAGTCCAGCACATGTGCTGAAGGCGGATGCTGGTAAGTTGGAACCTCATACAGAAGTATGCATGTTCGTTGGCTATCCTAGGGGAACGAAAGGTGGTTTGTTTTATAGTCCTAGAGATCAGAAGGTGATCATTAGCATGAACGCCAGATTTCTTGTGGAAGACTATGTGATGAACCACAAGCCCATGAGTAAGATTGTTCTGGAGGAAATAAAAGGGGAAGTCGCTTCTTCAGTACCACCGGTAAAAGAGGATATACCATAAGTCACTGCACCGCGTGTCACAGAGGATACACAGGTGATACCTCGTCGTAGTGGGAGGGTTGTTAGACAGCCTAATAGATTCATGTTCTTGGGAGAATCTGCTGATTTGGTCTCTGGAAAACATGAACCTGATCCCTGGACATATGACGAGGCAATCCAAGATAAAGATGCGGTATCTTGGCAAAGTGCAATGAATGCTGAGATTGAATCTATGGATTCAAATCAGGTCTGGGAGCTAGTAGAACCACCCAATGGTGTAAAAACCATTGGTTGCAAGTGGATCTACAAAAGAAAGAGAGGAATAGACAGGAAGGTTGAGACCTTCAAAGCGAGGCTTGTTGCGAAGGGGTATACTTAGAAAGAGGGTATCGATTATGAGGAGACCTTTTCGCCGGTGGTCATGCTTAAGTCTATCCGGATTCTCTTATGCATTGCAGCTCATATGGATTATGAGGTGTGGCAGATGGATCTCAAGATAGCTTTCCTTAATGGAAGTCTTGAGGAAAACATCTATATGAAGCAACCAGAGGGATTCATTGCGAAGGGAAAAGAGCATCTTGTATATAAGCTTTATCGGTCCATTTATAGATTAAAGCAAGCTTCAAGGTCTTGGAACATTCGCTTTGATGAGGTAATCCAGTCTTATGGATTTATTCAAAGTCCGGATGAGTCTTGTGTATACAAGAGATGTGACGGAAACGTAGTGGTATTTCTTGTACTATACGTAGTTGACATTTTGTTAATTGGAAACAATGTCAAGGTGTTATCGGATGTAAGGGTATGGTTGTCCAAACAGTTTGATATGAAGGACTTGGGAGAAGTGGGACACATCCTTGGGATCAAGGTCATAAGGGATCGCAGGAAAAGGATGTTGTGCTTATCTCAAGCTTCATATATAGACACTATTATGGATCGTTTTAGCATATAAAACTCCAAGAAAGGTTTTCTACCTTTCAGGCATGGAGTTCCTTTATCTAAGGAGATGTGTCCTAGAACATCTAAGGAGATAGAGGAGATGAAGGTGGTTCCTTATGCTTCGGTGGTAGGAAGCCTCATGTATGCGATGCTATGTACGAGACCAAATATCTGCTTTGTCGTGGGCATGGTCGTGCCAGATATCGAGTAATCCAGAGACATTGGACTGTGGTAAAGCATATCTTGAAGTACCTGAGAAGGACTAGGGATTATATACTAGTTTATCAGGCAGACCAATTACTCCCTGTGGGTTATATAGATTCCGACTTCCAATCAGACAGGGATAACAGTAAGTCTACCTCAGGTTTTGTGTTTACTTTGGGAGGTGGAGCCATTGTATGGAGGAGTGTCAAGCAGAAATGTGTTGCGGACTCCACCATGGAAGATGAGTATGTGACGGCCTCTGAGGCGGCCAAAGAAGATGTGTGGCTCAGGAACTTCCTGATGGATTTGGATGTGATTCTTAGTTTTCCCAGAACTATCACAATTTATTGTGCTAATAGTGGTGCAGTTGCAAACTCAAAGGAACCACGAGCCCATAAGGCAAGTAAACACATAGAGCGCAAGTACCACCTAATACGAGAAATCGTAAAGAGAGGATAAGTTGTTGTGGCCAAGATTGCATCGGAGGATAACCTGGCAGATCCTTTCACTAAGGCCCTTCCGGACAGAGCCTTTGATAGGCATGTGGAGGGAATGGGAATCAGATGTATGGCAGTTTGAGGACAGCATAGTCTTTTAGTATAAGTGGGAGATTGTTGGGATGTATACTGAAAAGTCTATCTTTTGTATGAACATCTTTGTTTTGAAATAAGAAACACATGATCATTGTTTGCATATTTATGGTCATGCATATTGTCTAATATATTACATTGTAGATAACATGGTGTGTGGTGTCACACGGGAGATCATGTTATCGGCTCCTTGTAAAGTATAAGTAAAGGCTCACAACCGAGATGGCTTTGGACAGACCATTGGTATGGTTGTAGTGTGATTTCGTATTGGTTTGTCTTGACCGTAGAATCACACTAGTACACTTTGTGTGTATTGAGCAGGACCGACTTAGAGGTGATTCGATTTATTGCAGACTACATAATCAAATCAGACCTCACATATTATATTGTACATACTCTTAATCCTGATATAATAACGGGCACATATACTTAGTATTCATTTCTTTGATTTACCAATGGGCGAGATTTATAGATTAAATTGATAGGCTGAGTAAGTCAGGAAATGATATTATTTATATGGTGTGTTATTGATTATAGGAGGAAACCGTGTCCTATATATTAGGATGATGATGTCCCCTTGAGGAGTTTCATAAGGTTCATCATGTAAACCCTGCAGGTGGACTTGGTCCGGCATGATGAAAAGGTTGAGTTGTACTACTCATGGAGTTAGATGTTGATTAAATAATGGTCAGTAAATTAATTAATTGACAGACATTCGAGATCTTAAACACGGAGAGAAAAATGTACAAATAGTAAATGGAGCCCATATTAACTTATGGAGGTTGGTGAGGTAGATCAATGATAATCCTTTAGTGGATTGGATTATCATTAATGGATCGGACTTTATGTGGGTTTGATCTGTTGGGGATTTGAGGCCGCTAGAGGGGGGGTGAATAGCGTAGATGACCATACGTAGATGGAAATCGTTCGCGTGCTTGTCTACAATTCGTGTTAGCTAGCGGAATAATAATAATAAAAGCAATACACCTAAATACAATCACACACGAACACGATGATATAACGTGGTTCGAACCGTCGGTTCCTTACTACCTGATCGGGCTCTAGCGAGCCCTAGCGATGACAAACACACACCACTATAAAATATCTCCGTCTCGACACAAGTCGGTGTTGTAGAAACCTCTTAAATTAAGTTTACAACAATAATATAAATACAATAAGCAAATATAATAGGAAATACAATAAGAGAAGTAAAGAACACTTTACAAAAACTCTTTAGATCGCTTGCTTGTTGATCGCTTGAATCGTGGTTGAAGACCCTGATTTGCAGCAGCAAATCGCCTCAAAAAATGTCTAAGAAATCGCTGCTAAAACCCTCATTCCGAGCTGCCTTTATAACCTGTGTCGGGCCGATTTCCGCCTATCGGGCCGATCGCCATAAGTCACGATCGACGATGCCATCGCTGTCGCGGAGACAACGGATCGATCCACGCTGGAAAAACTCCAACGGATCTCTTGGCGATCGCTAACGCCTGTAGTCGACGCCCGATCGGCCACGGAGCGTGCTTTCGACACTCGACTTGCGCGATCGCCATCCCTTAGCGATCGCTGAGCCATCGATCATCGCTCCCATGAGCAACGATGATCGCGAGCAATCCCAGCTCTAACATGGCCGTCGAACTCAAGTCGACTCACGGCAATCGAACCGGCCATAATGTCAGTCGACTGCCAACTTCAAGAATGAGGTTTCAACCCAAGTATGGTGCCCCCATACTTGCTAGACCACCCTTAGCCTAGACCTAAGCCTTCTAGCCACCTCCATCAGCCTCACGCCTCTCGGATCCCTCCAAGTCATCCATGACTTGTTCATCCATCACGCTAGCTTCCAGGTGCTTCCATCGGCTATGTCATGCTAACGGTGTCTACACCGCCAAGGCACATTGGACTTACGCCGCCAAGACTCCGCTTGGACTTTACGCCGCCAACCATTGGACTTACGCCGCCAAGACTCCCGCTTGGACTTTACGCTGCCAATATCAAACCCTTGGACTTCTCAAATGCCAAGACTCAAGCTTGGACTTTCCCTTGCCAACCCATGTTGGACTTTTCATGCCAAGACCATGCTTGGACTTTCCTTGCCAACCCATGTTGGACTTTTCCTTTGCCGACCCATGTTGGACTTTCCATTTGCCAAGACCCATGCTTGGACTTTCCCATAATCACATGGTCAACCCTAGTCAACCATCAAAGTCAATTATAACCTGGGTCAATTGTATAAACAATCTCCCCAACATATTAACCAACATCAATGTCCAACATCAATGTCAATCCATTTTTTCAAACATCAAAACATCACTCGAGTCAAACTCGAGTCTGGTCAATCGTGACCTGGGCCGATTGCACCAACAATCTCCCCCTTTTTGATGTTTGACAAAAACCAAATCAAATCATGAGTTAGAACATCGACTAAATCCCTTACCAATTATCCCAAATTGGTAAATACTCACCAAATGTTCTCCCCAAACATTCAAGTGAAAATGTAAACCAAATGTTCTCCCAACATTCTCCCTTTTGACTAACATCAAAAGGTTATCTCTCCAAGGAGGTCAATGTCTCATGTCCCAATGAGATCTTACAATCTCCCTTGATTTAAAATATCTAGGATGCCTACCATCTTCCTAGTGATAAGTTCCATATCACTCAAGAGAGGCAATCCTATTCACTCTCCCAATTTCCAAATCAGATCAAAAATCATCAATTTTCCCAATTGATGATACTTTCCCAATAACTTCTCCTTTCAAGGAGAAAAACACATCCATCATCCCAAGATGGATACCTCCCCTAAAGGCTTGCTCCTTGACCATTGCACCAACAATGTTCTTGGGAGTCCCTAAGCCAATAGGAACTCTAAACCATCGAATTAAGGTTGGAAATTCAACATTGAACTTTCCACCACCTCAAATTGATACTTTGACCTAACACCTCTCCAAATCCATATCCAATGAATTTTCACCCTTCATAATGCTTCCCAAAGCATATCCTAGGTTAGAGTGGTTAGGGACCTTACCATGGCTGAAAATGGGCTAAACAACCTTGTTAACCCGAATCAGACTGGCAATGACTCGAAGTCGATCGATTACACATACATCGCCGATCGCCACCAATGGCATCGTAGCTGAATTTTCCAAATTCATTATCGTAATTCAATTTCGTAAAATCATAACTAATTATACGTATATCGAAAAATCATGAAATTTGATACGTATAATAATTATGACCAAAACAATGGGTGAAAAATGTTTGAAAAATAATTTACCCATAAAATAGTGATTTTGATACAAAACTCAAAACCATTGAAATTTTCAATGTTTTGGCCCTATTTTGTATCAACTTCATCAATGGTGATTGCTATCAAAAGATAGACTTCACCAAGGTTTTCTAAATTTATTTTAAAATGATTTCAAAACCTTATTTTGGATCATATTCCTTGGGCTCTAAGTACATGACTTGTACACAAGCTTTCCCAATGATCCACCAATAACATTAGATGAGTTTTGGTTCAACTAGATGCAAAAACTATGCACCTTGAACTCAACTCATATCCTAGCATCTCACATGTATCTAGGGTGTATAAATACACATACATGTCAATTGGATGTGAGATGTGGGTTTTGTTCTCCCTAAACTAGGGTTTCATGCATTTTTCTAAGGCAACCCTACTTGATTCCCTTATAAATGGGACTCCAAGTCATACCATTGTCCTTAAATCAATTTCAATCAAATTATCTTAAATGCATGAGTGGATTATGGGAATAAATATGAGAGATAAAAGCATATGCCAAAATCATGATGTCATGTCATGTGAAAGAAATCTAAGCATACATGACATCTAAAAATAATTCTAAACATGATCATGACATTTTTATAGATAAAAAAATGAAGATGATGTCATGACATGGCAAGTAAAATATACTAAGGTATAAAATACCTAAGTGTTAAATCCAAAATGTCATTTCTAGGAATTAACCCCATTTTGCCTTAATACCATCATTCCCCTTAGTGTGCCAAAAACCCAAAATGGCACACCAATACCTCTAAGACCTAATTGTGCCAATTTAATCATTTTTAACTTCTCAAGCACATTGGCACATCCTAATGTGTCAACTCTACTATGGTTAGGTTAACTACCCATCCACTTAGGGTTGACACACTCTAACCCATTTAGCGTGAATCGATCACGCTCTTAGGAACCCAATATCTATTGGAGCTCCTTGGGTTAACAAGGTATTCTCTAGGGATAACTTCCCTAGATACCTTTCTAATGACCCTTTTAGGCTTTGAAGCCTTAGTCAAATGAGTCTTTCCTAGGTCAACTCTAGAGGTGACTCCTCCTTTGACCTTCCTAGTGGCTTTCTTAGATTTTCTTAAGTCCTTAGCCACTAAGCAAACACCATGGCTAGTCTTAGGGATAGCTTCTGTATTAGCCTTGGTTTTCCTAGACCTAGAAATAGTTCCATAATCAAATGGAACATTATGATAAGTCTTCTTGGGCTTAGGTTTGTGACCCAAACCTTCCTTGCCCTTAGACCATTCTTGCTTTCTAGGTTTTGACTTTTGGGCATTTGACCCTAGAATTGAATTTTCTATGATTCTAAGGGTTTTCTCCATTCTCTCAAGCCTTGACCTCAAGACTTGGTTCTCTAGCTCTAATTTTCCCAATTTTGAATTTTGATTATATTTTTGGGAAATGTTCTTCCTCTTGGGCATGTGTCTAGATTTCTTGGGATTAACACCCAAATTTTCTTCAATTCTCCTAATTGACTCCCTATGCAAGATTGGTCTAGTGTTATTGGTCCTAGGTTTATCCTTAGAGAAACTAAAATGCTTAGCACCTAAACAATAAACCTTATTACTTCTACTTGCATGCTTTTCATTTATAATTGAAAGAGAACTAAAATAATTTTTAGCATGCTTTTTAACTTTAGAAATAGAAGGTGCATTATTTAAATTTACCTAAGGGTTAGCTTTGGAAGCTCCCCCTACATGAGATACACCCTCTTGCCCTTTCTTCCTCCCCCAAGGGCATTGGCTTTGGTAGTGCCCCTTTTGATTGCATTTAAAGCACACAATGTGCTCTTTGCTTCTAGTTGTGGGGACTTCGGCATCCTTTGACTTTGTGTTGACTTTTGGTGCGGATGCCTTTTCCTTAGCCAATTTAGGGCATTTACTTTTGTAATGCTCTTTGTCCCTACACTCAAAGCATATTATGTGATTTTTATTTAAAATAACAACACTTGAGTTACCTAGGAAGGTGGAGGATTCTTCCTCTTGCTCTTCATTTCTCCTGGATGTAGATGCTTCTTGTTCTTGCTCCGGAATGGAAGACCTTTCCTCCCCCTCAACGCTAGAGGTGGAGGTCTCCACTAAATCATCAACATCTTCAAATGTGATGGGTGCTTCTTCCTCGACATTCTCCTCTACTTGTGCCGGTTGGGAATTTTTGTGGAATTCAACCACCTTATTCCACAAATCCTTTGCATCCCTAAAATTTCCTAGCCTAGACCAAATATGGTTAGGAATCAAATCACTAAGCAATTTAATTACCTCGAGATTTGTTTTGAAATCCTTCATTTGGTCCTTGGTCCATTTTGATTTTTCTAGTGGCTTGTTTTCTTTGTCCCTAGGCACTTCAAAACCATTTTCAATGATTAACATGAAATTGAAATCGGTTTCAAAATATACCTCCATCTGTTACGTCCACCAAGAAAAATCTCCATCGAATTTCGATTGATGGATGTTGTAGCCGGCCATCTTGTAGTGTTTGTGTTGGCGGTTAGTCCTCAACAAACGCCTTGGCTCTGATACCACTTGTAGGGTCGATCGATGCGGTTGGCCGGCTAGAGGGGGGTGAATAGCCCTCTTCGTACGATGATGGAATTTGCTCGTTCTTGCATGCTTGTCTACAATTGTCGTTAGTGCAGCGGAAACAATATAAACAATAATAATACTAACAGCAATACAAGCATACGCAAACACACACGATATACATGGTTTGGAACAGAATGGTTCCTACTCCACGGGCAAGCTCACCGAGCTCTAGTTATGTGCACGGCACTAACTAAACCACTCCTTCTCGACAACATGTCGGAGGTAGAGAAATCTCTCACAAGCAATTACACTAAGTAATGAAATATAAGCAATACAAAGACAAATACAAAATACATGTAAAGAACACTTTACAATGCTTGCTTTGAACCCTTTGCTTGTAGCTTGCTTTGGATGGCTCTTGAAGGACTGGAATGCAGCAGCAATTCCCCTCCAATAGCTTCCTTAAAGTCTTGGCAAAATCCTCCCACTTGATCTCTATTTATAACCTGCATCAAGTTGTTTTTGTGCCCAGCAGTCGACTGCCAAAAAGCCCCAGTCGACTGCCCCTGTAGTCGTTTTCTCACAACAGCCAGATCCATGTTGGATAAGTTCCAACGGATCACCTACCAGTCGACTGATGATGCCCATCAGTCGACTGGTGACCTAGTAGTCGACTGTCCAGTCGGCTATAGAGTGTTCTGTGCTCGCGACATTCCCATCACCAATCGCCATCCCCAGAGTCGATCGCATCGACATCACCGACCGATTTAATCCATGGCGATCCGCCACAAAACTGTAGTCTATAACCAGTCGAACCCTAGTCGACTTGGATCAGTCGAATCGGCACCTCTGCCAGTCGACTGCTGTCGGGCAAAACCTCAAACACCAAGTTGTTTGAGCATCCGACCGTCGGGTAAACCCTCAAACATCAAGTTTGAGCCTCCGACACTCAGTCTTAGCCACTTGGCCAAGTCCACCTTATCCCTCATGGAGTTCCCCACCGAAGCTCTCTTCCCTCGGCCTACGTCCCTTGGATGCGCCAAGCTCACAGCTTCGCAACGCCATCCTTCACGTCTAATGCCCTCAAAGTTTGCTTCCCTTGGGCCTCACTCCATTCGCTCCCCGTCCGATGGTCCCTCGGATGCACCAAGCGCATGGCTTCGCAATTCCATCCTTCACCGACTCAAGGACCCCAAGCCTAGTGAACATACCAAGTCCTCAAGACTTACCACATGCACCAAGCGCACGGCTTCGTAATGCATTTCTCACCAAGCACTAAGCGCACGGCTTCACAATGCTTTGGACTTTAACACACCAAGCTCCATGCTTGGATTTTCCAAGCCAACTCTATGTTGGACTTTCCCACACCAAGCTCCATGCTTGGATTTTCCATGCCAACACCATGTTGGACTTTCCCATGACAATCCCATGTCATGAGTTTTGTCTATCATCAAAATACAATCAAGGTACTGCTTGAGTCAAACTCGAGTCAACCTAGGCCGATTGCACCAACATTATTCTGAGTTGCCAGATTCATTCTGGGGATAAGCTCTCGATATGGCAGTGTATATTCTGAACTTGGTCCCATCTAAATCAGTGCCTTCTACTCCCACAGAATTGTGGACTGGGCGAAAGCCTAGTCTAAGATATATTCGGATTTGGGGGAGTCCAGCACATGTGCTGAAGGCGGATGCTGGTAAGTTGGAACCTCATACAGAAGTATGCATGTTCGTTGGCTATCCTAGGGGAACGAAAGGTGGTTTGTTTTATAGTCCTAGAGATCAGAAGGTGATCATTAGCATGAACGCCAGATTTCTTGAGGAAGACTATGTGATGAACCACAAGCCCATGAGTAAGATTGTTCTGGAGGAAATAAAAGGGGAAGTCGCTTCTTCAGTACCACCGGTAAAAGAGGATATACCATAAGTCACTGCACCGCGTGTCACAGAGGATACACAGGTGATACCTCGTCGTAGTGGGAGGGTTGTTAGACAGCCTAATAGATTCATGTTCTTGGGAGAATCTGCTGATTTGGTCTCTGGAAAACATGAACCTGATCCCTGGACATATGACGAGGCAATCCAAGATAAAGATGCGGTATCTTGGCAAAGTGCAATGAATGCTGAGATTGAATCTATGGATTCAAATCAGGTCTGGGAGCTAGTAGAACCACCCAATGGTGTAAAAACCATTGGTTGCAAGTGGATCTACAAAAGAAAGAGAGGAATAGACAGGAAGGTTGAGACCTTCAAAGCGAGGCTTGTTGCGAAGGGGTATACTTAGAAAGAGGGTATCGATTATGAGGAGACCTTTTCGCCGGTGGTCATGCTTAAGTCTATCCGGATTCTCTTATGCATTGCAGCTCATATGGATTATGAGGTGTGGCAGATGGATCTCAAGATAGCTTTCCTTAATGGAAGTCTTGAGGAAAACATCTATATGAAGCAACCAGAGGGATTCATTGCGAAGGGAAAAGAGCATCTTGTATATAAGCTTTATCGGTCCATTTATAGATTAAAGCAAGCTTCAAGGTCTTGGAACATTCGCTTTGATGAGGTAATCCAGTCTTATGGATTTATTCAAAGTTCGGATGAGTCTTGTGTATACAAGAGATGTGACGGAAACGTAGTGGTATTTCTTGTACTATACGTAGTTGACATTTTGTTAATTGGAAACAATGTCAAGGTGTTATCGGATGTAAGGGTATGGTTGTCCAAACAGTTTGATATGAAGGACTTGGGAGAAGTGGGACACATCCTTGGGATCAAGGTCATAAGGGATCGCAGGAAAAGGATGTTGTGCTTATCTCAAGCTTCATATATAGACACTATTATGGATCGTTTTAGCATGCAAAACTCCAAGAAAGGTTTTCTACCTTTCAGGCATGGAGTTCCTTTATCTAAGGAGATGTGTCCTAGAACATCTAAGGAGATAGAGGAGATGAAGGTGGTTCCTTATGCTTCGGTGGTAGGAAGCCTCATGTATGCGATGCTATGTACGAGACCAAATATCTGCTTTGTCGTGGGCATGGTCAGCAGATATCAGAGTAATCCAGGACTGGGACATTGGACTGTGGTAAAGCATATCTTGAAGTACCTGAGAAGGACTAGGGATTATATACTAGTTTATCAGGCAGACCAATTACTCCCTGTGGGTTATATAGATTCCGACTTCCAATCAGACAGGGATAACAGTAAGTCTACCTCAGGTTTTGTGTTTACTTTGGGAGGTGGAGCCATTGTATGGAGGAGTGTCAAGCAGAAATGTGTTGCGGACTCCACCATGGAAGATGAGTATGTGACGGCCTCTGAGGCGGCCAAAGAAGATGTGTGGCTCAGGAACTTCCTGATGGATTTGGATGTGATTCTTAGTTTTCCCAGAACTATCACAATTTATTGTGCTAATAGTGGTGCAGTTGCAAACTCGAAGGAACCACGAGCCCATAATGCAAGTAAACACATAGAGCGCAAGTACCACCTAATACGAGAAATCGTAAAGAGAGGATAAGTTGTTGTGGCCAAGATTGCATCGGAGGATAACCTGGCAGATCCTTTCACTAAGGCCCTTCCGGACAGAGCCTTTGATAGGCATGTGGAGGGAATGGGAATCAGATGTATGGCAGTTTGAGGACAGCATAGTCTTTTAGTATAAGTGGGAGATTGTTGGGATGTATACTGAAAAGTCTATCTTTTGTATGAACATCTTTGTTTTGAAATAAGAAACACATGATCATTGTTTGCATATTTATGGTCATGCATATTGTCTAATATATTACATTGTAGATAACATGGTGTGTGGTGTCACACGGGAGATCATGTTATCGGCTCCTTGTAAAGTATAAGTAAAGGCTCACAACCGAGATGGCTTTGGACAGACCATTGGTATGGTTGTAGTGTGATTTCGTATTGGTTTGTCTTGACCATAGAATCACACTAGTACACTTTGTGTGTATTGAGCAGGACCGACTTAGAGGTGATTCGATTTATTGCAGACTACATAATCGAATCGGACCTCAGATATTATATTGTACATACTCTTAATCCTGATATAATAACGGGCACATATACTTAGTATTCATTTCTTTGATTTACCAATGGGCGAGATTTATAGATTAAATTGATAGGCTGAGTAAGTCAGGAAATGATATTATTTATATGGTGTGTTATTGATTATAGGAGGAAACCGTGTCCTATATATTAGGATGATGATGTCCCCTTGAGGAGCTCATAAGGTTCATCATGTAAACCCTGTAGGTGGACTTGGTCCGGCATGATGAAAAAGTTGAGTGGTACTACTCATGGAGTTAGATGTTGATTAAATAATGGTCAGTAAATTAATTAATTGACAGACATTCGAGATCTTAAACACGGAGAGAAAAATGTACAAATAGTAAATGGAGCCCATATTAACTTATGGAGGTTGGTGAGGTAGATCAATGATAATCCTTTAGTGGATTGGATTATCATTAATGGATCGGACTTTATGTGGGTTTGATCTGTTGGGGATTTGAGGCCGCTAGAGGGGGGGTGAATAGCGTAGATGACCATACGTAGATGGAAATCGTTCGCGTGCTTGTCTACAATTCGTGTTAGCGCAGCGGAATAATAATAATAAAAGCAATACACGAAATACAATCACACACGAACACGATGATATAACGTGGTTCGGAACCGTAACGGTTCCTACTCCACGGATCGGGCTCAAACGAGCCCTAGCGATGCCAAACACACACCACTATCAAATAACTCCTTCTCGACTCAAGTCGAAGGTGGAGAAACCTCTTACAATAAGATTACAACAATAATCTAAATACAACAAGTAAATATAATAGGAAATACAATAAGAGAAGTAAAGAACACTTTACAAAAACTCTTTAGATCGCTTGCTTGTTGATCGCTTGAATCGTGGTTGAAGACCCTGATTTGCAGCAGCAAATCGCCTCAAAAAATGTCTAAGAAATCGCTGCTAAAACCCTCATTCCGAGCTGCCTTTATAACCTGTGTCGGGCTGGATTTCCGCCTATCAGTCGACTGCCATAAGTCACCAGTCGACTGATGCCACTGTTGTCGTGAGACAACGGATCGATCCACGCTGGAAAAACTCCAACGGATCTCTTTGGCGCGATCGCTAACGCCCGTAGTCGACCGCCGATCGGCTACGCGAGCGCTCGTATGCTCGACACTCGACTTGCGATGATCGCCATCCCTTAGCGATCATTGCGAGCCATCACCGATCGCTCCCATGAGCGATCGGATCGCCGAGCAATCCCAGCTCTAACATGGCAGTCGAACTCAAGTCGACTCACGGCAATCGAACCGGCCATAATGCCAGTCGACTGCCAACTTCAAGAATGAGGTTTCATCCCAAGTATGGTGCCCCCATACTTGCTAGACCACCCTTAGCCTAGACCTAAGCCTTCTAGCCACCTCCATCAGCCTCACGCCTCTCGGATCCCTCCAAGTCATCCATGACTTGTTCATCCATCACGCTAGCTTCCAGGTGCTTCCATCGGCTATGTCATGCTAACGGTGTCTACACCGCCAAGGCACATTGGACTTACGCCGCCAAGACTCCGCTTGGACTTTACGCCGCCAACCATTGGACTTACGCCGCCAAGACTCCCGCTTGGACTTTACGCTGCCAATATCAAACCCTTGGACTTCTCAAATGCCAAGACTCAAGCTTGGACTTTCCCTTGCCAACCCATGTTGGACTTTTCATGCCAAGACCATGCTTGGACTTTCCTTGCCAACCCATGTTGGACTTTTCCTTTGCCGACCCATGTTGGACTTTCCATTTGCCAAGACCCATGCTTGGACTTTCCCATAATCACATGGTCAACCCTAGTCAACCATCAAAGTCAATTATAACCTGGGTTGATTGTATAAACAATCTCCCCAACATATTAACCAACATCAATGTCCAACATCAATGTCAATCCATTTTTTCAAACATCAAAACATCACTCGAGTCAAACTCGAGTCTGGTCAATCGTGACCTGGGCCGATTGCACCAACAATCTCCCCCTTTTTGATGTTTGACAAAAACCAAATCAAATCATGAGTTAGAACACTGACTCAAATCCCTTACCAATTATCCCAAATTGGTAAATACTCACCAAATGTTCTCCCCCAAACATTCAAGTGAAAATGTAAACCAAATGTTCTCCCAAACATTCTCCCCCTTTTTGACTAACATCAAAAAGGTTATCTCTCCAAGGAGGTCAATGTCTCATGTCCCAATGAGATCTTACAATCTCCCCCTTGATTTAAAAATATCTAGGATGCCTACCATCTTCCTAGTGATAAGTTCCATATCACTCAAGAGAGGCAATCCTATTCACTCTCCCAATTTCCAAATTGGGTATCAAAAATCATCAATTTTCCCAATTGATGATACTTTCCCAATAACTTCTCCTTTTCAAGGAGAAAAACACATCCATCATCCCAAGATGGATACCTCCCCCTAAAGGCTTGCTCCCCCTTGACCATTGCACCAACAATGTTCTTGGGGAGTCCCTAAGCCAATAGGAACTCTAAACCATCGAAATTAAGGTTGGAAATTCAACATTGAACTTTCCACCACCTCAAATTGATACTTTGACCTAACACCTCTCCAAATCCATATCCAATGAATTTTCACCCTTCATAATGCTTCCCAAAGCATATCCTAGGGTTAGGAGTGGTTAGGGACCTTTACCATGGCTGAAAATGGGCTAAACAACCAATCGACTGGCAAATGACTCGACAAGTAATCGATTGTTATATATCATCGATCGCCACCAATGGCCGATCAGTAGCTGAATTTTCCAAATTCAATCGAATCAATTCGTAAAAATCATAACTAATTATACGTATATCGAAAAATCATGAAATTTGATACGTATAATAATTATGACCAAAACAATGGGTGAAAAATGTTTGAAAAATAATTTACCCATAAAATAGTGATTTTGATACAAAACTCAAAACCATTGAAATTTTCAATGTTTTGGCCCTATTTTGTATCAACTTCATCAATGGTGATTGCTATCAAAAGATAGACTTCACCAAGGTTTTCTAAATTTATTTTAAAATGATTTCAAAACCTTATTTTGGATCATATTCCTTGGGCTCTAAGTACATGACTTGTACACAAGCTTTCCCAATGATCCACCAATAACATTAGATGAGTTTTGGTTCAACTAGATGCAAAAACTATGCACCTTGAACTCAACTCATATCCTAGCATCTCACATGTATCAAGGGTGTATAAATACACATACATATCAATTGGATGTGAGATGTGGGTTTTGTTCTCCCTAAACTAGGGTTTCATGCATTTTTCTAAGGCAACCCTACTTGATTCCCTTATAAATGGGACTCCAAGTCATACCATTGTCCTTAAATCAATTTCAATCAAATTATCTTAAATGCATGAGTGATTATGGCATTAGAGATGATATAGATAAACACATGCTCATAATCATGATGTCATGGCATAATATGAAATCTAAAAACACATGACATTTAATCCTTAATCCTAAACATGAACATGACATATAAAATCATAGAAATAGGCATGATGTCATGACATGGCATATGACAATCAAAACATAGCATATAAAATATATAGGTATAGTAATACCAAAATTTTAATATTAATTGCCATTTGATATAGTTAGATATATTTTGTCATATTATCATTAATCTCCCTAGTGTGCCAACAACCCAAAATGACAAACTAACACTCTAAACCTAAATTGTGCCAATTTGACCATTTTATCAAGCTTCTCAAATAATATTGGCACACCCTAAAATCTTTTAGGATGATAATTCAAATCTATTTCCAAGGTATCCATAACCTTGAAAACATCCTAAAGTGCCACCTTTACCATGATTGAGTTAACTACCCATCCAATCAAGGTTGGCACACCCTAAACCCATCTAGCGTGAATCAATCACGCTCTTAGGAACCCAAAACCGATTTGAGCTCCTAGGGTTAATTAGGTATTCCTTAGGGATAACCTCCCTAGATACCTTCCTAATGACCCTCCTAGGCTTATTAGCCTTGGTCATTTGGGTCTTACCTAGGTTGACTCTAGGGGTAACTCCCCTTGCAACCTTCTTAGTGGCCACCCTAGGTTTTCTTGAAACCCTAGCCACTAGACACACCCTTTGGTCAACTCTAGGGATGACTTCCCTATTGACCTTGGTCTTCCTAGACCTAGTTAGTGTTCCATAATCTAATGGAACACTATGATAAGCTACCTTAGTCTTAGGTTTGTGACCCAAACCTTGCTTGCCCTTGGTTGACTTTTGACTCTTAGGTCCTTGGTGTTGACTTTGACTTTTGGACCTTGACTTTTGGTGTCGGTGGAGCCTTCTTAACCCGTTTAGGACACTTACTCTTGTAGTGTCCTTGCTCCCTACACTCAAAGCATATAATATGAATTTTATTATTATTTGAAATGCTCGAGTTACCTAGGTCCGTGGTAGGTGCCGGAGTTGAATTTTGAGCTTCCTCATCTTGACCGGATGTTGAAGGCACTTCTTGAGGTTGCCCCGGTGTAGATGGTCTCTCCCCCTCAATCACGGAGGTGGATGCTTCTCCCACCTCTTCTATTTTCTCTTCCGATCCGAAAGTTGACTCCTCACTTTCTTCCGATTCCTCACTTTCACTTGAGAATGAGCTCTCTTCTTCATCCTCCTTGTCTTCTTGGATTAAATGAGGTTCTTCATGGAATTTCGCCAAAATGTTCCATACCTCTTTGGCGTCTTTACAATCCACATAGTCACCTAGGCTACACAAGATGTCATTAGGTACTAAATCAAATATAAATTTGATTACCTTCTTATTTTTCTCGAATTGTCGGAGTTGCTCCTCACTCCATTTCTTCTTCTTGAGAAACCCTCCCTTTGGTCCCTTAGGATACTCAAATCCTTCCATCAAGGCGGACCATTCCTCAAGGTCTCTCATCATCAAAAACTCTTCAATTCTCGCCTTCCAAGAATTGAAACCTTCTCGTCCATAGAATGAATAAGGGACCGGTGTGTTGATGTCCCATCCTAATTGATCTTGGACTTCCATCTTTTACCCTCTAGCGTCTTGCTCCCGGTTGTTAATCCGTTGAAGAGCCACCACGCTCTGATACCACTTGTTGGGGATTTGAGGCCACTAGAGGGGGGGTGAATAGCGTAGATGACCGTACGTAGATGGAAATCGTTCGCGTGCTTGTCTACAATTCATGTTAGCGCAGCGGAATAATAATAATAAAAGCAATTCACGAAATACAATCACACACGAACACGATGATATAACGTGGTTCGGAACCGTAACGGTTCCTACTCCACGGATCGCGCTCAAACGAGCCCTAGCGATGCCAAACACACACCACTATCAAATAACTCCTTCTCGACACAAGTCGGAGGTGGAGAAATCTCTTACAATAAGATTACAACAATAATCTAAATACAACAAGCAAATATAATAGGAAATACAATAAGAGGAGTAAAGAACACTTTACAAAAACTCTTTAGATCGCTTGATTGTTGATCGCTTGAATCATGGTTGAAGACCCTGATTTGCAGCAGCAAATCGCCTCAAAAAACGTCCAAGAAATCGCTGCTAAAACCCTCATTCCGAGCCGCTTTATAACTCGTCCGATTTCCGCCTATCACCGATCGCCATAAGTCACTCACGATCGATGCCATCGTTGTCGCGGAGACAACGGATCGATCCACGCCGAAAACCTAACGGATCTCTTGGCGCCGATCGCTAACATTGGCAATCGACGCTAACGCTCGTAGTCGACGCCTACTACGGAGCGCTCGTGGCTCGACACTCGACCGGGCGATCGACATCCTTGGGGCCGATCGCCAGAGCCATCACGATCGCTCCATGAGCACGATCAGCGAGCAATCCCAGCTAACCCGGCAATAACTCAGTCGACTACGGCAATGAACCGCCATAATGCCGACCGCCAACCTCAAGAATGAGGTTTCAACCCAAGTATGGTGCCCCCATACTTGCTAGACCACCCTTAGCCTAGACCTAAGCCTTCTAGCCACCTCCATCAGCCTCACGCCTCTCGGATCCCTCCAAGTCATCCATGACTTGTTCATCCATCGCTAGCTTCCGTGTGCTTCCATCGGGCTATGTCATGCTAATCTGTCTACACCGCCAAGGCACATTGACTTACACCGCCAAGACTCGCTTGGACTTTACGCCGCCAACCATTGACTTACGCCAAGACTCCCGCTGACTTTACGCCAATATCAAACCCTTGACTTCTCAAATGCCAAGACTCAAGCTTGACTTTCCTTGCCAACCCATGTTGGACTTTTCATGCCAAGACCATGCTTGACTTTCCTTGCCAACCCATGTTGACTTTTCCTTTGCCAACCCATGTTGGACTTTCCATTTGCCAAGACCCATGCTTGGACTTTCCCATAATCACATGGTCAACCCTAGTCAACCATTAAAGTCTCCCTCCAGTCACACTCGAGTCCTGTCAATTATAACCTGGGTCGATTGTATAAACAATCTCCCCAACATATTAACCGACATTAATGTCAAACATCAATGCCAAACCACTTTGTCAAATCCCTTTGTCAAACATCAAAACATCACTCGAGTCAAACTCGAGTCTGGTCAATCGTGACCTGGGCCGATTGCACCAACAATCTCCCCCTTTTTGATGTTTGACAAAAACCAAATCAAATCATGAGTTAGAACACTGACTCAAATCCCTTACCAATTATCTCAAATTGGTAAATACTCACCAAATGTTCTCCCCCAAACATTCAAGTGAAAATGTAAACCAAATGTTCTCCCAAACATTCTCCCCCTTTTTGACTAACATCAAAAAGGTTATCTCTCCAAGGAGGTCAATGTCTCATGTCCCAATGAGATCTTACAATCTCCCCCTTGATTTAAAAATATCTAGGATGCCTACCATCTTCCTAGTGATAAGTTCCATATCACTCAAGAGAGGCAATCCTATTCACTCTCCCAATTTCCAAATTGGGTATCAAAAATCATCAATTTTCCCAATTGATGATACTTTCTCAATAACTTCTCCTTTTCAAGGAGAAAAACACATCCATCATCCCAAGATGGATACCTCCCCCTAAAGGCTTGCTCCCCCTTGACCATTGCACCAACAATGTCCTTGGGGAGTCCCTAAGCCAATAGGAACTCTAAACCATCGAAATTAATGTTGGAAATTCAACATTGAACTTTCCACCACCTCAAATTGATACTTTGACCTAACACCTCTCCAAATCCATATCCAATGAATTTTCACCCTTCATAATGCTTCCCAAAGCATATCCTAGGGTTAGGAGTGGTTAGGGACCTTTACCATGAAAATGGGCTAAACAACCTTGTTAACTCGACAAAGAATCGATCGACTCACGATATGATACCGATCCGCCACCAATGGCAATGATCGGTAGCCGAATTTTCCAAATTCACTATCGTAATCAATTTCGTAAAATCATAACTAATTATACGTATATCGAAAAATCATGAAATTTGATACGTATAATAATTATGACCAAAACAATGGGTGAAAAATGTTTGAAAAATAATTTACCCATAAAATAGTGAGTTTGATACAAAACTCAAAACCATTGAAATTTTCAATGTTTTGGCCCTATTTTGTATCAACTTCATCAATGGTGATTGCTATCAAAAGATAGACTTCACCAAGGTTTTCTAAATTTATTTTAAAATGATTTCAAAACCTTATTTTGGATCATATTCCTTGGGCTCTAAGTACATGACTTGTACACAAGCTTTCCCAATGATCCACCAATAACATTAGATGAGTTTTGGTTCAACTAGATGCAAAAACTATGCACCTTGAACTCAACTCATATCCTAGCATCTCACATGTATCTAGGGTGTATAAATACACATACATGTCAATTGGATGTGAGATGTGGGTTTTGTTCTCCCTAAACTAGGGTTTCATGCATTTTTCTAAGGCAACCCTACTTGATTCCCTTATAAATGGGACTCCAAGTCATACCATTGTCCTTAAATCAATTTCAATCAAATTATCTTAAATGCATGAGTGATTATGGCATTAGAGATGATATAGATAAACACATGCTCATAATCATGATGTCATGGCATAATATGAAATCTAAAAACACATGACATTTAATCCTTAATCCTAAACATGAACATGACATATAAAATCATAGAAATAGGCATGATGTCATGATATGGCATATGACAATCAAAACATGGCATATAAAATATATAGGTATAGTAATACCAAAATTTTAATATTAATTGCCATTTGATATAGTTAGATATATTTTGCCATATTATCATTAATCTCCCTAGTGTGCCAACAAACCAAAATGACAAACTAACACTCTAAACCTAAATTGTGCCAATTTGACCATTTTATCAAGCTTCTCAAATAATATTGGCACACCCTAAAATCTTTTAGGATGATAATTCAAATCTATTTCCAAGGTATCCATAACCTTGAAAACATCCTAAAGTGCTACCTTTACCATGATTGAGTTAACTACCCATCCAATCAAGATTGGCACACCCTAAACCCATCTAGCGTGAATCAATCACGCTCTTAGGAACCCAAAACCGATTTGAGCTCCTTTGGTTAATTAGGTATTCCTTAGGGATAACCTCCCTAGATACCTTCCTAATGACCCTCCTAGGCTTATTAGCCTTGGTCATTTGGGTCTTACCTAGGTTGACTCTAGGGGTAACTCCCCTTGCAACCTTCTTAGTGGCCACCCTAGGTTTCCTTGAAACCCTAGCCACTAGACACACCCTTTGGTCAACTCTAGGGATGACTTCCCTATTGACCTTGGTCTTCCTAGACCTAGTTAGTGTTCCATAATCTAATGGAACACTATGATAAGCTACCTTAGGCTTAGGTTTGTGACCCAAACCTTGCTTGCCCTTGGTTGACTTTTGACTCTTAGGTCCTTGGTGTTGACTTTGACTTTTGGACCTTGACTTTTGGTGTCGGTGGAGCCTTCTTAACCCGTTTAGGACACTTACTCTTGTAGTGTCCTTGCTCCCTACACTCAAAGCATATAATATGAATTTTATTATTATTTGAAATGCTCGAGTTACCTAGGTCCGTGGTAGGTGCCGGAGTTGAATTTTGAGCTTCCTCATCTTGACCGGATGTTGAAGGCACTTCTTGAGGTTGCCCCGGTGTAGATGGTCTCTCCCCCTCAATCACGGAGGTGGATGCTTCTCCCACCTCTTCTATTTTCTCTTCCGATCCGAAAGTTGACTCCTCACTTTCTTCCGATTCCTCACTTTCACTTGAGAATGAGCTCTCTTCTTCATCCTCCTTGTCTTCTTGGATTGAATGAGGTTCTTCATGGAATTTCGCCAAAATGTTCCATACCTCTTTGGCGTCTTTACAATCCACATAGTCACCTAGGCTACACAAGATGTCATTAGGTACTAAATCAAATATAAATTTGATTACCTTCTGATTTTTCTCGAATTTCTGGAGGTGCTCCTCACTCCATTTCTTATTCTTGAGAAACCCTCCCCTTGGTCCCTTAGGATACTCAAATCCTTCCATCAAGGCGGACCATTCCTCAAGGTCTCTCATTATCAAAACTCTTCAATTCTCGCCTTCCAAGAATTGAAACCTTCTCGCCCATAGAATGAATAAGGGACCGTGTGTTGATGTCCCATCCTAATTGATCTTGACTTCCATCTTTACCCTCTAGCGTCTTGCTCCCGGTTGTTAATCCGTTGAAGAGCCACTGTGCTCGATACCACTTGTTGGGGATTTGAGGCCGCTAGAGGGGGTGAATAGCGAGATGACCGTGACGTAGATGGAAATCGTCACGTGCTTGTCTACAATTCGTGTTAGCGCGGAAATAATAATAATAAAAGCAATACACGAAATACAATCACACACGAACACGATGATATAACGTGGTTCGAATCGAACGGTTCCTACTTCCACTGGATCGGGCTCAAACGAGCCCTAGCGATGCCAAACACACACCACTATCAAATAACTCCTTCTCGACACAAGTCGGAGGTGGAGAAACCTCTACAATAAGATTACAATAATAATCTAAATACAACAAGCAAATATAATAGGAAATACAATAAGAGAAGTAAAGAACACTTTACAAAAACTCTTTAGATCGCTTGCTTGTTGATCGCTTGAATCGTGGTTGAAGACCCTGATTTGCAGCAGCAAATCGCCTCAAAAACGTCCAAGAAATCGCTGCTAAAACCCTCATTCCGAGCTGCCTTTATAACCTGCGCTGGCCGGATTTCCGCTATCACCGACGCCATAAGTCACCCGATCGATGCCATCGTTGTCGTGAGACAACGGATCGATCCACGCTGGAAAAACTCCAACGAATCTCTGGGCAATCGACTGCCAACATTAGCCGATCGCTAACGCCTGTAGTCGATCGCCTACGGCCACGGAGCGCTGTGCTCGACACGACCGGCGCGATCGCCATCCTTGGCCGATCGCTGAGAGCTATCACCGATCGCCCCATGAGCTGACCGCCAGAGCAATCCGGCTCTAACCTGGCAAATAACTGTCGACTCACGGCAGTCGAACCGGCCATAATGCCAGTCGACTGCCAACCTCAAGAATGAGGTTTCAACCCAAGTATGGTGCCCCCATACTTGCTAGACCACCCTTAGCCTAGACCTAAGCCTTCTAGCCACCTCCATCAGCCTCACGCCTCTCGGATCCCTCCAAGTCATCCATGACTTGTTCATCCATCGCGCTAGCTTCCAGGTGCTTCCATCGGCTATGTCATGCTAACGGTGTCTACACCGCCAAGGCACATTGGACTTACGCCGCCAAGACTCCGCTTGGACTTTACGCCGCCAACCATTGGACTTACGCTGCCAAGACTCCCGCTTGGACTTTACGCTGCCAATATCAAACCCTTGGACTTCTCAAATGCCAAGACTCAAGCTTGGACTTTCCCTTGCCAACCCATGTTGGACTTTTCATGCCAAGACCATGCTTGGACTTTCCTTGCCAACCCATGTTGGACTTTTCCTTTGCCAACCCATGTTGGACTTTCCATTTGCCAAGACCCATGCTTGGACTTTCCCATAATCACATGGTCAACCCTAGTCAACCATCAAAGTCATTTATAACCTGGGTCGATTGTATAAACAATCTCCCCAACATATTAACCGACATCAATGTCCAACATCAATGTCAATCCATTTTGTCAAATCCCTTTGTCAAACATCAAAACATCACTCGAGTCAAACTCGAGTCTGGTCAATCGTGACCTGGGCCGATTGCACCAACATGATCCATTGGGTGGCCAAGATCCAACTCCTCCTCACGGTCCCTATTGTAGCCTATTAAAACCTCATGAAGCCTAGATCCAATGGATGAAAACAAAACTGTAGAACCAATGGTAGAGATTGAATCTCTAGATCCGATAGTTGAGATTAATTCTCGAGATCCGACGGTTGAGATTAAATCCCTCGAACCAATGGTAGAGATTAAAACAAGGCTTATCCCTAACTCTAAAAAGGAGGCAAAGGGGTGGGTGGCAAACACAATTGAAGAGGGATTAGGGTTGGGCGGCAAGGAGCTTGAAGGCTAGTGTTTTGGAGTTTGTTTGGGAGGCCACAAATAAGGAATTTATTTCCTTCTTCTTCTTCTTCCATTAGGTGACCGGCGCCCATCTCTTTCTCCTCTCCCCTTGCTGGCGTCAAAACCTCCTCCTTCCCTTCTCCTTGGCCAATGGAAACAAGGCTTAGGGTCTTCCCTTGGAGCTCTTGGCTGGCATCCATCTTCTTCACCCTATCCTTCTTGGCCGGAGGCAAGCACCAACCTTGGAGCTTGGTGGTTAGTTGAAAGAAGGAGAGTTTTGTTTCTATTCTTCCTCTTGTTCGGAGAGAGCAAGGAAGGAAGATTAGTGATCTAGGAGCTTCAACTTTTGGTAGATCGTCGCCCACACGACATCCAAAAGGAGGGAGGACATACGATAGAAGATCGAGAGGTATAATACTTGTCTATTTTCTTATGTAACATGTTTATAATTGTTTCTCAATTATATATGCATGATATATTCTATTTTGTGGCTAATATAACTTAGACCCCGAACATAAACACAAAAGTTCGCGGTTCATACATCGTCTATTCTGTGGCTATTCGTAGAATAGAGGTTGGTTCTTAAACAACAAGTTTGTTCAAGTGACCACTCTAATCGAATAGCACAATGATGAAACGGTTGCTTGGGTGATCCCTTTTGTCTAGGATTAAATTTTTTAATCCAGGGATATCGATGGGATCGCCATGAACAAGCGATCGAGTTGAAGTGGGAAGCAAAGTTTTCTACCTTCAATTATTTACATGGTATGTCATTAATTATAGGAGGAAACCGTGTCCTATGTATTAGGATTATGATGTCCCCTTGAGGAGCTCATAAGGATCATCATGTAAACCCTGTAGGTGGTCTTGGTCCGACATGATGATAAGGTTGAGTGGTACTACTCATGGAGTTATATGTTGAGTAATTAATTATCAATAAATTAATTAATTAATGGGCATTCGATATCTTAAACTCGGGGAGACATTTGTACAATTAATATATGGAGCCCATATTTATTTATGGGGTTTGGTGAGGTATATCAATGATAATCCTCTAGTGGAATGGATTATCATTAATAGATCGAATTTTATGTGGGTCGGATCCATTAGGTGGCCAAGATCCAACTCCTCCTCATGGTCCCTTTTGTATCCTATTAAAACCCTCATGAAGCCTAGATCCAACAGACACGATTAAAAGGGAGGCTTGGGCGAAATCTATAAATATGCCTCCAAGGCTTGGGCTGCAAAGGGATTAAAGAGATTTTAGGGTTAGGGTTTGGAGTTGGCTTTGGCTTGGGGGGCAAGGGTGTGCTAGTGTTTGTTTCCTAGGGTCGGTGACACAAGGAAGTTGAGGTGTTCCTTCTCCTTTTCTTCATTGTCAGTGCCACCCTCTCTCCCTCTCCTTTGGCCGATGGTGCCACCCTCTTCCCCTCTTCTTTGGCCGACGGCAAGAGTTAGATTTTCTTCCCTTGGAGCTCTTGGTCGGCGCCCACACACTCTCCCTCTCCTTAGGGCTAGCGGACATCAACCTTGGTGGTTGGTGGTTGGCGCAAGAAAGGAGAAGAAAGGGTCTTTGTGTAGGGATGTATACTGAAAAGTCTATCTTTTATATGAACATCTTTATTTTGGAATAAGAATCACATGATCATTGTTTGCATATTTTTATGGTTATGCAATATTGTCTAATACTTTACATTGTAGATAACATGGTGTGTGGTGTCACACAGGAGATCATGTTATCGACCCCTTGAAAAGTATAAGTAAAGGCTCACAACCGAGATGGCTTTGGACAAACCATCGAAATGGTTGTAGTGTGATTTGGTATTGGTTTGTCTTGACCATAGAATCACACTAGTGCACTTTGTGTGTATTGAGCAGGATCGACTTAGAGGTGATTCGATTTATTGCTGACTACATAATCGAATCAGACCTCAGATATTATTTAGTACATGCTCTTAATCCCAATATAATAACGGGCACATATACTTAGTACTCATCTCTTTGATTTACCAATGGGCGAGATTTATAGATTAAATCGATAGGCTCGGTAAGTACGGAGATGATATTATTTATATGGTGTGTCGTTGATTATAGGAGGAAATCATGTCCTATATATTAGGATGATGATGTCCCCTTGAGGGCTCATAAGGTTCATCATGTAAACCCTACAGGTGGACTTGGTCCGGCATGATGAAAAGGTTGAGTGGTACTACTCAAGGAGTTAGATGTTGATTAATTAATGGTCAGTAAATTAATTAATCGACAGACATTCGAGATCTTAAACACGGGGAGAAAATGTACAAATAATATATGGATCCCATATTATCATATGGGGGTTGGTGAGGTAGATCAATGATGAACCTTTAGTGGATTGGATCATCATTAGTGGATCGGACTTTATGTGGGCTTGATCCATGGGTGGCCAAAACCCAACTCCTCCTCATGGTCCCTAATGTAGCCTATTAACACCTCATGATGCTTAGATCCAATGGATAGAAACAAAAGTCTAAGATCCATTGGTAGAGATTAAATCTCTAAGATCCGACAGTTGAGATTAAATTTCTAGATCCGACGGTTGAGATTAAATCCCTAGAACCAATGGATGAGATTAATTCATGACTTATCCCTAACTCTATAAAAGGATGGCATGGGAGTTGGCGTGAACTACATTGAAGGAGAGCTAGGGTTTGGGCGGCAAGAAGGAATCCTAGTTGAGATAGGATTAGGTTTAGGGTTTGGAGGCTAGTGCGGCACCAAATAAGGAAGGTGATTGTTTCTTCTTCCTCTTCTTTTGGCCGGTGTCCATCTTCTTTCCAGCCCCTTTCCAGACCTTGGCCGGTACCCAAAAGCTCCCTTCTCCTTCTCCTTAGGTGGTGGAACAAGATATAGGGCTTCCCTTGGTGTCTTGATTGTTTTCCATCATCTTCTCCACCTTCTAGTCGGCCGGTGGTAAGGAGATTGTAAGTTCCTTGTTGGTTGGTTTTAGGGAGGAGGAAAAGCTTGTTTCTACTCTTCCTCTTTCTTTGTAAGAGCAAGGAAGGAAGATTTACGATCTAGGAGCTTCCACTTTTGGTAGATCGGCACCCACACGACGTCCAAAAGGAGGAATGTCATACATTAGAAGATCGAGAGGTATACCTATTCTACTTTCTTCTTTTGTTTGTTGCTTGTTTTTGTTTTTCAATTATAAGCATGTTATAAATCTGTAAATGGCTAAATAATACTTGGATCCCAAGCATAAACACAAAAACCGGTGATCCGGACATCATCTATTCCGCGGCTACTCGTAGAATAGAGGATGGTCGCTTGAACAACTAGTTTGTTCAAGTGACCTCTCTAAACGAATAGCATGATGATGACTTGGTGGTTTTTGCAATCCCTTTTGTATAGGATTAAATTTTTTTAATCTGGGGACATCAAAGGGATCGCCATGGATAAGCTACCGAGGTGAAGTGGGAAGCAAAGTTTCTCCTCACGGACTCGATATGCAAAACCCTTCAACTGGTATCAGAGCAAAGGTTTTCGGTTTTGTGTGTTTAGGATTCAGTTAATTTTTATACACTTTTTCATATATTATATGTGTCGAATAATAGTAGGATATGCGTAGTTTAACTCTTTGGTTGCAGGCATAAGATCCGACTATTATGGTCATATGTGTGTATGTGATTGTATGTGTGTAAATATTTATTTTGTTGAATCCTCGGGGTTGACGAGGCTAGTATTTAGTTTTTGTAAATTAAATACGGCATTGTTTAGCCACTCTTAATTTTATTTTACTTTCGATCTAGATTTCATGTACACTCCCTCGTGGAGTATATGATCGATGGATGTAAATTAAAATAGGTTTTAGTCTCGACGCGGATCTCCGGATGGCTCGTACATGGCGTAGGAGGAGCGGACAAAATGGCGATGCGACGGGAGTCATATTGAAGACAAAAGCCATAATAGTTGGAAAATAATTTATTTTTCATATTTATTGCTTTTTGTTTGATATGCATGTCGTAGGCTAGGAAAATTCCTCAATTTCAAATTACTAAGTGGGAGAAGGAATTTTTTTTAAAATTCTCACGGCCTCCATTACGATTTGACATGTGATGCAAACAAACTTGCGCGTCGGCTCTGAGTGCCTTCCTCCCCATCGGATGGGTTTGTTTGCGGATCACAAGGTCGAATATGGTTATAGGAAATTATTAAGGAGCGTGTGTACTTGCCCATCATAAGGCACATAACCCGAGATAATTACTTGGTACCGAGTAATGGTGAACACTTAGATACAAATATAAATATCCTCCCCATCGGAGTCACTGCTTTTATTTGTAGGGCCAAAGAGGAACCAACTATTAATTTTACTTGTCAAGAAGTTAGGTTGACAAGATAGTAAAATTAATGGGTAAAATCTCCTCTTACAAATGTAGAATTCATATACGTCCACACTATCGTGGCATATAATATTCTCGGTGTTTTGAGGTGTTGGTTGATTTTAAAATTTTATTGTTTGAGGAATCAATAATTTTTTGAAATCTAATGTTTTGATTTATGTGATTCTTAGGTTTTCTTTCAAAATGACTTTCAACCCACTTACTGTGATACTGAAAGAGAACAAACTTACTGGACCCAACTATGTAGATTGGAAGAGGAATCTAGACATTTTCTTGACTGCTGAGGAATACAAATATGTACTCCTCGAAGAGTGCCCTCCCAAGCCTGCAGATAATTCTAGGGAGAAAGAGAGAGAGAGCTATAAGAAGTGGATCAAGGCCGATGAGATGGCGCGGTGTTATATTTTGGCATCTATGTCAAATGTACTGCAACATCAGCATCAAGCAATGTCCACTGCTTATGATATGATGCTCAATCTCAAGGAGCTTTTCGGACACCAGAATCGGGCTGCGAGGCAAGAGGTCATGAGAAACTTGATGACGACCACCATGGTCGAGGGAACACCCGTGAGGGATCATGTTCCCAAGATGATGGCTCATTTGAATGAGCTGGAGGTCCTAGGAGCTGAGATCGATGGGGAAACCCAGGTCGATATCATACTCCAGTCTCTACCTAGGAGTTTTGAGAAGTTTCGCCTCAACTACAACATGAACAAGAGGTTGTATTCGTTGGCGGAACATCTGACGGAACTCCAGGCGACAGAGGGATTATTTCGTCAGAGTGCTCAGGTGCATGCCGTGGTGACCCAGAAGGTTTCTACTTCTAAGCCGAAAGGCAAGAAGAAGAAGAAGCAAACCGGGGCGAAGGCAGTGGGAGGTATCAGGGAGGAGTGAAGAAGCCGAAAGGCAAGTACTTCACTTGTAAGCAGACTGGACACTGGAAGAAGGACTGCCCCAACCGCAAGAACAAAGGTATATCTTTTGGTCTAGTCGTTGAAACATGTTTAGCGGTGTTATCTATCGGCACCTGGTGTGTAGATACGGGAGCCACTGATCATGTCTGCAATACTTTGCAGGGGTTCCAGGAAACCAGACGACTTGCTGAGGGGGAGATTACCGTGTACTTGGGCGATGCCACAAAGGTGGCGGCTGTTGCAGTGGGAGATGTTCATTTATCTTTTGAGAAAAATAAACTTTTGGTTCTTAAGAATTGCCTTTATGTACCCTTATTTAGAAAGAATTTAATTTCGGTTTCTAAATTGTTTATGGATGGATATTCTATTTCTTTTAATGATAAAGTTGTTATAAGAAAGAATAGGGACATTATATGTTCGGGTGCATTGATAGGAAATTTGTATACACTTGAACCAAAACCTCCTGCGATGCAAATTGAAGTTAATAACTCATCTTCTAATTCCAATAAGAGAAAAGAACCTTCGAAGATGAACCAAACATATCTTTGGCATCTTAGGCTTGGTCACATTAACCTAAGCAGTATTCAAAGGTTGATAGCTGATGGACCTTTGGGTTCATTAGTGGTGGAGGATCTCCCAACCTGTGAATCTTGCTTGGAGGGTAAGATGACCAAGAGGCCTTTTAAGGCCAAGGGGTATAGAGCCAAAGATGTGTTAGAATTGGTTCATTCTGATTTGTGTGGTCCTATGTCTATCCAGGCTAGAGGTGATTTTGAGTATTTCGTCTCTTTTATAGACGATTACTCAAGATATGAATACATTTACCTGATGCGCCGCAAGTCTGAATGCTTTGACAAGTTCAAAGAATTCAAGGCTGATGTGGAGAAATGTCAAGGTAAAAGTATCAAGACACTATGATCTAATCATGGTGGTGAGTACCTCTTGGGAGAGTTTAGGAACTACTTATCAGAGGCTGGGATTCAATCCCAATTGACTGCACCTGGCACACCCCAGCAGAACGGTGTAGCAAAGCGAAGGAATAGCACTCTTATGAAGATGGTTAGATCGATGATGAGTTATTCTGACTTGCCAGATTTGTTCTCGGGATATGCTCTAGATACGACGGTTTGCATTCTGAACTTGGTACCATCTAAATCAATGCCTTATACTCCCACAGAGTTGTGGACTGATCGAAAGTCTAGTCTAAGACATATTCAGATATGGGGGAGTCCAACACATGTGTTGAAGGCAGATGCTGGTAAGTTGGAACCTCGTACAGAAGTACACATGTTCGTTGGCTATCCCAGGGGAACGAAGGGTGGATTATTTTATAGTCCAAGAGATCAGAGGGTGATCGTTAGCACGAATGCCAGATTTCTAGAGGAAGACTATGTGATGAGCCACAAGCCCAAGAGTAAAATTATTTTGGAGGAGTTAAAAGGGGAAGTCACTTCTTTAGTACCACCGGTACAAGAGGATATACCATATGTCACTGCACCGTGTGTCACAGAGGATACACAGGTGATACCTCGTCGTAGTGGGAGGGTTGTGAGAAAGCCTGATAGATTCATGTTCTTGGGAGAATCTTCTGATTTGGTCCCTGGCGAACATGAACCTAATCCCTGGACATATGACGAGACAATCCAAGATAAAGATGCAGTATCTTGGCAAAGTGCAATGAATGATGAGATTGAATCTATGGATTCAAATCAGGTCTGGGAGCTAGTAGAACCACCCGATGGTGTAAAAACCATTGGATGCAAGTGATCTACAAGAGAAAGAGAGGAATAGATGGAAAGGTTGAGACCTTCAAAGCGAGGCTTGTTGCGAAGGGGTATACTCAGAAAGAGGGTATCGATTATGAGGAGACTTTTCACCGGTAGCGATGCTTAAGTCTATCCGGATTCTCCTATGCATAGCAGCTCATATGGATTATGAGGTGTGGCAGATGGATGTCAAGACAACTTTCCTTAATGAAAGTCTTGAGGAAAACATCTACATGAAGCAACCAGAGGGATTCATTGCTAAGGGGAAAGAACATCTTGTATGTAAGCTTAATCGGTCCATTTATGGATTGAAGCAAGCTTCGAAGTCTTGGAACATCCACTTTGATGAGGTGATCCAGTCTTGTGGATTTATTCAAAGTCCGGATGAGTCTTGTGTATACAAGAGATGTGACGGAAACATAGTGGTATTTCTTGTACTATACGTAGATGACATTTTGTTGATTGGCAACAATATCAAGGTGTTATCGGACGTAAGGGTATGGTTGTCCAAACAGTTTGATATGAAGGACTTGGAATAAGTGGGACACATCCTTGGGATCAAGGTTATAAGGGATCGCAAAAAAAGGATGTTGTGCTTATCCCAAGCTTCATACATAGACACGATTATGGAGCGTTTTAGCATGCAGAACTCCAAGAAGGGTTTTCTACCTTTCAGGCATGGAGTTCCTTTATCTAAGGAGATGTGTCCAAGATCATCTGAGGAGATAGAGGAGATGAAGGCGGTTCCTTATGCTTCGGCAGTAGGAAGCCTCATGTATGTGATGCTCTGTACGAGACCAGATATCTGCTTTACCGTGGGCATGGTAAACAGATATCAGAGTAATCCAGGACAGGGACATTGGACTGTGGTAAAGCATATATTAAAGTACCTGAGAAGGACTAGGGAATATATGTTGGTTTATCGGGCAGACCAATTACTCCCTGTGGGTTACACGGATTCTGACTTCCAATCTGATAGGGATAACAGTAAGTCTACCTCAGGTTTTATGTTTACTTTGGGAGGTGGAGCCATTGTATGGAGGAGTGTCAAGCAGAAGTGTGTGGCGGACTCCACCATGGAAGTTGAGTATGTGGCGGCCTCTGAGGCGGCCAAAGAAGTTGTATGACTCAGAAACTTCCTGATGGACTTGGATGTGATTCCTGGTTTACCCAGAACTATCACAATTTATTGTGATAATAGTGGTGCAGTTGCAAACTCGAAGGAACCACGAGCCCATAAGGCTAGTAAACACATAGAGCGCAAGTACCACCTGATACGAGAAATCGTAAAGAGAGGAGAAGTTGTTGTGGCCAAGATTGCATCGGAGGATAACCTGGCAGATCCTTTCACTAAGGCCCTTCCGACGAGAGCTTTTGATAGGCATGTGGAGGGAATGGGGATCATATGTATGGCACTTTGAGGACAGCATAGTCTTTTAGTATAAGTAGGAGATTGTAGGGATGTATACTGAAAAGTCTATCTTTTGTATGAACATCTTTATTTTGGAATAAGAATCACATGATCATTGTTTGCATATTTTTATTGTTATGCAATATTATCTAATACTTTACATTGTAGATAACATGGTGTGTGGTGTCACACAGGAGATCATGTTATCGGCCCCTTGAAAAGTATAAGTAAAGGCTCACAACCGAGATGGCTTTGGACAAACCATCGGAATGGTTGTAGTGTGATTTGGTATTAGTTTGTCTTGACCATAGAATCACACTAGTGCACTTTGTGTGTATTGAGCAGGACCGACTTAGAGGTGATTCGATTTATTGCTGACTACATAATCATCGGACCTCATATATTATTTAGTACATGCTCTTAATCCCAATATAATAACGGACACATATACTTAGTACTCATCGCTTTGATTTACCAATGGGCGAGATTTATAGATTAAATAGATAGGCTCGGTAAGTTGGGAGATGATATTATTTATATGGTGTGCCATTGATTATGGGAGGAAACTGTTGGTGCAGTAGGCACCTAAGTCGAACCTAAGTTTTGATTATAGCAAACGATATAAAGTTAAGCATATATTGTTATCTCATGAGCTAAATCAAGTGTGCAGAAAAGTCTCAACGCTGGAGCTGAAGGCTAGCGACACTCGGAGGAAGCCGCGGTGGTCGGGCGACACTCAAGAGACTTCGGAGGGAGCCGAAGGAATTGAGTGGAAGGCCGAAAGCAAAAGCAACATGTAAGTACTGAGGTAAGCTCGTGTGTGCGAGCGTAAGTAAGGTCGTATCCTCTTTACGGGGATGATCTTAAGCGTAGATCCGACCAAAGACTTCTTATAGATGGTCTAGGTCGAGATCGGATGGTCGACGACCATCGAAATTATGTTTTTGTTGAGCTAACCTTGCCTTGCAGCTAGCATCGGATCATTGCCACGCTTGGAGGACTCGATCCGTCAAACAAACATGATCGCGCAGGTCGTGATCGATCGATGTTTGCCATCGGATCGGCCCGATGATGGCTGCATCGAGAGTTATCACCATTTTTCAAGGGGTTTTGTGTCCATTTGTGATTGGCTAAAGACCCATTCGATGAGGGGCTCAAAGGCTATAAAAGGAGGGTCAAACCTAGGGTTTTTCATCAATTCAAAAGCTTCCAAGTGCTTCCGATATGCTCCGACTCTCCGCCATCCCTACAAACGGCGGCACTAGACGATTCAACCTCCAACCTTTAAAGTCGTCGGTAACGAAAGTTCTAAATTGTATTTCAGTTTATTCCTTTTAGTAAAGCTTTCATTATAACGAGGAGAGGGGGAGTGTCCTTCTACCTCGGGCTTTTTGTATCCGTCTAACTCCTACCTCCAACGAGGAGTTCTTTAGTAGTTTGCCCTCCGTACGTGGTCAAGGACCACTAGGGCCTTGGAGTAGTAGCCTTCGGCTACGAACCAAGTAAATCTCTTGTGTCTATTGTCTCCTTTACTTTTTGTTTTGTTTATCTTTCCGCTGCATATAAGTTTTTTTTTAAAAACGAATTCGTACTAAAAAGTTTCTATCGCTATTCACCCCCCCCTCTAGCGATCCGATCGATCCAACAATTGGTATCAGAGCCGGGGGTTGCTAAGATTTGGTGAAACCACCAATCTAGCCTTTTTACAGATTTATTTTTCTTTTAATTCTGTTTTTTTATTTATTTCGCTTTGTTAAGTTTTTCTCCCGCACTACTAATCCAAGACGCGAGTCTTGGTACTTGTTTTCGTGTTTTTGTCATTGTTAGTTTCTTCGTCTCCGTCTATTTGTGTCTTTTGTTCTAATGGCCCATCTCGAGGGTTTTAGCACCCTCCGACCTCCGTTTTACAACGGAGATGACTTCCGTTATTGGAAGGGTCGGATGGAATGCTTTCTCAAAATCCAAATCGATATGTGGATCATAATCCAAATGGGTTTCACACTTCCGACTAATGAAGTGGGTGACTCCTTGGATTATGATCAATGGACCATTGCGACAAAACGACAAGTCGAAGCCAACACCAAGGCAACACAAATCCTCCAATGCGGCCTATCCAAGGAGGAGCTAAATCACGTCGGCCCCTTCATAAGCGCAAAAGATCTTTGGACGAAACTAGTGGAGCTACACGAAGGGACCGATGAAGCCAAGGTATGTAAGCGTGATCTTCTTTTCAATAAACTATATAACCTAAAAATGCAGGAACACGAGTCGCGACCCAACTTCACGCCGAGTCGGGACATAGTCAACAACCTACATGATCGGGCAAGGTCAAAACGCGACCTTATAAGGTATGTTCTAAACTCTTTTCGAGGACTACCTTGTGGGCATCCATGGTCGATGCCTACAAGGTCTCCAAGGATCTTTCTAAAATTAGGTTAGATGAACTCTTTTCGATTTTGAATTACATGAGCGTCCAACTCGGAACCAGAGGGTATAGCCTTGTTTGCGAGGATCGAAAGAAGAAGAAAATCGCAAGCAAGCCACCACCAACCGAGGAGAGGAAGGCGAGTCAGAAGAAGAAGTTGACCGAGTTGGTATGAACCTAGCTCGAAGGATAGCCAAGGGACGAAAGCGAACCACAACTCGACCCAACCAAGGTAAGCCTAAAAGTTATAATATTAGGTGTTATGAGTGTAACAAGTTTGAACATATCAAGTCCGAGTGCCCCAAGCTCAACCACCGAGCACCTAAGCACAAGAAGGCCCTCAACGCGACATGGGAAGAAGCGTCATCCAAAGAAGACGAAGACCACGTCTTCATGGCGAAATCGATTGAGTCAGACACGGAGACTGAACCTAAACTTGAGTCGAAACCTGAGGATGACTCGGACTACGAAGCTACCTTCAAGTCAAGCCACGGATACGCATCCGGTTCAAAAGATACCCTTAAAGTAAGTCGAACTTTATTTAATACTTTACATAATACGGTTAGGTTTTTGTCTAGGAAGTTAGCTAAGTCCGAGTCCAAGGTCGAGACCCTTGTTGAGGAGGTTAAACTCCTCAAACACGAGGTCTCCCTAACCTCTTCGACTAGTCGAGTTCAAGAGAAGGATTCAACTCGAGTTGAAAAGCTCGAAGTTGAGAACTCTCTCTTGAAAAATCAAGTCGAAGATCTTAGGAACACGTTGGAAAGGTTCACTTCGGGATCCAAAGGACTTGACCTCCTACTTGGATCTCAAAGGGCCGTGTACAACAAGGCTGGACTAGGGTTTAACTCAAACACGACTAATAGGTCGTATATGTCGATTGTAAGTCGACATAGGAAACATGTCCAAGCATGGGTCCCTAAGAACCTTTTGATTTTAACTCTAGGATCCAACCCGTACTGGATTCCCAAGGACCAAATCCACTATGTGGATAGACCGAACCGATTCAACGGTCTAGGGGGAGCCAGTACAAAACATGTTTGTGCTTTAACTTAGAAATTGCATGCTTTAACTTAGAAAGTTTGTGCTTTAACTTAGAAATTGCATGTTTTAACTTAGAAAGTGTGTGCTTTAACTTAGAAATTGCATGCTTTAACTTAGAAAATTTGTGCTTTAAAACTTGTGAACTCACTTAGAACACGAACATAACCAACTAAAATTCTTCGAAAAGATTGAGCCTCGGGGAGCCTCTTTTCAAAAACATAACCAACTAAAATTCTTCGAAAAGATTGAGCCTCGGGGAGCCTCTTTTCAAAAATAACCAGTTAGACTAGGAGATAGTCTTAGGTGAGTCAAGTCATCTTTTTCTTGAAAAAGGCTTTGTCTAAGGAAGTGGTCGATGATCCGATAAAAGAAGGCCCCTGTGCCTCGCCATGACCTGGAAGCCATGATCTTGAAAAGGTAAACTTGACAAGCCTAGGTTTAAATCCAAATCTAACATAAAATTACTTGAACCTAAATGCACTTAATCAACTTAATTGGAAGTCATCTCACAAAAAACACATAAGTATAACATGATTGATCATATAGACACAGGTGAGATGATCTAGGTTTAACAACTTACAACCAATTTTTTTTAAAAAAAAAATCTAACATCCAATCCAACCACCTTGTGTGTAGGATCAATGGATGTTGGACAGCGGGTGCTCCCGACACATGACCGGGGATCAACTCAAATTCACAAAGTTTCGATTCAAACGACAAGGATCGGTAGCCTTTGGGAATAACGGCAAGCTCAAAATCATCGGATCAGGTGATATCGAGCTTAACTCGAATTTTGTTATTAAAAATGTATTACTTGTAGAGAATTTTGAATATAACCTGCTTAGCGTAAGCCAATTATGTGACAATAACTATAAGGTCTTATTTTTAGAAAATGAATGTGTAATTAAAACAAATAAAACAGCTAAAACAATACTCAAAGGAACTAGGACAAATAACATTTACACAATTAACTTAATCAAATCCTCAGCCAAATGTCTTATGACACAGGAAGAGGAATCATGGTTGTGGCACCGAGGACTCGGTCACTCGCACCCAAGACTCGTCCACAAGATGAGTCAGAGTAGCTTAGTAAGAGGCTTACCCAACCTCAACAACTTGGTTAATAAAATCTGTAATGCTTGTCAACAAGGAAAACAACCTAGGACACAACACAAGTTAACTAACCAAGAACGAACCTCAAGTGTACTTGAGCTCCTGCATATGGATCTATTCGATTCACATGGAGCCAAGTCACTCAATAGAAGTCAATATTGCTTAGTCATAATTGACGACTACTCCAGGTTTACCTGGGTTAGGTTCATCAAACATAAAAATGATACCCTAGATCAATTAATCAATCTATTCAAATTAATCGAGAATCAAAAAGACCTTAAGGTTAAAAGACTTAGAAGCGATCATGGTGGTGAATTCGAAAATCAAAGGTTCACCGACTTCTGTAACCTAAACGGATACCACCATGAATTCTCTTGCCCTAGGACCCCTCAGCAAAATGGCCTAGTGGAACGGAAAAACCGAACTCTACAAGAAGCCGCTAGGACTATGTTGAACGAATATGACCTACCCGATAGGTTTTGGGCGAGTGAATACGGCATGCTATGTCCAAAATAGGATCCTTATGGTAAAAAGGCACCTTAAGACCTCATACGAGATTTATCACGATAAAATACCTAACATCAAGTACTTTAGGGTATTTGGGTGTAAGGTACATATCCTAAACACTAAGGATTACCTAGGGAAATTTACATCCAAAACCACGACCGGAATCTTTCTAGGATACTCGACTACAAGTCAAGCTTATAGAGTATATAACCACGACACCCTTAGAGTCGAGGAGACTATCAATGTAGTATTTGATGAAGTACCCGAACCTACAAAACCCTTAATGACCCCAAGTATTGAGCCCACTGATACCAAACTCGTCTCCGACCCTGAGATCGAGTCTAATCCACATCAACCAACTTCTCTTGTTGACCAAGTGACAAGTGATCCGAGTCAAACTAGTGTTCAACCAAGTCACCCCATTGATCAAGCATTAGGTGATACAAACCCAACCCAATCTAGGATTCAGACTAACCACCCTATCGATCAAGTGATAGGAGATCCTAATCTAGGAGTTCGAACTAGAGCATCCTATAGGAACCTTAGTCAAATTTCCTTAATTTCAAAGATAGAACCCAAATCAATTGAACAAGCTCTTCTTGATCCCGATTGGATTATTGCAATGCAAGAAGAGCTAGCTCAATTTACTAGGAATGAAGTGTGGGAATTAGTAACACCACCTAAAGACAAAATGATAATTGGAACAAGGTGGGTGTTTCGAAATAAGCTTGATGATAAAGGTGAAGTAGTTAAAAACAAGGCTAGGTAAGTCGCCAAAGGGTTTAGCCAAGACGAAGGCTTAGATTACGACGAAACCTATGCCCCAGTAGCTAGACTCGAATCCATTCGAATGTTGCTAGCTTATGCCGCACATCGAGGATTTAAGCTGTTTCAAATGGATGTTAAGTTGGCATTCCTAAATGGATGCATTAAAGAAGAAGTTTATGTTAGCCAACCCCCCGGATTCAAAAATCTAGATAAACCCAACCATGTTCTAAAACTTAAGAAAGCTCTCTATGGACTTAAACAAGCTCCTCGAGCTTGGTACGAGAGACTTTCAATCCATCTTAAGTCAAAAGGGTTTAACCAAGGCTTAGTTGACCCAACTCTCTTCGTAAAAACCTTAGGTAAAGAAATATTCATAGCTCAAATTTACATAGACGATATAATTTTTGGAACCTCTAACTCAGCCTTACTAAACGAGTTCGTTTCACTCATGGAAAGTGAGTTCGAAATGAACTTGGTAGGCGAGTTAAGTTTCTTTTTAGGTCTACAAATTAAACAAACTAAGGATGGTATATACCTATATCAACAGAAATACACTAAGGAGTTAATTAAAAGATTTGGAATGCAAGACGCTAAGATAATAAACACCCCAATGGCGATTAATGTTAACATAGGAGAAGACCCTGAAAGTAAGTCCATTGACTTAAAGTACTATAGGAGCGCGATAGGAAGTCTCCTATACTTAACTGCGAGTCGACCCGACATCCTATTCGCAGTAAGTATGTGCGCCAGGTTTCAAACCTGTGCTAAGGAGTCTCACCTAACCCTAGTTAAGCGTATCCTTAGATATCTTAAGGGTACACTTAACGTTGGTATTTGGTACCCTAGATCTACGGAGTTCGAACTAATCGGCTACTCCGATTCGGATTATGCCGGTAGTAAGCTCGATAGAAAAAGTACGAGTGGTTGTTGTCAACTTCTCGGCTCGAGTCTAGTGAGTTGGTGCAGTAGGAAGCAACACTGTGTTGCTTTATCTACCACCGAAGCCGAATACATCGCGATGGGTGAGTGTGTCACGCAACTTCTTTGGATGAAGCACACCCTCCGCGACTTTAAGTTAGACTTTACTAATACTAAACTTCATGTAGATAACATTAGTTCAATTAATCTTGCAAAGAATCCGATATGTCACTCTAGAACCAAACATATAGAGGTCAAACACCATTTCATTCGAGAACATGTGGCCAACGGACCAATACAACTCGAATACGTCGAATCGAAGTCTAACTTAGCAGACCTATTTACTAAACCCCTACCCGAAGCCGAATTTAGTCTATTAAGACGAAAATTGGGCATGTGCGTAATAGAATAGGTACATGCAAATTATATGTTCTTACTACTATTTCTTTAATTTCATTTTTATGGAACTAGCATAGGACATACCTTAGATATCATGCACCTATAGATTTAAGGAGCCAGTACATCTCACAACATATAGGACTAATGTGTTTGTGTACTTAGCCACGTAGATGGGCGTGAGATGTTAGGACCTTACTCCTGGTTCCAGATGAAGAGCTAGTGCATCGCTATGAACCACGGAGTATAATCATACATACTAACCGACTCTGACCAGGACTGGTTGATCTTACATATCAATCAAGCCAAATATGAGTCGAACATTTTATAGATGAGCTTATTTTCAGTATATTTTTTTTATAAAAAATGGGGAACATGCTTGGACTTTAAATTTAACACTTATTTTGTTTTCCACACACCCCTTACTCTTTTCGATATACGGCAAAAGGGGGAGAAAAAGGCCAAAGTTAAGGGGTCAATTTTTTTTTTTTTTTTTGATAACTTAACTCTTACTTCATATTTAAACCAAAAGTTAAAACTTAGTTAACCTTTACCAAAAGGCCAAAGAATTCTTAACTTAAACTTATTTGTGCCGTCTACGTTTTACTTAAACTTATTTTTTAAAAAAAAAACTTTATGTCGTTAATGTTTTACTTAAGGGGGAGAAAGGGCTTAACTAAAACATTTTACTAAGGCCAACTTTAAGTAATGTTAATTACTTAAAGCAACCCTCAAGGGGGAGGATTAAGGTCTTTCTTCAAGACTCACCCTCGGTCAAGGGGGAGGTTTCCTCAAGGGGGAGTACTTGAAGAAAATCCTTACTACTCCAACCTAATCTTCATATTTTTTGTTTCTCATGCACATTATTACTCTTCATGCTTGCTATTTACTTAACTTTGTATGTGGGTTTGCCATAAATCAAAAAGGGAGAGATTGTTGGTGCAGTAGGCACCTAAGTCGAACCTAAGTTTTGATTATAGCAAACGATACAAAGTTAAGCATATATTGTTATCTCATGAGCTAAATCAAGTGTGCAGAAAAGTCTCAACGCTGGAGCTGAAGGCTAGCGACACCCGGAGGAAGCCGCGGTGGTCGGGCGACACTCAAGAGACTTTGGAGGGAGCCGAAGGAATTGAGTGGAAGGCCGGAAGCAAAAGCAACACGTAAGTACTGAGGTAAGCTCGTGTGTGAGAGCGTAAGTAAGGTCGTATCCTCTTTACGGGGATGATCTTAAGCGTAGATCCGGCCAAAGACTTCTTATAGATGGTCTAGGTCGAGATCGGATGGTCGACGACCATCGAAATTATATTTTTGTTGAGCTAACCTTGCCTTGCAGCTAGCATCGGTCATTGCCACTTGGAGGACTCATTGCATCAAAGCGATCGGCTGATCGAATCGATCATCGGCCCGATCTCAAGAGTTATCACAATTTTTCAAGGGGTTTTGTGCCCATTTGTGATTGGCTAAAGACCCATTCGATGAGGGGCTCAAAGGCTATAAAAGGAGGGCCAAACCTAGGGTTTTTCATCAATTCAAAAGCTTCCAAGTGCTTAGATCGCTCCGACTCTCCGACATCCCTCTGACGAGCTGCTGAGGCGGCGACTAGAGCTTCAACCTCCAACCTTTAAAGTCGTCGATGCAAAGTTCTAAATTGTATTTCAGTTTATTCCTTTTAGTAAAGCTTTCATTATAACGAGGAGAGGGGGAGTGTCCTTCTACCTCGGGCTTTTTGTATCCGTCTAACTCCTACCTCCAACGAGGAGGAGTTCTTTAGTAGTTTGCCCTCCGTATGTGGTCAAGGACCACTAGGGCCTTGGAGTAGTAGCCTTCGGCTACAAACCAAGTAAATCTCTTGTGTCTATTGTCTCCTTTACTTTTTGTTTTGTTTATCTTTCCGCTGCATATAAGTTTTTTTTAAAAAATGAATTCGTACTAAAAAGTTTTTATCGCTATTCACCCCCCCCCCTCTAGCGATCCGATCGATCCAATAGAAACCGTGTCCTATATATTAGGATGATGATGTCCCCTTGAGGAGCTAATAAGGTTCATCATGTAAACCCTACAGGTGGACTTGATCGGGCATGATGAAAAGGTTGAGTGGTACTACTCAAGGAGTTAGATGTTGATTAATTAATGTTCAGTAAATTAATTAATCGACGGACATTCGAGATCTTAAACACGGGGAGAAAATGTACAAATAATATATGGAGCCCATATTATCATATGGGGGTTGGTGAGGTAGATCAATGATGAACCTTTATTGGATTGGATCATCATTAGTGGATCGGACTTTATGTGGGCTTGATCCATGGGTGGCCAAGACCCAACTCCTCCTCATGGTCCCTAATGTAGCCTATTAACACCTCATGATGCTTATATCCAATGGATAGAAACAAAAGTCTAAGATCCATTGGTAGAGATTAAATCTCTAAGATCCGACGGTTGAGATTAAATCTCTAGATCCGACGGTTGAGATTAAATCCCTAGAACCAATGGATGAGATTAATTCATGACTTATCCCTAACTCTATAAAAGGATGGCATGGGAGTTGGCGTGAACTACATTGAAGGAGAGCTAGGGTTTGGGTGGCAAGAAGGAATCCTAGTTGAGATAGGATTAGGTTTAGGGTTTGGAGGCTAGGGCGGCACCAAATATGGAAGGTGATTGTTTCTTCTTCCTCTTCTTGTGGCCGGTGTCCATCTTCTTTCCAGCCCCTTTCCAGACCTTGGCCAGTGCCCAAAAGCTCCCTTCTCCTTCTCCTTAGGTGGTGGAAACAAGATATAGGGCTTCCCTTTGTGTCTTGATTGTTTTCCATCATCTTCTCCACCTTCTAGTTGGCCGGCGGCAAGGAGATTGTAAGTTCCTTGTTGGTTGGTTTTAGGGAGGAGGAAAAGCTTGTTTCTACTCTTCCTCTTGCTTTGGAAGAGCAAGGAAGGAAGATTTGCGATCTAGGAGCTTCGACTTTTGGTAGATCATCGCCCACACGACGTCCAAAAGGAGGAAGGTCATACATTAGAAGATCGAGAGGTATACCTATTCTACTTTCTTCTTTTGTTTGTTGCTTGTTTTTGTTTTTCAATTATAAGCATGTTATAAATCTGTAAATGGCTAAATAATACTTGGATCCCGAGAATAAACACAAAAACCGGTGATCTGGACATCGTCTATTCCGCGGCTACTCGTAGAATAGAGGATGGTTGCTTGAACAACTAGTTTGTTCAAGTGACCTCTCTAAACGAATAGCATGACGATGACTTGGTGGTTTTGGCAATCCCTTTTGTCTAGGATTAAATTTTTTTAATCCGGGGACATCGAAGGGATCACCATGGACAAGCTACCGAGGTGAAGTGGGAAGCGAAGTTTCCCCTCACGGACTCGATAAGCAAAACCCTTCACTTTGGTTATCTTCTTTTGTTCGGAGCGAACAAGGAAAGGAAGATAGGCGATCTAGGATGCTTCAACTCTTGGAGGATCGTTGTCCACACAACGTCCAAGAGGAGGAAAGGTCTTACAATAGAAGATCAAGAGGTAAACAAGATGTATAATTCTTGTTTAAGTTTCTTTCTTGTTCTATGCAATATGTATGTAATTGTATGTGGTTAATTTACTTGGACCCCGGAGATAAACACAAAAATTGGTGATCCGTACATCATCTATTCCACGGCTAATCGAGGAAAAGAGTTAGGTTGCTTGAACAACAAGTTTGTTCAAGCGACCACTCTAATCAAATAGTACGATAATGGATCGGTTGCTTGGGTAATCCGTCTTCGTCAAGGATTAATTTTTTTAATCCGGGGATGTAGATAGGATTGCCATACACAAGCGACCGAGGTGAAACGGGAAGCGAAGCTTCGACCCTTCAATACGTTCCACTCGTAATCCTTATCCTCATTATGTGTCTTTGAGTTATCATTGTCTTTCTCCTTCCTATTATTTTTTTCTTTCCTCCTTGTCTTTTGTTTCTCTTCCGAAGACTGTAGGAGATGCATTTGCTCATCTAGGATAGAAACAAGCTATGCTAGATAAAATGAGTGCCTTACGGAGCTATAAGACTTGGGACCTCCTTCCTCTACCACCAGAAAAGTCAGTTGTTGGTTGTCGATGGCTATATACGGTGAAGGTTGGTCCAGACAGAATGGTTGACCAGCTTAAGGCTCGTCTCGTGGCTAAAGGTTATACTCATATCTTCGGATTGGATTATGGGGACACCTTTTCTCCTGTTGCCAAGATGTCCTCTATAGGCTTATTCATGTCCATTGATGTGATTCGACACTGGCCTCTTTATTAGTTGGATATCAAGAATGCATTCTTACATGGTGACCTGCTCGAAGAAGTCTACATGGAGCAACCTCCGTGTTTTGTTGCTCAGAGGGAGTCTTCTGGTCTTGTGTGTCGCCTACAAAAATCTTTATATGGTCTCAAGAAGTCACCCAGAGCATGGTTCGCTAGATTCAGTATTGTAATTCAACAGTTCGGCATGACTTAGAGCGAGGTTGACCATTCTATTTTTTATCGCCACTCATCTTTTGGTTGCATCTACCTAGTGGTTTATGTTGATGATATTGTCATCACAGGTAGTGATCATCTCGAAATCTCATAGGTGAAACAACATCTTTTCAAACATTTCCAGACAAAGAATCTCGACAGACTTAAATATTTCTTGGGAATAGAAGTAGCATAGTCCAGAAATGGGATCATTATATCCCAAAGGAAGTATGCAATGGATATTCTAGAAGAAACATAAATGTTAAACTCAAAGACAGTTGACAACCCTATGGATCCTAATGTCAAGCTCCTACCAAATCAGGGGGAGCCTCTACTAGATCCTGAACGATATAGGCGATTAGTAGGGAGATTAAGTTACCTTACTGTTACTCGTCTAGATATCTCATTTGCAGTAAGTGTAGTAAGTCATTTTCTCAACTCTCCATGTAAAAAACATTGGGATGTTATGATTCGCATTGTTCGATATATCATAGGTGCTCCAGGAAAGGGTCTTTTGTATGAAGACAAAGGACATACTAAGTCATAAGGTATCCTGATGCAGACTAGGTAGGATCTCCCATTAATAGGAGATCTACATCTGTTTTTTATATATTTATCGGAGATAACCTTATTTCTTGGAAAAGCAAAAAACAGAATGTTGTGGCGAGATCCAGTGCAGAGGCAGAGTATCGAGCTATGGCCATAGCTAGTCAGGAGCTTATATGGCTCAAACAGTTACTTTAGGAGCTAAGGTTTGAAGATGTTACACAAATGACACTTATATGTGATAACCAGGTCACCATGCATATCGCCTCAGATCCAGTTTTTCATGAGAGGACAAAGCATATTGAAGTTGATTGTCACTTTGTCAGAGAGAAAGTCATATCTAGAGAAATATCTACTAGTTTTATTAACTCACATGATCAGCTAGCAGATATATTCACTAAGTCACTAAGAGGTCCCCGAATTGATTATATATGTAACAAGCTGGGTGCATATAATTTATATTCTTCAGCTTGAGGGGGAGTGTTAGAATATGTATTAGAAATAATTTGTTATCCCTAAATATGTTAGGGATAATTATTTTTTTCCTAGGATAGAGTTTAATTTATTCTTATGATAGAGTTTGATTTAGTCCTTTTAATAGGCCCTAACTTTGGATATAAATAGGGCTTCTTCCATGTAATAAAGTGGGTTTTCTCTCTACGAAATAACAACAACAAATCTCATGAGATTTATGCTATATATGCATTATCTTTCATATTACCGCTGAGTTTTATACTCACCACCACAGACCCGAGGTTTTCTTGTTGCCCAGGGAATAGGTAGAAGCCTTGGTGACGGCTTGGAGCATCACTAGCTGATCCATCTCATCTCACTTCGGTGGCTCCTGTGGTTATTTTGGTTTTTCGCATGCTTTAGTTATGTACTTGGAGTTTATGTGGCGTTATGTGTTGTGGACTTGTTCTGTTGGTGTACACATGTGTTGTTTCAAATTTTATGTCAGTACTTTCTTATTTTGTGGTCAGTCATACTAGTATACATTATTGTGAAGTTTGTTATTTCGTTATGATGATTTCCATTGTGAGTTTGATATTATATGTATATCTGTTGTTGTGGTTGTAGCCGAAAGGCTTTGTATAAACAGGATATTATGTCACGTACAGGGGAGATATTGTCCATTTTTCGGCTTGGCATACTCTCGAGGCATGACACCCATCTCCGCTGTTTCTCTTCACGGGATGGATTTGAAGTGATGCTCATCTCAGAGGGGACTCATTTTCCCCTTCGATGCAGAAACACAGCTTTACTCCAACAGCAACAAGGAAAATTTATCGAAGGATAGGGGAGATTTTGACTCAAAAGTGAGCGGAAGGAACCCCATGCATGTTGGTATAGGTGTTGGTGATGTCGCTAGAGACTTCATTCGAGCCATTGATAGATAGAACTAGGTGATTTTTCTACCGGAGTTATGTTGGTCTAAAGGAGGTGGCCAATCTCGGAAACTGCGGCTTTGAATGGTTGATGATTGCTACTCAATTGGAGGAGTTAGATGGGAAGGTAGATTCATTTGGAGTGGTCTTGAACATTGGGGATTTGAATGGAATTATGGAAGGCAACATTAAATGTGGTGACTAGGAAAGTCGCTTGGTTTCAGAGCTCACAAGAGGTAAGGAGTTATAAATGGGATTAATAAATATGTTAGTAAGGTGATTTGATTCTACTATTAGATTTATAGTAGAATTTAGTATGTTTTGTAGATTAGATATTATACAGAAATGAGGTTCATGTTTCTTCAAAATATTAGGTTATAAAATGAAAAAGAATAGGTTAGTAATTCGATGAAAAGAATGTGTGTACATAGAACTGCTAATTTGTATGGGTTAAAAAAATAATATTCTATCTAAGGTTTACTTTTTCATGATCATAATAGCTTCATCTTATTATTGTAATTACTTTGTGGCTACATTCATGCATACAACTTCTCTGTACGAAAAAAAAAATCTGTAATTGGTCAGTATGCCAGTAGGCAACAATATAGCTCTCAAACTATTTTAATCATTGTAATTTATAGGACTTAGCATTATCTCCATGACCACTGTCTTATCTTATAAATATGGTAGTCGAGAGTTACAAAGGCAACAAATAAAGCCTTGCAACATTCTTAGGGAGGAGTGATTAGTTTAATTTTCATTGTCTAACATTTCATTTGTACACTACACCTATATTTTGATTGTATATGTGCATCACTGAATATGAGCATTACTTTGAAAACCTTTCTTAATATAATATTCTTTTGTATTAGCCTATTGAATGATTGAGCTACATGAATATACTAACCAATAATTAATTTGTTTATAAAATTAGGTTGCTTGTGGTGACATTGGTAATGGTACTGGAAATTATGTTGGTGGCGATAGCAATGTGAATGGTGAAAGAAAAAATAACAATGTTGCACCTGAGATAACTATCTTGACACAGTGAGTTTCTAATATGGCAACTTTAGTAACCAACATCAAGTTATGCAAAAATAAAATTTTATGTTTTACTTTCTCTTATTACAAATAACATGCTTTGTTATACAAATATGTTTGGTATTATTAATAATTTTTTATTGTTATACAATCAAAACTAAAGAATGTGAGTCATGGAAATATCAATGATAATGCTAAATGTAAGTTGTTTCATTGGTCTGTTGATGGAGTTGTTACAGAAGGTTGAATTGCATCCACATATGCAAAAGTAAAAGTGCATCACATTCCTCCTGGTGGATCTTGTTGGAAAGTTTGGGTTGATAGAGTTTTTGTGAAGGTGGACCTAACTCGACCAAATGAAGAAATATTTTTTCTCGAGGACGCAATAGGAAGCACAGTCACTTGATTATCGAAGTTTATAGTTTTGTGTGATTGATATAAATTCTATTGCTTTGTTCATATACTTTTTGTAGTAAAGAAATCATGTAAGTGAATTTCTGTTACTAGTTTGAATTATTTTTTTTTATTATTTAAATTATTATTTTCTTTAAGTGTGATGTTGATGGTTATCTTTGGTACATATTATAATTGTTTTAGTTTTGGTTTTATAATGATGTATGTGACCTTATAATTTTGTGTGGTATTTGTATGTAGTATTATAACTGTATGTGGTATTTGTGTATTATATTATAATTACTTGAGTTTTGATTTTATAATTATTTTTATTTGGTATTATAATTGTGTGAAGTATATGTATATTGTATTTTGAGACTGTATTTAACTACAACACGCTTCTGCAGCTGTGAATGCACTTAACCACAACACATGATCGTGCGCTACGAATGCACTTAATCGCAGCGTGACTGCATGTTGTGAATGCACTTAATTATAGTGTGTGGTCACATGTTGCGAATACACTTAATCGCATCCCGTGATCGCACGCTATGAATGAACTTAATCACATCGTGTGGCCACACACTGCGAATGCACTTAACCGCAACGCGCGCCTATGCCCTACGAATGCAGTTAACCACAGCGCATGCCTATACACTATCGATGTCTTATGACTTTCAATAGCTTGGTGTTGTGCAGCATGCGATGTGCACTGTAGATAAAATAATTGTGTGCTATGGAAAGTCAAATTTATTGTAGTGGCTCAAACCTAGATTTTTAGGGAGTTTGTTGTGCATTCAGTTGTTGTCCGTATCCTCCTATTTACTAAAAATTTTATGAGTTGTTCCTATAGGAAAAGTTCAGGTGGTTCCTCCAACCCGGACTATAGGTGTTTGAATAGGGATTGTTTAACCTTGAATTAAAGTTGTTCACGGCATCAACCTGCTCGATTTTTATCTCTTACCCAAAAGTTGCTCCGGGGCAATGCTCATCCAAATGTCCTGTCATACCACAACTCGCACAGAATACATTAGCTACATTAAAAGATTTTGTATTCAAAGAATCAAATCATTTGTTCAATGTATCCATTCTAGTTGCTAGGTGATCTATTGAGTTGACTGAATATTATCCTGCACTTTGAGCTGAGTGGCTCCTTTTGAAGGCCCATTGATGATGGTTTTGAGCCACCTCCTCGATCAATTCTTTAGCTTCCTAATCATCTTGTCCATTAAAGCTCCACCTGCAACAAAATCTAATTAAGGATACCTTTATGGAATATGTGATTCCGTTGTAGAAAATCTGAATCACTAGCCACCGCTCAAGTCCATGGTGGGGGTACTATTGGAGCATACTCTTAAACCTGTCCCAGGCTTCAAATAAAGATTCTCCCTCCTTTTTCCTAAAACTTGTGATCAAGTGTCGCATATGGATTGTCTTGCTTGGTGGGAACTACTTGTTCAAAAATTGTAATTCGCATTGCTCCTAAGTGGTGATGATCCCTACAGGTAAAGAATGCAGTCATGTTTTCGCCTTTTCCTTGAGGGAAAATGAAAATATACTCAATCTGATGGCATTGGAAGGTACTCCATTAAATTTCATTGTTGAACATATCTCCATAAATGTTTCCAGGAGCAAATACGGGTCCTCCATAGTTGTTCCACCAAATTATTTCTGGTGGACCATATGTATGAATGTTGGCTTGAGTTCAAAGTTGTTAGCCTCTATAGTCGGGCTAACTATGCTGGATCGAAGCCCTATCGTGCTTGGGGATGCATAATCTCACAAGGGCCTATTTCCTACATTCACCAAGTTATTATTCAGAGGTCCTCTATTCCCTTTCGTCTCTTTCTATTCAGACTGTCTGTGAGGAAAGTTCGATTGATTTCTGGATCAAATGAATGCAAATTCTCAAACCTTGTATGTCTTCGTATACAATAGAAAATGGAAATAACCCTAAAATAAATAGAAAATAAGCAATAAGATGATGAATAAAAACACGTACTGAAGAAATAGCCACTACAACAAAAATGCTAAAAGACAACACCACAAAGACAATGGTTTTAGGAGAAACTGTTGTGATTTTGATAACAGACAACGGTTTTTGACAAAATCGTTGTCTTTGAACACCCATATACCACAAAAGACAATAGTTTCATACTATCTGTTATCGTTAAGTGCATTATTTTTTAACCAAAAATGCAATTTACAGCAATTTTCCAAAACTATCGTCTTTAAGAATTTTTGCTTTTTTAATAGCAGTTGGGACAACGGTGAAATGAACTATTGTAAATGAGAAGGTTTTCATAATATTTGGTACAACGGAAAAAAACTATTATCGTTGTAATAATAATACAATGACTATAAACCTTGTCAATGAAATTATAACGGTTTACTTTTTTCGCCTTAAAAATCGTGCCAAAAATTGGTACTTTGATTAGCAATCATAAAACAATAAATAAATGAAAGTTTTTCTCATTTATGCTTTCTCCCGACACCACAAAATTTATTGCCAAAATAACTCCTCCGTCACCCCCCCCCCCCCCATTTATGCTTTCTCATTTAGGTTTTGTCATCTCTCCGCGGCGCCCAACATCATTTCCCCCCCCCCCTCCACGATCTCAAGTCCTCAACCATCCCTCAATGCATTACCCATGCTAGGACACCTCTCACGCCTATAGCCTCAGCGCCTCTATTATCACGCGATTCTTCTTTCTCCTTCACTCTTCCTTGTGACATTGTGTCGCCATGGAGCCAACCGTGCTTATGAGATATTGAAAAATAAAATAATAAAATACCCTTGGTTAATTAAGAAAATCACCTTATAGAATTTTTCAAGAATTTTAGAAATTTTTTGGATTTAAATGAAATTTCCATGACATTTTATGGGGATAAAGATTAATTAGCTTATATAAGCTTCTTGGGATCATTAGATTAATGTGATTAATTAAGGGTTTAATGATTTAAACCTAAGTTTCCTTTAACCCTTTAAAGAACCTCAACAACCCTTCTGTTTCTCACTACCCCTCCTCTCAATTTCCTCATTTCGTTTTCTCCGATCTCACTTCTGCTTCGCTTGCCTTCCTCTCAAAGTAGCTCCGCTTCCATCCCCCCAATTCCATCACCTCTGCCCTAGTCCATCCGATCACTCCGCCTCCCTTCGATTCATTGTCAAACCCTGCATGGCAGATGACGAGGACTACCCTTCTTTGAGCGATGTAGGGGTGTCATGCCCCGGGGGAGTCCCCGCCAGACGAAAATCCGGCAGCATCTCCCCTGTACGGGTGACAATACTAAACTTACATACAAGGCCTACACGACCACTATACATCGGTCAACACGATCGGAATCCAAATAACACACGCATATCATACGGCCTCAGGCCAACAATCAAGGTAAATAGTAAACAGTCTACAATAACTAGACTTACCCCTTCTTCCATCTGGGCAGGAATACCCAACCAAAACCAATCGAAATAAAATCCGAATAAAGGTCCATAAGGACACCAAATATCCACGAGTAAATAAATCCAACTCCATTCCTAAACATATCTTCTAATAAAAATATCCAAAACCATAAAACAAATAACCAATAAAAAACTATCACGACGAGGGGGTTTGGCAGCTGGACTCTCTTGACATCTTCATCCTGAAATAGATATAAAAACAACGGGGTAAGTTCAAAGAACTCAGCAGATATAGTTGACATGCAAGGTAAGATATAGCTAACAATAACAATCATGCCAGTACAGTCTCATATATATATGATATGCAAGAAAGAAATACAAAAGGACTATACTTACCTGAATCTCCTACCCTGATATAGGAGCATGTGTCATACTAGAAGAAATAAAGTCATCACCATATACAAATATGTATCCTATATGCATGGCAATCATATGCAACATCCAAGGCAGCAATAAAAATGCAGCAAGCACAATACAAATACTATCCATGCAAAATGCATGCGGTGCAAATGACATGGTCACCCCTGATGCCAGTTAGTCGCCTCACACGCGATGGTGAAGCCGAGTGGGTAGAGCTATGACAATTGTGCACTCTGCCATCACTGCTCCTAAGTGACCGAGTGGACAAGATGCTGTCGGAGTACACCTATCCTCCTACCCCAAACAGAGTGAGGGAACAAAGCTCTCATCTCCCAGTGTCGTAGACCAGAGGAGGATCCCTGCTCGCTATCACGCTGCCTCATCGCTACCCATGAGCAGACCAGCGGACCCTGACAGAGCAACTGCACACACCCTCCTGATGTACCACTAACCCATGAGTGGCAGCGTGTGCAGACCATGTAACTGGCTGCAGGCTCAACTATAAAGGAACCTCGTCCAGCCAGCATGCAATCATGCAAGATGGTGCATGACAGTAAAGCATGTAAATCCAACTAAAATACATATCCGAATAATATGCACAACCAATAAGTACATATCAATGATCCGAGTAAAACAGGGAAGATATAACTATAAATAGATCCAATGCATGTATCAAGTAGGCATAATAACATACTAGGCATATAAACATGAAAATTATTGCAAGCTATACAAACTAGCATATCAACAAGACTATATCTAAGAGATAAGTCAAAATACCCGCCTACTATAATGTTCGTAATCATGAACTCTTCACACCCATAGACCTGTCTCGTGACCGAAACCTGCAAAAATATAATTACCATCAAATCCAAACACACAACAAATGATCGAATCGAATCCTACATCGACCTCATATCCGATCCACTAGATTGATTTAGTTATCCTATTTAACCTAAACAATCCTCCATATATAATTACAGAACCGATCAACATCACACCGAAATCAACAACCCAGCCAACCATAGATCACTAAGAACTAACTCACACCCAAATCATATAATCAAAGTACAGACAACCACTATCAATAACCTATAATTAAATTAAAATCATCCTATATGTAATCCAACCAATCAATCACAGTCATCCCCATTGCAGCAATGAAATTTAACATTATCCTAAATAAATCCTTCATGTTCCTCAAGCCTAATTCACAACTCCACAATAATATACAGAACATCTCACCAATCAGAAGTATAAATCGAACCTAACCCTAGGTGACATACACACAGCTCAACCAAACCTTACCTCAAACTCAATCCAACCCTTGGATCCCACAACATGGCACCCACAATCCACTTACAGCCGTTAATAGCCAACACAACCAGTTCTATTCATCAGAACAACCCAATCTATTCACAGCCCATAACCAAGCCACTCCCAGATCCATCCACCATTACCACAACACAACCACTCAAAAATCTAACAATTTTACAGCTAAAAGAGAGGCTAGATCAAACTTACCAGCTTTGGAAATCTCTCGGCAACCCTCTTCCTCCTATCTTTTATTCACCGACGCTAGATCACTGCCCGTATTGACAAATCAAGCTCAGTGAAGGAAATATCTCATCTTAAACCTAGATCTTGTCCAAAGTAAGGAGGAAATCGACACTTACCTATTCCTGAAGACAATCGGCAGTGGAACCCCACACTCGGCAGCCCTCTGCTGCAGTGACCATGTCGTCGTTCTAATCATGCAAGCGATCAGTGAAGTCCCAGGAAAGAGGAACCAAGGAACCACCAGTCGGAGCATTCAGCCGTCACCGACGCAACCTCCCTGCTGCTCGCATTCGCTGTCGGCTCGTCTATGGGCAGCATCAAGGCCGGCGGCCACCACTGGCCCCAAGGAAGAAGGAATGAGAGGGAAAAAGGATGGTTGGCTGAGAGACAGAGGTGTAATGGGGAAGGAAATCGCCAAGAAACTGCTCGCGAGCGAGAGATTGCGACGGCGAGTGAGGAGGAAAAGAAAGGGAAAATCACGAGAGGCATGGGGTGCGTGCGGCGGGGGAAGAAAAATGAAAATAGAGGAAGTTTAATAAAACTTAACCTAGGTTTGTTATTTATATCACTTGGGTTAATTAATCCCATTTAACTCCTCAACAGGCTTTATCAAAGCCTATTAAATCTTTCCTCACAAACTGATCATTAGAAATTCAATTTGAACCCAACAAAATTTATAAAAATATCTGAAAAATTCCACAGGGTATTTTTCCTAATTAACCAGTATTATATATTTTTCTGATATTTTACATTCTCCCCCACTAATAAAAATGTGATCCCCAAATTCCTTACTCAAGTACTAACAAGCAATGTCACACTGCTCAACTCAAGTACTTGGGGAGACCACACATCAAGTAACTAAGTGGGTACTGAGCTAGAATATTTTACTCCAGCTCTCACATAGTTTCAAAAAAATCTATCACCCATACTTTCAACAGTCCTTCTAAATTATGAATAATAACTTCTATCTAACTAAATACATGAGGGTGAACTCTGCACCAAAGTGGAGCTCTATACCTATGATTCATTGAAAACTTGCCAGAATCATAAGGTAAATCCTGAATCGCTATCACATACGATACTCAAAGATACTCCATGAACTGTATATCTCCTCAATATAAACCTATCTAGCGATCCAACAAACTCATCTTATGGATCAATAGAAAATGAGCGGGCTCAGCTAATCGATCACCGATTACCCAAAATTGCATCAAGTCCTTTTCGAATTCTAAATAATCTCCCAACACTGTCTATCATACTAGGCTCCCACTTACATCTCGGTACACCACTTTGTTGATCACTAGTATTCCACTTTTACTAGTTGACACACTAAACACCAGACTGCGAAATCAACTATGTCCCGCATGTCGTTCCACCACGAAGAACATTTCAATACTTACTATTTCCCATATACAATCCGAATACATCTGCAACATATACAACCTATTGCAATCTACAAGAAATACTTATCAAAATATCGTGACAAAGCCTCGTGGCTCTCGGGGTAATACAAAAGGCACTATCTGCGGGCAATGACATGCTACCACGACCGGTTCTTGTGGGCAGACAGAGTATATAGCTATCTAGCTACAGACGACATACAAATTCCACTATCACTAATTCCGAACATGTAAAGCAAGAGTATAACTCTAAGGTAGATTCTCTCTATCATCACAACAGGGATCTGTCTGCTGTTCTGAAGCAAAAGTAACTCTTCCTAAATTTGAATGTAACTATGAAACCCACTATTCTCCTCGGAGACGGAGAAATATTTCCTTACAAGAGAAATCTACTGTCTAAAATCCACTCCATCACACAGAACGGAAGGTGACTGGAGGACTTTACTGACCAATCTCCCCAGTTGCAGCTATCCATGTTCTAACAACTCTGTGCAGCTACCCCATAGCTAGCCAAAACCCCATGAGCATTACGGCTCCTCACCTATACAAAACAACATAATAACTCTCGCAGTTCTTTAACTACTGTAAGCTCAGAATACGTCTTATTCAACAGCATCAGAATCGCTCCGATCCTCGTAATGATTCATCCATGTACACTACTCGTCCATCCTCCCCAGAATGATTTAAACAATACTAGCATAATCGTCAACCATCGTCTGAGCCCTGAAACTAGTTTCACAAACTTCAGACTAAGTAAATTCCATCACCTTCCTGGTCCAACCAGTCAGCGACGTAGTACAGCTAGAGCATCCTATCTATATTTATGGTAATAATCAAATCAATACTAGGAAACCACCATCTACGATGGTTGAGTGCGCAACTCCAACTACCACCATCACCAGTGGCCAAGTTTCGCAACTCCAACGATCACAACTAATCCAATCGTATCCAGAATACACGACTTCCCAAATCCCTGGATGACTAAATCGTCAATATGTCTAATAAGATAGTCAAAAGCTCATACAATTCATACCAAGTATGAAATTGTCATCGCTACACACCTGCATCCTCTTTACTCTAGGCTGATGATATATCAATCATCACTATGACTAGGATAAATGTATGACACTCTATCACTACAATATCAACACACCAGTCATAAATCAATCCTAGAGTATACACAGGTGTCCTATAGCTGATCTAAATAGATCCTCGATCCACCATGAAGGATATTTATTTCCTTCTACCACTACCACATTCTATCATCGATAATCGATGTATATCCTCAAAGGTTCATCTCTCTTTGAACAACGAGTTCCAGAGCTTCTCAAGAAATAAAATACTGGGACAAATAAATATCCCATCCAACACCTCCTATAATTGGAACTTAGATTCTTCCAATTCCCATAGTGTTAAGCAACACTGATACCAATAAAATTATCCCCTAGTAATATCGTCATTCTAACAAATACCTCTCGGCATCATCAACCTTGCCAACTTTGAAAGACCGATCGATGACGGTATCTAACCAACTCGATTTGGCTCACAACCAATTGAATGACATCGCCTTGAGTATATTACAAGATTCAACAACCTTGTGTGCTTTACACTAGCCCTCAGCCAACGCACCATAAGTAAAAACATTAGGCTCATAAAATATCATTACCTCAGTATCAAATAAATTATCGCCCAGTAGGGGATCTTCGATATCGAAACTATTTCCGAAATTACTCCGATCGCCTACTCTACTTGCCTATACAACGGCAACCCTAGAAGTTCATCCGACACTACATCTGATTACTCTTGAATTACACAAGCATCCGAGAGACATTCTTATACCATCATGTCACAATCATAACCTCTAAGTTAATATCCAGATATCCACATCATATCAACCAAGTCAACTATAACACAACTAAGTCAACTCTATCACCATACTATAACATTTCCATCAATCAACCTCTAAACATCCAAAATTAATATCATACCCCTCTGATAATCATCACAGTAATCATCTCAACATCTCACCTGTCGATGGAAACACTATTAATCCACATGATCCAAATATAGAAATCCTTCTAATCCTATCTATACATATTTTAACCAAAGATATCTGTAAATATCGATATCTCTCAATATATCATCAAGTAAGGTAAACTATAGTAATACCTCAATGATCAATCCTTCAACCATCTACAACTCCTCTCGAGTAAAGATGTAAACTCATCCAACTTCTACTCTTAATGGATTCCCTATTTCACAGTGACCTAGAATAACAATTCGGTAATTGTATGCATCTAGGTGTACACCTCTTCCTATCATTTTCTTCAAGAACCACACAACCAGCCAGCTTCATATCTCCACAAGTGCACAAACCACTTCTGATAGCCATGTAAATCTAAGGAGAAAGCTTTAATCCATATTCCTGCTTTCCGCTGGAAATTGAAGTGTTTCATCAATCTTTCATTCCCGGGATAGAGCCTTGATCACCACAAAAAAATAAACTAAAATTCCAACTAATCCCTCAATCACTCAAGAGGTTGCAAACTTCCATCACCAACATCAAGTTACCATCTCTAGCAACAGACATGATCAATATCGAGCAACAACATGGGAACGAAATAATGCCACTTGAATTCAGCTAGAAGAGCACATTCATGACTTCTACGGTTGCCTTATCAGAAGTGTAGGTTATTATCACTAGATTGACTACACTATTATCTTGAGACACTTGCTGCAGTGTCATTTTCATAAATATGACTCAACCTAATGCCTCCCGATAGGGATTGATGGAAAATCCAACTATCCTAATCCCAATGTGAGCCAATAAATCATGGGTGATCGAAAACAACTCAATCACTACCTTGAGCCATTAAGTGGGGGGTAAACTCTGCAAATCTAACAAAATCTATAGTGAACTCCATTAACAATTGATCACTCAACTTAAGACTCAAGAATTCTCCAACAATGAGTCATACAAAATAGTATAGGGAAATACTGTCTCTCGAAAACATCATGCACTCGTGATCCCGTAATGGGTTATTTCCCCAAAATTCTTCTACATATTCCACCAAGTAACAACTTGATCATTGTAATAGTAAGAAACCAACTCCACTCCCCTTATATAAATACAAGTTAGGTACTTAAAAGTACCTTCAACGTTATCGATCTAAGCTCAAGCAGCTCAAGGATTAAAATCCCTATGGAACTTCGTAACTTAAACCTCCATTGTCTGCATCAACAATAGTATACATTCCTTGTCCATTACCCCACAGGGTAATAATCTGACTAGCATAACTAGTGAAAATTTCTAAGACTGTAGTCTTTGATTTCCACAAGAAACGTGACGACTTGACCCCTGATTTCCGACTCGGTATCAGTCGGCTCTCAAAGGAAATTCACCTTTTCAACACAGGTTCAAAACTCACAAATGAAGCAGGTCGTTCACGTGGTCAACTCCAACTACGATTACGAATAGTAACTAATACACTAAATGTTATTTCCTGTTATCCACTAAACACATAGTCAATCTAACCGGGAGTATAAATACTAATGGCAATTCCGGCTGGCCGCCTTGGTGGGCGACCCCTACTACGAGTCTGCACATGTGTCATAACTCTATAGACCTTTCTGGCAACTCCATCACCAGAGAACCCACTGTCCTCTTGCGTGGTTGCCCTGCACCACGTCTTGGTGCAGGAGCACGCCCACCTCATCTCATATCTGTTAAATTTATTACAAGATGTTACTACAAGTAATAACATATAAAATTAATCATCATACCTATTTTTCTGCCAAGAGAGGTCCCGTCGCCGCTAAATCCCCCAATTTGACCTCGTCAATAATACCTCAAATTTCCAAAACATAAAAATCGTCGAAAATCCATACCAATCCAAAAATTTCCAGATTGCTTCGCAAAAACCTGCCAAACATGGCAAACTCCAAAAAATCCAAAAAAAAACCTAGGAACTCGTAAACCTTGAGCTCTGATACCAAATAAATTGTCACGCCCCGGGGGAGTCCCCACCAGATGAAAATCCGGTAGCATCTCCCCCTGTACGGGTGACAATACCAAACTTACATACAAGGCCTACACGATCACTATACATCAATCAACATGACCGGAATCCAAACAACACACGCAGGTCATACGGCCTCAGGCCAACAATCAAGGTAAATAATAAACATTCTACAATAACTAGACTTACCCCTTCTACCATCTGAACAGGAATACCCAAACAAAACCAATCGAAATAAAATCCGAAGAAAGGTCTCTAAGGACACCAAATATCCACGAGTACATAAATCTAACTCCAGTCCTAAACATATCTTCTAATCAAAATATCCAAAACCATAAAACAAATAACCAATCAAAATTATTACGATGAGGGGGTTTGGCAACTGGACTCTCCTGACAGCTTTATCCTGAAATAGATATAAAAATAATAGGATAAGTTCAAAGAACTCAGCGGATATAGTCGATATGCAAGATAAGATATAGCTAACAATAACAATCATGCCAGTACAGCCTCATATATATAGGGTATGCAAAAAAGAAATACAAAAGAACTGTACTTACCTGAATCTCCTACCCTGATATAGGAGCATGTGTCATACTAGAATAAATAAAGTCATCACCATAAACAAATATGTATCCTGTATGCATGGCAATCATATGCAACATCCAAGGCAGCAATAAAAATACAGCAAGCACAATACAAATGCTATTCATGCAAAATGCATGCGGTGCAAATGACATGGTCACCCCTGACGCCAATCAGCCGCCTCACACGTGATGGTGAAGCCGAGTGGGTAGGGCTATGACAATTGTGCACTCTATCATCACTGCTCGTGAGTGACCAAGTGGACAGGATACTGTCGGAGTACACCTATCCTCCTGCCCCAAACAGAGTGGAGGAGCAAAGCTCTCAGCTCTCGGTGTCGTAGACCAGAGGAGGGATCCCTGCCCGCTACCACGCTGCCTCATCGCTACCCATGAGCGGACCAGTGGAGCCTGACAGAGCAACTACACATACCCTCCTGATGTACCACTAACCCATGAGTGGCAGCGTGTGCAGACCATGTAACTGGTTGCGGGCTCAACTATAAAGGAACTCCGTCCAGCCAGCATGCAATCATGCAAGATGGTGCATGACACTAAAGCATGTAAATCCAACTAAAATACATATCCGAATAATATGCACCACCAATAAGTACATATCAATGATCTGAGTAAAACAGGGAAGATATAACTATAAACAGATCCAATGCATGTATCAAGTAGGCACAATAACATACTAGGCATATAAACATGAAAATTATTGCAAGCTATACAAACTAGCATATCAACATGACTATATCTAAGAGATAAGTCAAAATACCCGCCTGGTATAATGTTCGTAATCATGAACTCTTCATACCCGTAGACCTGTCTCGTGACCAAAACCTGCAAAAATATAATTGCCATCAAATCCAAACACACAACAAATGATCGAATCGAATCCTACATCGACCTCATATCCGATCCACTAGATTGATTTAGTTATCCTATTTAACCTAAACAATCCTCCATATATAATTACAGAACCGATCAACATCACACCGAAATCAACAACCCATCCAACCATAAATCACTAAGAACTAACTCACATAAATCATATAATCAAAGTACAGACAACCACTATCAATAACCTATAATTAAATTAAAATCATCCTGTATGTAATCCAACCAATCAATCACAGTCATCCCCATTGTAGCAATGGAATTTAACATTATCCTAAATAAATCCTTCTTGTTCCTCAAGCCTAATTCACAACTCCACAACAATATACAGAATATCTCACCAATCAGAAGTTTAAATCCAACCTAACCCTAGGTGATATACACACAGCTCAACCAAACCTTACCTCAAACTCGATCCAACCCTTGGATCCCACAACTTGGCACCCACAATCCACTTACAGTCATTAACAGCCAACACAACCTGTTCTATTCATCGAAACAACCCAATCTATTCGTAGCCCATAACCAAGCCACTCCCAGATCCATCCACCATTACCACAACACAACCACTCAAAAATCTAACAATTTCACAGCTAAAAGAGAGGCTAGATCAAACTTACCAGCCTTGGAAATCTCTCGGCAGCCCTCTTCCTCCTATCTTTTATCCACCGACGTCAGATCACTGCCCTTATTGAAAAATCAAACTCAGTTAAGGAAATATCTCATCTTAAACCTAGATCTTGTCCAAAGTAAGGAGGAAATCGACACTTACCTATTCCTGAAGACAATCGGCAGTGGAACCTCGCACCCGGCAGCCCTCTGCTGTAGTGACCATGTCGTCGTTCTAATCATGCAAGCGATCAGTGAAGTCCCAGGAAAGAGAAACCAAGGAACCACCGGCCGGAGCGTTCAGTCGTCACCGATGCAACCTCCCTGCTGCTCGCGTTCACTGTCGGCTCGTCTATGGGCAGCGTCAAGGTCGGTCACCGCCACTGGCCCCGAGGAAGAAGGAACAAGAGGGAAAAAGGATGGCTAGCTGAGAGACAGAGGTGCGATGGGGAAGGAAATCGCCAAGAAACTATTAGTACAATCAACCCGTGATATGGTTTTGATGTGTGTAGAAAAGGGTTTAAGTTAGGTTGCTATTGTGATTTGATATGTGTGTTAGAGTCTTACAGGACTTAGTAATTCGCACATGAAGCCTTGGTGAGTTTTACCTCTCATGACTCAGTCTTTGAGTCGGTGAAGCCATGTGCTTGGAGCATCCGAGGGACCGCCGGACGAGGAGCTTGGAGTGAAGCCGGAGGAAGTAGACTTCAGGGCGAGATGCGAAGGATGGCGTTGCAGAGCCATGCGCTTGGCGCATTCGAGAGACGTGGTCGGATGAAGACAACTTCAAAGGCGAGGGACTTCAAGGGATGAGAGTGAGCGAATGTAACCCGGGAAGGGGTAGTGCTCTTAGGTGAAACTTGGTCATTTGGCTAAGTGTCGGATGAGGTTTCCTGACACCAGTCGACTGCCATGAAATTGCAGTCAACTGCTCTGAGTCGAACGGGGTTTGATTGGTATCCGACTGATGGATTTATGCCCAGCAGTCGACTGCCATGGAATGGTAGTCGACTGCCAGAGGAAGTTGCGAGCACAAAACCTCTCCTAGCCAACTAGGCAGTTGACTACGGAGGCAACAATCGAATGATGGATACATCAATCGACTGCCAAGGGATCCGTTAGACTACAATGGTCAAGAACCGACATGTTCGGAGGCCATTGTAGTGACAGCAGTAAACTGCCAAGGGCAGCAGTCGACTGATGGTGGCCAACGGGAAGAAATCAGCCCTCTCTATAAAAAGAGAGGGTGTTGGGCTTTGGGAGGCTAATGCTTGAATTCCTAACTGCTCCCAAAGTGCCCTAAACATTTTCCACTCTTCTACTTGTACTAATCTTCATTCTATTGTAGAAGAGTGATCCTTGTGTAAAAGAGGTTACCTCCACCTAGCTTTGTGCAAAGGAGAGATCTAGTGGATTTGGCAAAGGAGTGATTCACCTTGGATGAATCGGGAACCGTGGATTAGCGGCGTAGCCGTGAACCACGTTACATATTGTGTTAGCATTGTTTATCTTTGCTTTTGTTGTTTTGTTTGCTTGTTTATTAGTATTCCGCTTGCGCTAACGATTTTGTAGACAAGCAAATTCCATCATCGTACGAAGAGGGTTATTCACCCCCCCCTCTAGCCGGCCAACATCTACACTTCATCGACCCTACAAGTGGTATCAGAGCCGAGGAAAGCTTGTCGAGGACTAACCGCCACAACAAGCACAATCAAGAGATGGTCGGCTCCAATATTGATCCTCCAAAGTTCGAGGGGGAATTCTCTTGGTGGAAAAAGAGAATGGAGGTATTTTTCGAAACCGATTTCGAAATTCTTTTAATTATGGAAAATGGTTTCGAAATACCTAGGGATGAAGAAGGGGAGTCATTGGAAAAATCAAGATGGAGCAAGAGGCAAAGGGAAGAGTATTTAGCAAATTCAAAAGTCAAACATCACCTCTATAATGTACTCCCCCAACAAGAAGTAAACCGGATTGGGGAATGCTCTAGTGCCAAGGAGATGTGGGAGAAGCTAGTAGAGCTTCATGAAGGTACCTCGGAGGCCAAGCTTGCAAGGAGAGAACTCCTCCGCTCCCAACTATCAAACATCAAATTAGAAAAGGGAGAAAAGGTAACCTCACTACACTCTAGATTTAAAGAGATAATAACCGGTTTATCTAGTATAGGAGAGAAGCTTTCAAATAGGGACATGCTCATGAAGGCTATAGATTCCTTTCCTCCATCATCAAAATGGAGCTCAATGGTGGACTCCTACTACATGTCCAAAAATTTAGAAGTGAGCACCTTGGAGGAGTTCTTCTCAACTATGGAGCTCCATGAAACAAGGCTTGAAGGAATAAATGAAGAATCAAGTATCAAGCCTTCAAGAGGAGTAGCCTTGGTAGCTAACAAAGGGAAGAAGAAGAAGATAGAGACTTCCTCCTCCTCCGATGAAGCTTCCTCCTCCTCCTCCATGGATAGCGCGGAAGAAGCTTATATGGTAAGGAGGGTAAGGCGTGCATTAAAAGGTTTTAAATTTAATAAATCTAATGATAGGAGAAGAAGACCAAGGGGGAAGGTGATATGCTATAATTGCCAAGGAGAGAGACACATAAGGGACAATTGTCCCCTCTTGAACAAGAGCAAGGAGGAGAAGAGAAAGAAGGAAGAAAAGAAGAAGAAAAAGGAGAGCAAGAAAAAGGAAGAAGAGAAGAAAGCCAAAGAAAAAAGGAAAGGCAAAGGCACTAAAAGCAAGGACTTGGGATGACCCTTCTTCCTCATCATCATCATCATCCGAGGAAGAAAATGTGGGACTTTCCGAGCCGTAAAAACCGCTTTTTGCATTGCGGAAACCTCGGAAGTCAGACCACGGATCCGTGCGAAGATATATTAAAATAAAAACATGTATGTGCTAAGTAAACCTAGATCTACCTTAGATCTAGAAGTTGAGAGTATTACCCTCGTAGCGATGCCCTTCGCTTATCCCGCTCGTCCAAACGTTTCGCCGGAACTCAAGAGTGTCAAGTGAACACTCCTCTATTGGTATCCACACGGACAAATGGTGGAGAAAAATACCTTAGAGTGTGCTAGCACCCTCTAGGAATTTCGGCAAGATGAGGGATTGGAGAGCTTGAGAAGGTGATCCAAGGAAGAAGATGAAGTTGGAGAGTAACTCACAAAATGAATCCACCCATGATGAATAGTGGCCGGCCACTTCAAGTTGGGGGGTTACATACATGCATGTAACTCCAATAGCCAATGGCTCTTGGTCTCCCTCATGAGGTGGCACCACATGATAAGTCCATGATGATGTGGAGCATCATCATTGGCCGGCCATGCCAAGTCATCATCATGACATGGCATTTGGTCAAGTCAAACTTGACCTTTCATCTTCCCTCTCAAGTCAAGTCAAACTTGACCTCTTATCTCCCATGGTTGATCAAATCCAACCATTTGATTCAAGTCAATTTAATTTAATGAATCTCTATTCATTAATTTAAATTGACTTGATGAATCAAATCTAAATTAGACTCATTCAACAAGTGAATCAAATTGAGTCCAACTCAATTAGTCTAATTTGGATTACTCTTAATCCAATTTAGTTCATCACATGAACCTAATCCTCATGGTTCATCATATGAACCTAATCTCCATCTAATTGCCCTTTGTGTGTGATCCTATAGGTTCTTGTAACGTTGGCAATGTCCCTAAACCGATTTAGGAACATAAGCAATGAGCGGTATCTAGCAACACATCATTGCTACCCAAGTTACAAGAATGTTGAGCTCCAACATCACCGTTGTGACTACTAATTGTGATTCTCACAATATGTGACAATGTCCCTCTATCCTTGACATCTAGATTGACCAATTGAGGCATAGACTATGTCATCCTCAGTACAATCTATATCTTGAACTCCAAGTAGACTCACTCTAATCAAATGAGCTCAATATCTCATATTGACTCATTTGGGCATGGTCATGCACTTCGTGGTCTCACTCTATCAAGAATAATGATGTCTCTCCCGTCATATAGGAGGGATAGATCTCATCTACATCACTCACATCCCTCCGCATAATTTGTTACATACCCAGTAATCACCTTTATAGTCCACCCATTTACAGGTGACGTTTGACGAAGCCAAAGTATGCAACTCCTTATGTAGGGAACCATGGTGACTTCAGGTCTAAGGACTAATAGTCATACTAATAGCCACATGAGAAACTATATGACACTCATATAACGATCCACGATATTTTCTCATGGTGGGTCATTCAGTATACATTCTCTAATGTATACCCATGTGTCAACTTGATATCTCATATCCATGACTTGTGAGATCAAGTCATCGAGTTGACCTACATGCTAGTCTCTACGCATTAACATTGTCCCTGAATGTTAATACTTGACTAGGAATGATTAAAAGTAGTGTTCTCTATATCATCTCATTATCGATTTAACCAATCGATTGATATAGATAAGAACCTACTACTCAAGGATGTTATTATATTTAGTTATTTGGCACCAATACAAGTAAATATAATAACCATGCCTTTATAAATAGGAATATGATACAATAAAGTTCATACAACAATCATCACATGATTGACTCTAGGGCTTTCACTAACAATCTCCCACTAGCACTAGTGTCAATCACCATAGTATCTAATACCCAACGACCTAGTGTGACCATCATGCTTTTTCTGTGCCAAAGCCATGGTTAAGGGATCTGCGATGTTAGCCTCTGTGGGTACTCTGCAAATCTTCACATCTTCTCTATCGATAATCTCTCGAATAAGATGGAAGCGTTGTAGTATGTGTTTGGTCCGCTGGTGTGAGCGAGGTTCCTTAGCCTGTGTGATTGCTCCATTGTTGTCACAATAGAGTTCTATGGGATCTGCTATGTTAGGAACCACCCCAAGCTCAGTAATAAACTTGCGGATCCAAACTGCCTCCTTTGCTACCTCAGATGCAGCAATATACTTGGCTTCTGTTGTAGAATCAGCAACTGTGTCCTGCTTCGAACTCTTCCAGCTCACAGCGCCACCATTCAAGCAAAACATGAACCTTGACTACGATCTATAATCATCCTTGTCAGTTTGGAAGCTAGCATTACTGTAACCCTTTACAGCTAGCTCATCATTGCCTCCAAATATCAAGAAATATTCTTTAGTCCTTCTCAAGTACTTAAGAATATTCTAGTATCTACTCGTCATGCCCAAAGCATACGAGACATCGTGGATAGCATACACGATGCACAAAGATGGCATATGATAGATCCTATAGCTGATGCGTAAGGAATCTTATCCATGCAGTCTCTCTCCTCTCTAGAAGAGAGACTTTGAGTCTTTGAAAGACTCACACCATGTGACATCGGCAGAAGTCCCTTCTTGGAATTCTACATGGCAAACCGTAGTAATACAGTGTCAATGTATGTACTCTGACTTAGGCCAAGAAATCTCTTAGATTTATCTCTATAGATCTTGATGCCTAGAATACAAGCTACTTCACCTAAGTCCTTCATTGAGAAGCACGTCCCCAGCCAAGTCTTCACAGACTGTAGCGAAGGGATGTCATTCCCAATGAGTAGTATGTCATCCACATACAATACAAGGAAGACAACTGTATTCCCACTAACCCTCTTATAGACACAGGGTTCATCTTCATTCTTGATGAAACCAAACTGTTTAATCGTATCATCGAATCGAAGATTCCAGCTCCGAGAGGCTTGCTTTAGCCCATAAATGGACCTTTGAAGCTTGCATACTTTCCCAGTATGCTGTGGATCTTCAAAACCCTCAGGTTGTATCATGAACACATCCTCGAGTAAGTTTCCATTCAGAAACGCAGTTTTGACATCCATCTGCCAGATCTCATAATCGTGGTATGCTACAATAGCAAGCAAGATCCGAATGGACTTAAACATCGCCACTGGAGAAAAGGTTTCATCATAGTCAATACCATGAATTTGCTTGAAACCTTTAGCCACCAATCGGCCCTTATAGGTATGCGTAAGTCCATCCATGTCAGTCTTTCTCCTAAAGACCCACTTACACCCAATGGGTCTGACCCCTTCAGGTGGATCAACCAAAGTCCATACTTGGTAGGTGTACATGGATTCTATCTCGGATCTCATGGCCTCTAGCCATTTCTTAGAATCTGGGCTCATCACAGCTTCCTAATAGGAGGTAGGCTCATTCTCAATGAGCATAACGTCATCATGGTCAGATAAGAGAAATGAGTATCTCTCAGGCTGACGACGTACCCTATCAGACCTGCGAAGAGGTAGGTCTACATGAACAGGTGGTTGTTCCACAACTCTTTGTGCAACAATCTCATCACCCACAACACTTTGTGGTTCCTATTCAACCTCCATCAAGGCCTTAGTGCTATGGTCCTTATCTTGAATTTCTTCAAGATCGAACGTACTCCCACTAGTTTTTCTAGAAACAAAATCCCTTTCTAGAAAAACCCCAGTCTTTGCCACAAACACTTTGTGTTGACTGGGAATGTAGAAGTAATATCCCTTTGTGTCCTTGGGATATCTAACAAAATAGCACCTATCAGATTTGGGTCCCAGTTTGTCTGAGACTTGACGTCGAACGTAAGCCTCACAACCCTAAATCCTCATGAAAGACATCTTGGGATTTCTCCCTGTCCATATCGTATATGGTGTCTTTATCACAGCCTTGGATGGTACACGGTTAAGGGTAAAGGCTGTTGTGTCTAGAGCATATCTCCAAAAGGATATAGGAAGATCTGTGTGACTCATCATAGATCGTACCATATCTAATAAGGTACGATTCCTCCTTTCGGATACACCATTCCACTGTGGTGTTCCAGGAGGAGTGAGTTGGGATAGAATCCCACACTCAGCTAGATAGTCACGAAACTCATGGCTAAGGTATTCACCACCTCGATCTGATCGAAGTATCTTAATACTCTTGCCAAGCTGGTTTTGTACTTCATTCTTGAATTCTTTGAATTTTTCAAAGGATTCTGATTTATGTATCATGAGATACACATAACCATATCTACTGAAGTCATCAGTAAATGTAATGAAGTACCTATAACCGCCTCTAGCAGCAACATTGAAAGGACCACATACATCACTATGTATAAGTCCTAACAAGTCCGTTGCTCTTTCGTTGTGTCCACTAAAGGGAGTCTTGGTCATCTTGCCTAAAAGGCAAGACTCGCATGTCTCATATGATTCAAAATCAAATGAGTCTAGCAGCCCATCCTTATGGAGTTGAGATAAGCGACTCTCATTTATGTGACCTAAGAAACAATGCCAGAGATAGGTTTGGTTCAACTTATTTGACTTGAACCTTTTGGTACTTATGTTATAGATAGGGCTCTCTAAGTCTAGAAAGTAGAGTCCGTTCATTAGAGGTGCACTACAATAGAACATATCATTTAAATAAACTGAACAACATTTGTTCTTTATTATAAATGTAAATCCTTTCTTGTCCAAACAAGAAACCGAAATTATGTTCTTAGTTAAAGCAGGCACATAACAACATTCATCTAATTCTAGTACAAGCCCAGAGGGCAGAGATAGATCATAAGTTCCTACAGCAATAGCAGCAACTCTTGCTCCATTGCTTACTCGTAGGTCCACCTCGCCCTTTGTCAATGCCCTACTATTTCTCAGCGCCTGCACATTGGTACAAATGTGAGATGCACATCCGGTATCTAAAACCCATGATGAATAAATAGATAGATTGACTTCTATAACATGTATACCTGAAGTAGAAGTCTCACTTCTCTTCTTCTTAAGATCTTCCAGGTATGCCTTGCAGTTACGCTTCCAGTGTCCAGCTTCCTTACAGTGGAAGCAAGCCCCTTCCTTGGCCACCTCTCCTTTGGGTTTCAGTTCCTTGCCTTTGCCCTTGGCTTGAGACTTTCCCTTACCTTTAGGCTTGCCCTTGCCTTTCTTCTTTTGCACCATCAAAATGGCGTCAGATTTTCCCTTCTTAAGGTTGAGCTCAGCAGTTCTCAACATGCTGAGCATCTCAGGCAGTGGCTTATCAATTTCATTCATGTTGTAATTCATGACAAATTGATTGTAGCTTTGCGGCAAAGACTGCAAGATCAAGTCAGTGGCCATCTCTTGGCCAAGGGGAAATCCCAATCTCTGTAGGTTTTCTACGTACCCAATCATCTTGAGTACATATGAACTTACGGGAGTCCCATCTCGCATTTTGGAACCAAATAATGCCTTAGAGACTTCATATCTCTCGTGTCTTGCTTGTCCTTGATATAGTTGACGAAGATGTTCAACTATATCATAAGCATTCATGAACTCGTGTTGCTTCTGAAGCTCAGAGTTTATGGTCGCGAGCATTAGACATGACACATCTAATGCATCATCTTGATGCTTCTTGTAAGCATCTTTGTCAGCTCGCGAGGCAGTGGCAGAAGGTGCCTCCAGAATGGGCTGCTCCATGACGTACAGTTTCCTTTCTTGGGTGAGAACGATTCTCAAGTTCCTGTACCAGTCCAGGAAATTTGCTCCATTGAGCTTGTCCTTCTCAAGGACAGAACGCAGAGAGAGAGTGTTCGTGTTTGTCGACATAGTAATCTATAACATACAATACAGAGAATTAATATCATATTCCTTTTATCATTTAATTAGGCCTTTAATCAAATGATACTCCCACTGAATTATAGGAATTTTGTAGAATCGAGTTATGGATGTGGTCAAACCACATTACTAGATTCATACAAACTAGCTATAATTCTTGCGGGACAAGATCCACATCATACTAAGCCTTGAGTTAACTTTGGGTAAATCACCCAAGACTTAGTACAATCGGTGGGTAACACATTACCGATTACATCTCTATGCAACTCTTGTTTATAGGATCAAGACCCACATTTACAAAAGACCTTGAGTTAGCTTTGGCTAAACCGCCCAAGATTTAGTGTAAATGTGATCTTATCCTATCTTTCCAACAGTTGGAATATGCCTATAGTTCTACTCGATCCAATTGAGTTAACTAGTTTTACTCAATCTAATTGAGCTTACTCTAACCCAAGCCGTGATAGGCGGGACCAAGATTGTCCCTCTGCACCCTACCAAGATAATATACATTGCTCTGCTTTGGCATATTCAACAACTACAAATGATCGAGTTAGTGATGGGTATCAAGGACTTGGTAGGCATTTACGAGTTGATTCGATTAAGATCTAATCTAATCGTAATATGTATCATATACGCATTGAGACCTTTATTATCCTACACTAGCATGCATCACATACATACAAGCATTATTCTAGCATGCATCATATACATACAAGAAAAATCAAATATATATATATATATATATATATATATATATATTAACATATATATATATAATTAACTGTGATGTGGTCATGGCCCTACTACGATCTTCTCAAGCCAATGAGAAGATCTGACGATTAACCTAGGGCTAGCGGCTTCTCCAAGCGCTTCCTTTGACCGCCATGTATCGTCGGCACCCTTCTCATAACTTCGTCTACAAGTGGACTTTCCACCGCTCCATTTTGTACATTACAAATATGAAACTCAAGTTACATTCGAGGCTAAAACTATTTACAACTAGAATTTCAAAAGAAGAGGTACGACGCACAGGTCGCATACACTATACAACACGCACAAACACAAAAACGACATGCAGGTCGTATTATGAATTACAACACATCATCATCCAATCATATTGGGGTTCTTGGGCCATGACAATCACAGAATTATACATAATTCTAAATTATGTATTTTTACATAAAATTTCTATAATTTTTCTATTTTTTTTTTCAATTTTATGAGTCACCTCTCCGTAACGGTCCCGCTAAGCGGTTTCCGGGCGCGATCGCGGGACAAGGCCCCTTTCAAGGATAGGGGCAGCGCCCCTACTCACAAAATAAACTTTGCGAGTGTCCCTACTATGATCTTACAGTGACTTAAGTCGCTATCCCAAAAACCTAAAGCGAGAACTCAACGTTTCGGAGAGTTTCTCTCGATGGTTGAAGCCTACAAGTGTCCCAACACTCGTTGCTTCGACTCTTCGAGAAAAATACCCAAAAATTCGATAAAAATAGGAAATTTAAAAAAACATAAAAATCTATAATTTTTATATCTAATACAAAAACTACAAAAATGAAACACATACATGCTTCGCACGTGGCTCTGATACCACTGTTGGACTTTTCGAGCCGCAAAACTGCTTTTTGCATTGCGGAAATCCCGGAAGTTCGGCCACGGATCCGTGCGAAGATATATTAAAATAAAAACATATATGTGCTAAGTAAATCTAGATTTACCTTAGATCTAGAAGTTGAGAGTGTTACCCTCGTAGTGATTCCCTTCGCTTATCCCGCTCATCCAAACGTTTCACCGGAACTCAAGAGTGTCAAGTGAACACTCCTCTATTGGTATCCCACACGGACAAATGGTGGAGAAAAATACCTTAGAGTGTGCTAGCACCCTTTAAGAATTTCGGCAAGATGAGGGATTGGAGAGCTTGAGAAGGTGATCCAAGGAAGAAGATGAAGTTGGAGAGTAACTCACAAAATGAATCCACCCATGATGAATAGTGGTCGACCACTTCAAGTTGGGAGGTTACATGCATGCATGTAACTCCAAGAGCCAATGGCTCTTGGTCTCCCTCATGAGGTGGCACCACATGATAAGTCCATGATGATGTGGAGCATCATCATTGGCCGGCCGCCAAGTCATCATCATGACATGGCATTTGGTCAAGTCAAACTTGACCTTTCATCTTCCCTCTCAAGTCAAGTCAAACTTGACCTCTTATCTCCCATGGTTGATCAAATCCAACCATTTGATTCAAGTCAATTTAATTTAATGAATCTCTATTCATTAATTTAAATTGATTTGATGAATCAAATCTAAATTAGACTCATTCAACACTTGAATCAAATTGAGTCCAACTCAATTAGTCTAATTTGGATTACTCTTAATCCAATTTGGTTCATCCCATGAATCTAATCCTCATGGTTCATCATATGAACCTAATCTCCATCTAATTGCCCTTTGTGTGTGACCCTATAGGTTCTTGTAACGTTGGCAATATCCCTAAACCGATTTAGGAACATAAGCAATGAGCGATATCTAGCAACACATCATTGCTACCCAAGTTACAAGAATGTTGAGCTCCAACATCACCTTTGTGACTACTAATTGTGACTCTCATAATATGTGACAATGTCCCTCTATCCTTGACATCTAGATTGACCAATTGAGACATAGACCGTGTCATCCTCGGTACAATCTATATCTTGAACTCCAAGTAGACTCACTCTAATCAAATGAGCTCAATATCTCATATTGACTCATTTGGGCATGGTCATGCACTTCGTGGTCTCACTCTATCAAGAATAACGATGTCTCTCCTGTCATATAGAAGGGATAGATCTCATCTACATCACTCACATCCCTCCGCATAATTTGTTACATACCGAGTAATCGCCTTTATAGTCCACCCATTTACGGGTGACATTTGATGAAGCCAAAGTATGCAACTCCTTATGTAGGGAACCATGGTGACTTCAGGTCTAAGGACTAATAGTCATACTAATCGCCACATGAGAAAGTATATGACACTCATATAACGATCCACGATACTTTCTCATGGCAGGTCGTTCAGTATACATTCTCTAATGTATACCCATGTGTCAACTTGATATCTCATATCCATGACTTGTGAGATCAAGTCATCGAGTTGACCTACATGCTAGTCTCTACGCATTAACATTGTCCCTGAATGTTAATACTTGACTGAGAATGATTAAGAGTAGTGTTCTCTATATCATCTCATTATCGATTCAACCAATTGATTGATATAGATAAGAACCTATTACTCAAGGACGTTATTATATTTAGTTATTTGGCACCAATACAAGTAAATATAATAACCATGCCTTTATAAATAGGAATATGATACAATAAAGTTCATACAACAATCATCACATGATTGGCTCTAGGGCTTTCACTAACAGAAAATGTCTTTGTCACAAATTTGGCATTAATGGCTTTTAACGACTTAGACTCCTCCTCCTCCAAAAATGAAGGATCAAGCACAAGTGAGGAGAGCTCTAGTGAAGGGGGAGCTTCTTCACCATCCTCATCCGAAGAAGAAGACATAGAGACTATGGTAACGAACCTCTCACCTTGTAAAATAGTTTCCATGATTTCTAGTCTTACTTGTTGGATCGAGAAGCGTCGCTAGAGGGGGGGTGAATAGCGATCGTAAAACTTTCGTTTTCGTTCGTTCGATACGCAAAGTAAACGAGTAAACACAGCGGAAAATAAAATGACACGTTTATTTTACTTGGTTCACAACCCAGTGGTTGCTACTCCAAGGCCCTATCGGTCCTTGACCGCGTACGGAGGGCAAAGCACTATAACGTCTCCTCCTCGTTGGAGGTAGGAGACAACGATCACAAAATCCGGAAGTACGAGGATGAGGCAACAAGCCTACCTCACCTCGTTACAAAAAAAACAACGAATACAATAATAAAAAGTATTACTAGATGCTGCTGCCGACGAAGAAGATCTGAGGTTGTCGTCGCGTCGGCGTTATGACGGTGTTGAAGCGTTGGCGTTGTAGGAGCACTTGATGAATAATTGATGTGATTTGGAGTGGAATCCTCCTCCTTTTATAGACTTTGGCCTCAAATTGTCTCCTATTTCTTTGGAACGGATCATGGATTTTTCCAAATTTTATCGCTATGGCCACGCCAAACGTTATCCGCTTTGACCTAGCGCAAAGCCGAGTCGCGCCATCACCGATCGATAACTCCCATCACCGATCGATGTGCATCCGATCGCTATGTGTCCAGAATGATCACCGGCCACTTCCGCAATAAGAGATTAGCTCGAAAATGATAAATACGACGGTTTTTAATCGTCCGATCTCGACCTAGACCTTCCACAGAAGTCTTAGTCGATCGTCGCTCACGGCCGTCCCGTAAAGAGGACACGACCTTACAATCTCTCACTCACACGAGCTTACCTCGATAGTAGCTCTCGCTTCCGGCCTTCCACTCGATTCCTTCGGCTCCCTCCGAATTCACTCAAGTGTCGCCCGACCACCACGGCTTCCTCCGGGTGTCGCTAGCCTTCAGCTCCAGCTTTAGTACTTTTCTGCACACTTGATTTAGCTCGTGAGATAACAATATAAACTTAACTTTGTGTCTTTGCCATAATCAAAACACAGGTTCGATTATCTAGTGCCCCGCACTAACAATCTCCTTTGATCTATGGCAAACCAACACAAAGTTAAGGGAAATTAAAGCATAAAACACATATAGTAGATGATGAATGTCATTCCCAAAAACTCTCCCTTAACCACAACTCCCCCTTAACCCTAGGTGAGTTTTGAAAGAGATACTTTAGTTTTCAAAAACAAATTTTGTGTTTCAAAATGAAATTTTGTGTTACTCCCCCTTAACTTTCGCTCTTCTCCCCCTTTTGCCATAAATCAAAAAAGAGTGTTGGGGTTTTTGTATAAAATAGGGTTTAAAACAATGTCGCTATGAATGAATCTAGATAAATCAAATATAAGTTCAAGCATGCGCCTAGCAATAGTTAGATAGATTGGTTCGAGGTGTGTCCTCTGCACTAATAATCTAAAGATTTATAATATAACCCTTAAGATTAGTTTGCTCTCCCCTTAGTCAAATATATGAAGTATAAGAGATGTAGGGGCTAAAACTTTGGCCTCAGAGTTGTTAAGTACAATAGTTGAGAAAATAAATAGTATTTTGAAGGGATTGTTTCAAGTATATTTCAATTATCCTTAACATCTCACCCATTCTATGTGTCTCATAATTTGTTCACCTTATATGTTTTGTGAGATGATTTTAAATTGATTAAAGATAGTCAACCTTGGGTTAGATTCAGATTTAACCTTTAGATCGTTAAGTAACTTTTCGAGAAACTGGCTTCCAGGTCGTGGCAAGGCACAGGGGCCTTCTTTGATCGGAACAACGACCACTTCCTTAGACAAAGCCAAATTCAAGAAAATATCACTTAAGTCACTTAGGGTTACTTCCTGGTCTAACTAGTTTAGGATACGGCGAGGTAGCTTCATTTAGTTCCACTCGGCCAAGTGCACCAAGCTAGATACGCCTTATCTAGCTCGAATACACGAGACTTTGTCTCCTAACGTACTATCATCTCGCCGCGTCCTGATACTATATTATCAAGAGTTGACTAACTAGTTATTTATGAAAAGAGGCTCCCCGAGGCTCAATCTTTTCGAAGGATTTTAGTTGGTTATGTACGTATTCTAAGTAAGTTCACAAGTTAATAGAAATTCTAAGCATGCAATGGTTTTGCTAAGTAAGCGGGTATACTATTTTAGTGTTAGCTCCCTAGACCATTGAACCAATAAGGTCTATTCAAATAATGAACTTGATCTGAGGAATCCAATACTTATTAGTCCTAATATGTGAATTTAATAAAACCTTTGGGACCCATGCTTGGACTCTTTGATGACTACGATTTACGATAGACATATAAGACCTATTCGTAGTCTTTGACTTAAATCCGAGTCCGGCGTTGTTGTACACGGCTCTTTGGGTTCAAAGTAGTCGGTTAAGGTTCTTAGATCCCAACGTGAACTTTTCCAACCTAGCCTCGACCTCTTGAACTTGGTCTTTCAAGAGAGAATTCTCCTTCTCAAGTTTTTCAATTTGGGTTGAGTTTCTCTCTTGAACTTGACTAGTTGAAGAGATTAGAGTAGCCTCTTGCTTGAGGGTTTCAACCTCCTCAAGTAACGACTCAACCCTAGACTCGGACTTAGTTAATTTCCTATTAAGCGGTTTAATTGTATCTTGTAAAGTGTACTAATTAAAGAGAAATCAACCTTAACTTTCCCTTTTGGTCCGGCTTTGAGTTTTCTCTCAAAATAATCTTGAGTCGGAGTCGGAGTTGTAGTTGGACTGGCTTGGATTCGACTCGGACTCCTCTGTTCTTGCCATGTAAGCTATGTCTTCTCTGTTGTCCCAAGTTGCATGGAAGGCTTTCCTTGCTCCCTTTTCTTTTGGTTCTCATTCTTCAATTTCCTTCTTTCTTGTCGAACTATTCTCCGCACAATATTGACTATTATGGCCTCCTCTTGGATTCGGATTCGTCTTGGGTTCGAGTTCATCTACTTGCCTAGTAGGTGGCTTGCTTCTTTGTCCTGCAAGTAGAGCAATACCTCTCTCGGATCACGTTAGTTTGCTCGTGAAGTTCAAACTCGGAAAATAATTCATCTAACCTAAGCCGATAGGTCCTTAGAGACCTTGTAGGCATCGACCATGGATGCCCACAAGGTAGTCCTAGGAAATGAATTAAGAACGTACCTTAGTAGGTCACGGTTTTCGACCTTGTGTCCGATGGTGTGTAGGCCATTGACAATGTCTGGACGCGGTGTGTAGTTGCGTTGCCGTCTCGTGTTCTGCATCTTGAGGTTATACAACTTATTGAAAAGAAGGTCACGTTTACATACCTTAGCATCGGATGTTCCTTCGTAGCTCAATTAATTTATTCCATAGGTCCTTGGCGCTAATGAATGGTCCGATGCGGTTGAGTTCCTCCTTGGACAAGCCGCATTGCAATATTTGGGTTGCTCTTGCATCGGCTTGATTTGCCTCTTGGTTGCATTTGTCCACTTGTTGAAATCCAATGGCTCTCCTTGATCATTGGTGGGTAAAGCAAAGCCGTTTGGATTATTATCCAAGTCTCGACTTGTGTTTTCAAGAAACACTCCATCCGACCTTTCCAATAACGGAAATCATCTCCGTTAAAGAGGAGGTCGGGTGGTGCTATATCCTCAATGTGAGCCATTAAGTATCTTGCAAAACACAAATAAAAACCAAAGAGAATTCCAAGACTTGGTCTTGGATTAGTAATGCGAAATAATAGGAAAAAATAGAAATAAATAAGGAGGATAAGAAACTAACAAAAATTTGAAACTTCGACCTTGATGTCCCCGAAAGGGTACTAAACGTTGGATTTTGGGGCTGGAAATAGCTTGTTACGGGGGTAAACCCCCAGTAAGAAGTGTAGATCTTTCAAAGAGCTTCGATTTGGTGGGTAGATCGTTTCGTGAGTCCACTTGTAGCAAAAGTTATGCTCGTTTGATCGTGAGGTACTCCGAAGGAGATTAGTACTTGCAAAAACACAACAAAAAACTATGTACCAAGACTTGGTCTTGGATTAGTAGTGCGGGAAACAAAAACCTAAGAAATATACGAATCGAAAAATACGAAAATAAAACCAAAACGTGCTAGATTGGTGGTTTCACCAAATCTTAGCGCCCCCGCTCTGATACGAATTGTTGGATCGAGAAGCGTCGCTAGAGGGGGGGTGAATAGCGATCGTAAAACTTTCGTTTTCGTTCGTTCGATACGCAAAGTAAACGAGTAAACACAGCGGAAAATAAAATGACACGTTTATTTTACTTGGTTCACAACCCAGTGGTTGCTACTCCAAGGCCCTATCGGTCCTTGACCGCGTACGGAGGGCAAAGCACTATAACGTCTCCTCCTCGTTGGAGGTAGGAGACAACGATCCTAAAAATCCGGAAATGCGAGGATGAGGCAACAAGCCTACCTCACCTCGTTACAAAAAAACAACGAATACAATAATAAAAGTATTACTAGATCTTTGCTGCGACGAAGAAGATCGAGGTCGTCGCGTCGGCGTTATGACGGTGTTGAAGCGTTGGCGTTGTAGGAGCACTTGATGAATAATTGATGTGATTTGGAGTGGAATCCTCCCCTCCTTTTATAGACTTTGGCCTCTGAAATTGTCTCCTATTTCTTTGGAACGGATCATGGATTTTTCCAAATTTTATCGCTAAGTGGCCACGTCAAACGTTATCCATTTTGACCTAGCGCAAAAGTTGAGTCGTCGCCATCGTCATCGATAACTCCCATCGATCGGTGATGGGCATCGATCGGCGATATGTGTCCAGCGATCATCGCCGGCTGGCCACTTCCCTGCAGTAAGAGATTAGCTCGGAAAATGATAAATACGACGGTTTCTAACCGTCCGATCTCGACCTAGACCTTCCATAGGAAGTCTTAGTCGAATCGTCGCCTACGGTCGTCCCCGTAAAGAGGACACGACCTTACAATCTCTCACTCACACGAGCTTACCTCGATAGTAGCTCTCGCTTCCGACCTTCCACTCGATTCCTTCGGCTCCCTCCGAATTCACTCAAGTGTCGCCCGACCACCACGGCTTCCTCCGGGTGTCGCTAGCCTTCAGCTCCAGCTTTAGTACTTTTCTGCACACTTGATTTAGCTCGTGAGATAACAATATAAACTTAACTTTGTGTCTTTGCCATAATCAAAACACAGGTTCGATTATCTAGTGCCCCTGCACCAACATTACTAAGGATCTATTTAGGACCAAAAAGAAAAATAAGAGCATGCTAGATCAAATTAAGGATTTAGAAAATAAGCTAGAAAAAGCATGTTTAAATATTAATGAAAATATTTCTTCTAGCCTTGATAATGCATGCTCACATGATCTTTATGTGTCATTAGATGTAAGTGATGCATGTATGGAAGAGAATAGGGCCTTAAGGGAAAAGGTAGATCACTTGACCAAAGCCCTAGAAAAGTTCACTATTGGCTCCAACACTCTTAACATGATCATAGGGAGCCAAATAGCAAGTTTCAATAAGAAAGGCCTAGGATATAAAGAAAATAAAAATGAAAAGGCCTATAAATGCTTAATTGCTAGGGGTCAAGACAAAAAGAAGGTAATAGCAAGAAAATGGATCCCTAAGGAATTTTTAGTGAACCCCATAGGAAAGAACTTATTTTGGGTTCCTAAATCCATCCTTAAGGGTTAGGAAAACCCTAGGATAATCAACCATAAGGATTTCACCTATATCATATTTTTGGTTGACTTAGGATGGCGGGACAATATTTTTGAAATAGTGTTAGGTGATGATAATGCACCTATAAATAGATAAATCATGCTTTAGGTGATATTTTCCTTATTATTATCATGATGTAATACCTAATGCATGATCACAATTTGATGAATACATTTGTTTCATGATCATAATATGGAATTCATACATATATGTCTTAATGATCATGTGGAATGATAGAATGATACTTAACCTTGATAGAATTGCATGAAAATAATGGTTAAGTATATACAAATACCTCTAGGATACATCTCACACTCACCATAGGCTACCTTGATTGAAAACTTAGCATGAGTGAGATGTTAGGATAATACAAATGTCCACTAATGACCTATGGCATTTAGATGGTCATGTAAAGTATCAAAATAGCAATAATAGACCAATCATGGGGAAGACTTATGTTTAATTCATAGACATATTGCTCAAAGATCATGGTTGGATATTTCATATGTTTTCAAAATAATTTCTTACTTTAAATACTGCATGTTCATGTTTTGAAACAATCCAAGGCAAAACTAGGTGTTAAAATGGATACAAATTTGATCAAAACACTAGTTGTTTTTAAAGCTTTTGGATTTTTGGAAAATCATTGAAAATATAATGATTTTTCATGAAAAACTATTTTTCATTGATGAAGAATCCTAAAAGAAATGTGTTCCCCAAATTTCACTATTTTTTAAATTTTCTGGAATTTACAGTACATTTCTGAAATTCGTCTAGAAAATCAAAAATTCTAATTTCCTTGTGTCAGTCGACTGTCATACTGATAGCAGTCGACTGATGTACTGTGCACGAGCATAGTAACTTGATTTTATCAGGTTTTTAAGTGTTTTTGATTTTTGCTTCTCTCTAGACTTGATGTCATGCCATATAAACTTTGTTTAATCTTTTTGATGGTGTCAAAGGGGGAGAAAAATATATGTTTAAGTAAAGGGGGAATGCATTTAGGGGGAGTTTCATGTATTAAGGGGGAGAGTTGCTAATCATGTTATTCACATGCTTTCTTTCCTTAATATTTTATCAAATGTTTTTACCTAACTTAAACGAATTGTCACACATCAAAAAGGGGGAGATTGTTAGTGCAATCAACCCGTGATATGATTTTGATTTGTGTGGAAAAGGGTTTAAGTTAGGTTGTTATTATGATTTGATATGTGCGTTGGAGTCTTGCAGGACTTAGTAATTCGCACATGAAGTCTTGGCGAGTTTTACCTCTCATGACTCGGTCTTTGAGTCGGTGAAGGATGACTTTGCGGAAGTCATGCACTTGGAGCATCCGAGGGACCGCCGAACGAGGAGCTTGGAGTGAAGCCGGAGGAAGTAGACTTCAGGACGAGACGCAAAGGATGGCGTTGCAGAGCCGTGCGCTTGGCGCATCCGAGGGACATGGCCGGACGAAGACAACTTCAAAGGCGAGGGACTTCAAGGGATGAGAGTGAGCGAATGTAACCCGAGAAGAGGTAGTGCTCTTAGGTGAAACTTGGTCATTTGGCTAAGTGTCGGATGAGGTTTCCCGACACCAGTCGACTGCCATGAAATGGCAATCGACTGCTCTGAGTTGAACGGGGTTCGACTGGTATCCGACTGATGGGTTTATGCCCAGCAGTCGACTACCAAAGGAAGTCACGGGCACAGAACCTCTCGTAGCCGACTGGGCAGTCGACTACGGAGGCAGCAGTCGACTGATGAATACATCAGTCGACTGATGGATACATAGTCGACTGCCAAGGGATTCGTTGGACTACAACGGTCGGGATCCGACGTGTTCGGAGGCCGTTGTAGTGACGACAGTCGACTGCCAAGGGCAACAGTCGACTGGTGGCGGCCAACGGGAAGAAATTAGCCCTCTCTATAAAAAGAGAGGGTGTTGGGCTTTGGGAGGCTAATGCTTGAATTCCTAACAGCTCTCAAAGTGCCCTAAACGTTTTCCACTCTCCTACTTGTGTTAATCTTCATTCTATTGTAGAAGAGTGATCCTTGTGTAAAAGAGGTTACCTCCACCTAGCTTTGTGCAAAGGAGAGATCTAGTGGATTTGGCAAAGGAGTGATTCACCTTGAACGAATCGGGGACCGTGGATTAGCGGCGTAGCCGTGAACCACGTTACATATTGTGTTAGCATTGTTTATCTTTGCTTTTGTTGTTTTGTTTGCTTGTTTATTAGTATTCCGCTTGTGCTAACGATTTTGTAGACGAGCAAATTCCATCATCGTACGAAGAGGGCTATTCACCCCCCTCTAGCCGGCCAACATCTACACTTCATCGACCCTATAGAAACTGCTCGCGAGCGAGAGACTGTAGCGGCGAGTGAGGAGGAAAAGAAAGGGAAAATCGCGAGAGGCGTGGGGTGCCTACGGCGGGGGAAGAAAAATGAAAATCGAGGAAGTTTAATAAAACTTAACCTAGGTTTGTTATTTATATCACTTGGGTTAATTAATCCCATTTAACTCCTTAACATGCTTTATCAAAGCCTATTAAATCTTTCCCCGCAAACTGATCATTAGAAATTCAATTTGAACCCAACAAAATTTCTAAAAATATCTGAAAAATTCCACAGGGTATTTTTCCTAATTAACCAGTATTATATATTTTCCGATATTTTACAAGGGGATTGCTACCTCATTGATCAGGAAGACACTATCGAGGAGAACGTCCTTCAGCATAGTTCGTCGGAACGGTCGTGGAATGGCCGGAATGGGCATTTTGGAATCGAAACGGCGTGCTCCGTGCCACTTTTCCAGTGAAGAATGGAGGTTGTCGTGGAATGCCGTCCGCGAGCATTATAACGGGAAAAAAATGGATCAGAACGGTGGCAATGTGGCTTTGGAGATGAAGTTATTTGGCCGACAGCTTTACAAAAGGTACATCAATTACGAGGAAAAAAAAATACCTTTCACATTAATTCAATTTGATTTAATTAATTTTTTTAATTATAGTTCAAAAAATGTCATTCACAAGCTTTAATCGGTTTTTTTTTTCAATTACAGCTCACAAGTCAAAAGAGTCAATTAGAAGATACAAAAGGGCACCGACAGATCTAAGCTGGTAGATCTGATTTAATAGATTCATTTTTTTAAATTGATAAATAATTCAATCCCTTGTCTATATTATTTCGTAGAACAAGCGAGTAATCTGTCCATCGTCTTAGCTTCAATTAAAATCTCTTGTCCATTTTATTTCGTGGAGTCTTCTTATCTATTAATCCGTCCATCTTCCTGGCTTCCATTATTTCTGATTAATTAAAAGTCCACTTTCTATCAGGTAACAAGTTTTTATTTTTCATTTATATAATTTAATTTGATATGATCCATATATACTTTAATTGAATTTTGAGATTGATATGTTTGAAATTGATGCCAGTAGCACTTGTCATTAAATTCATCTTTCATATCTCATAATTATTTTTTTCCAATTTGTTTAATTGCTTAGCTGAGTGTTTTGTTATTACAGTGAGAGTTTTATGAATCAAATACTTTCGATTTAGATGAATTTGATATTTTTATGTTTCAATTTGGAGCAGACTCTTTGTTAAACTAAAGTCATCAAAATACATATTAATTCTTCCTGTCAAGATTTTCTAGGCTTCTTCTAATTGATTCATCTATCTTATCTTCCAATTCAACTTCAATTGCATTTCATACTCTACTACCCTAATAACAGTAAGGAATATAATAAAATTAATCTTTTCAAAATAAATTGCATGCCTAAACAAGATAAATTTGACAACAGTCCCATTTCAAATTTCTTTAGTTTTTTTTTACTAAAAAAATAGTTTTATTATCCAACCTTTATTCTAGCAAAGTTGGTATTTTTGTATGTGTTATGCAACTGAAGATTTTTTTTAAAATCCAATAAAAAAAGGTGTCTTTAAGTGTTATATGTCCTAATTTACAACCTTTGGGATAGTTGAGTAAGGCACACATGCTTTGCTTGTTTTCTACTAATTTAGAAATTACATATTTGTACATGTTAATGTTACTCAGAGTTTAGTATTCTCTTTTTCTTTTATAATTGTTCAATTCTTTTTTAAGTACTTTTTTTTCCTCTCGTTAGAATGATCAAATATTTCAATCCATATTTTAGTAGGGGTGGGCGAATTTGGAGTTGGAACTCACATATAATTCTTACGATGCATTTCTTATTTGGAATGACGAATTTTCTATATATATATTCTATTGGTAAATGTAGAAATATATTCCAAGACTTTGTCAACAACTATACAAGAGCTTATCTGTTGAGTTAGCTTTGTCATGTTCTTATGCACTATAACAGTATAGATTGCAATACCATTATATTTTTTTCATCTTCATACTATGTTTATATGTGCAATATATATTCTCATTTGGTTTTATTATTATGATTCTTGAATTATTAGTACATCAAGTATAAGCTTAAAGATTTAATTATGAATAGATAATAGTTTATTATGTGAATTTTTTAAAAAGCTTATGAGTTAAAATTATGTATCATTATTTATTTGTTTAGAATGGCACCAAATCTTGATATTTGTTGGCAATTTGGTCAAATGGTGGGTGATAACCGTAAAATAATACGATGTAAATTTTGTGAAAAAGTTATAACGGGAGGAATTACGAGATTAAAACAGCATATTGCACATGTTATTGGAATTGTCGAAGCATATCACAAAGCTCCTAAGGAAATATCATCGATGTTACAAAAACATCTTCAAGACTCTAAAACAAGTAGAAATTTAATGCAAAGAAAAAAAAATAGCTTTAGAGTCAATTACACAAAATATATGTGTATCAGAAAGTGACATTAGTGGTGAAGATAACATTAAAGATATTGAAAATCGAGAATTACAAAAAGTCATCAAAGAAAGTCATAAAACAAGAGCCATTGAAGAGGAGATGCATCATCGCTATGGTCAAGGTAAACAATATCTAAATAATATTTTAAATTCACATGCATATATCTTATCAATTTAATTAACTTAACTACTCTAAATTTTATAATCGTAGGATTTTCTGGTGTTGGTTCTTCCTCTGGCATAGATCCTAGTTTGAGAAAAAAAATCTCTCGAAGCTTTAGTGTAAGAGAGGATTCTCGATTACCATCAAAAGAAATTGACTCTTTTATGTTTTCCACGAAATGCAAGAGTATCAAAAACTGGTTTAGTGCTGAAAAAGTGAAAGATTTTGGCAAGGCAGTATCAAAATGGTTTATATATAATGCTATTCCATTTAATGCAGCGGATAGTGGGCCTTATTATCAATCAATGATCAATACTATTGCTGAGGCTGGAACAAGAATCAAAGGTCCCACATGACGCCAAATTGGTGGTGTTTATTTACAAGAGGAGGTAGATGAGATAAATGGATATCTGAACACTTTAAAATCAAAATGGCTAAAGTATGGATGCCCAATAATGTGCGATGGTTGGAGCACACACAACAAACATCCAATCATAAATTTTATGATATACTGTGATCGCCATATGGTTTTTCATAGTTCTATTGATTGCACCAACAAAGCAAAGACAGCAAATTTTATTTTATCTTTGTTAAATAAAGTTATTGAAGAAATTGGAGAGAAAAATGTTGTGCATGTGGTCACAGACAGTGAAAGTGCAAATAAGGTTGTTAGTGCTAGATTGATGATAGAAAAACCACATTTATTTTGGTCTCCTTATGCAGCACATTGTATTGATCTCATGTTAGAAGATATTGGCAAGACGAAGAAAGTAAAAAGTTGTGTTGAGAAAGCCAAGCAAATAACAAGCTTCGTATATAATAGCGATAAAGTTGTGAATTTGATGAAAACATTTACAGATGATCGAGAATTATTGAGGCCAAGAATAACTAGATTTGCAACAGAATTTATTTCAATTGAAAGTCTTGTTCGACATTCTTCAGATTTAAAAAGAATGTGCAACTCTGGTGATTGGGAAGCATACAATAACACAGGCAAACGAAGAAAAGATGCAGAAAAAATTGCGAACATCATAATGGATGGAAGATTTTGGAAAAGAGCTCGTGATATTTGTGTTGCAGTTGAACCATTGGTAAGAGTTTTGAAATTAGTTGATCAAGATCAAAAACCAACAATGTCAATTATCTATGAAGCAATAGATAGAGCAAAAATGGCAATAAAAGAAAATGTTGGAGATTGGCAATCATATTGGGAAATTATTGATAAATGATGGTACAATCAATTACACCAACATCTACATACGGCAGGTAACTATATAATTTATATGAATTTGTAAAATGTTGCATGTGACAATATAATTTATTTGCTTAAATTATAGACTACAAAGTATGTTATCAAAATCATTTATAAATTCCTCATTTCTAATTTCTTATTTTTTGATATTTCAACGTATTTTCTAAATCCGTTACTTCAATATTCTGGAACATGTATTTATAATAATGAAGTTAAACGAGAATTAAAGATTGTAATCAAGAGATTGAAGCCAAACTTAAATGCATAAGCTTCAGCAATTATTGAGGTATTTTTTTTTGTTCCTATATTTTTTTTCAAACACGAACAATAATTATTTATTTTTCCTTCTCTTTTTTAGATTAAATTATTCACGGACCAGATAGGTGAATTTGAATCTCCACTAGCGAAAATGGTAGTTAAAAAAAGTCTTCCAAGTTTTGAATTTAAATTTTACAAATATTTATAATTATAAAAATATGATATTGATTTGTTTATATCAGCTGAATGGTGGAATAATTACGGTGAAGATGCGCCACACCTTCAAAAAATTGCAATAAAAGTTCTAAGTCAAACATGCTCATCTTTGAGATGTGAAAGAAATTGGAGCACATGGTCTCTTATACACACAAAGCTCCGTAATCGCTTGGCTATTGAAAAATTGCATAAATTAGTTTATGTTCACTACAATATACGGCTCAGGGTACGAAATATGATGTATAGAAAAGAAGATGATAATTTTTATAGTCCGATTGACCTCAATCATATTTTTCATGACGATGACATCTTAAATGAATGGACAAGAGATAATGAACCGTCGATTTTAGAAGATGATGATTTGACATGGTTAGATCAAGCACTTCAAGCATCAGATGCTGAAGAATACAATACAACAACAAGAGTTCAAAGGCATTCAAGAAAGAATAATTTAGAAAAATCAACACAATTGAAAGGAAAAAGAGTTTTATCAAATGATAATAGTGAAGATACTGATGAAAGTGATGATAGTGATGATTCAAATGATGGAAATAATCAACAAAATCATGGTGAGCATATAGTCATCAAGATGATCAACATGACACTAGTATGACATGGGCACAAATCGTGAAAATTATTATGCAATACAAGATACTGATCATGGGTATCGCTCTGGGACTGAGGAACAATGTAACTTTTTTGACAAGTTTATCAAAATCTCCTGATGTTGATGGTAAAAAATATTTGATTGGATCTTCACGACAACATATGAGTGTTGAAGAACATATGAAATATTTGGTTTTGAGAGGGAACCAAAGAATTCCAGTGAGAAATGATTATGAATCAAAAAGTTATAATTGGGAGTCTCAAAATATTGGACATGGTCCAATTGGATATCAATCAAGTGGATATGAATTTATGGTAATGATCAACCCAAATATGATTCATTTGATGGATCATCTAATTATTCATCATATTATACAAGTGAAAGTAGACATCATGAATTTGAGGGTCATTTTGATAATACACAGAATGTAATTCTTGATTATTCGACATCTCTTTGGAGAAATATTGGACACTATGGTGGTGATCATGAATTATCAAGTACTACTGATAGTTCTGCTGGATATTATAATCGTCGTGATGAAACATTATTACAAAGTTAATCATCAAATTCTGAACATCTTTCATCAATTCAATCAAATGAATATGCATATGGGAAATTTAATGCTAATTTATATGGACATCCATATGTTAGAGATCAAGTTAATCAACATGAGACTCAAGGAGAATATCATGAAGATTTGGTTCCTCCTCGTCATTCTTCGTGGTATTAGAGGTATAATATTCATTGTATGTTTTTTATTATGTTATTACTTATGTCTTGATTTTTTGTTATGACCTTGTATTTTTTTACTACTAATGTTATTTATATATTTATTTGAAACTTTTTACTAATTCTTTATTTTTTATTTTTTATTTATAAATCCGTTCCGTGGTCGTTCCGCGAAATAATTTTGGAACTGGAATAGTAGAGACCGCGATCATGTCCTACAGGGCCTCGAAGATGGGCACGAGGAAGAGTGCCACTGGTCGCTATCGTTGGTAAGCGATAGACTTGTGCATGTTTGATTTCTAGGGTTCCATAAAGTTGGAATCAGACGGAAGGGATCTCGAGGGGGATGCCCTTTTGATTAATATATTATTGTTTTTGTCCTTTATTTTGATTTTTGATGTTCGACTAATTTGTTCAACCCTTGATGGTTTAGTTTTTCTTTTTTTGGATTCTTAGACGCATCTTTTACTACCATTTGATTTGAGAGTTAGAAATTGCTAAGCGAAATAGGTAAAGAGAAGGGGCTTGTCTACACCCAAAACGGAGGAAAAAAAGTCTTATCCAATTGAATGGATGTCAAAAATTTTCAATTTTGTCGAGTAAGATAGGTATTACACCAATCATCAAATACGAAACGAAAAAGAAGATTTTTTTAATAGAAAAAGTTGTTGAGGTGTCTTCCACCAGCAAGTATGATCAGGTCAGCGGCGTCGAGTGGGACTCCCATGGACTGTCGGCCAACATCATCGTGCAGCTCACCAAGCTCAGCGGGCTCAAGCGCTACAAGATCTCGGAGATCCTCTTCTTTGATCGTCGTCGGTCCTCAACCGTAGTGGGAACGGAGGATTCCTTCTTCGAGCTGTGATTCACAGAGAGCTTCCGAATCAAGTATATGCAAAGGATTAAAGTTTTTACTGATAGAAATTAGTATTTGTCTTGAAATTTGTTTTAGTAGGGTCGACAATGAACTTGTGAATTCTAGTAACTAGTGAAATGGTCTGTTGAAGCTAGGATGCATCTCACCCATTGTTCTCATATTGATATGTGTGGTGGGTATATAATTTGTTCTATTTCCTAATAATTCAAATTTTTAGGATAAATGGTTAGACAATCAATCTTAACATGACATTAGAGTAGGAGAGAAGAGTTTAAATCCTACTTCTGTAAGAAATAATTAGCCCACCTGATATTCCTGCATTGACAAGCTAGGGCGATGTTCCATTGGATAAATTGGTCTAACAATAAGCTTTTGGAAAAGTGCAGTACATAGCAGGAGCTCTTGGGTTTGAATATTTCCTATTTCAAATAAAACATTTGCATAAGAAAACATGTTGAAGGTAGTATGCTCTGTGCTATTAATCTCATGTGGACAAGTGCGCTTGTCCAATATATAAGTATAAAATTGGTATCTTTTCAAAACGCTAATGCTTATGAAATAAGCAGTTGGACAATTAATTTTAACACTTGGAGAAGTTCTTTGTTTTTTGTTGTTATATCCGTGATTATCAAGCATATGGAGAAAAGCACAAGATTCTAGTGCAAGAAGAATCTAGAAATTGATTAAAATTTGTGTGGAGAGCATCACCAATAATTGATTCCAGTTTAACATGCATGGTTGGGATATTGTAAGACCATAAAACTCCAATTATGATGTTTTAATGAAATACTTGTAAAAGTTCAGTCTTCTTCGTCAGTATCAATGACCAGGTTACATCATAGTAAACTTTTTCATTTTTTAATCATTACATTATTATTTGTATTTGGAAAGTGGATATTTTATCATAGTCTACTGGGTGAACTGCAGCCAGCAAATAATAAAATTTCTTAAACCCCTTGTATGTTCACTGTTGTGCAGCTTAGACCAGGACATGTTTTTAACATTGAAGCAGGCAAACAGGCTTTGAGAAATAACAATTCATTCTCTCTATTTTCTAACATAGAAGTGAACCCTCGGCCCTATGAAAAGAGTGAAGGAGGAATCATAGTTGAAATTAAGCTCAAAGAACTGGAACAAAAATCAGCTGAAGTAAGCACAGAATGGAGTATAGCACCTGGAAGTTTTGGGCGGCCAACACTGGTAATTCTAAGTTATTGAATCATAGTTCAGTCTTTTTCTGGTGCTTCTTGCTGCAAGGTTGGAAATACATTAGAAAATGAGATGGAGGTGGTGGACGGGATGAAACTTGGAAGGGGTTACATATCACCATACTTCATTACAGATGCAACCCAAAAATGTGTGAACGCTCTGAGATCCTTCATTTCTGCTATAACATATACTTCTATTGTGGTAAAACATAACCAGTACAGCTCCATTCAAGAATTTGTATTATTGAAGTTCTTGCCTTGAATCTTCAAGCAAAGATACTCTTAGTTGAGAAAGAATTTTGTCAAATTTAACAATATGATTACATTTCTCATATTAACTGGCCTACCTATGTGATTCAGAAATCTTATGTCGTCAGTCTTAATGTACTTTTTTTCAGACACGTTTGGTATCATTTCACAGAGCAAATGTACTCCACTGCCAATATTACCGTCAAATTATGATTTCTGTGACATTATTTTGGAAGTGAATTGTTCGTGACTTGGTCAATTGGAAGTTGTATTATTTGTTCTTTGTTAATTTTCACATAAAGATAATGCTTCCAGGAGCTAGAAAATCCACTGATTCTTATTCACGATAAGAAGATTTCAGACATAAATTCTCTTTTACCATTATTGGAGATTGCTTTGATGGTAATACTACTACAATTCCCCTGATTAATTTGTCCAATAAGAAAAATCCAGGAAACTAAGATGCTTGCTTGTATGTGTATGTAGACAAAAAGGTCACTTCTAATTGTTAGTGAGGATGTTGTAGATGATGCTCTAGCTATGATGCTGCTGAATAAGAGTCGGGTTGGCCTTAAGGTAATAATTCAAATCAACCAAAATAAACATGCACACCACACTTGACTCTTTTGTCCAACAGTTCTTACATCCTATTTTTTGTTGGCAATACATTCTGTGGTACATTATTTGACCAATTGTTGCAAGTGGGAATTATTTTAGTATTACTAAAAGCTTCCCCATTATAATCTAGAAAATTATTGAAGTTTGTTATTTTTGCCTCCTAAATTTTAGGTTTGTGTTATTAAGGCCCCTGGTTTTGGTGAAAATAGACGTGCAAATTTGGAGGATCTTGCCATACTTACAGGAGGGGAGGTTACATGTTTCTCTTGGTTTCCAAATTACATGCTTTAGACTATGCTCACTATAATAAATTCCTTTTTTTCTTAATTTTTCTGTACACAGTGGTGCTGAGTGCATTACCTTATTTTAATATCTAAACATGCAGGTAATAACAGAGGATCGTGGTCTGAAACTTAGCAAAGTCAAACTAGAAAAACTTGGTACAACTAAAAAGGTTTGTAATGATTCACATGAAATACTGTCCACAGATAAAACTAATTATTTTTTTTAACTCTCTTAGGTAACTGTCTCTCTTGATGATACTATTATTCTACATGATGGAGGTGACAAGAAACTGATTGAAGAAAGATGTGCAGCGGTAATGTTTTTTTTTCCTTCTAATATTGTAAACTTGATAAAGTTTATCTAGCCATCATATTGGATTCCTTATCCAGTCACATCTCTAAGTAGGATGGTGTAGGTTACATTTTCTTATTACATTAGTTTCACTAGAATAGTTGCTTGGTTTCTTTCTGCCCACTAACTAAACTTTTTCATGTAACCAAAATATTCTCTTGTAACCTTTGAGTGCGTAGCTTAGGATTGTTGTGACTGAATATTTAAGACCGTTCTTGTACATTTCTACAGCTTAGAACAGCCATCGAGGAAAGTACAACTTTGTTTGATAAGGAACAACCACAAGAACATTTGTCAAAGCACCTGGAGTATAACACCTCGTTTAGTTAGATATTGTAATATATAAGTGTTTTGGTTATGCATAATTTTTTTGGTGTAGTACTAAGCATATGATGTGTAGTTGTTTTGCTACAAGTACTTTTTTATATATGTTTTTAAGGGTGATCATTTAAAATGGAATGATATGAACTTGTACTTCACATTGTTATAAGTGTGAGTGTATATATTTTTTACAATTCTTTTTGATATTGTTGTATGATGTATGTTAAAAACACAACACTATAAATCGACAATGATTTATTGTTCTCTAGTGTGTGTTGAGAAACGACAATGGTTAAAAACACAACGGTTAAAATAATAATGACAATAAAAATGACAACGGTTAACAACCGTTGTTTATGATTCAAAAAATCATAATGAATCTACGCGTTGAGAAAGATAGGATGTTCAAAGACAATGATTATAACCCGTTGTAGTTTCAGTTGAAACATAATAGTGAAAAAACATTGTATATGACCTAAAAAATATTGGTAAATTGACACATTGAGAAAGATATGTCGCTCAAAGACAACGGTTAAAAATCGTTGTCTTTTCCTTAAATCGAAAATGATTTTTCACCGTTGTCTTTGAGCGCTCTACCTTTCTCAACGCGTCGATTTACCACGGATTTTTTGGATGATAGACAATGGTTTTTCACCGTTGTCTTTTCAAATTTTTGTTGTAGTGAGCCAAAAGAAAAATGCTAGAACACTAATTCTAAAACTAAGAGAAAATAAGTCTAATCCAATCGATACACCTTTCGACTAATATCAAATAAATCAATCCTCGATAATAGTGCCAAAGATTTGATGTGTCCAAACCCGTAAATGCATGGTTGTCATCAAGTAATAAAAATATCGATCCCACAGGAGCTACTATTTCATTACCGATTTACTCAGTGAATCTGATTGTCTAGACTTGGTCACAATGTGGGAAATTACTCTATCCTAGGATCCTAATGGACACAACTCAAATGTTAGTGTCACTAAAGTAAGAAGAGGATTTTCTCAAGTTCATAGCAGATCCTATGATTTTGATTTTACATATATGATGTTGAACATGTCGTCTAAATATGCCCCTTAGTTTTCAATGATTGTTTGTGTGGGTAGTCCATTTTGTTTTAATCCCGATGTGAAATTTTGGAACTATACGGGATTTACCTATTCCAAGCCAAATTTTCCTTTCAGAGAGATAGAGATAGTGAGTTGCTATCAATGGGAAACCCCTATCACATAGTCCCACAACCTTTGAGTTGTCATCTCCTACTATGTAGCCTTGTGCTTGAATAAGTTCAATGCGCTCTAGGATGTCCTATGTCTTCCCCATGACAAGTAGACCTACTTTCGCATCCTACTCTTTCATGTCTTGGATTCCTACAGTTTCTAGGGTGAAGTTCACCTTTTGGTTAGTCCTAAATTTCCCTAATATTTGATATTAATACTTTTGGCACCCACATCGACTGAGCATAGTAAATCAAGAACAAAACTTACCAACTTCATCAAACTTGGAAACATAAATTACATATAAAAATTAGATGAACTTAGAATTCATGCATGACAATGTTCAACAAACTAACATATGGTTACTTCCTAATCCAAGAATCAAGAGATCTACTCCATACAACTAAAGTAGCAAACTGATGTGAGCAAAACATATAGGATTTTAATAGTAGTTTTCGCTCACATCTCATTTCATTTTATGTTTGTTTCATGCATATTTTACTTTTTTTTGCATGCATTTCCAATTTTCTGGTTCGGAGATATGTGCTTTGTTCTTTTGTGTGCAGGATAGCATTTCATGAAGAAAACAGTGCAATTTCGAAGCGAAAAAGAGCATTTGGCAGCTGAATGCGGTAGGACACACGGTCAGGGCATATGGCTATACACGACCATGTCTGAAGCTCGAGATTGGCCACCACAGGGCCACATACGGCCTGGCTGTGTGGAATCACACGACCATGTGGCGACCCAGCATTTTGGCGTGATTAGGTCCTTTTCCGAATTTCGTGAAGAGACGATCTCATATCTATATAAAGAAAGCCATGCACAAACCCTAGGGGAGAGGCACGATGACCGGGACAACACTCTGAAGCCCTAAAAGCTTCGAAAACTCGCAACGGGGAGGAAGGAAGTCGATCAAGATCCATGTTCTGCACCTCAATGCCATGGAGAAGAGCCTCAACGCATTGTGATCTATATTCTTTCCATACATTATCTTGTATATATGAATTCGACAATGCCTTGTGATTCTTTTCTCGCATTCATGAAGTAGATTATCTGATTCTAGGACTAGGGAGTAGTTTGTGTTGAGTTAGAACATGTTGGTTCAAATATCTTTTCATTCTTGAATCTATATTTGCAATTGGTGTTTGATTTAGATCTATAGCTATTGTTTTGGTTTTCTAATCACTGTGCTTAGCCGATACGAGGGGTGTCAACTCTCATATCAAAGATTTAGGAGAATTTAAAGAGGAACCCAGGGGTTGTCCTCATCGCCGGTAATTGTGGGTAGAAGGATACGATAGAGTAAGAAACACAATCCATTTTCGACTCATCGCAGGGATCGATTCGGCATCCTCGTACCGACTATCCCATCCTAAAGCCAAGGATTGACCTGGTATGGCAAAGGTAGCTTCCGATAGATGCGAAGACTCATTGGGGGAGTGTATGATGTCCTTTCCACAAAACCGTAGCTAGAAACCTAGACAAAACCCAATTGACAACGTGTTCTGCGACACACAAACGAAACTGAAATCCTAGAATTCATCCAAAGACTCGTAGCATCCCTTCTCTTCCTCTGTGTGACACCGTATTAGAGTTAGGACCGCTGACAACCCTCTGAATTGCAACCATTAGAATCAATTTCCGAACAATAACGTCCACCGAATAGATCAGTACTTGAATCTCAGTCCTTATGGGATCGATAAATCTTTATTACTTGATGACACCCGTGCACTTGTGGGCATTGAGCGCGAGTGTATGCTTCGAGTCCTCGATGGTCTCCATCGTGAGATTTGAGGTCGCGTTCGCATGCATCAAGTTTTTGGCGTTGTTGTCGGGGATTGATTAATTCGATATTGAATCAAGATGTGGATAATTGAATTGGACTTAGGTTAGATTTATTTACTTGCTTTACTTTTATTTTTATTTTTATTTTTTTATTTGCTTTAGTTTTAGCTTTTCCATATCTAATTTTAATTTAGATTTATTATATCTTGAGTCACTTCAGTTTTTGAACTATCGATATTAAAATTCGGTTTGATAGCCACAATTCATCAAGTTTTGGTTCGACCCTCATCATTATTCTTTGTATATAATTATTTAATCCCCTCTCATCAAGGGTCGCTGAAATGTTAACACTGCCTGCTCGACCCTTGAGAGATTACATAGCACCTAGACGAAAAGCATGGAACTCCTACATAACTATTCCACGAATTCAGGCCGCGAGCTGGGAAATAAATCCTGCATTAATTTCTCTTATTCAAGAGAAGCAGTTTGGGAGAACTCAGATTGAGGAGCCCTATCTACACCTTGAAGAATTTCTAGCATACTGCGGCACAGTGCAATATGAAGGAGTCCCAACAAACACCATTAAGCTCATTATGTTCCCATTCTCCCTGAAAGGGGAGGCTAAGCAATGGATACACACCATATCAGAAGGGAGTATAACGACATAGGAATAAATGGAGGACACTTTTCTAAGTAAATTCTTTCTTCCCCCACAAAATAGCCTACCTTAGGGATAAAATCCTTTCATTTGAGCAAGGGCGTGAAGAGACTCTGGCCGAGGCATGGAAGAGATTGTTAGGGCAATCTCTTGTCATGATAAGGTTTTGATGTGTGTGGCAAAGGGTTTAAGTTAGGTTGGTATTGTTATTTGATATGTGCGTTGGAGTCTTGCAGGACTTAGTAATTCGCACATGGAGCCTTGGCAGGTTCACCCTCACAACCTCGGTCCTTGAGTCGGAGAAGGAGCATTGTAGAGCCGTGCGCTTGATGCTGCCGAGGGACCGCCGGACGAGATGACTTGAAGTAAAGCCAAGGAAGCAGACTTCGGAGGCAAGAGACGCGAAGGAGCATTACAGAGTCGTGCGCCTGATGCTGCCGAGGGACGTGGCCGCGAACGAAGAGAGCTTCGGCGAGGGACTTCGAGTGAGATGAGAGAATGAGTGAAATGTAAGTAGCTCAAGGGTTAAGGGTTACTCGACCGTCGGAAGCTCAAACTTATGTTAAGTTTGAGTCACACGGCACCAGTCGACTGCCATGTGACGGCAGTCGACTGCTCTGAGTCGAGTGGGTTCGACTGGTATCCGACTGATGGGTTTATGCCCAGCAGTCGACTGCCATGGAATGGCAGTCGACTGCCAGAGGATATCGCGGGCACAGAACCGCTCGTAGCCGACTGGGCAGTCGACTACGGAGGCATTAGTCGACTGGTGATGTCCATCAGTCGACTGCCAAGAGTTCCGTTGGACTACAACGGTCGGGATTCGACGTGTTCGGAGGCCGTTGTAGTGACGGCAGTCGACTGCCAAGGGCAGCAGTCGACTGGTGGCGGCCAACGGGAAGAAATCAGTCCTCTCTATAAAAAGAGAGGGTGTGAGCCTTTGAGAGGCTAATGCTTATGCTCTAAGTGATCTTCCTAGTGCCCCACAAGCTATAAACTCTTCTTACTTGTTTTTACTCTATTCTTATTGTAAGAAGAGTGATCTTGATTGTAAAGGTTACCTCCACCTAGCTTGGTGCAAAGGAGAGACCAATATAGTGATTGACTTTGGAGGAGTGATTCACCTCGGACGAATCGGGATCGTGGATTAGAGGCGTAGCCGTGAACCACGTTACATTCTTTGTTAGCGTTTGTATTTTCATTTATTGCTTTGTCTTTATTGTTTATGCTTTCGCTTGTGCTAACGATTGTGTAGACGAGCAAACGAAAGAGAGAATTCCGACATCCATCGTAAGAGGGCTATTCACCTTCCCTCTAGTCGGCTGTTCGATCCCCTACAAGTGGTATCAGAGCCAAGGAAACCTTGTCGAGGACTAACCACTACAACAAGCAACTTTCAAAATGGCCGGCTCCAACATCCATCCTCCGAAGTTTGAAGGAGAATTCGCTTGGTGGAAGAAGCGAATGGAGGTATTTTTCGAAACGGATTTTGATATTATGATTACAATGGAATCAGGTTTCGTTTTGCCTAGGGATGAAGAGGGGAAGCCAATAGAGAAATCTAGGTGGACCAAAAGGCAAAGGGAAGAGCACCTTGCAAATTCAAAAGCCAAGCATCATCTCTTCAATGTGCTCCCCCAACAAGAAATCAACCGAATAGGAGAATGCCTAAGCACCAAGGACATGTGGGAGAAGCTAATTGAGCTTCATGAAGGCACATCCGAGGCGAAGCTAGCAAGGAGAGATCTCCTCCGCTCCCAACTATCCAACATTAAATTAGAAAAGGGAGAAAAAGTAACTTCTTTGCATTCTAGATTCAAAGAAATTTTAAATGGACTAACAAGTGTAGGAGAAAGGCTCTCCAATCGCGATATGATAATGAAGGCCATAGATGCTTTCCCCCGATCATCCAAGTGGAGTTCAATGGTGGACTCATTTTACATTTCAAAGAATCTAGAGGTAAGTACTCTAGATGAATTTTTCTCCACTATGGAATTACATGAATCTAAGCTTGAAGGAATACAAGAAGAGCCAAAAATACAACCTTCAAGGGGAGTAGCATTGTTGGCAAATAAGAGGAAGAAGAAGATAGAGATCCCCTCCTCCTCCGATGATGAAGCCTCTACCTCCTCCATGGATAGCACGGAAGAAGCCTACATGGTAAGGAAGGTAAGACGTGCATTTAAGAATTTTAGATTTGATAAATCTCATGATAGGAATAGAAGACCAAGGGGGAAGGTCATATGCTACAATTGCCAAGGAGAGGGGCACATAAGGGACAATTGTCCTCTCCTAAACAAGAGCAAGGAAGAGAGGAAAAAGAAAGAAGAAAAGAAGAAGAAAAAGGGGAGCAAGAAAAATAAGGAAGAGGAGAAGAAGACAAAAGAAAAGGGGAAGACCAAAGCTCTAAAGGCAAGGACTTGGGATGACCCATCCTCATCCTCCTCATCATCATTGGATGAGGAGAATGCCTTTGTCACCAATTTGACCTTGATGGCCTTTGATGACTTGGATTGCTCTTCATCCGAAAATGAAGGATCAAGCTCAAGAGGAGAGAGCTCAAGTGAAGGGGGAGCTTCTACATCCTCCTCATCCGAAGAAGAAGAAGAGGATATGGAAACTATGGTAACGAAAGCCTCTCATAAGAAAATAGTTTTCATAATTTCTAGTTTAACTAAGGACTTATTTGGAATGAAAAATAAAAATAAAAGCATGCTTAATCAAATTAAGGCATTGGAAAATAAGCTAGAAAATGCATGCTTAAATGATAATATTTCTTCTAGCTTAAATGATGCATGCTCACATGACCTTTATGTGCCATTAGATGTTAGTGATGCATGTATAAATGAAAATAGGGCCTTAAGGGAAAAGCTAGATTATTTAACAAAAGCCCTAGAAAAATTCACAATTGGCTCCAACACATTGAACATGATCTTAGGGAGCCAAAGAACTAGTTTCAACAAAAAGGGCCTAGGTTATAAAGAAAAGAAAAATGAAAAGGCCTATAAATGCCTAATTGCTAGGGGACAAGATAAAAAGAAGGTAATAGCTAGGAAATGGATCCCCAAGGAGTATCTAGTGAACCCAATAGGCAAGAACTTATTTTGGGTTCCAAAATCCATCCTTAAGGGTTAGAAAACCCCTAGGATAGTCAACCATATGGAATTGACCTATATCATATTTTGGTTGACTTAGGATGGCGGGACAACATTTTTAGAATAATGTTGGGTGATGATAACGTGCCCATAAATAGATAATAATGCTTAAATCATGATGATTAATGTAATTGATATACATATTTGCAATCATGATTTATGATTTTGATATTTGGCACATCATCATAAGAAATAGGGTTGAATCATGCTTTAGGTGATATCTTGTTTATTATCATCATATAATACCTAATGCATGATTATTATTTAATGAATACATGTATTTCATGATCATAATGTGAAATCAATTCATATATGTCATTATGATCATGTAGGTTGTTAGGTTGATACTTAACCATGATAGAATTGTATGAATATAATGGTTAAGTATATACAAATACCCCCTAGGATGCATCTCACACTCACCATAGGCTACCTTGATTGAAAACTTAGCATGAGTGAGATGTTAGGATGATACAAATGTCCACTAATGCCTATGGCATTTAGATGGTCATTTAAAGTATCAAAATAGCAATAATAGACCAATCATGGGGAAGACTTATGTTTAATTCATAGACATATTGCCCAAAGATCATGGTTGGATATTTCATGAGTTTTCAAAACAATTTCTTACTTTAAAATCTGTGTATTCATGTTTTGAAACAATTGGATACAAAACTAGGTGTTATAATGGATACTAACATGCTCAAAAACTAGTATTTTTTAAAGCCTTTAGAATTTTGGCTAATCTAGGAAAATATAATGATTTTTCGTGAAAAACTATTTTTCATTGATAGATATACTTAAAAGAAATATGTTCCTCAAATTTCATGATTTTTCGAATTTTCTGGAATTTTTAATGCATTTTTGAATTTCACTCAGAAAATCAGAATTTCGGAATCCTTTGTGCCAGTCGACTGTCATACTGATAGCAGTCGACTGCTAGCCTGAAAAATAACCCAATATTTTCTGATTTCAGATTTTAATCATGTTTTTGGTATTTTCCTTTTTATTTAACTTGATGCCATGGATTTATAACTTAGTGTTAATCTTTTTGATGGTGTCAAAGGGGGAGAAATGTATGTTTAAGTAACGGGGAATATATTTTGGGGGAGAGATGATCATGTTTATGATAGGGGGAGAAAATTTTTATTGTGAGTTTCATGGATTAAGGGGGAGTTGCATGTTGCTATATCATGTTTATGTTTACATGCTTTCTTACCTTAGAAATTTATATCAAATATTTTTACCTAACTTAAACGGATTGCCACACATCAAAAAGGGGGAGATTGTTAGGGCAATCTCTTGCCATGATAAGGTTTTGATGTGTATGACAAAGGGTTTAAGTTAGGTTGGTATTGTTATTTGATATGTGCGTTGGAGTCTTGCAGGACTTAGTAATTCGCACATGGAGCCTTGGCAGGTTCACCCTCACAACCTCGGTCCTTGAGTCGGAGAAGGAGCATTGCAGAGCCGTGCGCTTGATGCTGCCGAGGGACCGTCGGACGAGATGACTTGAAGTAAAGCCAAGGAAGCAGACTTCGGAGGCAAGAGACGCGAAGGAGCATTGCAGAGCCGTGTGCCTGATGCTGCCGAGGGATGTGGCCACGAACGAAGAGAGCTTCGGCGAGGGACTTCGAGTGAGATGAGAGAATGAGTGAAATGTAAGTAGCTCATTAGGTGAACTTGGTCAAATGGCTGAGTGTCGGAGACTTGACCGCAAGGGTTAAGGGTTACTCGACCGTCGGAAGCTCAAACTTATGTTAAGGATGGTTTATGCCCGTGATCGATCGCTATCAGGAATGGCGGCCGATCGCCGAAGGATATCAGCGACGCGAGAACCGCTCGTAGCCGACTGGGCAGTCGACTACGAAGGCATCAGTCGACTGGTGAGGTCCATCAGTCGACTGCCAAGAGTTCCGTTGGACTATAACAGTCGGGATCCGACATGTTCGCAGCCGTAGAGTGGCAATGATCGCGCCAAGGCGTGATCGATCGTGGCGGCCAACGGGAAGAAATCAGCCCTCTCTATAAAAAGAGAGGGTGTGAGCCTTTGAGAGGCTAATGCTTATGCTCTAAGTGATCTTCCTAGTGCCCCACAAGCTCTAAACTCTTCTTACTTGTTTTTACTCCATTCTTATTGTAAGAAGAGTGATCTTGATTGTAAAGGCTACCTCCACCTAGCTTGGTGCAAAGGAGAGACCAATATAGTGATTGGCTTTGGAGGAGTGATTCACCTCAGACGAATCGGGATCGTGGATTAGCAGCGTAGCCGTGAACCACGTTACATTCTTTGTTAGCGTTTGTATTTTCATTTATTGCTTTGTCTTTATTGTTTATGCTTCCGCTTGCGCTAACGATTGTGTAGATGACGTATTGCTATGAGTATAACAACTCCTCCTTGAATACAACTCCCCTTAAGACATACTTTGGAATCCATACCAGCATAGTTAATAAAGCTTAGATTTTCAGAACTCCCCTTTGACCGCGATGCTCATATATCTAAATGTTATAGCCCATTTGGAAAAATATCGAATACCAAAAAAATTTTTTTTTTGAGGTCACTCCAACCAAAGCAGGTTATGTCGTAGGTAGAAATAGTTAGGTGCCTTTGGGGTAGGCTTAGGCTCTCGAAATGTGGGCAAACAATAAGCAAGACTTTCAGAAGGCACTCCCCATAACGGGGTTAGGTAAAGTTGAAGTATCCTGCCAAGTATAGGGAGGGGATAAAGAGGAGGACTGGATGGAAGAAGCTTCCCTATCTTCGGGATCAGAAGAAGAGGAAGAGTTGGGGCAGGAGGCAAAAAAGAAACACATAGGGTCTGAGATGAAGCCACTTCCCCCGAATCTCAAGTACAAATTTTTGGGTTCGACTTTAACCCATCCAGTGATAATAAATTCCAATTTGAGTGAGGTAGAGACAAGGAAGTTGCTGGGGGTGCTCAGGACATACAAAAAAGTATTGGGGTATACTATCGATGACATAAAGGGGATAAGTCCGTCTCTGTGCATGCATAGGATAATACTTGAGGATGGGTGTAAGTCAATCGTGGAGCGCCAAAGGTGACTTAACCCACACCTGCAGGAGGTAGTGAAAAAGGAAGTGCTTAAACTCTTGGATGCCGGAATAATTTACCAAATTTTGGATAGTGAGTGGGTAAGTCCGGTGAACATAGTTCCAAAGAAAGGCGACACCATAGTAGTCAAAAACGAAGAGAATGGGTTGATCCATGTTCGAGCAGTAATGGGGTGGAGAATGTGTATAAATTATTGTAAACTAAACAAAGCAACAAGGAAGGATCATTTTACACTCCCATTTATCGATCAGATGTTGGAATGCCTCGCTAAACATTCCTATTTTTGCTATCTTGATGGGTACTCAGGGTTTTTCCAAATTTCAATTCACCCTGATGTCCAAGAGAAGACCACCTTCACCTGCCCGTATGGAACCTTCGCCTACAGAAGAATACCCTTTGACCTATGTAATGCCCCAGCCACCTTTCAACATTGTATGACAACTATTTTATCAGATATGATTGAATAGATTATGGAAGTATTCATGGATGATTTTTCAGTTTACGAAACAAGTTTCGATGCATGTCTGAAGAATCTAGAAAGGGTTCTACAAAGATATGAGGAGAATAGGTTGATTCTGAATTGGGAAAAAATGTCACTTCATGGTAACTGAAGGGATAGTTTTGGGACATAAGATATCAGGGAATGGTATCAAAGTAGATAAGGCGAAGGTCGAAGTAATTGAAAAGTTGTCGCCGCCCAGGGATGTGAAGGGGGTTCAGAGCTTTCTTGGGCATGTAGGTTTTTATAGAAGGTTCATAAAGAATTTATCTTAAATAACTAGACCTCTGACAAATCTACTAGCTAATGACATAGAATTTATTTTCGATCGGCAATGTTTAGCAACGTTCGAAGAAATAAAAAAGGCCTTAGTAACATCCCCAATAATACAACCCCTTGACTGGAGCCTACCATTTGCAGTCATGTGCGATGCTAGTGATTATGCAGTAGGGACGGTGTTAGGGCAACGGAAGGAAAAGAAGCTACACGCCATACACTATGCCAGTAAGACGCTGAACGGAGCGCAAATCAATTATACCACGACCGAGAAGGAATTACTGGCAGTCGTGTTTACATTCAACAAGTTCAGACAGTATTTAGTAGGTTCGAAGGTGGTTGTTTACACGGACCATGCTGCAGTTCTCTACTTGCTAAGTAAGAAAGATGCTAAACACTGCCTTATTCGCTGGATTCTATTACTTCAAGAATTTGATATATAAATCAGGGATACAAAAGGGCTTGGACAACGTCGTTACAGACCACTTATTGTGCATGCCCATAAATGGTAGGATAGAAGAGGGAGATAGTGCCCAAATAGACGATGCTCTGTGGGATGATTCCCTCATGGCTATTACTAAGGATACCACCCCCTGGTATATAAATTTGGTGAATTTTCTAGCAGGGAGAGTGATACCATCAAAATTCACTACCCAACAAAGGAAAAGATTCTTTGCAGAGGTTCCACAATATATATGGGATGATCCCTTCCTATTTAGGAAATGTATAGATAGCATATATCGAAGTTGCGTACCATAAGAGGAAGTGGAGAGTGTTGGTGCAATCGGCCCAGCTCACGATTGACCAGATTCGAGTTGGAATCAAGTAATATTTTGATGTTTGACATTGATGTCTGACAATGTTTGGGGAGATTGTTGGTGCAATCGACCTAGGTCATGTTTGATGTTTGACGATGGTTTGACCATTGTCATGGAAAGTCCAAGATAGGTCTTGACAAGAGGAAGTCTAAGTCTTGTGTACTTGACATAGAAAGTCCAACATGGGTTAGCAAGGAAAGTACAAGCATGGGTCTTGATAAGGGAAAGTCTAAGCTTGAGTCTTGGCAAATGGAAAGTCCAATATGGGTTGGCAAGGGAAGTCCAAGGGGTGATATTGGCGGCGTAAAGTCCAAGGGAGGAGTCTTGGCAACGTAAGCCCAATGTGCCTTGGCGGTGTAGACCACATTAGCATGACAATTGCTAATGGAAGTACCTGAAGGCTAGCATATGGATGAACAAGTCAAGGATGACTTGAAGGGATTCGATAGGTGTGAGACTAACGGAGGTGGCTAGAAGGCTTAGGTCTAGGCTAAGGGTGGTCTAGCAAGTATGAGGGCACCATACTTGGGGTAAAAACTCATATTTAGGGTGTATCAGTCGACTGATGTGAGTCAACTAGAGTTTGACTGTAGGAAATGGCCTAGCGTCATCGCCAAGATTGCGGCAAGCGATCGATGATAGCAATGATCGATTTGTTGATCACCGATCACGATCGTTTTTGGGGGGCAGAATGTTTCCGAGTCGACTGTTAGAGTTTGACAGTCGAGTGATGACTCGATCAATCGACTGATGGGCATGATTAGTCGACTGATGGTCTATCTGTTGGAACTTATCCAACGTGGCTCATGCCATTGTGAGACAACGACTACAGGAGCAGTCAACTGATAGTCTCGATCAGTCGACTGCTAAGCGAAAATTAGCCCGAGTTGCAGGTTTAAAAGGAGCACAAAGGGGAGGTTTTTGCCATGGTTCTTTGAGGAGTTTTGGGGCGATTTGCTGGTGTAATTCAGGGTCTCCAAGTGCAACTCAAGCAACCAAATAAGCAAGCATCAAAAGGCTCATTTGTAAAGTTCTCTTTACATAGATTATTGTATTCATTTTGTATTTGCTTGTATTTGCTTAGTGTTACTTTTGTAATCACTATAAGAGGTTTCTCCACCTCCGACTTATTGTCGAGAAGGAGTATTTGGGATTAGTGGTGTGTGTTTGCATCACTAGGGCTCTTTCGAGCCCAATCCGTGGAGTAGGCACCATACGGTTCTGAACTACATTCTATCTTATGCATTTTGCTTGTGTTGTGTATTTGTTTTTGTTATTATATATATTTCGCTGCGTATAACACTTTTTGTAGCAAGTACGTGTTGGGTTTCCAGCACCGCGGCGTGTGTGTGTTCGATCACGTTTCGCAAACATGAACACAGCGGAAGCAATAAAAATAATAAATCTACATTTATTACAACACACACAACACACGCATGCATATTACAACAAGTGTAGACATAACCGTAAATTTAAATTTGCAATAAAAGAAAATTTATCTACGTTATACCTTTCGTATGACGTGTAGCGGGAACGACATCAACCGGAACGATCCTCGCTAGAATCGTCTCTATCCGTATCCATGCCGAGTTCCTCGGGATGACTTCGCTAAGCCACGAGCTTCGTCTTCGTACGGGTTACTAGCCTCGTGTTGAAGACGACGTGATCGAGAGATGATCACGATCCGAATCCAAATTCGGATCCTTATATGAGTTCTCAAAACTCGCTTCTCCGGCAAGGTATTCGTCAACCAATTGAGGAATCCTTCATCCTCCACCTCAGAGGATTACCGGAGATTGAATCCCCGGTAGTTTAGCCGCTGTCGGAGCTCAAACCGTCGTCCAAACGACGCTCCGACGAGAGGAGAACAAGCTGTCCAGAAAATTGGACAGCTTTGGTAGAGGAGTAGGCGCCGGCCAAAACAAGGAAGCCAAGTGCTCACCTTTTCACCGAAGCCTAGGAAGATCACCGGAGGGTCGCCGGAGGATCACCGGCTGAAGCTTGGATGCCGGCAAGGACTTGGACGGCGGCACAAAAGCTGGGCGGCAAAGGAGGTTGGGCGGCAACTCCCTCAATGGAGTGGGCGGCAACTCCTTGCTAGGGTTTTTGGATTAGGGCTTAATTATCCATTAAGCCCTCTTTTATAGAGAACTAATTCTCTTAATGGTTATTGGATCATAACCATTAGGCCCGTTAACCCGCTCAATTAAGATAAGTTAAAATAAACCAAACCATGATGGTTTATTTTAAGTTAAAACGAACCGAACCAACTTTTGGTTCATTCGTTTAAAATAAACCAAACCCTTTGGTTTATTCTCCTCCATTGGATTAGAACCAAACCATTTTGGTTCATCCATTACGTCTTCATAAGACTCGGCCTATCCACGCTTCCATTGCGACTAAAATGATTTCATGCTTGCTTTATGTTTGGTCCAACCAAACCTAGTTTCTCTCGGTCTGAGAATCCCATTCTCAAGCTCGTTTTAAATCCTTTGGATTACGCTCGTTGTGCGTGTGACCAAATAGGTTCTCGGTTTATGTTGGCCGTCTATAATTAACCATTAATTATAGAACGATCATGAGTGGCACCTAGTAGTACATCATGATCCCCAATTAACCGAAAAGATCAACGGTTGATCCAGAACTATTTCTGAAACCCTTCAGTAGCTCGAATGATTCGTGCCCCATTCCCTTCACTCATCTTATACCCACTTGGTTCAGGACATGGTCTATAGTGTCAGTCCCCACTAGGCTGACTACGTCACACCTAGCCCAAGTTTCATTTCCTCGTCCTACGTATTCTAGTTACTCCACATGTATCGAAGAGTACCTTACTCTAAACATGTAATGCTTTGGCCAAAGACTTTAGTAACAATCCGACGAGAGGCCATGGGTATACATCTCCTCGCAAGGAGTGGTGAATCCTTTATAGGCTATTCAAACACCTTCGATCACTTCGACTTATACCCAATCATCCCGGGTCCACATCTCCTTAGAGATGTTTGCTTAAGATGTCAAAGCATAAGTCTCTCTGATCAAGATGACTTGAATACCGCAAGTCAAAGGAACATCGCACTTAAGCCACAGTAAGAACTCCATTGACATATCTATATATGCAGAGAACCATATGAAGTCTTATGGCTGGTCACTCTAATGAACTAGTTACCATAATTAGCATCCACGATTAACTCCGGACATCACTATGTCTCCAGCCAATGAGAATCAGCTGCTTGGATACACCAAGGAGTATACCTCGTGCTAGTCTCGACAGAATTGATGGTGTCCAAATCCATTAATTCATCGACTAGGGATAATTCTGATATATCACAATTACACATGTAGAGATACTCACTAGTTGTGATCCAATCACAAATTCTCTCATGCTGTGAATCGTATCGTGGACATTCAGTAAATGAGTTTAAGATCCAATCAAATACATAAAACATGTATACTCAAATAGTGAATCTTCATTTATCATATAAATGGTTCATACATAAGGCGATTGCTTTAGGACATCTCTCATATATTACTAACAGACTCCCACTTGGCCTAATGCCAATCACTACGGTATCCAATACCATAAGCTCGAACATGACCCTCAAACTTATTTTGAGGTAATGCCTTAGTCAAGGGATCCGCTAAGTTCCTTTCAGTGGGAATTTTCTCGATTTGTATTTCGTTCCTACTGATGATCTCTATGATAAGATGATAGCGGCGAAGCACATGTTTGGATCATTGATGAGACCACATCAAGTTCATAGATGAACTTCTTGATCCAAACCGCTTCCTTTGCTGCTTCCAAAGCTGTAACGTATTCTGCCTTAGTGGCAGAATCTGGCATAGTGTCAAGCTTGGAACCTTTCCAACTTATTGCGCCTCCATTCTAGGTGAATACATTCCCAGACTAAGACATGGAATCATCCTTGTCTGTCTGGAGCTGACATCCGTATACTCACGTATCACCATGTACCCTTCTCCATATATTAGGAACACATCCTTAGTTCTTCTTAAGTACTTAAGGATCGTCTTAACAGCCACCCAATGATCCATTCCTAGATCATCCTGGTATCTGCTCGTGACACTCAGAGCATACGATACATCGGGCCTCGTACATAACATAGCATACATGATAGATCCTATTGCGGATGCATAGGGAATCTTACTCATGCAAATCCTCTCGTCTTCTGTGCGCGGACATATAGACTTCGAAAGGTGTACCCCATGCCTGATGGGTAAGAAACCTTTCTTGGATTCCGACATGCTAAACCTCTTCAGCACTCGGTCTATATATGTAGACTGCGAAAGACCAAGCAACCGTTTCGATCTATCTCTATAGATCTTAATCCCGAGGATGTAGGTTGCTTCTCCCAGGTCTTTCATGGAGAATGTCTTGGATAACCAAAGCTTCACTGACTGTAAGATTGAGACATCGTTTCCTATAAGTAATATGTCATCGACATACAATACTAGGAACACGACTGCACTCCCACTAACCTTCTTGTACACACAAGGTTCGTCTGGATTTTGTGAGAAATCAAACTTTTTAATTGTCTCATCAAAACGGATATTCCAGCTCCTGGATGCTTGCTTCAATCTATAAATGGACCGTCGCAATTTGCATACCTTGGTTTTATCAACCGATGTGAAACCCTCAGGCTGTATCATATACACGTCCTCGAGCAGGTTTCCATTAAGGAAAGCTATTTTCACACCCATCTGCCATATCTCATAATCATAATGAGCCGCTATGGCCAGGAGCATCCGAATGGATTTAAGTATAGCTACAGGCGAATAGGTTTCGTCATAATCAACACCTTGTTTTTGACGATATCCTTTCGCCACCAATCTAGCCTTATAGGTAATCACATTACCATCCATGTCGGTTTTCTTCTTGAAAACCCACTTGCACCCTATAGGCTTTATCCCTTCAGGTGGGTCAACCAAGTTCCAAACTTGGTTTTCATATATGGAATCCATTTCCGACTTCATGGCACCAAGCCACTTATCCCTTTCTGAACTTGTCAGCACTTCTTCATAACTGGTAGGCTCCTCATCATCAATGAGTAACACGTCGTTCGATTCACTTATGAGAAATCCATATCTCTCAAGAATATTGCGTGTTCTACCAGATCTACGAAGATGTGGTGTTACAATAGGTCCAGCCGATTGCTCATCACTATGAGTTGTCGGCTGTTGTGCTTCACCAGGTATCTCATTAATGTCTATTTGAGTCTCTCGAGCCTCCTCAAGCTCGACGACACTCCCACTGTTTTCTTGCAAGAGAAACTCTTTCTCTAGAAACACAGCATGCCTTGAAACAAACACCTTTTGTTCCACAGGATGATAGAATTGGTAACCCCTTGTTTCCTTAGGGTATCCAACAAATAGACATTTATCAGACTTAGCATCCAATTTGTCGATACGATCGCTTCACATAAGCGGTGACAACCCCATATCTTCAAGTAAGATACATGAGGTTTCTTACCATTCCATATCTCATATGGAGTAGTTGAGACTACCTTGTAGGCATTACTGCTTAACAAGTAAACATTATAGTGCATAGCCCCAAAAGGACTTGGGAAGAGTCGCATGATTCATCATTGACCTGACTATGTCCAACAAGGTCCGGTTACGCCTCTCAGATACACCATTATGTTGTGGTGTATATGGCGGAGTCCATTGAGACAATATGCCATTGTCTCTTAGGTAATCAAGAAACTCCTAACTCAAGTATTCACCACCTCGATCCGATCGAAGTATTTTAATACACTTGTCATGTTGTTTCTCTACTTCATTTCTGAACTCTTTGAACCTTTCAAAGGCTTCAGACTTGTGTTTCATCAAGAACACATACCCAAACCGTGAGTGATCATCGGTGAAGGTAATGAAGTAGCTATAGCCTTCTAATGCTTGAGTTGACATAGGTCCACATACATCAGTATGTATTTGACCTAGTAACTCTCCCACTCGTTCACCTTTTCCAGTAAAAGGTAACTTAGTCATCTTGCCTTTTAAGCATGATTCGCATGTATCGTATGAATCCAATTCAAACGATTCCAGAATTCCACATCGGTGTAATTCGGACATGCGTTTCTTGCTTATATGGCCAAGACGACAATGCTACATATGGGAGTCTAATTGATTATCCTTTCGAGCACGCTTGTTGCTCGCTTCGATATTGAAGATGTCACTGGATACGTCCAACGTATAAACACCATTGCTTAAAGTTCCAGTCCCATAAAGAACTCCATTCAAAGTTATGTAACAACAATTGTTACTAAAAGTCAAATGGTACCGATTTCTATTTAAACAAGAAATAGAAATGATGTTCTTTATCAACGAAGGAACATAAAAGCAATTGTCCAGTTCTAAGACAAGTCCTGTAGGGAGTTTCAACAAATGCGTTCCAATGGCGACTGCAGCAACCTTTGCTCCATTCCCAACACGCAAATTTGACTCTCCCTTGACGAGTCTTCTTCTATTCCTTAGCCCATGTATGTCATTACATATATGTGAGCCACACCCAGTATCCAATACCCAAGTGTTTGAGGAAATAGAATGACAATCAATAACGAAGATATCTGAAGAAGATGGGGCATCCGATGCCTTATTCTTCTTCACGGACTCAAGATAAATCTTGCACTTTCTTCACAAATGGCTCTCCTTGCCATAATGATGGCAAGTTTCCTTTTGTGCTAGTTCTACCTTCTTAGCCTTTCTCTTCTTTCCCTTCTGCTGTTCCTTTGACTTCCTCTTAGAACCTTTCTTCGAGGAATCAACTAATAGCACCGTCCCCTGCTCATGCTTCTCAGAAGACTCCACAGTCTTCAGCATATTGAGCAGTACCACAGATGAACCTTCTAGCATCTCAGAGGTGAAGAGGAGCTTTGAGACTTTGAACCTTTCGAATCTCACTTGCTCATCAACCAACTCACAAAGATGAAGGACTACGATATGAGCATCCATATGCTCATGCTGCTTTCGTAGCTTGGGTTCCATCGCAGCTAGCATGATGCAACTTGTCAGTTCAGAATCAGTCACATGTTTCTGATAGACCAACAATTGGTCCGGAGTTGCATCGTTACTAGGATGGGCGGGAAGAGGCGCTTCAAGGACATACGCAAGCTTTTCACCTTGAGAACAATTCTCAAGTTTCTAAGCCAGTCCAAGAAGTTCGGCCCAGTCAATTTATTCGAATCCAAAATGGAACGCAAATTAAAAGACAACATGATCAATTTTAGAAATACAAAACGAGCATATATGAGAAAGATGATTTTTAAAATGCATCAATATACATTTATAAATCCCATTCATTTTTCGAATTTCAAAAACCCCAAAATCACTTCGGGAGATCGTAGGTCCATCTCCGAATGGGCTGATATCCATCATAGTTATGAACAACCTTGGAGAGAGTCCAACAAGCCATTCATAACTACGACGGTAGGTATCATCTATACCGATTGCATATCACGTATATGCAACTATCACAATGTGCTATCAACTAATTGAATGTTCACACATACATCGGGTTGTTAACACATTAACAAGTATGCATCATATGCATAGCACCCAACTTCACCTCCCTTTACATCAACCTTGGAGAGAGTCCAACAAGCCGATGCTCCAGGTTAAAGCCAACCCATTAATCGGAAATAGTTTTAATATGGTTAGAGCGCATTCAACCAATTAGCCCAGCTTGGAGAGAGTCCAACAACCAAAGCTAACGATTGACCTCTGACTCTTACCATATTAGTATTAAACTATTCCATGGTTTGAACATGTTCGGGTTCGAGCCGGGCTTGGAGAGAGTCCAACAACCCAAATAAGAAACGGAACTCTGGTTCTAACCATATTAATGGAAGGTGTAGACTTTAATATTGTTTAAGGGTTTTATGTCTCATCCTCTTTGCATGCAAATAACTATTATCTACATGACATGACATACATGGCATACATCTACATGTCACGACACGCATGACATTATGTTATGCATATAATGCAATTACATGGCATACAATTATGTCATGTATATCTTTCCTTATATGTCATAACTATTTATGGAAATAAAATATGTTTAAGATTTGATTCTCCAAATCAAATCATAATTAAATTAGGAAACAAATTTCCAAATCTAATCACATATTTTATTCATGGAATTATTTGATTACGGAAAATCTATTTAGGAAACCAATTTCCTAAATCATTAAAACTACTTATGGAAATAAAATATTTTAAGATTTGATTTCCCAAATCAAATCATGATTAAATTAGGAAACAAATTTCCAGAATCTAATCAAATATTTTATTTATGGAAAATATCAATTTTCATAAATACTTCCAACTTTCCAAAAGTGGAAGATTTCCATAAATACTTCTAGACTTTCCAAAATTGAAAAATTTCCATAAATACTTCTAAATTTCCAAAATTTAGAAAATTTCCAGAAATACATTATGACTATCGCAAAACCATTTTTACGATTATGTCGAAACACAACCTGGGCTCTGATACCACTGTTGGGTTTCCGGCACCGCGGCGTGTGTGTGTTCGATCACGTTTCGCAAACATGAACATAGCGGAAGCAATAAAAATAATAAATCTACATTTATTACAACACACATAACACACGCATGCATATTACAACAAGTGTAGACATAACCATAAATTTAAATTTGCAATAAAAGGAAATTTATCTACGTTATACCTTTCGTATGACGTGTAGCGGGAACGGCATCAACCGGAACGATCCTCGCTAGAATCGTCTCTATCCGTATCCACGCCGAGTTCCTCGGGATGACTTCGCTAAGCCATGAGCTTCGTCTTCGTACGGGTTACTAGCCTCGTGTTGAAGACGATGTGATCGAGAGATGATCACGATCCGAATCCAAATTCGGATCCTTATACGAGTTCTCAAAACTCGCTTCTCCGGAGAGGTATTTGTCAACCAATTGACGAATCCTTCGTCCTCCACCTTAGAGGATTACCGGAGATCGAATCCCCGGTAGTTTAGCCGCTGTCGGAGCTCAAACCGTCGTCCAAACGACGCTCCGACGAGAGGAGAACAAGCTGTCCAGAAAACTGGACAGCTTTGGTGGAGGAGTAGGCGCCGGCCAAAACAAGGAAGCCAAGTGCTCACCTTTTCACCGAAGCCTAGGAAGATCACCGGAGGGTCGCCGGAGGATCACCGGCTGAAGCTTGGACGCCGGTAAGGACTTGGACGGCGGCACAAAAGATCAACAGTTGATCCAGAACTATTTCTGAAACCCTTTAGTAGCTCGAATGATTCGTGCCCCATTCCCTTCACTCATCTTATACCCACTTGGTTCAGGACATGGTCTATAGTGTCAGTCCCACTAGGCTGACTACGTCACACCTAGCCCAAGTTTCATTTCCTCGTCCTACGGATTCTAGTTACTCCACATGTATCGAAGAGTACCTTACTCTAAACATGTAATGCTTTGGCCAAAGACTTTAGTAACAATCCGACGAGAGGCCATGGGTATACATCTCCTCGCAAGGAGTGGTGAATCCTTTATAGGATATTCAAACACCTTCGATCACTTCGACTTATACCCAATCATCCCGGGTCCACATCTCCTTAGAGATGTTTGCTTAAGATGTCAAAGCATAAGTCTCCATGATCAAGATGACTTGAATACCGCAAGTCAAATGAACATCGCACTTAAGCCACAGTAAGAACTTCATTGACATATCTATATATGTAGAGAACCATATGAAGTCTTACGGCTGGTCACTCCAATGAACTAGTTACCATAACTAGCATCCACGATTAACTCCGGACATCACTATGTCTCCAGCCAGTGAGAATCAGCTGCTTGGATACACCAAGGGGTATACCTCGTGCTAGTCTCGACAGAATTGATGGTGTCCAAATCCATTAATTCATCGACTAGGGATAATTCCGATACATCACAATTACACATGTAGAGATACTCACTAGTTGTGATCCAATCACAAATTCTCTCATGCTGTGAATCGTATCGTGGAGATTCAGTAAATGAGTTTAAGATCCAATCAAATACATAAAACATGTATACTCAAATAGTGAATCTTCATTAATCATATAAATGGTTCATACATAAGGCGATTGCCTTAGGACATCTCTCATATATTACTAACATTACGAACGAATTCCATCAAGAACATCGAATCGCTATTCACCCCCTCCTCTCTAGCAGGCGCACAAGTCTTAACAAGTGATATCAGAGCTTGGAGCTCTTCTACGGACTAACACCCAGGAGCAAGATCGCTAGAGGGAAGAAGGAATTCAAAGAAAGACTAGGATGGGACGTTAACACACTAATTCTGTACAATTTCTATGGACAAGAAGGATTCAACCAATGGAAGGCAAGAATTAAAGACTTCTTGATGATGAGGGACCTTGAGGAGTGGTCCGCTTTGATGGAAGGATTTGAATATCCTAGAGGACCAAAGGGAGGTTTCCTTAAGATGAAGAGATGGACCGAGGAACAACTCCAAGGGTTTGATAAAAATAAGAAGGTAATGAAATTTTTGATTGATTTAATACCTAATAATATTTTGTCTAGTTTAGGGGACTACATGGATGCCAAGGAGCTATGGAGTCAAGTGGCAAGATTCCATGAGAACCCTCAATCGGTCCAAGAAGAAGAAGCAAGCACATCTTCATCCCAAGAGCTTGAGGATTCGGAGGTTGATAGGGAATCAACATCCGGATCGGAAGAGGAAGAAAAGATGGAAGATGCCTCCACTTCATGGTTTGAGGGGGAGGAGAGACCATCTACTCCGGAGCAAGGGCAAGAGCAAGGAGAGCCATCTACTTCAGGGAGAAGTGATGAACAAGCTCAAGAGGCTCTCACCACCACTCTAGGTAACTCAAGCATTCAAATTAAAAATAAAATCCATATTATATGCTTTGAGTGTAGGGAAGTCGGGCACTATAAGATTAAGTGCCCTAAGAAGGTCAAGAAAAGTCAACCGACATCAAAACCTCAAGAAAAAACCAAGGATGTCGGTCCCCCAATACATAAAAGCAAAGAGCACATCACTTGCTTCAAGTGCTAACAACCGGAGCATTTTAGGAGTCAATGCCCTAGGGGGAAGAAGAAGGTCCAAGAAGGAGCATCACAAGTAGGGAGAGCTTTAAAAGCTAACCCTAAGGTAAAATTTAATAATGCTCATTCTTTAAGTTATAGGCAAAAGCATGCTAGAAATAATTTTAGTAATCTTGCTATTACTCATGAACAACAACATGCTAGAAATAATAGGTTTTATTGTTTAGGAGCGAAACATGTCAACCTTAGGAATAAGGAGAAATTTGGGACTAATATCCCTAAAAATATTCTACCTAAGGCAAGTATTAGAAAAATTGAAGATCATCTAGGCTTTACTCCAAAGAAATCTAGACATATGCCTAGGAAGGGCAAAAATGACCAAAGAAACAATGGGCCCACCAAAATTGAAAAATTAGAAGTTGAAAATCAAGCCTTGAGGTCAAGGCTTGAGAAGTTGGAGAAGACCCTTAGGATTGTACAAAATCAAATACAAGGGTCAAATAATCAAAAATCTAGGCCAAGGAGTCAAAACCTAGGTTTTAGGAAGCAAGGTCAAACTAAGGGCAGGAAAGGGTTGAGTCACAAACCTAAGCACAAGGAGACCTACCACAATATTCCATTCAATTATGGAAATCAAGTTAGGTCTGGGAAAACCAAGGTCAATAGGGAAGTCATCCCTAAGGTTGACCAAGGTAGATGCCTAGTGGCTAGGGTTTCAAAGAAACCTAGGGAAACAACTAAGAAGGTTACAAGGGGAGTTACCCCTAGAGCTAACCTAGGCAAGACTCAAATGACCAAGGCTTCTAAGCCTAGGCGGGTCATTAGGAGGGTATCTAGGGAAGTTATCCCTAGCGAATAGTTAGTAAACCCAAGGAGCTCCAATAGGTATTGGGTTCTTAGGAGCGTGATTGATTCATGCTAGATGGGTTTAGTGAAGGTAGGAAACTTTGCTTCCCACTTTTAACTTGGTTGCTTGTTCATGGTGATCCCTTCTACGTCCCCGGATAAAAAAATTTATCCTTGACAAGAGGGATTACCCAAGCTACCGTTTCTGTTAGGGAAATCTCTTGCCATGATAAGGTTTTGATGTGTGTGGAAAAGGGTTTAAGTTAGGATGATATTGTTATTTGATATGTGCGTTGGAGTCTTGCAGGACTTAGTAATTCGCACATGGAGCCTTGGCGGGTTCACCCTCACAACCTCGGTCCTTGAGTCGGTGAAGGATGACTTTGCGGAAGTCGTGCACTTGGAGCATCCGAGGGACCGCCGGACGAGATGACTTGAAGTGAAGCCAAGGAAGCAGACTTCGGAGGCAAGAGACGCGAAGGAGCATTGCAGAGTCGTGCGCCTGATGCTGCCGAGGGACGTGGCCGCGAACGAAGAGAGCTTCGGCGAGGGACTTCGAGTGAGATGAGAGAATGAGTGAAATGTAAGTAGCTCATTAGGTGAACTTGGCCGAATGGCTGAGTGTCGGAGACTTAACCGCAAGGGTTAAGGTTTACCCGACCGTCGGAAGCTCAAACTTATGTTAAGTTTGAGTTTCACACGGCACCGATCGCCATGTAATGGCGGATCGCTTCCGAGTCGAGTGTGTTCGATCGATATCCGATGATGGGTTTATGCCCAATAGTATCGCCAGAGGATATCGCGCATCACAGAACCGTTCGTAGATCGGGCGATTACTCGATGGCGGCCGGTGAGGTGAGGTCCATCAGTCGACTGCCAAGAGTTCCGTTGGACTACAACGGTCGGGATTCGACGTGTTCGGAGGCCGTTGTAGTGACGGCAGTCGACTGCCAAGGGCAGTAGTCGACTGGTGGCGGCCAATGGGAAGAAATCAACCCTCTCTATAAAAAGAGAGGGTGTGAGCCTTTGAGAGGCTAATGCTTATGCTCTAAGTGATCTTCCTAGTGCCCCACAAGCTCTAAACTCTTCTTACTTGTTTTTACTCCATTCTTATTGTAAGAAGAGTGATCTTGATTGTAAAGGTTACCTCCACCTAGCTTGGTGCAAAGGAGAGACCAATAGTGATTGGCTTTGGAGGAGTGATTCACCTCGGACGAATCAGAATCATGGATTAGCGGCGTAGCCGTGAACCACATTACATTCTTTGTTAGCGCTTGTTTTCTCGTATTTCTATTTGCTTGTCTTTATTAGTCTTTCGCTTGCGCTAATTAGTTTTGTAGACGAGCAAATACCGGCATCCAACCGAAAAGGGCTATTCACCCCCCTCTAGCCGGCCGTTCGATCACCTACAGTTTCATCGTCGTGCTATTCGATTAGAGTAGTCACTTGAACAAACTTGTTGTTCAAGCCACCAACCTCTATTCTACGAATAGCCGTGAAATAGACGATGTACGGATCGCCGGTTTTTGTGTTTATATTCGGGGTCTAAGTTATTTTACCACAAAATAGAATATACAACATGTATATGATTGAAAAACAATTATAGACATGTTACAAAAGAAAATATACAAGTGTTATACCTCTTGATCTTCTATTGTATGTCCTTCCTCCTTTTGGACGTCGTGTGGGCGACGATCTTCCAAAAGTCGAAGCCTCCTAGATCACCAATCTTCATTCCTTGCTCGCTCCAAACAAGAGGAAGTATAGAAACAAAATTCTTCTCCTTCCTTTAGCCAACCACCATGCACCAACCTTGATGCTTGCCGCCGGCCAACAAGAAGAAGAGATAGGGAGGTGGGCACCGACCAAGTGCTTCAAGGGAAGACCCTAAGCTTTGTTTCCACCGGCCAAGGAGAAGAGGAGGAGGAGCTTTGGACGCCGGCAAAGGGAGAGGAGAAGATGATGGGTGCCGGCCACCTAAGGAAGAAGAGAAGAAAGGAAATTTTTTTTTTTAATTGTGGTCGCCCAAACCAACCTCCAAAAACCCTAGCCTCCTTTTGTTTCTTGCCGCCCAAGCCAAAAGAAACAAAACCCTCACTTCTCTAATTCATCTCCACGCCAAGCCTTAAGCTCATATTTATAGAGTTAGGCTTAAGCCTCCTTTTAATCTCCACTGTTGGTTCTAGAGATTTAATCTCAACCGTCGGATTTAGAGATTTAATCGCAATCGTCGGATCTAGAGATTTAATCTCCATCGTCGGATCTAGAGTTTTGTTTTTAGCCATTGGATCTAGGCTTCATGAGGTTTCAATAGGCTACAATAGGGACCGTGAGGAGGAGTTGGATCTTGGCCACCCAATGGATCAAGCCCACATAAAGTCCGATCCATTAATGATAATCCAATCCACTAAAGGATTATCATTGATCTACCTCACCAACCCCCATAAGTTAATATGGGCTCCATATATTATTTGAAAATTTCTCTCTCCGTGTTTAAGATCTCGAATGTCCGTCGGTTAATTAATTTACTGACAATTAATTAATCAACATCTAACTCCATGAGTAGTACCACTCAACCTTATCATCATACCGGACAAAGTCCACCTGCAGGGTTTACATGATGAACCTTATGAGCTTCTCAAGGGGACATCATCATCCTAATATATAGGACACGGTTTCCTCCTATAATCAACGACACATCATATAAAAAATATCATTTCCCAACTTATCGAGCCTATCGATTTAATCTATAAATCTCACCCATTGGTAAATCAAAGAAATGAATACTATGTATATCTGCCCATTATTATATCGGGATTAAGAGCATGTACAATATAATATCTGAGGTCCGATTCGATTATATAGTCAGCAATAAATCGAATCACCTCTAAGTCGGTCCTGCTCAATACACACAAAGTGTACTAATGTGATTCTATGGTCAAGACAAACCAATACCAAATCACACTATAACCATACCAATAGTTTGTCCAAAGCCATCTAGGTTGTGAGTCTTTACTTATACTCTACAAGGATCTGATAACAAGATCCTACCGTGTGACACTATACACCATGTTATCTACAATGTAATGTTTTAGATAATATGCATAATCATAAATATGCAAACAATGATCATATGATTCTTATTTCAAAATAAAGATGTTCATATCAAAGATAGACTTTTCAGTATACATCCCAACAATCTCCCACTTATACTAAAAGACTATGCTGTCCTTAAACTACCATACATCTGATTCCCATTCCCTCCACATGTCTATCAAAAGCTCTCGCTGGAAGGGCCTTAGTGAAAGGGTCTGTCAGGTTATCCTCTGATGCAATCTTGGCCACAGCAACTTCTCCTCGCTTTACAATTTCTCATATCAGGTGATACTTGCGCTCTATATGTTTACTTATCTTATGGGCTCGTGGTTCCTTCGAGTTTGCAACTGTACCACTATTATCACAATAAATTGTGATAGTTCTAGGCAAACTAGGAATCACATCCAAATCCATCAAGAAGTTCCCGAGCCATACAACTTCTTTGGCCTCCTCAGAGGCTGCCACATACTCAGCTTCCATGGTGGAGTCCGCCACGCATTTCTACTTGACACTCCTCCATACAATGGCTCCACCTCCCAAAGTAAACACAAAACCTGAGGTAGACTTACTGTTATCCCTATCTGATTGGAAGTCGGAATCCGTATAACCCACAGGGAGTAATTGGTCTGTCTGGTAAACTAGCATATAATCCCTAGTCCTTCTCAGGTACTTCAATATATGCTTTACCGCAGTCCAATGTCCCTGTCCTGGATTACTCTGATATATGCTAATCATGCCGACGACAAAGCAGATATCATGTCTCGTACATAGCATAACATACATGAGGCTTCCTACTGCCGAAGCATAAGGAACCGCCTTCATGTCCTCTATCTCCTCAGATGTTCTAGGACACATCTCCTTAGATAAAGGAACTCCATGCCTGAAAGGTAGAAAACCTTTCTTGGAGTTCTGCATGCTAAAACGATCCATAATGGTGTCTATGTATGAAGCTTGAGATAAGCACAACATCCTTTTCTTGCGATCCCTTATAACCTTGATCCCAAGGATGTGTCCCACTTCTTCCAAGTCCTTAATATCAAACTGTTTGGACAACCATACCCTTACGTCCGATAACACCTTGACATTGTTGCCAATTAACAAAATATCATCTATGTATAGTACAAGAAATACCACTACATTTCAGTCACATCTCTTGTATACACAAGACTCATCCGGACTTTGAATAAATCTATAAGATTGGATTACCTCATCAAAGCGGATGTTCCAAGACCTCGAAACTTGCTTCAATCCATAAATGGACCGATTAAGCTTACACACAAGATGCTCTTTGCCCTTTGCAATGAATCCCTCTGGTTGCTTCATATAGATGTTTTCCTCAAAACTTCCATTAAGGAAAGCTATCTTGACATCAATCTGCCATACCTTATAATCCATATGAGCAGCAATCATAAGAGAATCCGGATAGACTTAAGCATGGATACCAGCGAAAAGGTCTCCTCATAATCGATACCCTCTTTCTGAGTATACCCCTTCGCAACAAGCCTTGCTTTGAAGGTCTTAACCTTCCCATCTATTTCTCTCTTTCTTTTGTAGATTCACTTGCATCCAATGGCTTTTACACCATTTGGTGGTTCTACTAGCTCCCAGACCTGATTTGAATCCATAGATTCAATTTCAGTATTCATTGCACTCTGCCAAGATACCGCATCTATATCTTGGATTGCCTCGTCATATGTCCAGGATCAGGTTCATGTTCGCCAGGGACCAAATCAGAAGATTCTCCCAAGAACATGAATCTATCAGGTTGTCTAACAACCTTCCCACTATGATGAGATATCACCTGTGTATCCTCTGTGACACGTGGTGCAGTGACTTGTGGTATATCCTCTTGTACCGGTGGTACTGAAGAAGTTACTTCCCCTTTCAATTCCTCTAGAACAATCTTACTCATGGGCTTGTGGTTCATCACATAGTCTTCCTCTAGAAATATGACATTCGTGCTAATGATCACCCTCTGATCTCTAGGACTATAAAACAAACCTCCTTCCGTTCCTCTAAGATAGCCAACGAACATGCGCACTTCTGTACGAGGTTCCAACTTACCAGCATCTGCCTTCAGCACATGTGTTGGACTCCTCCAAATCCAAATATGTCTTAGACTAGGCTTTCGCCCAGTCCACAATTCTGTGGGAGTAGAAGGCACTGATTTAGATGGTTCTAAGTTCAAAATTTACACTGTCGTATCTAGAGCATATTCCCAGAACGAATCTGGCAACTCAGAATAACTCATCATCGATCTAACCATCTCTATAAGAGTCTTATTCCTTTGCTCTGCTATACCATTCTACTAGGGTGTTCCAGGTGCAGACAATTGGGATTGAATCCCATCATCTGATAAGTAATTCCTAAACTCTCCCAATAGATACTCACCACCACGATCAGATCGTAGTGTCTTGATACTTTTACCATGACATTTCTCCACATCAACCTTGAATTCTTTGAACTTGTCAAAGCATTCAGACTTGTGGCACATCAAGTAAATGTATCCATATCTTGAATAACCGTCTGAAAGAGACAAAATACTCAAAACCACCTCTAGCCCGGATAGACATAGGATTACACAAATTAGAATGAACCAATTACAACACATCTTTGGCTCTATACCCCTTGGCCTTGAAAGGCCTCTTGGTCATTTTACCCTCCAAGCAAGATTCACAGGTTGAGAAATCTTCCACCACTAATGAACCCAGAGGTCCATTAGCTTTCAACCTTTGAATTTTGCTTAGGTTAATATGACCAAGCCTTAGATGCCAAAGATATGTTTGGTTCATCTTCGAAGGTTCTTTTCTCTTATTAGAATTAGACGATGAGTTATTTACTTCTATTTGCATCGTGGGAGCTTTTGGTTCAAGTGTATACAAATTTTCTATCAATGCACCAGAACAGATAATCTCCCTATTCCTTTTTATAACAACTCTGTCATTAAAAGAAATAGAATATCCATCCATAAACAATTTAGAAATCGAAATCAAATTCTTTCTAAATAAAGGTACATAAAGGCAATTTTCCAGAACCAAAGTTTTATTTCTCTCGAAAGACAAATAAACATCTCCCACTGCAATAGCCGCCACCTTCGTGGCATCGCCCAAGTAAACGGTAATCTCCCCTTCAGCTAGTCGTCGGATTTCCTGGAACCCCTGCAAAGTATTACAAACATGATCAATGGCTCCCTTATCTACACACCAGGTATCGGTAGATAACACCGCTAAACATGTTTCAACGACTAGACTAAAGGATATACCTTTGTTCTGCTTCCGGTTGGGGCAGTCCTTCTTCCAATGTCCAGTTTGCTCGCAAGTGAAGCACTTGCCTTTCGGCTTCTTCACTCCTCCCTGAGATCCTCCCACCACCTTTGCTCCACCTTGTTTATTCTTCTTCTTGCCTTTCGGCTTAGAAGTAGAAACCTTCTGAGCAACCATGTCCTGAGCCTGAGCAATCCCTTCTGCTGCTTGGAGTTCTGTCAGGAGTTCCACCAACGAATACAACCTCTTATTCATGTTATAATTCAGGCGAAACTTCTCAAAACTCCTAGGTAGAGACTGGAGTATGATATCGACCTGGGTTTCCCCATCGATCTCATCTCCAATGACTTCTAGCTCATTCGCAGGCTTAGGAGGACACTCTTCGAAGAGTACATACTTATACTCCTCAGCAGTTAAGACAATATCTAGATTCCTTTTTTCAATCAACATAATTATGTACAGTAAGTTTATTTTCTTTCAGTATCACAACAAGCGGGTTGAAAGTCATTTTGAAAGAAAACCTAAGAATCACATAGATCAAAAACATTAGATTTTAAAAAATTATTGATTCCTCAAACAATAAAATTTTAAAATTAACAAACACCTCAAAACACCTAGAATGTCGTATTCCACAATAGTGTGGACGTATACGAATTCTACATTTGTAAGAGGAGATTTTACCCATTAATTTTACTATCTTGTCAACCTAACTTTTTGACAAATAAAATTAATAGTTGGTTTCTCTTCGGCCCTACAAATAAAAGTAGTGACTCCGATGGGGAGGATACTCCTATTTGCATCTAAGTATTCACCATTACTCGATACCAAGGGAATTATCTCGGGTTATGTGCCTTCCGATGGGGAACTACACATGTCCCTCAATAATTTCCTATAACCATATTCGACCCTGTGATCCACAAACAAACTCATTCGATGGGGAGGAAGGCACTCAGAGCCGACGCGCAAGTTTGTTTGCATCACATGTCAAATTGTAATGGAGGTCATGGGAATTTATAAAAATATCCCTCTCCCACTTAGTAATTTAAAATTGAGAAATTTTCTAGCCTACGACATGCATATCAAACAATAAGCAATAAATATGAAAAATAAATATTTTTCAACTATTATGGCTTTTGTCTTCAATATGTCTCCCGTCGTATCGCCATCTCATCCGCTCCTCCCTACGCCATGTATAAGCCATTCGGAGATCCGAGCCGAGAAAAACTATTTTAATTTACATCCATCGATCCTATACTCCACGAGGGAGTGTACATGAAATCTAGATCGAAAGTAAACTAAAATAAAAAGAGTGGCTAAACAATGTCGTATCTAATTACAAAAATTAAATACTAGCCTCGTCAACCCCGAGGATTCAACAAAATATACAATTACATACATACAATCACATACACACATATGGCCATAATAGTTGGATCCTATGCTTGCAACCAAAAAGTTAACCTACGCATATCCTACTATTATCCGGCACATATAATATATGAAAAGTGCATAAAAGTAACTGAATCCTAAACACACAAAATCGAAAACCGTGGCTCTGATACCACTTGAAGGTAGAAAACTTCGCTTCCCACTTTCAACTTGGTTGCTTGTTCATGGCGATCCCTTCAATGTCCCCGGATAAAAAAATTTATCCTAGACAAGAGGGATTACCCAAGCTACCGTTTCATCGTCATGCTATTCGATTAGAGTAGTCACTTGAACAAACTTGTTGTTCAAGCCACCAACTATTCTAAGAATAGTCGTGGAATAGACGATGTACGGATCGCCAATTTTTGTGTTTGTATTCGGGGTCCAAGTTATTTTAACCATAAAACAGAATATACAACATGTATATGATTGAAAAATAATTATAGACATGTTACAAAAGAAAATATACAAGCGTTATACCTCTTGATCTTCTATTGTATGTCCTTCCTCCTTTTGGACGTCGTGTGGGCGACGATCTTCCAAAAGTTGAAGCCTCCTAGATCACCAATCTTCCTTCCTTGCTCACTCCGAACAAGAGGAAGTATAGAAACAAAACTCTTCTCCTTCCTTTAACCAACCACCAAGCACCAACCTTGATGCTTGCTGTCGGCCAACAAGAAGAAGAGATAGGGAGGTGGGCGCCGGCCAAGAGCTTCAAGGGAAGACCCTAAGCTTTGTTTCCACCGACCAAGGAGAAGAGAAGGAGAAACTTTGGACATTGGCAAAGGGAGAGGAGAAGATGATGGACGCCAGTCACCTAAGGAAGAAGAGAAGAAAGGAAAAAATTTCCTTAATTGTGGCCGCCCAAACCAAACTCCAAAAACCCTAGCCTCTTTTTGTTTCTTGCCGCCCAAGCCAAAAGAAACAAAACCCTCACTTCTCTAATTCATCTCCACGCCAAGACTTAAGCCCATATTTATAGAGTTAGGCTTAAGCCTCCTTTTAATCTCCACCGTTGGTTCTAGGGATTTGATCTCAACCGTCGGATCTAGAGATTTAATCTCAACCATCGGATCTAGAGATTTAATCTCCACCGTCGGATCTAGAGTTTTGTTTTCAACCATTGGATCTAGGCTTCATGAGGTTTCAATAGGCTACAATAGGGACCATGAGGAGGAGTTGGATTTTGGCCACCCAATGGATCAAACCCACATAAAGTCCAATCCATTAATGATAATCTAATCCACTAGAGGATTATCATTGATCTACCTCACCAACCCCCATAAGTTAATTTGGGCTCCATATATTATTTGAATATTTTTCTCCCCGTGTTTAAGATCTCGAATGTCCGTCGATTAATTAATTTATTGACAATTAATTAATTAATATCTAACTCCATGAGTAGTACCACTCAACCTTATCATCATGCCGGACCAAGTTCACCTGCAGGGTTTACATGATGAACCTTATGAGCTCCTCAAGGGGACATCATCATCCTAATATATAGGACACAGTTTCCTCCTATAATCAATGGCACACCATATAAATAATATCATTTCTTAACTTACCAAGCCTATCGATTTAATCTATAAATCTCGCCCATTGGTAAATCAAAGAAATGAATACTAAGTATATGTGTCCATTATTATATCGGGATTAAGAGCATGTACAATATAATATCTGAGGTCCGATTCGATTATGTAGTCAACAATAAATCGAATCACCTCTAAGTCGGTCCTGCTCAATACACACAAAATGTACTAATGTGATTCTATGGTCAAGACAAACCAATACCAAATCACACTACAACTATACCAATGGTTTGTCCAAAGCCATCAGGTTGTGAGCCTTTACTTATACTCTACAAGGAGCTGATAACATGATCTACCATGTGACACTACATACCATGTTATCTACAATGTAATGTATTAGACAATATGCATAATCATAAATATGCAACAATGATCATGTTATTCTTATTTCAAATTAAAGATGTTCATACAAAAGATAGACTTTTCAGTATACATCCCATCATTTAGGTGTGCCAACCTTGAATGGATAGGTAGTTAACCTAACCATGGTAAAGGTGGCACTTAGGTTATTTCCAAGGTAATTATCAGAGCCAGGTTCTGCGATGTCATACAATGTTGTTTTTGTCGAGTCTTGGATTCTCGGGAGTCGGTTTATTTTCAGTTTTGATTTTTGTGAGATAGGATTGACAGCGGCATGAGCTCCGAGCAGCACGAAGTAAGTATTCCTGATGACTTATTTTCTAGTTGGATACTTATCTGGACTTGGTTAACAAGTGTATATAGTTAGAGTTATGACGCCTGTACAGACTCGTAGTAGGGGTCATCCACCGAGGTGACCAGTCGGAGTTGCCTTTAGGGTCTATATGTAAGGGATCGTTTGAAAGCTAGAGGGGGGGGTGAATAGCTCTTTTCGTTTCTACAAAAGTAATTAGCGGAAGCAAACACAAGTAATATATGTAAAAACAAAAACCAATGCTAACAAAGCCTTTACGTGGTTCGGAGATAACGCTCCTACTCCACGGCGATCCTTAAGGTGGATCAACCCAAGCAATTTCACTATGAAGCTTTCTCTTTACAAAGACCTCCTCTTCTTACAAAAGATGACAATGAAGATTTGAGAGGAGAAAAGAGATTAATACACTTAAAAAGCTTGGAAAACTTGTAGGAGCTTAGAAGAAAGATCAGAATATAAGCATTAGGCTCTTCTTGCTCCCCTTGGGCTCTTTTTATAGGAAAGAGCCTCTTTTTCCCGTTGGAGGTCTATCAGTCGACTGATGACTTACATCACGATCACCCGATTCTAACGGCTGCACGATTTGTAGGATTTGCTGCCGCCATCGCTTAACGGAAGACTATTACGATCGCCAACAAAGGGGCGATTCGAATCCGATAGCCGCCGATCGGCTACGATCTATTCGATGGCGATCGACCGACAATAATGGCATCGATCGCCAATATTGTAGCGTAGCCGAAGTCGAGTCGATCGTCACCGCCGAGGATAACCCCACGATCCGATAACACCTTCCAAACTCTAATGCTATATTTAAGGGCCATTCGACCGACACCATGTTCGTGATCGCACACTCCAAGTATGACTAATTCATACTTGAAAACATAACCTAAGCCTAGACTTAACCTTCTAGCTTCTCCATCAGCCTTGCGCCTCTAGGATTTCTCTGAGTCCACGACTCCATCCATGCGCTTGCCTTCAAAAGCTTCCTTCGGTTTCGTTATGCTTTGGGTTTCTTCTTTGCCAAAGTACGCTTGGACTTTACGCCGCCAAGACTACATGCTTGGACTTATGCCGCCAAGACTTTCCTTTGGTCTTCCTTTTCCAAGGACTGCTTGGACTTTACGCCGCCAAGACTACATGCTTGGACTTATGCCGCCAAGACTTTCCTTGACTTCTCTTTGCCAAGATCACACTTGGACTTGTCTTTTACCAAGTCTTCATACTTGGATTTTCCTGTCACTTAAACATGTATACAATTAGATCACAAAATATTGCCTAACTTAGATGATTATCCAAACATCAAATATATATAAATGCTTGGGGCATTGTTGCACCAACAATCTCCCCATTTTTGATGTTTGGCAATCATTTAAGTTAGATCTTTAACACATAAACATATTTCAATATGAATTCTAACTTAAATATCCTTTCTCCCCCTTTGACATACAACAAAAAGGGAAGAGGTTATTCAATAAGTGCAGGAAAGAATTATAATTAACACATCTTGAACAAAGGTATAAAATTGATATGAAGCTCCCCCTAAATCCAAGACATGTTTCATGATAAACAAAACATAAGAAATAGGCAAATATGTCCAAGTCTTGCACCAACAATTATATAAATAAGGGATGTAGCTCCCCCTAAACCAGTGCACCAAGAAAATCCGCCTTTCCATACAAGGTATCATATATATACTGTGGAAATTGTATAATGTCAAAATTGAACCTTTTAACCGATGAAAAACCGCTTTTCATTCCAAAGCGTTCGATCGAATAGGAATATAATCGCCGATTATAAATAAGCGATCACAATAATATAGCAATGATCGATATCGCATAAATCAATTTCGAAGTTTTTAGTCAAGGTTTGAAAATGCGTAGAAAATTACGTGGGTGTCCAAAAATCACGAAACTTGGCATACACATTTTATTCGACTAATATAACATATGAAAAATATTAGACGAAAAACATGTTCATCAGATTAATGGATTGATACGATATTTAAAACAACAAAATTATGACAAAAAAAGTGTAATTGTATCGTATCAATATTCATAACTTCGTACTATATGCTCAACTTATAAACTTGATAAACAACAAATTGTAGGCACTAATAGAAGTGAAAAAAACAATTTCATTTCATCAATCAAAAGTCATTACATAAGTAGGAGTTTATGTCGTACATACGGCCAAAAAGAAAATAACAAAGAAAACAAGCGATCTAACGATCGTCGCCCCTCAAAGATCCATCGGTGCCGATGACGAAACCATCGTGAGGTGGGTGTCCAGTGGCAGGCGGAGAATCGCCAAGATGTCCGCCGCGATGTACCTCTCTCACGAGGGAGAGGAGCTCCTGATGCTCGAGGCGCAGCTCCTCAAAACGTGTGTCCACCCGCTCCGCAAAAGCATCGAAGCGGGCACCGAGGGATGTGTCCGTAGAACAAGATCGCTCGCGAGCAGCTCCCCGCAGTCCCCCTCGCAGTTAGCCCCTCAAGAACACTCCAAAGACTACCTCGCCTACTCTCGCAAAGAAGATCCTCTGGTGCCGGAGCGGCACCTGCTACCCGCCGTGCTGGGTCCCAGAAGACGGATCCTCTGTCGGCCTTCAGGCCCGCCAATGAGAAACTCCGTCGAGTCATCTGATCATATTTCCTATTCATGACTTTAATGACTCCTATATTCACATCAATGCCTACAGAGCTGAGCCATTGAGTGAGGACATTTCCAAATGGTATGTGAATCTTCCCATTGTTTGGCCTTATGAAATGAATGATGCATTGGAAGGTATTGACACCAATGTTAATGTCTAAGTATTGACGAAAGAAATGCATGAGAAGTAGGTGTGGAGGGCGAACCAAGGCCAAACCACGGGTAACTATGGGAAGAAGACAATGAGCAATGACCTTATAAAGGACATTGTCAGAAGCAGACAGTTCTTGTGATTGAAATAAATTGGTGTTCAAAGGTCGAGGATAGTGATAGAAGGTATCATGAAGGGAATCTAAAGAAATCTCCTCAAAGGGAGATGGAAGAGGTTCACTCCAAGATGGATATAGAGTGAAATCACTCTCGAAAGGAAGACATTCGAGAAAATCGGTCCAGATCTGGGGACTGAAATCCAGATCGCGCTGAGCAATGCGAGTCCGGTATCTCAACCCATCTCCAACCGGTCGTAGGTTGTTGAAAAATTCAGAGAGGAGGGTGATGTTTACGTGATGTTCACAGAAAACCAAAGACTCAAGGTTGTAATGTTGGATGATTTGAACAATGTCGAAACAGAAGTCTTTAAGAAACTTGGAATCCATTGACCTAGGTGGAATAAGTTGGAATTTGTTTTTATGAAAATCATTTTCAAGGGCGGAATTTAGAAATCGAGGATCAACAGAGGATTGAGGGTTTGACGGGTCCTCATTGGTCGGAGGTGCCCGGGTGCGCTTAGTAGCAACGTGCTTAATTCTAAATGGGCGAAAAGACAACAAAAAAAAATGCACAATGTAGGTTGATGATGCATGAACAGAGACAACAAGATAAGCATGGGTTAGTGAAATACAATCATAGGAACAAAACAAAACATTGATCATGAATGAAAATATACCTAGGCGGCATGGTGAACAAAGATCGGTCTTACCACGGAACCCTAGCCGAAAGGATTTGGAAACTAGATGCGAACGGAGTGACAAGAGAAGGTCCCCGAGTTGGAGAGCACTCCAAATGGGATCACGTGTCGATGAAGTCGCCGGAAAACAAAAGAGAACGGCTAAGAGGTGCGGTGGACGGTCGTCGGAAGAGGAAAAGAAGAGAGAAATCGAGAGGTTCTGGCGAGTCGAACCGGTGGAAAGCCCTAAAGGATACGGGCCGATCGCCGTTACAATGAATCGATGGTGATCGGCAAATGATACGAACTATTTCAGACGGCTGGCCGATCGCTATATATGGCTGCGAATCGATGGTGATGGCCGAATCGACTCCGTGATACGAACCATTTCAGATACAACCGATCGCCATAAATGGCGGGCTGACGATAACGAACCGGGTAAGCCCGATTCGATATCGGCGATCGAATGGCGTAGGTACCATCGACCGATATCACCGATAAATTTTGGCCAGATTTACAAATTCATAATTAATTCAATAAAGATCAAAAAATCACGAAATTTCGTGGGTAATATTGTTAGATCATTTCCTATCAAGGAAAAATTATTTTAAAATTATATTACCTCTAGATTTTGATATTGACACAATCTTGAGATTTTGCAAAAGTTATGATATTTTTGCAAAACTTTGTATCACTTTAGCTTATCAATAGGAAATTGTTTCTCAAGATTTGATAGACATAGTTTACATTTTTTATTTATTTGTATTTTCAATCGTATTCTTGGAGCTATATGCACATTAATTGTACATAGGCCTTCCCAATGATTGGTCCAATGAAGGATTAATGTTTCTAGATGACACTTTGGTTCATAGTAATGCATCATAACAAGCATGATGAACCAAGTGCATCTTCCTAACATCTCACATGTTGTCTAGGTGGCTCAATACAAAAATCATGGTTTCCTAAGTGTTTTGTGAGATGGTTAAAGGTATAAATCCTAGTATTTCTATAGAATCATGCAAAACTACACTTCTATTCTACAAAGCACATCCCAAGTTCTCTCCTAAGTGATGAAAATTCTAGTTCGGGGAGAGGCTTGGTAAAGATGTCGGCTAGGTTGGACTTAGATTCAATGTAATTAAGCTCAATGTCCCCTTAGCCACATGGTCTCTAATGAAGTGATGTTTCACTTCAATGTGCTTGGTCCTAGAGTGATGCACGGATTTTGGTCAAGTTAATGGTGCTCACATTATCACAAAATACTTTCATGTTGGAGTAAGTTAGCTCATAATCTTCTAAGGTATGTTTCATCCATAATAGTTGAGCTACACAACCACCCATAGCAACATATTCGGCTTCGGTGGTTGATAAAGCAACACAATGTTGCTTCCTACTACTCAACTAACTAGGGAGGACCCAAGAAATTGGCATCCACCACTAGTACTTTTCCTATCCAATTTGCACGGCATAATCGAATCGGTATACCCAAGTAATTCAAATGACCTAGTCCTAGGGTACCATAGACCTACATTTAGTGTGCCCTTGACATATCTTAAAATTCTTTTAACGGCAACTAAATGAGATTCCTTAGCACATGATTGATACCTAGCACACATACCAACCGCAAATAATATGTCGGGTCTACTAGCGGTTAAATACAAGAGGCTACCAATCATGCTCCTATAAAGGGTAAGATCTATTTGTTTTCCTTCACTATCACTATCTATTTTGGCATTGGTTGCCATTGGAGTTGACACTACCTTAGCATTTTCTAAACCAAATTTCTTAATCATTTCCTTAGCATATTTGGTTTGATAAATGTAAATTCCTTCACTAGTTTGTTTAACTTGCAAACCTAGGAAGAAATTTAATTCTCCAACTAGACTCATCTCAAACTCTTTTCCATATTTTGAATAAAGTCTTCAAGAAGCTCATCATTTGTTGACCCAAAGATAATGTCATCAACATACACTTGGGCTACAAAATGTCCTTAGATGTTGACTTTATAAAGAGAGTTTGATCTATACTACCCTCAAATCCTTGGAGATTAGGAAGGTTGACAATCTTTCATACCAAGCCCGGGGAGCTTGTTTCAAACCATATAAGGCTTTCCTAAGTTTGTATACATGGTTTGGGTAGTCCATATTTTCAAACCCGGGAGGTTGTTCTACATACACCTCTTCCTTAATAAACCCATTTAGGAATGCCGATTTGACATCCATTTGATGGAGTTTGAAACCCATATAGGAGGCATATGCTAAAAGTATTCTAATGGACTCTAATCTAGCAACTAGGGCATATGTTTCATCATAATCAAGTCCTTCAACTTGATTAAAACCCTTACAACTAATCGTGCTTTATTTCTAGTGATATTCCCTTGGTCATCTAGTTTGTTCCTAAAGACCCATCTTGTAGTAATAATAGTGTTTTCACTTGGTCTAGGAACTAACTCCCACACTTGACTCCTATCAAATTGAGCCAATTCATCTTGCATTGCTAAGATCCAATCCGGATCAAGTAATGCATCTTTAATGTTTTTGGGCTCAATTTGAGAAATTAGAGCTATATGACTAGTGGGGTCCCTATGGAATGACCTAGTCCTAACTCCTTGAGATAATTCACCCACAATTTGATCTAATGGGTGACTTTGATGAACTCTTATGGTTCTAGGAGGTGTATCAAGTTGAGTTTGATCATGATTTACTTCAATTCTATGTTCATTATCGGAATCATCCCTTACTTCCCCTTGATCCAATCCTCCCCCTTGATTATTACCCCTAAGTTTAAATCTTGAAATTGTTTGGTAATTTCTTGATTTTCATTATTTATGTCATCATCAATGGGATTTTCTAGGGTATGTATTTGAAGTTTCATCAAATTGAACATTTGAAGATTCTTCAATCTTTTGAGTCCTTTTATTGTAAACTCTATATCCTACACTAGTGGATGAGTATCAACTAGGATTCCCTCATCCGCTTTGGACTCAAATTTACTTAGGTTATCTTTGGTATTTAAGATATAGACTTTACATCCAAAGACCTTAAAATAATGAATTGTTGGAATTGTACCATTCCACAATTCAAATGGAGTTTTTCCTAAAAACCTATGAATTAATACCTATTTTGGATATAGCAAGCGGTATTAACCGCTTCCGCCCACCAGTAGCTAGGTAAGGAATATGCATTAAGTATTGTCCTAGCCGCTTCTTGTAGGGCACGATTTTTTCTTTCCACAACCCCATTTTGTTGGGGTGTTCTAGGACAAGAAAATTCGTGCTTGTACCCTTGTTCTAAGCAAAAAGTTGAAAAGTTAGAATTCTCAAACTCTCTACCATGATCACTACGGATCCGGTTGATTTTGAGTTTTCTTTCATTTTCTACTCTTTTGCTAAATCCTATGATTATTTCTAAGGTTTCATCCTTATTTTTCAAGAAAAACACCCAAGTAAACCTAGAAAAATCATCTACTATTACCAAGCAATATTTACTACCAATTATAGATGGGGTACTATGGCAATCAAATAAATCCATATGTAGCAATTCTAATGGTAAAGCAGTACTAAGTAAATTTTTACCTTTGTGTGATGTTTTTGATTGTTTCCCTTCTTGACAAGCATCACACATCTTGTCCTTGAGATATTTGACTCTAGGCAATCCTTTGACTAGCTTCAATTTTGCTATTTTGGCTATATTCTTCATGTTTATGTGACCTAGTCTCCTATGCCAAAGCCAACTTTCTTCCTCTTTTGCAATAAGACATTTAGTGGAAGGATTAGTAGCATAAGATAAATCAACATAATATATATTTGATTTTCTAAAGCCTACTAACATGCAATCATTTATAGTTTTGTGTCTTATAAAGCATTTTGAGGAATCAAACTTAACATCAAAATTTGCATCACATAATTGACTTACACTAAGTAAGTTAAATTTCATATTTTTAACTAATAGAACTTTATGAATAGCAAGATTGGGAGATACCTCAATGGTGCCCTTTCCTAAAATTTTAAGTTTGCCGCTATTACCAAAAGACACTTTTCCTTGGCTAGTGTGGTTGATAGTGGAGAATTTTCTCTCATCTCCGGTCATATGCTTTGAGCACCCACTATCAACTATCCACAAGCTTGGATCTTCTACCTATGTCACATGAAAAACACAATCCTTAGGTACCCAAATCTTAGGACCGCTAGCATTAGTTATAAATTTCTTTGGTACCCATGCTTTTCACCCCTTGCTTTTAATCATGGATTTTCTACTAACTAGGGATGCAAATGCTACCTCTTTCTCCTTAGGTTTATATCCTAAACCGGCCTTATTGTAAATTGCCCTTTGGTCCTTGATAATCATATCTAGATATTTGGAACCATTAGTAAACTTTTCTAGGCATGTTCTTAATTTACTTATTTCTTTTCTTAACTCATCATTTTCATCCCTAAGAGTACACTCATCATCACTAGATGATTTATCACATGATGCATCTATATTCTTAAATGATTTGATTTCTAATTTTAGATCCTTAATCCTAGTTTTTGATCTATTTAAAGCATTTTGTAAACATGCAATAGTCTTATAAAGTAAATCTACTTTGGGTGAGTCATTTACCTCATCATCATCACTTGATGATGATTCATCACTTGAAGAGGAAGAAGACTCCTCGCTTGAGCTTCCGGTTTCTTCCAATGCCATGAGGGCTAAGTTCCGGGTTGAATGGCAAACTTCTTCATCGTCGGTAGACTCCTCCATACTTAGAGTGTCCCACGTTTGTGCCAACATCGCCTCCTTCTTCTTCTTATCCTTCTCCTCCTTTTTCTTTAGTTCCAGGCAATTGGGCTTTATATGCCCTTTCTTGTTGCAACCAAAACACGCCACGCTAGAAATAGAATTTGAATTGTTAGAAGATTTACCTCTTGAGGATTGAAACATCCTCTTCACATCCTTCTTGGTGAGCCTCCTTGACTTCCCACCAAATTTCTTGGCGTAGTGTGCTACCTCACTTGCCGACAACTCAGCCTCACAACTAGATGAGTCCTCCTCGGATTCGGAAGAGGAAGACACCTCCTTCTTGTCCTGTTTCTTCTTCGCCGTCTGTCCTCCAACAAGAGCTAGACCCTTCTCTTTGGATGAAGTGTTAGCTTGTTCATGCAATTGAAATTCACAAAATAACTCATCTAATTTAACTAATGAAAGATCCTAGAGACCTTATAGGCATCTACCATTGAGGCCCATAAGGTGGTCCTAGGGAAGGCTTGTAGTACATACCTCACAAGGTCTCGGTTGTGTCGACCTTTTCACCTTATAACGTGTAGTCCGTTGACTATCTCCTTGAAGCGCCCTGCATTTGGCTCACCGTTTCATTTGTCTTCATAGTGAAGCTTTGGAGTTGGCCAATCAAAAGATCCCTCTTGGCCCTTCTTGTCTCTTTGGATCCTTCGTTGAGTTCGATGAGCTTCTCCCAAAGCACTTTTGCGGAGTTGAATGGCCCGACCTTAGATAGTTGCTCCTTGGATAGACCACATTGAAGTGTGGTCGTTGCTTTGCATTCTGCTTTCTTGGCCATCTCTCTTGTCCAATCCTTTGTCGGTAGTGGTGCTCCAATTTCGAAATCTTCTCAAAACCATCTACAATACTAAACCAATTTTCAATATCGTTCATTAAATAATACTCCATCCTACCTTTCCAATATCCAAAATCGTTGCCGTCGAAGAACGGAGGCCTCGCCGTGCATATACCCCTCTTGAAATGCCATCTTTGCTCGGTTGATTGCTAGATCTTCCGATGCGATCCAGTGCTCGATACCACTTGTAAGGGATCGCTTTGAAAGCTAGAGGGGGTGAATAGCTCTTTTCATTTCTACAAAAGTAATTAGCGGAAGCAAACACAAGTAATATATGTAAAAACAAAACCAATGCTAACAAAGCCTTTACGTGGTTGGAGATAACGCTCCTACTCCACGATCCTTAAGGTGGATCAACCCAAGCAATTTCACTATGAAGCTTTCTCTTTACAAAGACCTCCTCTTCTTACAAAAGATGACAATGAAGATTTGAGAGGAGAAAAGAGATAAATACACAAAGAAAGCTAGGAAAACTAGTAGGAGCTAACAAGAAAGATCAGAAAATAAGCAATAAGCTCTTCTTGCTACCCATGGGCTCATTTTATAGGAAACAGCCACTTTTCCCGCTGAGGTCTATCACGACCGATGACTTACATCGGTCGATCGTCGCCGATTCTAACGGCTTCAATAGCGGATTGCGGGATTTGCCATCGTCATCGCCAGCGGAAGACTATCGATCGGCCAACAGCGATGGCGATTCGGTAATCGCTATGAGCCGATCGGCCGGCTCACGACCGATTCAGTGGCGATCGGCCCGACATAATAGCGATTTCCAAACTCTCTAATGCTATATTTTAAGGGCGATTCGACCGACACCATGTTCCGGACGCACTCCAAGTATGACTAATTCATACTTGAAAACATAACCTAAGCCTAGACTTAACCTTCTAGCTTCTCCATCAGCCTTGCACCTCTAGGATTTCTCTGAGTCCACGACTCCATCCATGCGCTTGCCTTCAAAAGCTTCCTTCGGTTTCGTCATGCTTTGGGTTTCTTCTTTGCCAAAGTACGCTTGGACTTTACGCCGCCAAGACTACATGCTTGGTCTTATGCCGCCAAGACTTTCTTTTGGTCTTCCTTTTCCAAGGACTGCTTGGACTTTACGCCGCCAAGACTACATGCTTGGACTTATGCCGCCAAGACTTTCCTTGACTTCTCTTTGCCAAGATCACACTTGGACTTGTCTTTTACCAAGTCTTCATACTTGGATTTTCCTGTCACTTAAACATGTATACAATTAGATCACAAAACATTGCCTAACTTAGATGATTATCCAAACATCAAAATATATATAAATGCTTGGGGCATTGTTGCACCAACACTATACTCTCAGTTTTATTGATTATACTTTTAATGTTTATAATAGGGAATAACCTATAGTATGTTGGTTATTCTTCATAATCATGGTTTGAGTTGACCATAGGAACGACCTGTTGAGTCTGTGAGTCTTAAACCTGTGTCGAAAAGGTGATTTACCTTTCAGAGCCGACTGATCGGAAAGCAAGGGTCAGGTCAAGCCATCACATTTCTTGTGGAAATCAAAGACTACAATCTTAAAGATTTTCACTAATGGTGTTAGTCAGATCATTACCCGTGGGGTAATGGACTAGGTGTGTATACTTTTATTGCTACAGCAAGCGGAGGGTTAGTATAAGGTGTTTCATGGGGATTTTGATCTCTGAGATGTTCGTACTGGGTTGTATAACTTTAAAGGTGCTTTTGGAGTACTTCACTTGGGATATACAAAGAAAGTAGAGTTATTTGCATATCATTATCGAGATCAAGTCGGTATTTGGTGGTAAATGCAGAAAATAACCTTGGGGGAATAATATATCACTTGATCATGTTTAGTGATATTGAGAGAGAGTAATTCCCCGCATCACTTTCTGTGACACATTGTAGGGAATTCTTGAGCTTCAAGTTGGGTGATCGTCGATAACGGGAATACCATGTAAAGTCGTCAGACTTGCAAAGTTTACGCTCACCTAATAGCTCAAGAATGTGAATGGATGTTTCAAGCCACCCACGGATATTGACTTACTTTTGGAGTAAGATCACTGGATCTTCTATTAGATCCTGTCGGAAGACATTGGATTGAGTCAGGAGTTTAGAAATGACTCCGTACAAGTGTTTAAGAGTTGGAGACTGATAAGTAGATATTACAGGTCAACTTATTAGAGTCAGAAATCTCGACTGTTGTATAAAAGGAGCAATATTAGAGTCATAGGCTTTGAGCTACTTTCCGATTATAGAAGACCAATCGTAGATCGTTAAAACTGTCTGATGTTATCAGCGAAATCAGAACAAAGGCTTCGAAGGGATTATGTGCGTGCAGTGCGGATCACGAAGATACGCAAAGTCAGATTATCCATTGGATTAGTTCATCTGTTGCTATTGTAAGCAACCAGCACATTTGAGGAGGTATACTTTGAAGACTTAGTTGAAGACTATCGATGGTGTTCCGGGAGGATGATGCACCATCTCGATAGCAGAAATCAGCACAGAAGATTGGGTTATCTCATCAGCAGCGACCTACTACCTCAGGCGTGGTTGGAGTTCCGTGATACTTCCTTTCATGGGAAGTGATTTATGCAGCAGTATCAGTAGAAGACACCATAGAAGACTCATGTAGACAACAACAACAGTTACCCCCCAGATGTAGATTGGCTTTGTATAGAGGAGAGAGTATACGACGATGGTCGTATTTATTCAGTATTCTACAGTTGCAGCTAGTAGGATTAAGTGATGGGATCAGATGATCTAGGAAAATCCTGTGGATTTTAGTTCTTTTTGTGTACTTCAGTTTGTATTTGGAGTTCTATGTACTATTTTGGTATTGTTGACTTGTTGGTCGGTGTACACCTGTATGATTTTGGATTTGTATGTTGGTATGTGTCATTGTGGGTATGTGGTATTATGTTTCCGTTGTGTTTTGATGTCATTATGTTTATTATATTGTAATTGTGGGCCCAAGGGCCTTGTATTAACTGTATATGTTACCACGTACAGGGGAGATGCCGCCCATTTGATTTTTGACATGGCATACTCTCGGGGCGTGACAACCCTAATAGAACTCGGGGTAGCTAGCCACCGAACTTATTAGGGCAACTTTCAAGCGCGGTCTAGGGCCAGTGGGACTTTCAAGGGCGGTCTAGGGGGTCGTGGGCGATCTAAGAACCCAGTACATGCCACTTCAAAGTAAAATACTTCCTTTATATATGACTTACTTATTTTTATCATTTAATGAGTATTTTACATGATCATAATCAAAAACCCATATAGGAAGCCTTTCAAGACATTTGATCATGCTCTTTGTCCCCAAAACTCGTAGGGGAAGCATCTTGTGATCTTTACATCTTGCTTCCAATTAAATATTCAAAGCGAAATATTTCCTTTATATATGACTTACTGATCTTTGTCATTTATCAAATATTTAACATGATCATACTCTCAAAACTCATATAGGAAGCCTTTCAAGACATGTGATCATGCTCTTTGTCCCCAAAACTCATAGGGGAAGCATCTTGTGATCTTTACATCTTGCCTCCAATGAAATATACTTAAAATACCTAAAAATCCAACCAAACATAATCTGGACAAAACCTATAAATCTAAATAAAAACATGATACTAGAAGCTAGATATGCAAATCAAAGAGTTACTTATGCTATAGGTGAGAGATAACATCCTAGTGATCTTATGTCTTGCTTAAAACAAAATATACCTTACCTATAAGTCTAAACACACCCATATAATCTGATCAAAACATATTTTTGTCATTTAACAAGTATTTTATAATATCATACTCAAAAACCCACATAGGAAGCCTTTCCAGACATTCGATCATGCTCTTTGCCCCCAAAACTCATAGGGGAAGCATCTTGTGATCTTTACATCTTGCTTCCAATGAAATATACTTAAAATACCTAAAATTCAAAATAACATAATCTGGACAGAACATATAAGTCCAAATAAAACATGATAATAGAACCTAGATGGGCAAATCAAAGAGTTACTTATGCTATAGGTGAGAAATAACATCTTGGTGATCTTAGATCTTGCTTAAAAAGACCTATACCTCAACTATAAATCTGATCACACACATATATCATCTGATCCAAACATATAATCTTCAAAACATATGAAAAGAAGCTATATAAAACAATCAAAGAACTACTTATACTGCAGGTGAGAGATACTTACATCCTATCGCTATCGTACTAGTATACCGCTAGGGTTTTTGTGAGATGAAAATCTTCCCTTGTTCCTTAGCCTTAAGAGTGATCCTTTAGCATATACTAAGCTTGTAAGAAGATCCCCTTGAAGCCCTCTCAAGAACACCAAAACAAGGACTTAGGGTTTCGGATGGGGAGGGAGGAAGGAGGTGGAGTTTGATCCTCTAGCAAACACCAAGCCTTGTGAGAAACTCTCCTTGAAAACTCCTCTTGAGAATCCCCACACAAGGAGCCCTAGAGCTTGGGATGAAAAAGGGAGGAAGGAGAATGAAGGTCTCGGCCAAGAATGAGGGAGGAGGAAGAAAAAGGAAGATGAAGTGGGTTTTCTTTCTTTCTCCCTTTAATCTCCCTTAAATCTCAACGTTAATGGCTAGGAAGATAAAAAGAAAAGAAAAACTCTCCATCTTCTCATGGGGAGATGAAACAACTCTTCATCCTCTCATCTTCTCATTTATCTTCTTTATATATTCTTTATATATTCTAGCCAAGAATTATCCTAAATGCAAGTATGAGTATGTGTTGCATGCAAGTATTCTAATAGCATGTTTTTGTGAGTTGGAAGAGTTCGAAGCAGGACACATTCGCAGATTCTACAACAGAAGCCGAGTACATTGCTGCTTCGAATGCAGCAAAGGAGGCAGTTTGGATCAGAAAGTTTGTTTCTGAGCTTGGTGTAGTTCCTAGCATTGTGATCCCTATAGAGCTTTATTGTGACAACAATGGGGCTATAGCATAGGCTAAGGAACCTCATTCTCACTAGCGTTCCAAACATATACTGCGGCGATATCACCTCATTTGAGAGACCATCGATAGAGGAGATGTATTGATATGCAGAGTAGATACTGATGCTAACATTGCGGATCTCCTGACCAAGGTTTTGGCATAAAGAAAGCATGATGGTCATACTAGGTCACTGGGTCTTAGAGATTACAGTGATTGACACTAGTGCTAGTAGGAGATTGTTAGTGTTAGCCCTTAGTGACAATCATGAGATGTAGTGCCAATCATGAGATGATTGATTAGGGATCATGTGTATCATATTTCATTAATAAAAGGCAAAGATTATTTATTATATTTACTTTATGCATGTGCCAGCTAAAATAAATATAATAATATTCTTGAATAGTAGGTTCTAATTTACAGTATATCAATTGGTAGAATTGATTATGAGAAGCTGTAGAAAATACTATTCTTAATATTCCTAGTCAAGTATTAATATACAAGGGCAATATTAATACATTGAGACTAGCATGTAGGTCAATGGATGACTTGATCTCACAAGTCATGGATATATGATATCATATTGACACATGGGCATATGTATTGGAGAATATATATACTGAATTGACCCGCCATGAGAAAGTATCATGGATCATTATATGAGTGTCATATACTTTCTCATGTGACTATTGGTATGAATAGTCCTTAGACCTGAAGTCACTATGGTTCCCTACATAAGGAGTTATGTACTTTGGTATCGTTTAACGTCACACTGTAATTGGGTGCACTATAACGATGATCACTGGGCATGTAATGAATTATACTGAGGGATGTGAGTGGTGTAGATGAGATCTATCCCTCCCATATGACGGGAGTGATATCTTTGTCCTCTTGATAGAGTAGGACCACGAAATATATGGTCATGCTCAAATGAGTCAATATGAGATATTGAGCTCATTTGTTTGAGTGTGTCTACTTGGAGATCAAGAAACATAAAGATCGATAAGGGGATGACATGGTCTATGCCTCATTGATCGATCTAAGATATCAGAGATAGAAGGACATTGTCATACATGATAATAGTCACGAAAAAGTTGTCGGATCTCGATGATCTTGTAACTTGGAAAGCAATGATGTATTGTTAGATGCCGCTCATTGCTTATGTATCTAAAAAGGATTTTAGATACATTGCCAATGTTACAAGAGACTATAGGGTCACACACAAATGACATTCTGTTTTGGAGATAATTTCTTTTAGTTGGACTAAGAGGACAATTGAGCATATGACCAAGATTTGAGTTAGACTCAAACTGGTTAAATTTAAGTTAGACTCAAGTTGAACCATGGAAGATGATTCATCATCATGCATGATTAATTTGATTAATCATGCATATGAATACCAAGGGACTTGGTATTCATGATGAGAATTAAAGAAGGGAATACCAAGAGTCTTGGTATTAAGAGATTTCTTAATGGGAGATAATGGCATTGATGGCTATGGGATTAAATGGCCTTTTTGGTGTTCAACGTGAATTACATTTTTTTGTGGTGTGGGTTTTAGTGTAAAGGTGTGCAAGCAAAAGGGCTAAGAGAGAAAGTGTTCTCTCATCTCCTCCATCCTCTTCTTCTTCTTCCAAAAGAGTTCTTGGTGTTTTGCTAGGGGTTGCTAGCACAACGTGACTCTAAAGCTAGTGTGGGTGTCAGTGTGGATACCATAGATATACGGTTACCCTTACTGTATTGAGATCCGACAGCGTTTGGAAAAGCGGGCATGCACCGAAGGTATATTCCTCCTCTAGATAAGATCTAGACTAGATTAAAGAAAATAATTTATATATTTTTGCATGGATCTCTGGTGGGATCCGGTATAATTATTGTTTCCGCTACGATTGTGTGAAGTATTCGCCCGCGATGTTGTGAACATCAAATCCGGAGTAATTCCCAACAGTTTTCCTAATGCGAAGTTTTGTGAGAATAGGAAGTACTTACTAAGCTCCATTGCTTATAGTTTGCATTCCTTATACTGCAGATAAGGGTAAAGAAAGATTGGAGTAAGAGGGGGCAGCGGATGAAGTGCATGGTGTTTGTAGCGGCGGAATAGTGGATTATGATCCTGGACTTGCTAGCATTCTATTATGTTAAGACCTTCGAACTTGTTCGTGTGGTAGTGTTCATGTTGTGTCTAAGAATGTTAAACTTGCTAGTATTATGCTATGCTAAGAACTTTGAACTATGTGCTAGTCTTTATGTTAAGTGCTAGGGTTTATGTTATGTATTGTTGATTATGTTCATGTCAAGGATGCATATATCACTATCACCATACATGAGGTTGAGTTACTTAAGAATGTTTTATATTAGAACCCTAGTGAAGGTGCATGCTTAGATAGGTTAAGAACTTGTGTAATATCCTAGTGTCAACATGTCAATGTAGTTGGGTTCGTTATTTAGCTTCCACGGTTTCAAGTTAAGAGTTTGAATTATGATACTCGTTTAGAAACCAGGTTTAGATCTTGGTACGAATTGTTGATACTCTTCGATTTAAATCAGGTATTAGTTAACTTACAAATAGTGTATGTGAGTTTATGAAATGATTGAGTCATGTTTTACCTGATTACGCAAAGAGTAAGATAAAGTATGATGGTAACACCTCCCTCACTAGTGTAAGCAGAGGGGGGGGGGTGTTACAGTAATGGGGTACTTTGGAAATAAGGATGATTATAATCCTAAAGGTTTTTAGGATGTGCCAATGCAATTTATGGAAGTTGAAAAATCAATCAAATTGGCACAATTTAAATTTAGAGATTGAGATGTGTCATTTTTGGTTTTTGGCACACTTGGGATAAGCTAATAATATGGAAAAATGAGTTTAATAACAACAAATGGAAACTAATATTAAAATTTAGGTATTATATACCTTTACTTTTTATTTGTCATGCTTGATTTGCCATATACCATGTCATGACATCATATCTACTTTTAATCATTTAATATGTCATGATATTACTTAGGTTTAAGGTTAAATGTCATGTATGCTTAGATTCCATTTTATGCCATGACATCATGATTATGAGCAGATGCTTATTTATGTCATCATTTATGCCATGATCATTCATGCATTTAAAGTAATTAAAATTGATTTAAGAACTATGGCATGACTTGAAGTCCCATGTATAAGGGAATCAAGTAGTGTTGCCCTAGAAAATGCATGAAACCCTAGTTTAGGAGAACAAAACTCACATCTCACATCAAATTGACTTTATGTGTTTTCATACACTTTAGACATATGTGAGATGTTAGGAAATAGGTTAAGTTCAAGGTGCATAGTTTTTGCATCTAGATAGACTCAAACTCATCTAAAATCATAGATGGATCATTGGGAAAGCTCATGTTCAAGCCATGTATATTGAGCCCAAAGAACATGATCCAATATAAGGTTTTAAAATCATTTTAAAATCAATTTAAAAACCTTGGTGCAATCTATCTTTTGATAGAAGGCACCATTGATGATGTTGATACAAAGAGGGCTCAAACATTAAAGTTTTTCTTCATTTTTGAACTTTGTATCAATTTCACTATTTTATAGGTAAATTATTTTTTCAATATTTTTTACCCATTGTATTGCTTATAAGTAATGTACATATGAATTTTTATGATTTTTTAAAATACATAGAATTACTTATGTTTTTCCAAAGTTCATTTCTGATAATTGAAATTCGAAATTTTTCATTATCGATCGATTACTTTGATGGCATTCGGTGATGTATAGGGCGATCGATTGAATCTTGAGTCATTGCCAATATTGATTTCGAGTAAACAAGGATGTTTAACCCATGTTTTAGCTATATTAGGGTTCCCTAACTGCTCCTAATCCTAGGATATGCTTTGGAAAGTATTAGAAAGGGTGAAAATCCAATGAATATGGATTAGGAGAGTTGTTAGGGTGATGTATCAATATTAAGGTGTGGGAAAGTTTGATGTTTAACTTTTAACCTTAATTTTGATGATTTAGTGTTCCTATAGGCTTAGGGACTTCCCAAGGGCATTGTTGGTGCAATGGTCAAGGGAGAGCAAGCCTTTAGGGAGAGGTATCCATCATGGGATGATGGATGTGTTCTTCCTCATGAGGGGGAGAATTTTGAGAGAATGTGAGATTCCCAATTTGGAAATGGGAAAGTTATAGAAAGTCTCTCTTAAGTGATATAGGACTTATCACTAGGAAGAGTGAAGGCATCCTAGGTTTTTTTGGACCAAGGGGGAGATTGTAAGATCTCATTGGGATATGAGACATTGCCCTCCTTGGGGAGAACCTTTTTGATGTATGTCAAAAAGGGGGAGAAAGTGAAACTACTAATTTGGGACAATTGGTAAGGAGATTTGAGTTAGGGTTTAGGCCTAACTCAAAGGCATTTCGTTTTTGTCAAACATCAAAAAGGGAGAGATTGTTGGTGCAATCGGCCCAGGTCACGATTGACCAGACTCGAGTTGGACTCGAGTAATGTTTTGATGTTTGATATTGATGTCTGACAATGTGTTGGGGAGATTGTTGGTGCAATCGACCCAGGTCATGTTTGATGTTTGACAATGGTTTGACCATTGTCATGGAAAGTCCAAGCATGGGTCTTGGCAAGGGGAAGTCCAAGTCTTGTGTACTTGGCATAGAAAGTCACACATGGGTTGGCAAGGAAAGTCCAATCATGGGTCTTGGCAAGGGAAAGTCCAAGCTTGAGTCTTGGCAAATGGAAAGTCCAATATGGGTTGGCAAGGGAAGTCCAAGGGGTGATATTGGCGGCGTAAAGTCCAAGGGCGGAGTCTTGACAGCGTAAGCCCAATGTGCCTTGGTGGTGTAGACCACATTAGCATGATAATTGCTGATGAAAGCACCTAAAGGCTAGCGTATGGATGAATAAGTCATAGATGACTTGGAGGGATCCGATAGGCCTGAGGCTGACAGAGATGGCTAGAATACTTAGGTCTAGGATAAGGGTGGTTTAGCAAGTATGGGGCACCATACTTGGGGTAAAAACTCATGTTTGAGGTGTATCAGTTGACTGAGACTATGATCAGTCGACTGATGTGAGTCGACTAGAGTTCGACTGTAGAAAATGGCCTAGCAGTCGACTATTAGCATTGGGTAGTCAACTGATGACCTGAGCAGTCGACTTATCTGGAGATTAGTACACTGCTGGTCGGGTTTTCGGGGATGGAATGTTTCCGAGTCGACTGTTAGGATTTGACAGTCAGTGATGACTCGATCAGTCGACTGATGGGCATGATCAATCGACTGATGGTCTATTCATTGGAACTTATCCAACGTGGCTCATGTCGTTGTGAGACAATGGCTACAGGACAGTCGACTAATGGCCTCGATCAGTCGATTGCTAAGCGAAAATTAGCCCGAGCTACAGGTTTAAAAGGAGCACGAAGGGGAGGTTTTTGCCATGGTTCTTTGAGGAGTTTTGGGGTGATTTGCTGCTGCAATTCAGGGTCTCCAAGTGTAACTCAAGCAACCAAATAAGCAAGCATCAAAAGGCTCATTTGTAAAGTTCTCTTTACATAGATTGTTGTATTCATTTTGTATTTGCTTAGTATTACTTTTGTAATCACTATAAGAGGTTTCTCCACCTCCGACTTATTGTCGAGAAGGAGTATTTGGGATTAGTGGTGTGTGTTTGCATCACTAGGGCTCTTTCGAGCCCAATCCGTGGAGTAGGCACCATACAGTTCTGAACTACATTCTATCTTATGCATTTTGCTTGTGTTGTGTATTTGTTTTTGTTATTATATATATTCCACTGCGTATAACACTTTTTGTAGCAAGTACGAACGAATTCCATCAAGCGGGCACACTGGTCCTAATAGAGAGCATCCTCTTTCACTTCCATTCCTTGGCATATGGGGGGGGGATGCCGAAATTGCAAAAACAGTTGCGAAGGTACTTCAAGCAAGATTCTACTGGCCTAGTCTTTTTAGGGACACACGCAACTATGTAGTCTCCTGCGATCGGTGCCAGCGAACAGAAAATATAGGTAGAAGACATGAGATGCCGACAAGAACCATATTAGAAGTAGAGCTCTTTGACGTATGAGGGATAGATTTCATAGGACCCTTTTCCGCTTTCGACGCGAACAAATAATTCCTGGTTCCCGTAGACTATGTCTCCAAATAGGTGGAGGTCATAGCATCACCCCACTGCGACGCTAGGACCGTAATAAAAATGTTCAAAAGAAACATATTCTCTAGATTCGGAGTTCCTCGAGTCGTAATCAGTGATGGAGGATCTCACTTCATTGAAAAACAATTTGAAAAATTGCTACATAAATACGGGGTGATTCACAAAGTCTCGACAGCATATAACCCACAAACGAGCGGACAAGTGGAAATTTTGAATCGAGAAATCAAAAGTATTCTAGAAAAGACGGTAATGGCATCAAGGAAAGATTGGTCACAAAAACTGGACGATGCTCTTTGGGATTACTGCCCAGCTTACAAGACCCCGATAGGAATGACCCCGTTTCGTTTAGTTTATGGGAATCATTGCCACATTCTCATTGAATTAGAACCCAAGGCTTTCTAGGCCATCAAGAAGCTCAACTTGGACTACTGCGCGGTAGGAGAGAAAAGGAAATTGCAGTTAAGCGAGCTGGACGAAATTTGAAGAGATGTGTATGAGCATGCTAAGGCATATAAGGAAAGAACTAGGAAGTGGCATGACCAACATATCTTGAGAAGGGAGTTTAAGGAAGGTGACTTAGTTCTCCTGTATAATTCCAAGTTAAAACTTTTCCCAGGGAAGCTAAAATCAAGGTGGTCAGGACCGTTTCGAGTAAAGAGGGTATACCCATATGGTACAGTGGATATATGGAGTAAGGAATCAGGGGAGATCAAAGTAAATGGACAACGATTAAAGAAGTATCTAGGAAAGTCTCCAGAATTCGAGACAGATGAATGGAGGTTTACAGAACCTCCAGAGCCAAGTTGAGGTAAAGGAGAGTGGTTGAGCTAAAAGACCTTAAACAAACTGCTTCTTGGGAGGCAATCCAAGTTTAATTTTACATGTTTTAATCTTTCTACATTCATGTGTATAATTTATGTTGGTGCAATCGGCCCAGGTCACGATTGACCAGACTCGAGTTTGACTCGAGTGATGTTTTGATGTTTGACAAAGGGATTTGACAAAATGGATTGACATTGATGTTGGACATTGATGTCGGTTAATATGTTGGGGAGATTGTTTATACAATCGACCCAGGTTATAATTGACTTTGATGGTTGACTAGGGTTGACCATGTGATTATGGGAAAGTCCAAGCATGGGTCTTGGCAAATGGAAAGTCCAACATGGGTTGGCAAAGGAAAAGTCCAACATGGGTTGGCAAGGAAAGTCCAAGCATGGTCTTGGCATGAAAAGTCCAACATGGGTTGGCAAGGGAAAGTCCAAGCTTGAGTCTTGGCATTGGTTGGCGGCGTAAAGTCCAAGCGGAGTCTTGGCGGCGTAAGTCCAATGTGCCTTGGCGGTGTAGACACCGTTAGCATGACATAGCCGATGGAAGCACCTGGAAGCTAGCGCGATGGATGAACAAGTCATGGATGACTTGGAGGGATCCGAGAGGCGTGAGGCTGATGGAGGTGGCTAGAAGGCTTAGGTCTAGGCTAAGGGTGGTCTAGCAAGTATGGGGGCACCATACTTGGGTTGAAACCTCATTCTTGAGGTTGGCAGTCGACTGACATTATGGCCGGTTCGACTGCCGTGAGTCGACTTAAGTTTGACTGCCAGGTTAGAGCTGGGATTGCTCGCGCATGACCGCTTCATGGGAGCGATCGCGATGGCTCGCGATCGCCCGAGTGTCGAGCATGACGCTCGCCCGTGGCCGATCGGGCGATCGACTACGGGCGTTAGCGCGATCGCCAATGTTGGCCAAGAGATCCGCTGGAGTTTTTCCAAGCGTGGATCGATCCGTTGTCTCACGACAACAGATGGCATCGATCGGGGTGACTTATGGCGGTCGTGATAAGCGAAATCGACTGTAGCGAGTTATAAAGGCAGCTCGGAATGAGGGTTTTTTCAAGTGATTTCTTGGACATTTTTGAGGCGATTTCTTCTGCCACGATTCAAGCGATCAATAAGCAAGAGATCTAAAGAGTTTTTGTAAAGTGTTCTTTACTTCTCTTATTGTATTTCCTATTATATTTGCTTGTTGTATTTAGATTATTGTTGTAATCTTATTGTAAGAGGTTTCTCCACCTCCGACTTGTGTCGAGAAGGAGTTATTTGATAGTGGTGTGTGTTTGGCATTGCTAGGGCTCGTTTGAGCCCGATTCGTGGAGTAGGAACCGTTACGGTTCCGAACCACGTTATATCATCGTGTTCGTGTGTGATTGTATTTCGTGTATTGCTTTTATTATTATTATTCCGCTGCGCTAACACGAATTGTAGACAAGCACGCGAACGATTTCCATCTACGTACGGTCATCTACGCTATTCACCCCCCCCTCTAGCGGCCTCAAATCCCCAACAAGTGGTATCAGAGCCTGGTGGCTCTTCAACGGATTAACAACCGGGAGCAAGACGCTAGAGGGTAAAAGATGGAAGTCCAAGATCAATTAGGATGGGACATCAACACACCGGTCCCTTATTCATTCTATGGACGAGAAGGTTTCAATTCTTGGAAGGCGAGAATTGAAGAGTTTTTGATGATGAGAGACCTTGAGGAATGGTCCTTGATGGAAGGATTTGAGTATCCTAAGGGACCAAAGGGAGGGTTTCTCAAGAAGAAGAAATGGAGTGAGGGGCAACTCCGACAATTCGAGAAAAATAAGAAGGTAATCAAATTTATATTTGATTTAGTACCTAATGACATCTTGTGTAGCCTAGGTGACTATGTGGATTGTAAAGACGCCAAAGAGGTATGGAACATTTTGGCGAAATTCCATGAAGAACCTCATTCAATCCAAGAAGACAAGGAGGATGAAGAAGAGAGCTCATCCTCAAGTGAAAGTGAGGAATCGGAAGAAAGTGAGGAGTCAACTTCTGGATCGGAAGAGAAAATAGAAGAGGTGGGAGAAGCATCCACTTCCGTGATTGAGGAGAGACCATCTACACTGGGCAACCTCAAGAAGTGCCTTCAACATCCGGTCCAAGATGAGAAGCTCAAAATTCAACTCCGGCACCTACCACGGACCTAGGTAACTCGAGCATTTCAAATAATAATAAAATTCATATTATATGAGTGTAGGGAGCAAGGATACTACAAGAGTAAGTGTCCTAAACGGGTTAAGAAGGCTCCACCGGCACCAAAAGTCAAGGATGCCGGTTCCCCAACACCTAAAGGCAAGGAGCACATCATATGCTTCAAGTGCAATTCGAAGGGGCATTATCGGAGTCAATGCCCTAGGGGGAAGAAGAAGGGGCAAGAAGGAGCATCATATGTAGGGGGAGCCTTCAAGGCAAACCCTAAGGTATATTTCAATAATGCACCTTCTAGATTTAATAGGCAAAAGCATGCTAGAAATAATTTTAATTCTCTTGCAATTTATGAAAAGCATGCTAATAGGAATAAATATTGCTTAGGAGCTAAAAATATTCACTTAGATAATAGGAAGAAATTTGGGACTAATGTCCCTAAAAATAATTCATCTAAGGATAAACCTAGGTCAAATAACACTAGACCAATTTTACCTAGGGAGACCATTAGAAAGGTGCAAGAGCACCTAGGTATTAACCCTAAATGGACTAGGCATATGCCTAGAAAGTCCCATGCCCATGGTCTAAATCAAAATTCTAAAATCGGGCAATTAGAATTAGAGAACCAAGCCTTGAGGTCAAGGCTTGAGAAGTGGAAGACCCTTAAAATTATACAAAATCAATTTAAAGGGTCAAATGATCAAAAGTCAAGGTCCAAAAGTCAAAGTCAACACCAAGGACCTAAGAGTCAAAAGTCAACCAAGGGCAAGCAAGGTTTGGGTCACAAACCTAAGCCTAAGGTAGCTTATCATAGTGTTCCATTAGATTATGGAACACTAACTAGGTCTAGGAAGACCAAGGTCAATAGGGAAGTCATCCCTAGAGTTGACCAAAGGGTGTGTCTAGTGGCTAGGGTTTCAAGGAAACCTAGGGTGGCCACTAAGAAGGTTGCAAGGGGAGTTACCCCTAGAGTCAACCTAGGTAAGACCCAAATGACCAAGGCTAATAAGCCTAGGAGGGTCATTAGGAAGGTATCTAGGGAGGTTATCCCTAAGGAATACCTAATTAACCCTAGGAGCTCAAATCGGTTTTGGGTTCCTAAGAGCGTGATTGATTCACGCTAGATGGGTTTAGGGTGTGCCAACCTTGATTGGATGGGTAGTTAACTCAATCATGGTAAAGGTGGCACTTTAGGATGTTTTCAAGGTTATGGATACCTTGCAAATAGATTTGAATTATCATCCTAAAAGATTTTAAGGTGTGCCAATATTATTTGAGAAGCTTGATAAAATGGTCAAATTGGCACAATTTAGGTTTAGAGTGTTAGTGTGTCATTTTGGGTTGTTGGCACACTAGGGAGATTAATGATAATATGGCAAAATATATCTAACTATATCAAATGGCAATTAATATTAAAATTTTGGTATTACTATACCTATATATTTTATATGTCATGTTTTGATTGTCATATGCCATGTCATGACATCATGCCTATTTCTATGATTTTATATGTCATGTTCATGTTTAGGATTAAGGATTAAATGTCATGTGTTTTTAGATTTCATATTATGCCATGACATCATGATTATGAGCATGTGTTTATCTATATTATCTCTAATGCCATAATCACTCATGCATTTAAGATAATTTGATTGAAATTGATTTAAGGACAATGGCATGACTTGGAGTCCCATTTATAAGGGAATCAAGTAGGGTTGCCTTAGAAAAATGCATGAAACCCTAGTTTAGGGAGAACAAAACCCACATCTCACATCCAAATGACATGTATGTGTATTTATACACCCTAGATACATGTGAGATGCTAGGATATGAGTTGAGTTCAAGGTGCATAGTTTTTGCATCTAGTTGAACCAAAACTCATCTAATGCTATTGGTGGATCATTGGGAAAGCTTGTGTACAAGTCATGTACTTAGAGCCCAAGGAATATGATCCAAAATAAGGTTTTGAAATCATTTTAAAATAAATTTAGAAAACCTTGGTGAAGTCTATCTTTTGATAGCAATCACCATTGATGAAGTTGATACAAAATAGGGCCAAAACATTGAAAATTTCAATGGTTTTGAATTTTGTATCAAACTCACTATTTTATGGGTAAATTATTTTTCAAATATTTTTCACCCATTGTTTTGGTCATAAGTATTATACGTATCAAATTTTGTGATTTTTCGATATACGTATAATTAGTTATGATTTTCTGAAATTGATTATCGAGATGAATTTCGAAAATTACTACCGATCGCCATTGGTGGCACGATCGATGTATGTGGAAATCGACCGATTCATCGTCAGAAGTCGACTGCCAGGTCTGATTTCGGGTTAACAAGGTTGTTTAGCCCATTTTCAGCCATGGTAAAGGTCCCTAACCACTCCTAACCCTAGGATATGCTTTGGGAAGCATTATGAAGGGTGAAAATTCATTGGATATGGATTTGGAGAGGTGTTAGGTCAAAGTATCAATTTGAGGTGGTGGAAAGTTCAATGTTGAATTTCCAACCTTAATTTTGATGGTTTAGAGTTCCTATTGGCTTAGGGACTCCCCAAGGACATTGTTGGTGCAATGGTCAAGGGGGAGCAAGCCTTTAGGGGGAGGTATCCATCTTGGGATGATGGATGTGTTTTTCTCCTTGAAAAGGAGAAGTTATTGGGAAAGTATCATCAATTGGGAAAATTGATGGTTTTTGATACCCAATTTGGAAATTGGGAGAGTGAATAGGATTGCCTCTCTTGAGTGATATGGGACTTATCACTAGGAAGATGGTAGGCATCCTAGATATTTTTAAATCAAGGGGGAGATTGTAAGATCTCATTGGGACATGAGACATTGACCTCCTTGGAGAGATAACCTTTTTGATGTTAGTCAAAAAGGGAGAGAATGTTTGGGAGAACATTTGGTTTACATTTTCACTTGAATGTTTGGGGGAGAACATTTGGTGAGTATTTACCAATTTGAGATAATTGGTAAGGGATTTGAGTCAGTGTTCTAACTCATGATTTGATTTGGTTTTTGTCAAACATCAAAAAGGGGGAGATTGTTGGTGCAATCGGCCCAGGTCACGATTGACCAGACTCGAGTTTGACTCGAGTGATGTTTTGATGTTTGACAAAGGGATTTGACAAAATGGATTGACATTGATGTTGGACATTGATGTCGGTTAATATGTTGGGGAGATTGTTTATACAATCGACCCAGGTTATAATTGACTTTGATGGTTGACTAGGGTTGACCATGTGATTATGGGAAAGTCCAAGCATGGGTCTTGGCAAATGGAAAGTCCAACATGGGTTGGCAAAGGAAAAGTCCAACATGGGTTGGCAAGGAAAGTCCAAGCATGGTCTTGGCATGAAAAGTCCAACATGGGTTGGCAAGGGAAAGTCCAAGCTTGAGTCTTGGCATTTGAGAAGTCCAAGGGTTTGATATTGGCAGCGTAAAGTCCAAGCGGGAGTCTTGGCAGCATAAGTCCAATGGTTGGCGGCGTAAAGTCCAAGCGGAGTCTTGGCGGCGTAAGTCCAATGTGCCTTGGCGGTGTAGACACCGTTAGCATGACATAGCCGATGGAAGCACCTGGAAGCTAGCACGATGGATGAACAAGTCATGGATGACTTGGAGGGATCCGAGAGGCGTGAGGCTGATGGAGGTGGCTAGAAGGCTTAGGTCTAGGCTAAGGGTGGTCTAGCAAGTATGGGGGCACCATACTGTTGGTGCAGGGGCACTAGATAATCGAACCTGTGTTTTGATTATGGCAAAGATACAAAGTTAAGTTTATATCGTTATCTCACGAGCTATCGAGTGTACAGAAAAGTATTTAAGCTGGAGCTGAAGGCTAGCGACACCCGGAGGAAGCCGTGGTGGTCGGGCGACACTCGAGTGACTTCGGAGGGAGCCGAAGGAATCGAGCGGAAGGCCGGAAGCAAGAGCTACTATCGAGGTAAGCTCGTGTGAGTGAGAGATTGTAAGGTCGTGTCCTCTTTACGGGGATGACCGTAGGCGACGATCCGACTAAGACTTCCTGTGAAAGGTCTAGGTCGAGATCGGACGGTTAGAAACCGTCGTATTTATCATTTTCCGAGCTAACCTCTTGCTGCAGGGAAGTGGCCAGTGGGTGATCACCGGACATGGAGCGATCGTGATGCCCATCATCGATCGATGGGAGGCATCATCGATCGTGATGGCGACGATTGACTTTGCGCTAGGTCAAAAGCGGAGAGAACGTTTGAGCGATAAAAATTTGGAAAAATTCATGATCCATTCCAAAGAAATAGGAGACAAATTCAGAGGCTAAAGTCTATAAAAGGAGGGGAGGATTCATCTCTAAAGAACATCAATTTTATTCATCAAGTGCTCCTACAACGCCAATGCTCCAACACCGTCATAACGCCGACGCGACGCCAAGTTCCAATCTTCTTCGTCGGCAGCAGATTCAAGTAATATTTTTGATATTGTATTCTTTGTTTTTCTTCATAACGAGGTGAGGTAGGCTTGTTGCCTCATCCTCGTATATTCGGTTTTGTGATCGTTGTCTCCTACCTCCAATGAGGAGGAGACGTTATAGTGCTTTGCCCTCCGTACGCGGTCTAGGACCGATAGGGCCTTGGAGTAGCAACCGCCGGGTTGTGAACCAAGTAAAATAAACGTGTCATTTTATTTTCCGCTGCTTACTCGCTTACTCGTGCCTTAACGAACGATTACGAACGAAAGATTTTCGATCGCTATTCACCCCCCCTCTAGCGACGCTTTTCGATCCAACAATTGGTATCAGAGCGGGGGCGCTAAGATTTGGTGAAACCACCAATCTAGCACGTTTTGGTTTTCTTTTCGTATTTTTTGATTCGTATATTTCTTAGATTTTGTTTCCCGCACTACTAATCCAAGACCAAGTCTTGGTACATAGTTTTTTTTTTTTGTGTTTTTGCAAGTACTAATCTCCTTCGAGTACCTCACGATCTTGGAGTACCTCACGATCAAACGAGCATAACTTTTTGTTACAAGTGGACTCACGAAACGATCTACCCACCAAATCAAGCTCTCTGAAAGATCTACTCTTCTTATGGGGTTTACCCGTAACAAGCTGTTTCAGCCCCAAAATCCAACGTTTAGTACCCTTTCTAGGACATCGAAGGTCGTAAGTTTCAAATTTTTGTTAGTTTCTTATCCTCCTTATTTATTTTTGTTTTTTCCTATTATTTCCCATTACTAATCCAAGACCAAGTCTTGGAATTCTCTTTGGTTTTTATTTGTGTTTTGCAAGATACTTAATGGCTCACATTGAGGGATATAGCACCACCCGACCTCCGTTCTTTAACGGAGATGATTTCCGTTATTGGAAAGGTCGGATGGAGTGTTTCTTGAAAACACAAGTCGAGACTTGGATAATAATCCAAACCGGCTTTGCTTTACCCACCAATGATCAAGGAGAACCCTTGGATTTCAACAAGTGGACAAATGCAACCAAGAGGCAAATCGAAGCCGATGCAAGAGCAACCCAAATATTGCAATGCGGCTTGTCCAAGGAGGAACTCAACCGCATCGGACCATTCGTTAGCGCCAAGGACCTATGGAATAAATTAATCGAGCTACACGAAGGAACGTCCGATGCTAAGGTATGTAAACGTGACCTTCTTTTCAATAAGTTGTATAACCTCAAGATGCAGGAACACGAGACGGCAACGCAACTACACGCCCGCGTCCAGGACATTGTCAACGGCCTACACACCATCGGACACAAGGTCGAAAACCGTGACCTACTAAGGTACGTTCTTAATTCATTTCCTAGGACTACCTTGTGGGCATCCATGGTCGATGCCTACAAGGTCTCTAAGGACCTATCGAAGCTTAGGTTAGATGAATTATTTTTCGAGTTTGAACTTCATGAGCAAACTAACGTGATCCGGGCCGAGAGAGGTATTGCTCTACTTGCAGGACAAAGAAGCAAGCCACCTACTAGGCAAGTAGATGAACTCGAACCCGAAGACGAATCCGAATCCGAAGAGGAGGCCATAATAGTCAACATTGTGCGGAGAATAGTTCGACAAGAAAGGAGGAAATTGAAGAATGAGAACCAAAGAAAAAGGGAGCAAGGAAAGCCTTCCATGCAACTTGGGACAACAAAGAAGACATAGCTTTCATGGCGAAATCGATTGAATCAGACACGGAGACCGAACCTGAACTTGAGTCAGAACCTGAGGATGACTCGGACTACGAAGCTACCTTCAAGTCAAGCCACGGATACGCATCCGGTTCAAAAGATACCCTTAAAGTGAGTCGAACTTTATTTAATACTTTATATAATACGGTTAAGTTTTTGTCTAGGAAATTAACTAAGTCCGAGTCTAGGGTTGAGTCGTTACTTGAGGAGGTTGAAACCCTCAAGCAAGAGGCTACTCTAACCTCTTCAACTAGTCAAGTTCAAGAGGGAAACTCAACCCAAATTGAAAAACTTGAGGAGGAGAATTCTCTCTTGAAAGAACGAGTTCAAGAGGTTGAGGCTAGGTTGGAAAGGTTCACATTGGGATCTAAGAAACTTAATCGACTACTTGGAACCCAAAGAGCCGTGTACAACAAAGCCGGACTCGGATTTAAGTCAAAGACTACGAATAGGTCTTATATGTCTATCATAAATCGTAGTCATCAAAGAGTCCAAGCATGGGTCCCAAAGGTTTTATTAAATTCACATATAAGGACTAACAAGGTTTGGATTCCCCAGGATCAAGTTCATTATTTGAATAGACCATATTGGTTCAATGGTCCAGGGGGAGCTAACACTAAAATAGTATACCCGCTTACTTAGCAAAACCATTGCATGCTTAGAATTTTTGTTAACTTGTGAACTTACTTAGAACACGTACATAACCAACTAAAATCCTTCGAAAAGATTGAGCCTCGGGGAGCCTCTTTTCAGTTAGACTAGGAAATAGTCTTAGGTGAGTCAAGTCATCATTTTCTTGAAAATGGCTTTGTCTAAGGAAGTGGTCGATGATCCGATAAAAGAAGGCCCCTGTGCCTCGCCACGACCTGAAGAGCTATTATCTTGAAAAGGTAAACTTGACAAGCCTAGGGTCAAATCCAAATCTAACATAAAATTACTTGAACCTAAATGCACTTAATCAACTTAATTTTAAAATCATCTCACAAAACATATAAGGTGAACAAATTCTGAGACACATAGAATGGGTGAGATGTTAAGGATAATTGAAATATACTTAAAACAATCTCTTCAAAATACTACCTATTTTCTCAACTATTGTACTTAACAACTCTTAGGCCAGTTTAGCCCCCTACATCTCTTATACTTCATATATTTGACTAAGGGAGAGCAAACTAACCCTAAAGGTTATATTATAAATCTTTAGATTATTAGTGCAGGGGCACACCTCAACCAATCTATCTAACTACTTGCTAGGCGTATGCTTGGACTCATATTTGATTTATCTAGATGCATGCATATACGATATTGTTTTCAAACCCCTATTTTATACAAAAACCCCAAAAAATTTTTTTGATTTATGGCAAAAGGGGGAGAAGAGCAAAAGTTAAGGGGAAGTAACATAAAATTTAATTTTGAAAATTAAATTATTTCTTTCAACACTCACCTAGGGTTAAGGGGGAGTTTTGGTTGAGGGGGAGTTTTTGAAAATGACATTCATCATTTACTATACTGGTTTTATGCTTTAATTTTCCTTAACTTTGTGTTGGTTTGCCATAGATCAAAAAGGGGGAGATTGTTGGTGCAGGGGCACTAGATAATCGAACCTGTGTTTTGATTATGGCAAAGACACAAAGTTAAGTTTATATCGTTATCTCACGAGCTATCGAGTGTACAGAAAAGTATTAAAGCTGGAGCTGAAGGCTAGCGACACCCGGAGGAAGCCGTGGTGGTCGGGCGACACTCGAGTGACTTCGGAGGGAGCCGAAGGAATCGAGCGGAAGGCCGGAAGCAAGAGATACTATCGAGGTAAGCTCGTGTGAGTGAGAGATTGTAAGGTCGTGTCCTCTTTACGGGGATGACCGTAGGCGACGATCCGACTAAGACTTCCTGTGAAAGGTCTAGGTCGAGATCGGACGGTTAGAAACCGTCGTATTTATCATTTTCCGAGCTAACCTCTTGCTGCAGGGAAGTGGTTAGTGGCGATCACGGACATGGAGCGAAGCCGATCGTGATGCCTATCACGATGATGGGAGGCATCGACGAACGATGGCGACGATTCCTTTGCGCTAGGTCAAAATGGATAACGTTTGACGCGGCCACTTCGCGATAAAAATTTGGAAAAATTCATGATCCGTTCCAAAGAAATAGGAGACAAATTCAGAGGCTAAAGTCTATAAAAGGAGGGGAGGATTCATCTCCAAAGAACATCAATTTTATTCATCAAGTGCTCCTACAACGCCAACGCTCCAACACCGTCATAACGCCGACGCGACGCCAAGTTCCAATCTTCTTCGTCGGCAGCAGATTCAAGTAATATTTTTGATATTGTATTCTTTGTTTTTCTTCATAACGAGGTGAGGTAGGCTTGTTGCCTCATCCTCGTATATTCGGTTTTGTGATCGTTGTCTCCTACCTCCAACGAGGAGGAGACGTTATAGTGCTTTGCCCTCCGTACGCGGTCTAGGACCGATAGGGCCTTGGAGTAGCAACCGCCGGGTTGTGAACCAAGTAAAATAAACGTGTCATTTTATTTTCCGCTGCTTACTCGCTTACTCGTGCCTTAACGAACGATTACGAACGAAAGATTTTTGATCGCTATTCACCCCCCCTCTAGCGACGCTTTTCGATCCAACACATACTTGGGTTGAAACCTCATTCTTGAGGTTGGCAGTCAACTGGCATTATGGCCGGTTCGACTGCCGTGAGTCGACTTAAGTTTGACTGCCAGGTTAGAGCTGGGATTGCTCAGCCGATCGCTTGGGAGCAATGATCGATGGTGATCTCGCGATCGTTAGTCGAGTGTCGAGCCTGAAGCGCTCCGTAGCCGATCGGGCGGTCGACTACAGCGTTAGCGATCGGCCGCCAATGTTGGCGATCGCCAAGAGATCCGTTGGAGTTTTTCCAGCGTGGATCGATCCGTTGTCTCACGACAACAGTGGCATCAGTCGACTGGTGACTTATGGCAGTCGACTGATAGGCAAAAATCTAGCCCGACGCAGGTTATAAAGGCAGCTCGGAATGAGGGTTTTTTCAAGCGATTTCTTGGACGTTTTTGAGGCGATTTGCTGCTGCAAATCAGGGTCTTCAACCACGATTCAAGCGATCAACAAGCAAGCGATCTAAAGAGTTTTTGTAAAGTATTCTTTACTTCTCTTATTGTATTTCCTATTATATTTGCTTGTTGTATTTAGATTATTGTTGTAATCTTATTGTAAGAGGTTTCTCCACCTCCGACTTGTGTCGAGAAGGAGTTATTTGATAGTGGTGTGTGTTTGGCATCGCTAGGGCTCGTTTGAGCCCAATCCGTGGAGTAGGAACCGTTACGGTTCCGAACCACGTTATATCATCGTGTTCGTGTGTGATTGTATTTTGTGTATTGCTTTTATTATTATTATTCCGCTGCGCTAACACGAATTGTAGACAAGCACGCGAACGATTTCCATCTACATACGGTCATCTACGCTATTCACCCCCCTCTAGCGGCCTCAAATCCCCAACAATTTAGACTTTGATTTATTGTCTCTTATGTTCTTTGCAAATAGCTTAGGATTAGGGAAAACCTGCTAGGAAGAAGTTTGAGCCCACCTAGTCCACGTTGACATGAGCCTGCACCTGCACCGCCATCTTTTTCTACTTTTGAGCAGGATGAAGGTACATCTGCCTATGATTTTTCAGAGTTCCGATCGTGCCTCGATGACATATATATCGAGCAGCAGACACAGAGGCAGCGATGGGAGGAGCAGAGTGCCTACACGCAGGCAGAGTTTCAGGGCTTTCGGGAGCACTTCCAGTGGGCCGAGGAGTTCTACAACGAGGCTCGTATCTACTTCCAGGAGGAGGTTGCCCGTCGCCAGGAGGAGGCCATCCACCGTCAAGAGATGCGACAGCACATGCATGCCCAACAAGAACATTGAGCTAGGGAGGAGGAGCACCGAGTAGCCGCTGCATCCACCATCTCTCAGATTGACCACATGTACATGTGGCATCAGCGAGTCAACACCAGATTCTCCCAGGATCCTGAGATGTCGAGGCTACCAGACTTTCTATCTCATCCACCATACTAGAGGTATGCTTCGCTTGAGTCTGAGGGGGACCCCAAGTTTTGATTTATTTTGTTTCTAGCAGTAGTTTCTTTCCTGATATTTACATTAGGTTAGCATTCATTTGTTCATGCATAAGTTGTTTAGTTGCTTTCAACACTTAATTTTTGTTATCTATAAAGTTGCCTCTATAGTATTTCTAAAGTTTGTTCATGAGTCATTTCCATGGGTAGCTTAACTTCATTTACATCGTGGTATTTTATTTTATTTGCTCTAATGAATATTCTAGACTTACACTGGTTAGCTTTTATTTTTACACCTACACATGACGAACATTCTGAAAGGGAAAATCCAGTACGTACCTAGTTATGATTCATCTCAATAGTCTAGTACTTTGGAATCCATAAGTGACCCTAGATTTAGTATTTTAGTTACTGAAGATGCTCAAATTGTGGAAGCCCATTCGGAAAAATCAAAACCCCAAGAGAGAGAGAAAAGAAAGAAGGAAAAAAAATGGAATAAGAAAAGACAAAAAGAAAGAAAAAGAGAGTAAGAAAAAAAAATTTGAAAAAAAAAGATTATGGGGGATAAAAAAATAGTTATCGTGGGTGGAAATGGTTAGGTGCCCCTTTGAGACCGAGTTGGGTTACTGGGGAAACACCTACCAATTTCTCTCAATACCGAGCACGCCTTTGAGACTTTGTGCTAGATCTAGGGAACGACCCTTGCTTTGGGTAGGTAAGTGCTTAAGAGACGGAGACCTTATGAAAGCTATAGGATGACAACTTAACTTACTATGGAACAAGTATCCCCTAAGAATATTTGCTTGGCACGTGCACGAGGAGCTAACTTAGTGAATTTTTAGAACACATCTATTTTGCTTTGATTGAAAATATCACTTGATAAATCTAGTTAACATGCTAAGTATGGAACGATACATTTTTAAAATTTCATGGCACTGAGGTTTTCTTAAGGACAAGTAAAGATCTAAGTCTGGGGAAATTGATGTGAGCAAAACATATAAGGATTTAGGAGTAGTTTTCGCTCACATCTCATTTTATGTTTGTTTCATGCATATTTTACTTTGTTTTGCATGCATTTCCTATTTTCTGGTTTGGAGATATGCTCTTTGTACTTTTGTGTGCAGGATAGCATTTCATGGGGAAAATGTTGCACTTTCTGAGCGAAAAAGAGCATTTGGCAGTTGGATGCAGTAGGGCATACGACCAAGGTGTGTGGCTACCACGGTCGTGTCTGAAGCTTGAGATTGGCCATCACAAGGCCAAATAGGACCTGACCATGTGGAAACACATGGTCGTGTGGCGCCCTAGCATTTTGGCACGATTAGGTCTTTTTCTAGATTTCGTGAAGAGCCGACCTCATGTCTATATAAAAAAAGCCACGCCCAAACCCTAGGCGGGAGGCACGATGGCAGGAGAACACTCCGAAGCCCTAAAATGCTTTGGAAACTTGCAACGGGGAGGAAGGAAGCTTTTCGAGATCCAAGTTCTGCACCTCAATGCCAAGGAGAAGAGCCTCAACGCATTGTAATCTATATTCTTTCCATACTTTATCTTGTATATATGAATTCGAAAATACCTTGTGATTCTTTTCTCGCATTCATGGAGTAGATTCTATGATTTTAGGACTAGGGAGTAGTTTGTGTTGAGTTAGAACATGTTGGTTCAAATATCTTTTCGTTCTTGAATCTATATTTGCAATTGGTGTTTGGTTTAGATCTATAGCTATTGTTTTGGTTTTCTAGTCACTGTGTTTAGCCTATACAAGGGGTGATAGCCCTCGTATCAAAGATTTAGGGGAATTTAAAGAGGAAGCCAGGGGTTGTCCTCATCATCGGTAATTGTGGGTAGAAGGATGCGATAGAGTAGGAAATGTGCCCCATTTTTGACTCGTCACAGGGATCGATTCGGCATCCTCGTACCAACTATCCTGTCCTAAAGCCAGGGATTGACCTGGTATGGCAGAGGTAGCTTCCGATAGATGTGAAGACTTATCGAGAGAGTGTATGATGTCCTTTCCACAAAACCATAGCTATAAACCTAGACAAAACCCAATTAACAACATGTTCTGCGACACACAAACGAAACCGAAATCCTAGAATCCATCCAAAGACTCGTAGCATCCCTTCTCTTCCTCTGTGTGACACCGTACTAGAGTTAGGACCGTCGACAACCCTCTGAACTGCTACCATTAGAATCAATTGCCGAACAATAACGTCCACCGAATAGATCGGTACTTGAATCTCAGTCCCTGTGGGATCGATAAATCTTTATTACTTGACGACACCCGTGCACTTATAGGCATTGAGCGTGAGAGCGTGCTTTGAGTCCTCGACGGTCTCCGTCGTGAGATTTGAGGCCGCATTCACGTGCATCACAAACACACGACATTAAAATAGGAGAAAGTACAACCGAAGCAATCTAAATCTAAGAAGAAAGTGCTTTGCTTCGGTTGGAGTTGCATCTTGGCTGCACCTTAATATAGATCTCCCGTTGTCTCCTTGATTCTCCTCGTTCTTCTCCTCCAATTCTCAAGCTTTTGGTGCTTTTCAGAGCATTTTTTTGTTCTCTAGCCTTCTTATGGTCCTTCCTTTATATAGAGTTCTTGCTTTCCAAAAATATGCGAAAACCTATTGCACCATGAATAGCAGCACCACCACACAGTCATGTGGCAAACACATGACTTGGCTATGTGGCACTCTGGAAATCTGCTTGGAAAAAGACACGATCGTGTGTAAACTTGAGAGAGAACTCATCATGCTGAACACCCATGACCCTATGTCTTTACTATAGAATGAGGCACGACTATGTGAAAAACACACGACCTGTTGTGTTCTTCTCTGGAAAACTCCTTGAACTTCATTTTCCTTCTGGGAACATGCCCGTGTCTTGGGGACACACTCAGACCATGCTTCCCTTCATTCCATGCTACACAAGAAACTTCATTTAGCTTAAAATCTCCATCCTATCAAGAGAAAAATAACAAAAATAGATATCCGAATAAGAAAGTAACTAAATGGTGTAAAGTAAAGCGAATATGCAACAAATGTTATCTAAATGAATTAAGATGTGTGCCAAAATAATAACTAAAACACTATATAAATTGTACACATCACTTACACTGGTCACTCGATCCACCTGAGAGTGATGGTAGCTGGAGTCGGTTGCAGTTGTCATGTTTTGTTTGTTATATCCAGGCCATACTCGGGGTCATAATAGCGAGGTGTGCAGGCAGTGACCATGCATGTGCATTGTGATGTGTGTTGCACATGTGGAGGGTCTCGGTTTGAGTCCGGGCGACACCATTGATATATTGGATATGCTTGTGATATATTGCATATGTTTGAGCTATGATTGTTGCGTATGTTTGTATATTATCATACATGTCATTTGCATGTTATATGTTGTTATATGTTGCTCATGTGGTTGTGAATTGTATAAATGTGTGATATTGTTCATAAGTATACTTGCAGGTTATATGTTGCTCATATAGTTATGAGTTGTACATATGTGGGGTATTGTTCATGCATGTTATTTGCATGATATATCTTGTTATATGTTCTTTATGTGATTACGAGCAGGATCATTGCATATCCTTATGTAGTTTTGTACATTATACCTAGAGGATCAGGTTGGTATATTCTTATTGTTGTTTACTGATATTATTTATGAGATTGTATACCCTTTGATCTCCATATATATTTAGTTCATGGACTATCTTCCCATACCCGCTGAGTATTTTATTCACCACCCCATCTGGGTTTCCTCTTCCCACATAGCAGGTAGATGATATGGTATGATAATCGAAGGTCCTGACTACCGATCCCATCTCACACCGAGCATTTTGTATTTTATTCCATACTGGTTCCTCATTTTGGATTATGATTTGTTGTATGTTATTATAATGTTTGGTCTTCCTATGGATTCGGTTGTGGTATTGGTTTTGGAATATATTTCCTTGTCGTGTCTAAGTCGTACCAGTATGCATCTTTCAGTCCTTGTATCTTTATACTTCTCAGTGTATTTCACTATGGTATATGCCTTGTGTTTGTCAACAGATATTTGGGTCTTGTATCAATGTTGTATCTTATATTGTCATTGTTGAGGAGATTTTTGGTGCAATCACCCTTGGGTCAAGGTTAACTAGCTCGAGTGATGGAGTCAAAGTGATGGAGTCAAAGATGTTGTGACTCAAGAAGAAAAGGAGCATCCCATTTTAGATGTTTTTGATGATTCATTACACATCATCGAAGGTACAATTACAAGATCTAGAGCTAGAAAGATGAATGAAGCACTAAATGTGTTAATTAAAGATTCTAAAGCCAAAGCTACAATTAAAGTAGATTTGACAAAGAGCAAATAATATAGTTTAGTCAACCTAATTCAAGTCATAAATGAGCTTAATTAGCCTCCATGTCATATTTTGATATAATCCTTATGTTAAGGCTCAATTACAATGCTTTTGTGGGTTGTAATTGTGACTTAAGGCCAATTTAACCATGTAATTTTTGGGGGTTTTCTTCAATCTATAGCATGGTGGGGCTCTCACTTGTTGGTTCTTCATTGAACTAGAAATTATCAAGGAAATCCCTTGTAGCATTCAAACACATATCAACCTCAATCCCAAGGTTGTGGCATCTTCTGTTGGAACATAGGTGGCCGGCTAGAGGGGGGTGAATAACCCTCAATCGTCGTACGGTGGAATACGATCGTTCGTCGTGCGTTGCTTGTCTACAATTGTTGTTAGCGCAGCAGAAATAATAGAAACAAATAGAAATGCAAACAACAACACAAACACACGCAATACACCAAGATATACGTGGTTCAGAACCGAATGGTTCCTACTCCACGGGCGAGCTCACCGAGCTCTAGTTATGCGCACGACACTAACTAAGCTCCTTCTCGATAACACATCGGAGGTGGAGAAACCTCGTACAAGCAATTACAACAGTAATATAGAAATATAAACAAGAATACAAATACAATACAAAAGAACACTTTTCACCGATTGCTTTTGATCACTTGTTTATTGCTTGCTTTGGTTGACTCTTGAAGGTCTAGAATGTAGCAGCAATTCCCCTCCAATGTCACCCTTAAAGTCTTTGCGAAATCCTCCATCTTGAGCACCATTTGTAACCTGCATCAAGTTGATTTCGCACCCATCAGTCGACTGATCGTAACTATCAGTCGACTGGTCCTGTAGCCGTTGTCTCACAACGACTCGATCCACATTGGCAAAACTCCAACGAATCCATCATCAGTCGACTGATAATGCCCATCAGTCGACTGATGATCCCATCAGTCGAGTGGTCGTGCGAGCACTCGACTGGAAACTATTCTGTGGCTGAAAACACCCCGATCAGTCGATTGATCTCCCTCATCAATCGACTGATGGTGTTATCAGTCGACTGCCATCCCTCGGCAGTCGACTGCTCAGCCAGACCCTAGTCAGTCGAACACCAGTCGAACCCTAGTCGACTGACACCTATGCCAGTTGACTGATGTCGGGTAAAACCTCAAACACCAAGTTGTTTGACCATCCGACCATCGGGTAAACCCTCAAACATTGCGTTTGAGCCTCCGACACTCCGTCTTAGTCACTTGGCCAAGTCCACCTCATCCTCTCATGGAGTTCCCCACCGAAGCTCTCTTCCCTCGGCCTACGTCCCTTGGATGCGCCAAGCGCACGACTTTGCAACGCCATCCTTCACGTCTCTTACCCTCGAAGTATGCTTCCCTTGGGCCTCACTCCTTTCGCTCCCCGTCCAGCGGTCCCTCGGATGCACCAAGCACACGGCTTCGCAATGTCATCCTTCACCGACTCAAAGACCCCGAGCCTAGTGAACTTGCCAAGTCCTCAAGACTTTCCAAATGTAGCTTTGCAATGCTTTGGACTTTTCCACACCAAGCCCCATGCTTGGATTTTCTATGTCAACTCCATGTTGGACTTTGTTATGACAATCTCATGTCATAAGTTTTGTCTATCATCAAAATACTGTTCGAGTCAAACTCGAGTCAACCCGGGCCGATTGTACCAACAATCTCCCCCTTTTTGATGATTGACAAAATTATCCCTCAAGTCTACCAATTATCCCTAATTGGCAATTCTCACATCCCAATGAGAATCCAACCCCAATTGGTAACTTGGTAACTTCTCCCCCTTTTGACATACATCAAAAAGGTCCTCCCCAAGGGTATGAATGTCTCATATCCCAATGAGATCTTACAATCTCTCCCTTGGAGGAACACACGCCTATAATCTTTCTAGTGATAAGTCCCATATCACTTAAAGAGAGGCAAACCAATTTTCCTCCCATGAGGAAAAATACACATCCATCTTCCCATGATGGATACCTCCCCCTAAAGGCTTACTCTCCCTTGACCATTGCACCAACAATGTCCTTGGAGAGTCCCTAAGCCAATAGGAACATTAAACAATCAAAATTAAGGCAAAGTTCAACAATGAACTCTCATCCACCTTAAAATTGATACTCACTCTAAACACTTCTCCTAATCCATATCCAATGGATTTCCACCCTTTCTAATGTTCTCCCAAGCATGTCCTAGGGTTAGGAGTGGTTAGGGGACCAAAACATAGCTGAACATGGTCCTAACCACCAAGGTTTACACCGATCAATCAATCGATATCGCTTGATTCCTTCACATCACCAATCGCCTCCTGGCAGTTGACTAATAACTGTATTTTATAGTTTTTTGATTTTCAGAAATGAATTTCTGAAATTCGTAAGTAAATATACATAAGTTGAAAAATCTTAAAATTTTGTATGTATATTACTTATTACAATCATAATGGGTAAAAAATATTGGAAAATTATTTTACCCACAAAATAGTGAGATTGATACAAAGTTCAAAAGTTAAAAGCTTCAATATTGAGCCCTCTTTGTATCATCTCATTCAATGGTGATTGCTATCAAAAGATAGACTTCACCAAGGTTTTTCAAAATGTTTTTGAAACCTTTAATTCCTTTTTCCTAAAAATCTCACTTGTATCTAGATGTGTAAAACACATACAAGTCAAATATTCTAGTAAGATATGGGTTTTTGTTCTTTAATAGTCTCATACATATTACAAGGCAACTCTACTTGATTCCCTTATGCATGGGACTTCAAGTCATGCCAATGGTCCTTAAATCAATTTTATTTTATGCATGATATGATTATGACATATATATGATATAACTAAGCAAGTGCCAAAATCATGATATCATGGCATGTGAATTAAATTTTAGCATACATGACATATAAAACTAAGTGTAAAAACATGATCATGACATTTTTAGAGATAAAAATGAAAATGATGTCATGTCATGGCAAGGCAAATAAATCATGGCAAGTAAAATATACTAAGGTATAAAATACCTAAGTGTTAAATCCAAATTGTCATTTCTAGGAATTAATTCTATTTTGCCTTAATACCATTATCTCCCAAGTGTGTCATAAACCCAAAATGACACACCAATACCTCTAAGACCTAATCGTGTCAATTTAATCTTCTTTTTTTTTAACTTCTCAAGCACATTAGCACATCCTAATGTGTCAACTCATCATGGCTAGGTTAACTACCCATCCATTTAGGGTTGACACACCCTAACCCATCTAGCGTGAATCGATCACACTCCTAGGAACCCAATACCTATTGGAGCTCCTTGGGTTAACAAGATATTCACTAGGGATAACTTCCCTAGATACCTTCCTAATTACCCTTTTAGGTTTTGACACCTTAGTCATTTGGGTCTTTCCTAAGTCAAATGTCACGCCCCGAGGGAGTCCCCGCCAGACAAAAATCCGGCAGCATCTCCCCTGTACGGTTGACAATATCAATTTTTATACAAAGCCTACACGGCCACTATACATCGGTCAACACGACCGGAATCCAAACATCACATGCAGGTAATCAAATAGGCCTCAGGCCAACAAATCAAGGTAAATATAAGTCTACACTAACTAGACTTACCCCTTCTGCCATATGAGCAGGAATAACCCAACCAAAACCAACCGGAATAAAATCCGAATAAAGGTCTACAAGGACACCACAAATCCACGAGTACATAACCAAAACATCAGGACCTAAACATCTCTTCTATACAAGATCCAAAACCATAAGACCAATAAAAACCTATCCACTTCGACGAGGGGGATTGGCAACTGGACTCTCCTGACAGCTTCATCCTGAAATAAAAATGAATCAACGGGGTGAGTTCAAAGAACTCTGCGGGTATAGTAGATATGAATAGCAAGAAATAGCTAACAATACTAATCATGCCAGTACAGTCTCATATATATGGTAAGCAAGAAATAAATGCAAAAGGACTGTACTCACCTGAGTCTCCTACCCTGATATAGGAGCATGTGCCCTACTATAAGAGATAAAGTCATCACCATATAAGAATATGAATCCTGTATGCATGTCAATCATATGCAACATCCAAGGCATCAATACAATAATGCAGCAAACACAATACAAATGCAATCCGTGCAAAATGCATGCCGTGCCAATGACATGGTCACCCCTGACGCCAGTCAGCCGCCTCACACACAATGGTGAAGCCGAGTGGGTAGGGCTATGACAACTGTGCACTCTGCCATCACTGCTCCTGAGTGACCGAGTGGACAGGATGCTGTCGGAGTACACCTATCCTCCTGCCCCAAACATAGTGGGGGAGCTAAGCTCTCATCTCCCGGTGTCATAGACCAGAGGAGGGATCCCGGCCCGCTACCACGCTGCCTCATCGCTACCCATGAGCGGACCAGCGGAGCCTGACAGAGCAACTGCACACACCCTCCTGATGTACCACTAACCCATGAGTGGCAGTGTGTGCAGGCCATGTAACTAGCTGCGGGCTCAACAATAATGGAACCCCGTCCAGCCAGCATGCAATCATGCAAGATGGTGCATGATACTAAAGCTTGTAAATCCATCTTCCAATATTTTTCCGAATAATATGCAAAGTCAATAAGTGCATATAACTGATCCAAGCAACCATGATCCAATAAAACAGGGAAGATATAATCATACTGATCAAATGCATGTAGCAAGTAGGCACTAAGCATACTAGGCATATAAACATGAAAAGTATTGCATGCTATCCTAACTAACATATCAACTTGACTATATCTAAAAGATAAGTCAAAGTACCCGCCTGAATATATATCCGTAAGAATGAAACCGTCACGACTGGGGACCTGCCTCGTGACCGAAACCTGCATAAAGCATGACTATAGTCAAGCACAAAAATACAATTCACCGACAAATCGAATAATTTATCGATTTCCTTTATATCCCAATTACCCCAAATCTCATATCCTCCGAACCATACCGATCAACCGAATAACTCCGGAATCAACCCAAATCGACCAATCAACCAAAACCCCAAGTTCAGCCCCAAATTGACCACAACTCCGACTCAACCCTTGTTTTCACAGCCGACACATCCACCCTAACCACACGACACCCTCCAAATCAAACCCTCTGACCTCTCACTGACATTTCCTTCGCCCTAATCACGCCCTAACCTCACTCACCGATTCTCTTCCCTTCCTCACAACATCCAACCAATCCACAAAGAAACCTTACCTACCGGCGAGAAGGCGGCGACACGCCTGATGCGCATCGCGCTATCTAGTTGAGTAAAGATGTAGGTCGAGGCCAGCGGCGTCGCGATCGCCGTGGCACGTCGGCGGCGGCAACGGAAGGGCACGGCGATGGTTCTTGGTCGCGCCGACGATGACCTAGCCGTCAGCGTGGGGGCTCGGGCGAAGGGAACGAAGGCTCGGCGTGGCGCGCCGCAGCGAGGGTGGCGTCTTGTGTGGCCGGCAGCGAGCGTCGCGTCGGTAGCGTCGATCTGGCCAGTGCTCGAGGAAGCGCGAGTAAAGCTACGGGCCGTGGCGGAGAGCGTTAGGGATCGGCGGAAGAAGAGGGTCGTCTTGAATGGGTCGAAGGGAGAAAATAGAAAAATAGAAAAAGAAAATAGAGATTAGGTTTTCCATCGCGTATTTATCCCCTTTAAATAGACCCCTCTAAAGCCCGTTTACTTTATCCCCGTAAAAATCTCGTACGAAGTCCGTTTAATTCCAGAAAAATTCCAGAAAAATTCCTAAAATCCCCTAAGAATCTCGAAAAATTTCCAGAATTATTTCCTTAATTATTGGGCCTTTTAATTTAATATTTTAAATTTTCCAGTATTTAACATTCTCCCCCACTAATAAAAATTTGGTCCCCAAATTTCCTACTCGTATATTAGTACGAGATGTCCCAACAACCATCTCAAGCATCTGGAGACAAGTCACACCTCAAGTGACTAAGTGGGGTTACTGATATCCCTTAACATCCAATCACACTTGCTTCTAGCAGCCCTTCCAAAGTATGAATAGTATCTTCATATCGACCACCTATAACAAGTACCTAACTGTACCTGAGTGGATCTCTATATCCGTGACCTATTAAAGACTTTACCATAATCCTAAGGTAAATCTTGAATCGCTATCGCATCCGATACTCAAAGATACTCCATGAACTGGAAATCTTCATAGTATAAACCTATCCAGCGATCCAACAACTCATCGTATGGATCTAGAGAAAATGAGTGGACTTAGCTAATCATACTAAGTCCTTTCTGAATTCCAAATAATCTCCCAACACTGTCCATCATACTATGCTTTCACGTCCATCTCGGTACAGAACCTTCCTGATTATTTATATACCACCTTTACTAGTTGACACACTGCACAATCAACTATGTCCTGCATGTCGTTCCACCATGGAGAACGTTTCAATACTTACTATTTTCCGAATACAATCCGATACATCTGCAACATATAGAACCTATTGCAATCTTCAGCAATACTTATCAAAATATCATGACCAAGCCTCTTGGCTCTCGTAGTAATGTCAAAGGCACTACTTACAGGCAATGACATGCTACCACAACTGGGACTCGTAGCCAGTCAAGATGTCAGGTAGCTATCTAGCCACCTACGACATACAAATTCCACTATCACTAATTCCGAACCGGTAGAGCAAGAGTACAACTCTATGGTAAATGCTCTCTATCATCACAACAGGAATCTATCTGTTGTTCCCGAATCAATAATAACTCTTCCGAAATTCAAATGCAACTACACAGTAGCTAGCTAAAACCTCGTAAGCATATCTGCTCATCTCTACAAAACAACATAACAACTCCTACTAGTCCACGTCATATATATATATGACAACCCATCTCGTAGTTCCTCATTTGACGTAACCATAGGATACGTCTCAATCAACTAAAACAGAAACGCTCCATTCTCTGAAACATTGCATCCGCATACAATACCCTTCCTTCCACCCGAGAATGATCAAACAACTCTGGTGTAAAAGTCAACCATCGTCTGAGCCCTGAAACTAGTTTCACAAGCTTCAGACTAAATAAATTCCATTACCCGTCAGCGGTGTAGTACCACTAGAGCATCCTATCCATATCTATGGTAATAATAAATCAAATCAATACCAGAAAATCATCACCTACGATGGCCGAGTGCTCAACTCCAACTGCCACCATCATAAATGATCCAATCGTGTCCAGAATACACGATTTCCTAAATCCCTGGACGACTAAGTCGTCATAAGTCAAACAAGATAATCAAACCTCGTACAATTCATACCAAGTATGAAATTGTCATCACTATACACCTGCATCCTCTTTACTCTAGGCTGATGATATATCAATCATCCCTATAACTTTGATAATTGTATGACACCCTGTCACTACAATATCAACACACCAATCATAAATCAATCCTAGAGTATACACAGGTGTCCTATAGCTGATCTAAATAGATCCTCAATCCACCATGAAGGATAATCATTTCCTTCTACCACTACCACATTCCATCATCGAAAATCGTTGTATAACCTCAAAGGTTCATCTCTCTTTTAACCAAGAGTTCCGGATCTTCTCTGGAAGAAATATTGGGACAGATAAATATCCCATACAACACCTCCTATAATAAGATAAAACGATCTTTCATCGTCTTGACAAGTGTAGGCATATACGCCTAATCCATAACCAAATCACTATTAGTATGGACTGATATTCTCCGAGGGTTTACTCCTTGTCCTCCTAATGGGTGGCTAGCGGGTCTAACCCTAGCCTCCTAATTCGACATCAGTCGGCACCTCTAAAGAATCCGTACCTCTGAAATCATCATTTGATTCCTCAAGGTCAATATGTTATCGATCTCGTCCCCGACCATGAGTAGGGACAATTTCACTAAGTCAATAGTTTTCCTAACCACAAAAGTACTGTAACCACTAAAGACAATACCTTTCCTATAGCTCAGAGATATCCTTCAGCTCGCCTGGTCCCAAAACCTGAGAACTCCCAAAAATCCAAGGAAAATAAAATCCTTGAAACACAAATCCCACAAACCAAAAACCAAAAACCAATAAAATTGTCACGTCCTGGGGGCATATCCGTCATCCAAATGACAAGGGAGCCCCTTAGTGACAATATCCAGAATCCATGGACCAAATCTGGTAAAAACCTCGAAATAATTATAGAAATACCAATATTTTAATAACTGCATGCATGCACGACTAAACATATATCAATCAAAGTAAAATAGTTTTATGACCCCAAATCCAATTGCGACAAAATCCAAAGTGCACAATCAAAATGCAACACCGATCAAGTAAACAAAGCGGCATCCCGACGATGCAGGGAGACAAGCACGGCAAGGAACTCTCTGAGCGACACCAAGGTAGGTCAATATGACACGTCCTCCATCAGTTAACCTAGAGGATAAATGAGGAGGGGATAAGTACAACCACTCTGTGGATGTATAGACAATAGTGCATAATCATAATGCACATAATGGAAGTCACAGGGAACAAGCTAGAGTAACCCAACCCTCAGAGTACCCATATCAGTCTGCTACTAACCCGATCAGCAGTATAATAAATATACCTGCAAGATACACAACCACTGCAACAAGCAGTGTATATCCGGATACCACGACAAAGTCTCGTGGCTCTCGCACAAAAAGGGAACTACCTATGAGCTACCGCGAACGTAACCCATGGGCCGACAATCAATAAACTCAGCACTGTCTACGTGCAACCACATGCTACCACGAATGAGACTCGTGGGTAAACAAGCAGTATATAAATATCCAATTATTGACTGCACGCACTAACGTACTACCACCAATAGGTCGCGTGAGCAGTCGATTATCCTAGATTGTTAAGCCTAGGGTTATCCAATACATCTAGCATAGAACGTCCATCAAAATCGATAAGGATCATCGATCTACAATTAAACTCATTGAGGCGGTCAGGCGAGGGTTTCAACACCTCTAAAACGAAATGTTTACCAAAGTCGGTAAGATCATCGACTAATAAATAAATTCCTCGGATGGTTAGTCTAAGGTTCTAACCCTTCTCCTATAAACGGTTATCAAGGTCGATAAAAGTCATATGTCCACTAATAAACTCGTCGAGACGAGTAATCATAGGGTTTCATCCCAACTAACAGGAAACGCCTTTCAAAGCCAATAAAGGTCACAAATCTACTATCAAGCCCTTCAAGAGGGTTAAGCCTAGATTATACCATTCTACCAATGCAATCATGCATGCCCCAATCTGCTACCACGAACATATCTCGTGGGTACTTAAGACGTAAAGTAGCTATCTTGCTACAGACATCATACGAATCCGATTATCACCAACTCTGAACGAATAACGCAAGAGTATATCTTGCAGTAGGTCATCTCAACCATGCATGAGAGACCACATGTATACAAAGCACCTACCTATAGAGAGACTCTACTGCAGACTCTCTCTCAACCAAGAATGGGAGATATAGTAAGGATTAATCGCATCCTAATCATTCGACCTCCGATCACCATATCACAGAAACAGTAAATGGGTAATCACATACCAATATGCACATCCGGTTATTACGCCTAGGGTTCCAACACCTAGGGTTCTACTAATATTGTTTCATTCCTGAAATCCGCTCCTACCGAATAACCTCATCTAAGTTATTCTATCTCTACTAGTCTCAATCATAGTATCTCCGCAATATCACATAGCCAAATAAAACACATAACACGCTGTCTAATAAACGACAGCATAGTCCTACTAATAGAAATCAATGGCTGAAATTAATTAGAGTATAACTAAAGGGCCATGCCAGATCAAAGTCAATGCCAGAACAAAGTCGAGACAATATATAAATAAAGCATCAGATGCTTATATATACTCTAAACTACATAAGTTGTAATCATGTCCTCATGCCTTCTACGAATTTATCCATCGTAGTTATATTATTCAACTAGTCTAATAATCCTAATACTAGTCAAATCCTAGTGGTAAACATCTACCAATAATATCTAATCATTTTTATCACAATGATAACAAGCTACGTATAACAGTAATAGCAATTTATAACCAAATGCTATCTATAAACCAAAGAACTTAAAAATCTAATGGTCAATAGATATCAGTTAAAACAATCCTAGATAAAACATATATCACCAAGATAACCAAATATAACCAATATAATATGCACTAAATCTAGAAAATTTTCTAGAATGTATTTACCTGTTAGCTGTCTGGAGATGTCCTGTCGCCGCCAAATCCCCCATATTGACCTCGTCAATAATACCTTGAATTTCCGAAACATAAAAATCGTCGGAAATCCGTACAACTCCGAAAATACCCAGTTAACCTGCCAAACTTGGCGAACTCCATAACCCAAAGACCCTAAGGAACTCGGAAACCTACGCTCTGATACCAAATAAATTGTCACGCCCCGAGGGAGTCCCCGCCAGACAAAAATCCGGCAGCATCTCCCCTGTACGGTTGACAATATCAATTTTTATACAAAGCCTACACGGCCACTATACATCGGTCAACACGACCGGAATCCAAACATCACATGCAGGTAATCAAATAGGCCTCAGGCCAACAAATCAAGGTAAATATAAGTCTACACTAACTAGACTTACCCCTTCTGCCATCTGAGCAGGAATAACCCAACCAAAACCAACCGGAATAAAATCCGAATAAAGGTCTACAAGGACACCACAAATCCACGAGTACATAACCAAAACATCAGGACCTAAACATCTCTTCTATACAAGATCCAAAACCATAAGACCAATAAAAACCTATCCACTTCGACGAGGATTGCAATGGACTCTCCCGACAAATTCATCCTCGAAATAAAAATGAATCAACGGGTGAGTTCAAAGAACTCATGGGTATAGTAGATATGAATAGCAAGAAATAGCTAACAATACTAATCATGCCAAGATGCACTCATATATATGGTAAGCAAGAAATAAATGCAAAAGGATCAGATTTCACTGAGTCTCCTACTCGATATAGGAGCATGTGCCCTACTATAAGAGATAAAGTCATCACCATATAAGAATATGAATCTCAGATGCATGTCAATCATATGCAACATCCAAGGCATCAATACAATAATGCAAAGAAACACAATACAAATGCAATCCGTAAAATGCATGTCGTGCCAATGACATGGTCACCCCTGACGCCAGTCAGCCGCCTCACACGCAATGGTGAAGCCGAGTGGGTAGGGCTCTGACAACTGTGCACTCTGCCATCACTGCTCCTGAGTGACCGAGTGGACAGGATGCTGTCGGAGTACACCTATCCTCCTGCCCCAAACATAGTGGGGGAGCTAAGCTCTCATCTCCCGGTGTCATAGACCAGAGGAGGGATCCTCGCCCGCTACCACGCGCCTGCATCGCTACCCATGAGCGGTCCAATGGAGCTCGACAGAGCAATCTGCACACACCCTCCGATGTACCACTAACCCATGAGTGGCAAGGTGTGGCAGTTATGTAACTAGTTGGGCTCAACAATAATGGAACCTCAGCCTGAAGATGCAATCATGCAAGATGGTGCATGATACTAAAGCATGTAAATCCAACTACAAATATCCATCCGAATAATATGCAAAGTCAATAAGTGCATATAACTGATCCAAGCAACCATGATCCAATAAAACAGGAAGATATAATCATATCGATCAAATGCATGTAGCAAGTAGGCACTAAGCATACTAGGCATATAAACATGAAAAGTATTGCATGCTATCCTAACTAACATATCAACTTGACTATATCTAAAAGATAAGTCAAAGTACCCGCCTGAATATATATCCGTAAGAATGAAACCGTCACGATCGGGACCCGCCGGATCAAACTCGCATAAAGCATGACTATTGTCAAGCACAAAAATACAATTCACCGACAAATCGAATAATTAATCGATTTCCTTTATATCCCAATTACCCCAAATCTCATATCCTCCGAACCATACCGATCAACCGAATAACTCCGGAATCAACCCAAATCGACTTAATCAACCAAAACCCCAAGTTCATTTCAAATTGACCACAACTCCGACTCAACCCTTGTTTTCACAAATGACACATCCACCCTAACCACACGACACCCTCCAAATCAAACCCTCACGACCTCTCACGGTGACATTTCCTTCGCCCTAATCACGCCCTAACCTCACTCACCGATTCTCTTCAATTCCTTCCTCACAACATCACCAACCAATCCACAAAAGAAACCTTACCTACTCGAGAAGGGCGAGACGGCGACACGCTCGCCTATCTAGTTGGAGTAAAGATGTGAGGTCGACGCAGGCGACGGCGTCGGCCGGGCGATCGCCGCAAGTGGCGTCGGCGGCTTAAGGAAGGGCCGCGGGCACGACGTTGGTTGCCGGCGGCGCCATGACTCCAGCCGTCGCGTGGGGGCTCGGCGAAGGAACAGAAGGCTCGACGACCGTATGCAAGACCGGCAGGAGGGGTGGCGTCTTGTAGCCGGGCGAAGCTCGCGTGCGTCGCTGGGCAAGTGCTGGGTGAGCGCGAGTAAAGGCTGCGGCGGCCGGCGAGGAGAGCGTTAGGGATCGGCGGAAGAAGAGGGTCGTGCGGACGAACTGTCGAAGGGGAAAAATGAGAAAATAGAAAAAGAAAATAGAGATTAGGTTTTCCATCGCGTATTTATCCCCTTTAAATAGACCCCTCTAAAGCCCGTTTACTTTATCCCCGTAAAAATCTCGTACGAAGTCCGTTTAATTCCAGAAAAATTCCAGAAAAATTCCTAAAATCCCCTAAGAATCTCGAAAAATTTCCAGAATTATTTCCTTAATTATTGGGCCTTTTAATTTAATATTTTAAATTTTCCAGTATTTAACATCAAACCTAGGGGTAACTCCCCCTTTGACCTTCTTAGTGGCTTTCTTGGTTTTTCTTAAGTCCTTAGCCACTAAGAAAACACCATGGCTAGTCTTAGGGATAACTTCCCCATTAGCCTTGGTTTTCCTAGACCTAGAAATTGTTCCATAATTAAATGGGACATTATGGTAGAACATAGGTTTGTGACCCAAACCTTTCTTGCCCTTGGACATTTCTTGTTTCCTAGGCCTTGAATTTTGATCCTTATACCCCTTAAATGATTTTGTTATAATTTTAAGGGTCTTTTTCAATTTTTCTAGCCTTGACCTCAAGGCTCGGTTCTCCACCTCTAACCTTCCCAATTTTGATCTATCATTAGATTTTTGGGAATTATTTTTCTTTTTAGGCATATGCCTAGATTTCTTGGGGTTAATGCCCAAGTTTTCTTCTATTCTCCTAATTGACTCCCTAGGCAAGATAGGTCTAGAATTATGGTGTCTAGGTTTGTCCTTAGATAAACTAACATGCTTGGTACCTAAACAAACATATTTATTTCTACTAGCATGCTTTTCATTAATGATAGCAAGAGAACTAAAATAATTCCTAGCATGCTTGTTAACCCTAGAAATTGAAGGTGCATTAATTAAATTTATCTTAGGGTTAGCTTTAGAAGCTCCCCCTACATGAGATGCCCCTTCTTGCATTTTCTTCCCCCTAGGGCATTGGCTTCGGTAGTGTCCCCGTTGGTTGCATTTGAAGCACACAATGTGCTCTTTGCTCTTAATTGTGGGGACTCCGGCATTTTTAACTTTTGGTGGCGGTTGAACCTTCTTCACCTTCTTAGGACACTTACTTTTTAGTACCCTTGTTCCCTACACTCAAAGCATGTTATATGATTTTTATTTATAATAACAACACTTGAGTTACCTAGGGAATTTTCACTTCTCCTGGATGTTGAAGCTTCTTCTTGAACTTGTTCCGGGATAGAAGGCCTCTCCTCCCCCTCAATGCTAGAGGTGGAGGTCTCCACCAAATCATCAACATCTTCGAATGTGGTGGGCAATTCTTCAACATCGTCGGATCCGGATGTTGATGGGCATTCTTCCTCTTCATGGACCAACGTGGGCTCTTCATGAAATCTTATCACCTTGTTGGTGCAATCGGCCCAGGTTGACTCGAGTTTGACTTGAGCAGTATTTTGATGATAGACAAAACTTATGACATGGGATTGTCATAGGAAAGTCCAACATGGAGTTGGCATGGAAAATCCAAGCATGGGGCTTGGTGTGGAAAAGTCCAAAGCATTGCGAAGCCGTGGGCTTGGTGCATTTGGGAAGTCTTGAGGACTTGGCAAGTTCACTAGGCTCGGGCTTTTTGAACTTTCATTGTTTCTTGAGATATTCTTCTTTCTAGGCATATGTCTAGTTCATTTAGGGTTAATGCCTAAATTATTATTTTCTACCTTCCTATCCTTAGGTAAGGTTGATCTAGCATTGCCCTTAGATAAATTGACATGCTTAGTACCTAAACAATAAAATCTATTTCTAGCATGATTTTCATGAAAAATAGCAAGTGCATTAAAGTTATCATCATGTTTTCTAACATTAGATAAAGGAAGAGCTTTATTTAAATTTATCTTAGGGTTTGCCTTAGCTCCCCCTACATTTGAACTCTCTCCTTTGCCCTTCTGAAGGTGCCTCCCCCTAGGACATTGGCTCCGGTAGTGTCCCCTTTTGTTGCACTTGAAACATACTATATGCTCCTTGCTCTTATGAATTGGGGCTCTGGCTTCCTTTGACTTTTCTTTGAACCTTGGTGTCGGTTGAGCTTTTTTGACTCTTTTGGGCATTTACTCTTATAGTGCCCTACTTCCCTACACTCAAAGCATGTTATATGACTTTTATCTTTAACTATTGCATTTAAATTACCTTCTTGAATGATTGGAGAACTTTGGACTTCTTCTTCATTTCTCTCGGAGGTAGAGGGCTCCTCCTCTGGCTCTTATTCCAGGGTTGAAGATCTAAGCTCCCCCTCAATTCTTGAAGTGGAGGCTTCTACAATTTCTTCTATCTCGGAAGTTGAACACCTATCATCTTCCAGATCTTCACTCTCTTGAGAGGATGAACATTCCAATTCTTTGGATTTATCCTCATCCTCTTGGATCATGGAAGTTTCACCATTGAGATTAGCAAGTTTTCTCCATAATTATTTGGCATCCACGAACTTCCCTAATTTGCACAAAATATTATTAGGTATTAAATTAACTAAAATTTTCATTACCTTTTCATTTGCTTCAAATCTTTGGACTTCTCCCTCAGTCCATTTACTCCGGTCTAGAGTTCTCCCCTTCTTGTCAGTTGGAGTCTTGAACCCTTCCGTTAGTGCGAAGCACTCCTCTATGTTCATTTAGAAGAAGAATTCAGTCATCATCTTCCATTGAGAAAATCCTCTAAATCCATAGGGTGGTGGAAATCGAACATCACATCCAAATCCGTCTTCAAATTCCATCGCCTCTAGCTTTAGCTCCCTCAGTGATTAGTCCGATTGAAGGCACTTGTAGATATCGGAGTGTCTTCTTCTTCTTAAAGCCGATCGAGCTCTGATACCACTTGTAGGACCATTGGCGTCGCTAGAGGGGGGGGTGAATAGCAATTCATGTTGATCGATGATAGAATTCATCATGCTTGTCTACAATAGTTAGTACGCAACGAAAATACGAATACAAATATGAATATAAGCACAAAACACAATACACACAATAACACACAAATTTAACGTGGTTCGAAACCCTAGTTCCTACTCCACAACCGAGCCCTAGCGAGCTCTAGTGATGCAAACCACCACTATCAAACTTCTCCTTCTCGGTGACACACCGGAGGTGGAGGAACCTCTTACAAGTCTCTTACAACAATAAGAATAAGATACAACAAGCAACTACAATAATAACAAAAGTAAATGGAAGAACAAGTGAACACACTTTACAAATTAGGGCTTTTGAATCCTTGCTTGTTGGTTGCTTTGGAATGACTTTAAAGGACCTAAAATGCAGTAGCACCTCGCCTCAAATTGCCCCTCAAAACCATGCTCGAAGACCTCCTCAAACATCCTCTTGTAGAGCCCCGTCGAAGCTTTCTGACCTACAATGGTCGCTTCGCCAATCGAGATACCCCAATTGAGGTGCCAGTCGAGTCCTCCTTACGTCTGAGCAGCTATTTTCATGCCTGTTCTGAACCCAGTCAAGGTGTCAATTGAGATGTCCAGTCGAGGCACTGCCTCGACTGCTGTGGGTCTCTGCTCAAGGTATGCTACTCCAGTCGAGGTGGTCATCAACTGTGCCTAGCTTTTATTCCAGTGAAAGAAGCACCAGTCAAGGCACCACCTCAACTGATATCCCAGTCAAGGTGGTCGTCGACTGCGTCTTGCTTCTGTTCGAGTGAAAGAAGCATCAGTCGAGGCACTGCCTCGACTGATACCTCAGTTGAGGCGCCAGTCGAGTGCTTCCATAGCACTCACTCGACTCTCTAAGTCCCACCTCTGAGCACACCCCTTACCAGTCGAGGAGCAGGTCGAGGTCACCTTGCTCCTATTAACCTACAAACGAAGCTCAGTTGACTGAACCAAGCTAGCAGTCAACTGTTATACCTCTACACTGAGGTTTAACACCCCAAGTATGATCCTTTCATACTTGATACTCACCCTAAGCCTAGACCTAAGCCTTCAACCCACTTTCATCAACCTCATGCCTCCTGGATCCATCGAGTCGGTGACTCTTCATCCTTACGCTAGCCTTTAAGTGATTCCATCAGCTATCATCATGCTCTCGGGTCTACCTTTACCAAGAGGCCTCGCCTAGGGGAATTCCCTTTTCCAAGCTCGATCTCCCTGATCAGCCGGGTCTTCCCTTGCCAAGACTCCTCGTCCAGGACTTCACTGCATGCCTTCGGGACTTCACTGTCAAGACACCTCGTCCGGGACTTCACTGTTGGTGCAATCGACCAGGTCATGATTGATCAGACTCAAGTTTGACTTGAGTAAGTATTTTGATGTTTGATATGGATGTCTGACATTGATGTCTGACATGTGTTGGGGAGATTGCTGATGCAATCGACCCAGGTTAGTATTTGATGTTTGATGATGGTTTGACCATTGTCATGAGGAAAGTCCAAGTCTTGAGTACTTGGCATGGAAAGTCCAGCATGGGTTGGCAAGGGAAAAGTCCAAGCTTGAGTCTTGCCATTTGGAAAGTCTAAGGGGAATATTGGTGGCGTAAAATCCAAGGGTGAAGTCTTGGCAGTATAAGTCCAATGGTTGGCGGCGTAAAGTCCAAGTAGAGTTTTGGCAACCTAAGTCCAATGTGCCTTGTCAATATAGACATCATTAGCATGACAATAGCCGATGGAAGCACCTAAAGGCTAGCATATGAAAGAACAAGTCATGGATGACTTGGAGGGATCTGATAGGCGTGAGGTTGACGGAGTTGACTAGAAGGCTTAGGTCTAGGCTAAGGGTGGTCTAACAAGTATGGGGGCACCATACTTGGGTTAAAACCTCATGTTTGAGGTGTATTAGTCGACTGGGACCATGGGTCAGTCGACTGGTGGGAGTCAACTAGGGTTTGACTATGGGAAGTGCCCTAGCAGTCGACTGTTAGAGGTGGTCAGTCGACTGCTGGCCTGAGCAGTCGACTGATCTTGTGATCAGTCGACTGGTGGCTGAGATTTCGGGCACATAAGGTTCTCTAGTCGAGTGATCATGTCGACCACTCGACTGATTGAGCCATTAGTCGACTGATGGGTATGGTCAATTGACTGATGGTCTATCCATTGGATTTTTCCAGCGTGGATCTAGCCATTGTCTCACGACAACAGTGGCACCAGTCGACTGATGGTCTCGATCAGTCGACTAATAGGCAAAATCTAGCCTAGGCAGCATCTTTAAATGGAGCTCATAGAGGAGGGATTTGGCATCGATTCTTGGGAGCTTTTGGGGCGAATTGCTGGTGTAATTCAGGGTCTCCAAGGCTATTCTTCAAGCAACACAAAGTAAGCAATCAAAAGCTCTTGTAAAGTTGTTTTCTTTACTTGTATTGGAATTTATTATTGTATTTTCTTGTATTCTTATTTTATTACTTTTGTAATCACTTGTACGAGGTTTCTCCACCTTTGGATTGTTCCGAGAAGGAGTTTATTGGATTAGTGGTGTGTGTACGCATCGCTAGAGCTCGTTTGAGCTCGATCCATGGAGTAAGAACCATTCGGTTCCAAACCACATTATATCCTTGTGTTGTGCTTATGTTCTTGTTTTATTTGTTTTATTATTGTATATTCCGCTGTGTATAACAAGTTTTGTAGCAAGCACATGATCGAATTCCATCGAGCGATGACAACGCTATTCACCCTCCCCCCCTCTAGCGGGTGCAACGTTCCTAACAATTGGTATCAGAGCAGGTCGCTCTTCACCAGCTTCACATCCGAGTGAGCAAGCTAGAGGGAAGATGGAATTTGAAGAACAATTGCGTTGGGACATCAACACCCCAATTCCATACACCCTCTATGGATGAGAAGGCTTCAATTCATGGAAGAGAAGAATTGAAGACTTCATCATGATGAGGGATTTTGAAGAATGGTCCATTTTGATGGAAGGATTCGAATATCCAAAAGGACCAAAGGGAGGATTCCTCAAGAGGAAGAGATGGAGTGAGGAACAACTCCAAAGATTCGAGAAAAATAAAAACGTAATAAAATTCTTGGTTGATTTGATTCCTAACAACATTGTGTGTATGTTAGGTAATTACATAGATGTCAAGGAGCTTTGGAGTGATTTAGCCAAGCTTCATGAAAATCAATCACCGGTCCAAGAAGAAGAGGAAGAAGAGGAGTGCTCATCCTCTCAAGCTCAAGAAGAAGCAAACACATCTTCATCCCAAGAGCTTGATGATTCGAAGGTTGATAGGGAATCAACATCCGAGAAGGAAGAAGAGGTGGAAGAAGCCTCTACCTCTTGGATTGAGGGGGAGGAGAGATCATCTTCCATGCCGAAGCAAGAAGAAGAGCCTTAAACATTCGGTCAAGATGAAGAAGCTCAAAATCCAGCCGTCATTGACCTAGGTAACTCAAGCATGTCGATTAATAACAAAAATCACATAATATTCTTTGAGTGTAGGGAATCTGGACACTACAAGAGTAAGTGTCATAAACGAGTCAAGAAGTCTCAACCGGAGCCAAAAGTCAAGGATGTCGGTCCCCCAACAATCAAAAGCAAGGAGCAAGTGATTTGCTTCAAATGCTGACAACTGGGTCATTACTGGAGTCAATGTCCAAAGGGGAAGAAGAAGACTCGAGAAGGAGCATCACAAGTAGGGGGAGCTAATGTTAGACTTTTCGAGCCGCAAAAATCACTTTTTGCGTTGCGGAAACCTCGGAAGCCCGGCCACGGATCCGTGCGAAGTATAACAAAAACTAAATTCATGTATGTGTTTAAAACCTTAGGTCTACCTTAGATCTATATGAGAAGAGCATTACCCTTGATGCGACGCCCTTCGCTTATCCCGCTCGTCCAAATGGCTTGCCGAAACTCAAGAGTGTCAAATGTACACTCCTCTATTAGTATCCACATGGACAAATGGTGGAGAAAATCAACCTAGAGTGTGCTAGCACTCATGGAAGTTTCGGCCAAGGAGAGGATGAGGGAGAGAGCTTGAGGGAGAGGAGAACCAAGGAAGAAGATGAAATTAATCACAAAATAACTTCACCCCATAATACCTCCTAAAGTGGCCGGCCACTTATTTGGGTGGGGGGGTTACATGCATGCATGTAACTCAAAGAGCCTCCCTCATGAGGTGGCACCCCATGATAAGTCCATGATGATGTGGAACATCATCATTGGCCGGCCTCCATGCTAAGTCATCATGACATGGCAATTGGTCAAGTCAAAATTGACCATTCATCTTCCCTCTCAAGTCAAGTCAAACTTGACCTCTTATCTCCCATGGTTGATCAAATTTAACCACTTGATTCAAGTCAATTTGATTTAATGAATCTCTATTCATTAATTTAAATTGACTCAATGAATCAAATCTAAATTAGACTCATTCAACACTTGAATCAAATTGAGTCTAACTCAATTAGTCTAATTTGGATTACTCTTAATCCAATTTGGTTTATCCCATGAACCTAATCCTCATGGTTCATCATATGAACCTAATCTCTATCTAATTGCCCTTTGTGTGTGACCCTATAGGTTCTTGGAACGTTGGCAATGCTCCTAAACCGATTTAGGAACATAAGCAATGAGCGGTATCTAGCAACACATCATTGCTACCCAAGTTACAAGAATATTGAGATCCAACATCACCTTTGTGACTACTAATTGTGACTCTCACAATATGTGACAATGTTCATCTATCATTGATATCTAGATTGACCAATTGAGGCATAGACCATGTCATCCTTGATACAATCTATATCTTGAACTCCAAGTAGACTCACTCTAATCAAATGAGCTCAATATCTCATATTGACTCATTTGGGCATGGTCATGCACTTCGTGGTCTCACTCTATCAAGAATAACGATGTCACTCCCATCATATAGGAGGTATAGACCCAGCTACATCACTCACATCCCTCCGCATAATTTGTTACATACCTAGTAATCGCCTTTATAGTCCACCCATTTATGGGTGACGTTTGACGAAGCCAAAGTATGCAACTCCTTATGTAGGGAACCATGGTGACTTCAGGTCCAAGGACTAATAGTCACATGAGAAAGTATATGACACTCATATAACGATCCATGATACTTTCTCATGGCGGGTCATTCAGTATACATTCTCCAATGCATACCCATGTGTCAACTTGATATCTCATATCTATGACTTGTGAGATCAAGTCATCGAGTTGACCTACATGCTAGTCTCTACGCATTAACATTGTCCCTGAATGTTAATACTTGACTAGGAATGATTAAGAGTAGTATTCTCTATATCATCTCATTATCGATTCAACCAATCGATTGATATAGATAAGAAGAACCTTCTACTCAAGGATGTTATTATACTTAGTTATTTGGCAGCAATACAAGTAAATATAATAACCATGCCTTTATAAATAGGAATATGATACAATAAAGTTCATACAACAATCATCACATGATTGGCTCTAGGGCTTTCACTAATAATCTCCCACTAGCACTAGTGTCAATCACCGTAGTATCTAATACCCAATGACCTAGTGTGACCATCATGCTTTTTCTGTGTCAAAGCCTTGGTCAAGGGTGAAGGGAGGAAACTTTGCTTCCCACTTCAACTCGGTTGCTTGTTCATGGCGATCCCGTCGTCGTCCCGAATTAAAAATTTAATCCATGACAATTAGGGATTACCCAAGCAACTGTTCCATCGTCGTGCTATTCGATTAGAGTGGTCACTTGAACAAACTTATTGTTCAAGCATCCTACCTCTATTCTTCGATTAACCGCAGAATAAACGATGTACGGATCGCCTGTTTTTGCATTTGTATTCGGAGTCCAAGTAAATTAGCCACATAACAAAGTAAACAACCACATACATAATATAAAAGAACACTAATCAAAATAAACAAGATTATACCTCTTGATCTTCTATTGTATGTCCTTCCTCCTTTTGGACGTCGTGTGGGCGATGATCTTCCAAAAGTAGAAGCCTCCTAGATCATGATCTTCCTTTCCTTGCTCGATCTGAACAAGAGAAAGTATAGAAACAAAACTCTTCTCCTTCCTTTAGCCAACCACCAAGCACCAACCATGATGCATGCCTCCGGCCAACAAGAAGAAGAGATGAGGAAGTGGGCGCCGACAAAGAGCTCCAAGGAATCACCCTAACCCTTGTTTCCACCGGCCAAGGAGAAGAGGATGAAGAGCTTTGGACGCCGGCAATGGAGAGGAGAGGAGAAGATGGGTGTCGGCCACCTATGGAAGAAGAAGGAAAAAAATTCCTAATTTGTGGTCGCCCAACCTCCAAACCTCTTGCTGCCCAAACCCTAATCCCCTTTGCCTTCAATTCTCTTGTCGCCCACCCTAATACCTCCTTTTATAGAGTTAGGCTTAAGCCTTGTTTTAATCTCCACCATCGGTTCTAGGGATTTAATCTCAACCGTCGGATCTAGAGACTTAATCTCAACCGTCGGATCTAGAGATTTAATCTCTACCATTGGATCTAGAGTTTTCTTTTCCATCATCGGATCTAGGCTCCATGAGGTTTTAATAGGCTACAATAGGGACCATGAGGAGGAGTTGGATCTTGGCCACCCAATGGATCAAGCCCACATAAAGTCCGATCCATTAATGATAATTTATTCTACTAGAGGATTATCATTGATCTACCTCACCAACCCCCATAAGTTAATATGAGCTCCATATATTATTTGTACATTTATCTCCCCGTGTTTAAGATCTCGCATATCCGTCGATTAATTAATTTACTGACAATTAATTAATCAACATCTAACTCCATGAGTAGTACCACTCTGTTAGGATTTGCTTCTGAGGCTCATTGGCTCCCATGTCCCCGGATTAAAATTTTCACTAATGAAAAAATGTAATCCGGATGGGATGAGTTTCCTAAGCACAACCAATTCGTCGTCGTGCTAACAACTTGAGTGATCGCTTGAACAAACTAGTCGTTCAAGCAACCCAACTTTTCTAGTTGATTAGCCGCGGAAGAGACGATGGACGGATCGCCGGTTTTTGTGTTTGTCTTCGGGGTCCATGATTATACAAATACATACAAATGCAAACTAGTATAATCAACACATAAGAACATGCAAAGATCAAAAAAAAGTTGTAAAACTTTTATACCTCTCGATCTTCTACCGTATGTCCTATCCTCCTCGTGGACGTCGTGTGGGCGAAGATCCTCCACGAGTAGAAGCCTCCTAGATCACGTTCTTCCTTTCCTTGCTCTATCCGAACAAAGAGAAGAACCAAACAAAGACTCCTCCTTCTATCTAGAACCGTCCACCAAGCCAAGTAGCTTGATATAACCGCCGGCCAAGGAGTAGCTTCTTGAGCACCGGCCAACCTTGAGAAGAGTTGCCGCCGGCCACCAAGAAGCAAGCAAGAGGGCGCCGGCCAAGATCTCCTAGGATGAAACCTAGCCCTTGTTTCCACCGGCCAAGGAGAAAAGGATGAAGGGAAGAGCGCCGGCAAAGGATGAGAAGAGGATGAGGGGCGCCGGCCAAAACCCTAGGGAGAACAAAGCTTGCCGCCCAAAACCCTAACTCCTCTAGGGTTTGTTGCCGCCCACTTTTAGATAGGCAAAACCCTAATCCACAAGCCTTAAGTTGCCGCCCAAGCCTTAGCCCTCTATTTATATAATTGGGCTTAAGCCTCCTTTAATCTCCACCATCGGATCTAGGGATTTAATCTCCACCGTCAGATCTAGGGTTTCATCCCAACCGTCAGATCTAGGGTTTCATCCCAATCGTCGGTTCTAGAGATTTAATCTCAACCGTCGGTTCTAGGGATTTAATCCCAACCGTCGGATCATAGAGATTTAATCTCAACCGTTGGTTCTAGAGATTTAATCTCAACCGTCGGTTCTAGGGATTTAATCCCAACCGTCGGATCTAGAGATTTAATCTCAACCGTTGGTTCTAGAGTTTTGTTTTACATCCTTGGATCTAGACTTCATGAGGATTATATTAGGCTATGATAGGGACCATGAGGAGGAGTTGGATCTTGGCCACCCGATGGATCGGAACCACACAAACTTGATCCATCAATGATGTTCCATACAACTAGAGGATCATCATTGAATTACCTCACCAACCCCCATAAATCAATATGGGCTCCATATATTATTTGTACATCCATCTTCCCATGTTTAAGATATCGAATGTCCATTAATTAATTGATTTACTGACCATCAATCAATTAACATCTAACTCCTCGAGTAGTACCACTCAACCTTATCATCATGTTGACTAAGTCAACCAGCTGGGTTTACATGATGAACCTTATGAGCTCCTCAAGGGGACATCATCAACCTAATATATAGGACACGGTTTCCTCCTATAATCAATGGCACACCATGTAAATAATATCATTTCCCAACTTACCGGGCATATTGATTTAATCCATCTAAATCTCACCCTTTGGTAAATCAAAGAAATAAATACTAAGTACATGTTCCGATTATTATATCGGGATTAAGAGCATGTATAACATAATATCCGAGGTCCGATTCAATTATGTAGTCAGCAATAAATTGAATCACCTCTATGTCGGTCATGCTCAATACACCTAAGTGTACTAGTGTAACTCTATGTTCAAGACAAAACAATACCAAGCTACACTACAACCATGCCAATGGTTTGTCCAAAACCATCTTGGTTGTGAGCCTCTACTTATATTCTACAAGGGACTGATAACATGATCTTCTGTGCCACACCAAGCACCATGTTATCTACATTGTAAAATATTAGACTATATGCACACATATAATAAATATAAAGTACAAACAATGATCATGTGATTCTTATTTCAAAATAAAATATTCATACAAAAAGAGCTAGGCTTTCAGTATACATTCCAACACACTCAACCTTATCATCATGCCGGACCAAGTCCACCTACAGGGTTTGTAGGGAGTCGCTTCGGAGGCTCATTGGCTCCCATGTCCCCGGATTAAAATTTTCACTAATGAAAGAATTAATCTGGATGGGATGAGCTTCCTTAGTACAACCTATTCGTCGTCGTGCTAACAACTTGAGTGGTCGCTTGAACAAACTAGTTGTTCAAGCAACACAACTCTTCTAGTTGGTTAGCCGCGGAAGAGACGACGGATGGATCACCGGTTTTTGTGTTTGTCTTCGGGGTCCATGATTATACAATATATATTCATACACACACATGCATAATCAAAACATTAAAGAATATATTCAGATCTGTAAATAAAGTTAAAATAACTTTATACCTTACAATCTTCTATCGTATGTCCTATCCTACTCGTGGACGACGTGTGGATGAAGATCCTCCACGAGTAGAAGCCTTCTAGATCACTTTCTTCTCTACCTTGTCCGCTGCGAACAAAGAGAAGAACTTACAAATACCTTTCCTATCTAGAACCGGCCACCAAATTAGGGAATTTGGTGCAACCGCCGGCCAAGGAACAATGGATGATGCACCGGCCAACTTGATGAGGAGTTGCCGCCGGCCACCAAGGAGAAAGGAAGGAGGAAGACCACCGGCCACCAATGGAAGGAGAGCCGCCAACTAAGGAAGAAGAGAAAGGCCTTAAGGATGGGCACCGGCCAAGTATTGATGGAGGAAGTTGGGCGCCGGCAACAACTAGAAGGAGGAAGAAGGTTGCCGCCCACTTTTGCTCCAAACCCTAGCCGCCCACTTCTCCAAGAGCCAAACCCTAATTCTCTAATTCAAATCCTTGATCATTCTTGCTGCCCAACCCTAAGCATCTATTTATAGAATAGGGCTTAAGCCTCCTTTAATCTCCACCGTCGGATCTAGGGATTTAATCTCCACCATCGGATTTAGGGTTTTATCCCAACCGTCGGATCAAGGGTTTAATCCCAACCGTCGGATCTAGGATTTCATCCCAACCGTCGGATCTAAGGTTTCATCCCAACTGTCGGATCTAGGGTTTTATCTCAACCGTCGGATCTAGGGATTTAATCCCAACCGTCGATTCTAGGATTTCATCCTAACCATCGGATCTAGGGATTTAATCCCAACCGTTGGTTCTAGGGTTTCATCCAACCATCGGATCTAGGGATTTAATCCCAACCGTTGGTTCTAGGTTTTGTTTTACATTCTTGGATCTAGACTTCACAAGGATTATATTAGGCTACGATAGGGACCATAAGGAGGAGTTGGGTCTTGGCCACCCGATGGATCGGAACCACACAAACTTGATCCATCAATGATGTTCCATTCCACTAGAGGATCATCATTGAACTACCTCACCAACCCCCATAAATCAATATGGGCTCCATATATTATTTGTACATTAATCTCCCCGTGTTTAAGATATCGAATGTCCGTCAATTAATTGATTTACTGACCATCAATTAATTAACATCTAATTCCTCGAGTAGTACCACTCAACCTTATCATCATGTTGACTAAGTCAACCCGGTTTGGTTTACATGATGAACCTTATGAGCTCCTCAAGGGGACATCATCAACCTAATATATAGGACACGGTTTCCTCCTATAATCAACGGCACACCATGTAAATAATATTATTTCCCAACTTACCGGGCATATTGATTTAATCCATCTAAATCTCACCCACTGGTAAATCAAAGAAATAAATACTAAGTACATGTGCCCGTTATTATATCGGGATTAAGAGTATGTACAACATAATATCCGAGGTCCGATTCAATTATGTAGTCAGTACTAAATTGAATCACCTCTATGTCGGTCCTACTCAATACACCTAAGTGTACTAGTGTAACTCTATGTTCAAGATAAAACAATACCAAGCTACACTACAACCATGCCAATGGTTTGTCTAAAACCATCTTGATTGTGAGCCTTTACTTATATTTTACAAGGTACTGATAACATGATCTTCTGTGCCACACCAAGCACCATGTTATCTACAATGTAAAATATTAGACAATATGCACACATATATAATGAATATATAAAATGCAAATAATGATCATGTGATTCTTATTTCAAAATAAAATGTTCATACAAAAAGAGCTAGACTTTCAGTATACATTCCAACAATCTCCCACTTATACTAAAAGACTATGCTGTCATCACTCTGCCATACATCTGATCTCCATGTCCTCCACATGCCTATCAAACGCTTTCGCTGGAAGGGCCTTAGTGAATGGATCCGCCAAGTTATCCTCTGATGCAATCTTGGCGACAACAACTTCTCCTCGCTTTACGATCTCTCGTATGAGGTGGTACTTGCGCTCTATGTGTTTACTCGCCTTATGGGCTCGTGGTTCCTTCGAGTTTGCAACTGCACCACTGTTATCACAATAAATTGTGATAGTTCTGGGCAAACCAGGAATCACATCCAAGTCCATCAAGAAGTTCCTGAGCCATACATCTTCCTTAGCTGCCTCAGAGGCTGCCACATACTCAGCTTCCATGGTAGAGTCCGCCACACATTTCTGCTTGACACTCCTCCATACTATGGCTCCACCTCCAAAAGTAAATACAAACCCCGAGGTAGACTTACTCTTGTCCCTATCTGATTGGAAATCCAAATCCGTGTAACCCACAGGGACTAATTGATCTGCGTAAACGGCATATAATCCTAGTCCTTCTCGGTACTTCAATATATGCTTTACATGATCCAATGTCACATCCGGGATTACTCGATGTCGCTAACCATGCCCACGGCAAGCGGATATCGGTCTCGTACATAGCATAGCATACATAAGGCTTCCTCTGGAAGCATAAGGAACCGCCTTCATGTCCTCTATCTCCTTTGATGTTTTGGGACACATCTCTTTAGATAAAGGAACTCCATGCACGAAGGTAGAAACCTTTCTTGGAGTTCTGCATGCTAAAACGAGCAAGGATAGTGTCAATGTATGAAGCTTGAGATAAGCACAACATCCTTTTCTTGCGATCCCTTATAACTTTGATCCCAAGGATGTGTCCCACTTCTCCCAAGTCTTTCATATCAAACTGTTTAGACAACCATACCCTTACGTCTGATAACACTTTGATATTGTTGCCAACTAACAAAATGTCATCTACGTATAGTACAAGAAACACCACTACGTTTCCGTCACATCTCTTGTATACACAAGGCTCATCCGGACTTTGAATAAATCCATATGACTGGATTACCTCATCAAAGCGGATGTTCCAAGATCTAGAAGCTTGCTTCAATCCATAAATGGACCGATTAAGCTTACATACAAGATGCTCTTTGCCTTTAGCAATGAATCCCTTTGGTTGCCGCATATAGATGTTCTCCTCAAGACTTCCGTTAAGGAAAGCTGTCTTGACATCCATCTTCCAAATCTCATAATCCATATGAGCAGCTATAGATAAGAGAATTCGGATAGACTTAAGCATAGCTACCGGTGAAAAGGTCTCCTCATAATCGATACCCTCTTTCTGAGTATACCCTTTCGCAACAAGCTTAGCTTTGAAGGTCTCAACCTTCCCGTCTACTCCTCTCTTTCTCTTGTAGATCCACTTGCATCCAATGGTTTTTACACCATCGGGTGGCTCTACTAGCTCCCAGACCTGATTAGAATCCATAGATTCTATCTCTGAATTCATCGCACTTTGCCAAGATACCGCATCTCTATCTTGGATTGCCTCGTCATATGTCCAGGGATCAGGTTCATGTTCACCAGGGACTAAGTCCGAAGACTCTCCCAAAAACATGAATCTCTCGGGTTGTCTAACAACCCTCCCACTACGACGAGGTGCCTCCTATGTATGCTCTGTGACATGCGGTGCAATGACTTGTGGTGTCTCCTCTTGTACCGGTGGTACTGAAGTCGGGACTTCCCCTGTCAACTCCTCAAGAACAATCCTACTCTTGGGCTTGTGGTTCATTACATAATCCTCCTCTAGAAATCTGGCATTCGTGCTAACGATCACCCTCTGATCTCTAGGATTATAAAACAAACCAGCTTTCGTTCCCTTAGGGTAGCCAACAAACATGCACACTTCTGTACAAGGTTCAAACTTACCAGCATCAGCCTTCAGCACATGTGCTGGACTCCCCCATATCCGAATATGTCTCATACTAGGCTTTCGCCCAGTCCACAATTCTACAGGGGTAGAAGGTACTGATTTAGATGGAACTAAGTTCAGAGTGTACATTGCCGTATCCAGTGCATACCCCCAGAACGAAATAGGTAACTCAGAATAACTCATCATCGATCTGACCATCTCCATAAGAGTCCTATTCCTTCGCTCCGCTACACCATTCTCACTGGGTGTGCCAAAGTGCATAATTGGGATTGAATCCCCTGATAAGTAACTCCTAAATCCTCCCAAGAGGTACTCGCCACCACGATCAGATCAGAATGTCTTGATACTTTTACCTTGACGGTTCTCCACATCAGCCTTGAATTCTTTGAACCTGTCAAAGCATTCAGACTTGCGGTGCATCAAGTAAATGTATCCATATCTTGAATAATCGCTCATAAAAGAGACGGTATTCAAAGCCACCTCTTGCCTCGATAGACATAGGATCGACAAATCGTAATGAACCAATTCTAACACATCTGCTCTATACCCTTGGCCTTGAAGGCCTCTTGGTCATTTTACCTTCCAAGCAAGATTCGCAGTTGGGAGATCCTCCACCACTAATGAACCCAAAGGTCCATCACTATCAACCTTTGAATTCTACTTAGGTTAATATGACTCAAGCCTTAGATGCCAAAGATATGTTTGGTCTATTCATCAAGGTTCATTTCTCTTATTATACTTAGAAGATGAGTTATTGATTTCTATATGCATCGTGGGAGTTTTTAGTTCAAGAGTATATAAATTGTCAACCAATGTACCAGAACAGATAATCTCCCTATTTTTTTTTATAACCACTTTGTCATTAAAAGAAACAGAATACCCATCCATAAACAATTTAGAAACTGAAATTAAATTCTTTCTAAAAGTAGGTACATAAAGACAATTTCTCAAAACCAAAACTTTATTCCTATCAAAAGATAAATAAACGTCTCCCACTGCAATAGCCGCCACCTTCAAGTATTGCCCATGAAGACAGAATCTCTCCTCACCTAGTCGTTTGCTTTCGAACCCCTGCAAAGTATTGCAGACATGATCAGTGGCTCCTGTATCTACACACCAAGCACTGGTAGATAACACTGCTAAACATGTTTCAACAACTAAACAAGAAGATATACCTTTGTTCTTTCGGCGAGGACAATCCGCCTTCCAATGTCCAGTCTGCTTGCAAGTGAAGCACTTGCCTTTCGGCTTCTTCACTCCTGCCTGCGGTCCCACTGCCACTTTCTTCACTCCACCTTGTTTCTTCTTCTTCTTACCTTTCGGTTTAGAGGAAGAAACCTTCTGAGCGACCATGGCTTGAGCACTCTGACGAAAAAGCCCCTCTGCCGCCTGGAGTTCTGTCAGAAGCTCCGCCAACGAATACAACCTTTTGTTCATGTTGTAGTTGAGGCGAACGCCAAAACTCCTAGGCAGAGATCGGAGAATGATATCGACTGGGTTTCCCATCGATCTCAAATTCCTAGGACTTCCATCTCATTAAGATGAGCCATCATCTTGAGAACATGATCCCTAATGGGTGTTCCCTCGATCATGGAGGTCGTCATCAAGTTTCTCATAGCCTCCTGCCTAGCCGCCCTACTCTGATGTCTGAAAAGTTCCTTGATTGAACATCATGTCATAAGCTGTGGCTATGACCTGATGTTGATGTTGCAGCACATTTGACATAGATGCCAAAATGTAACACCGCGCCATCTCATCTGCCTTGACCCATTTTTTATAACGTTCTTTCTCCTTTTCATCAGAGTCATCGGTGGGCTTAGGAGGACAGACCTCGAAGAGTACAAATTTGTACTTCTCCGCAGTTAAGATAATATCCAGGTTTCTTTTCCAATCAATGTAGTTTGGACCAGTAAGTTTGTTTTCTTTTAAAATCACAGCAAGTGGGTTGAAAGCCATTTGAAAATCCTAAAAATCACAATGATCAAAATATTAGATTTCAAAAATTATTGATTCCTCAAAACAATAAAATCTCGAAATCAACCAACACCTCAAATCACCGAGAATGTCGCATGCCACTCTGTGTGGACGTATACGAATTCTACATTTGTAAGAGGAGGTTTTACCCATTAATTTTATTATCTTGTCAACCTTACTTTTTGACAAATAAAATTAATAGTTGGTTCCTCTTTGGCCCTACAAATAAAAGCAGTGACTCCTATGGGGAGGATACTTTTATTTGTATCTAAGTGTGCACCATTACACGATACTAAGGGAATTATTTTGGATTATGTGCCTTACCTCTGTGGAAGTACACATGCTCCTAGATAATTTCCTATAACCATTATTTGACCTAGTGATCCGCAAACAAACCCGTCCTCAGGGAGGAAGGCACTCAGAGCCGACACACAAGTTTGTTGCATCACACGTCAAATTGTAATGGAGGCCGCGGGAATTAATTAAAATGTCCCTCTCCCACTTAGTAAATTGCAAATGAGGAATTTTAAATCATACACAACATGCATATAAAACAAATAAGCAATAAATATGGAAAAAATAGAATTTTTCCAACTATTATGGCATTGTCCTCCAATATGCATCCCGTCGTGTCGCCACCTCGTCCGCTCCATCTTTTCCCGTGCGCAAGTCACCAAAGAGTTCCGAGCCGAGATAAATCATTTTATTTACATCCATCGATCCTATACTCCACGAAGGAGTGTACAAATAATCTAGATCGAAAGTAAACTAAAATGATCGGCTAAACAATGCCGTATTTAATTACAAAAATTAAATACTAATCTAGCCTCGTCAACCCCGAGGATTCAAATAATAAATTTTTACACACATCCATTCACATACACACACATGGCCATAATAGTCGGATCTTATGCCTGCAACCAAAGAGTTAAACTACGCATATCCTACTATTATCCGGCACATATAATATATGAAAAAGTGCATAAAAAATTAACCGAATCCAAAACACACAAAACCGGAAACCGTGGCTCTGATACCAATTGTAGGGAGTCGCTTCGGAGGCTCATTGGCTCCCATGTCCCCGGATTAAAATTTTCACTAATGAAAGAATTAATTTGGATGGGATGAGCTTCCATAGTAAAACCTATTCGTCGTCGTGCTAACAACTTGAGTGGTCGCTTGAACAAACTAGTTGTTCAAGCAACACAACTCTTCTAGTTGGTTAGCCGCGGAAGAGACGACGGATGGATCGCCGGATTTTGTATTTGTCTTCGGGGTCCATGATTATACAATATATATTCATACACACACATGCATAATCAAAACATTAAAGAATATATTCAGATCTGTAAATAAAGTTAAAATAACTTTATACCTTACGATCTTCTATCGTATGTCCTATCCTTCTTGTGGACGACGTGTGAACGAAGATCCTCCACGAGTAGAAGCCTTCTAGATCACTTTCTTCTCTACCTTGTCCTCTGCGAACAAAGAGAAGAACTTACAAATACCTTTCCTATCTAGAACCGGCCACCAAATTAGGGAATTTGGTGCAACCGCCGGCCAAGGAGCAATGGATGATGCGTCGGCCAACTTGATGAGGAGTTGCCGCCGGCCACCAAGGAGAAAGGAAGGAGGAAGACCACCGGCCACCAATGGAAGGAGAGCCGCCGACTAAGGAAGAAGAGAAAGGCCTTAAGGATGGGCACCGGCCAAGTATTGATGGAGGAAGTTGGGCGCCGGCAACAACTAGAAGGAGGAAGAAGGTTGCCGCCCACTTTTGCTCCAAACCCTAGCCGCCCACTTCTCCAAGAGCCAAACCCTAATTCTCTAATTCAAATCCTTGATCATTCTTGCCGCCCAACCCTAAGCATCTATTTATAGAATAGGGCTTAAGCCTCCTTTAATCTCCACCGTCGGATCTAGGGATTTAATCTCCACCGTCGGATTTAGGGTTTTATCCCAACCGTCAGATCTAGGGTTTAATCCCAACCGTCGAATCTAGGATTTCATCCCAACCGTCGGATCTAAGGTTTCATCCCAACTGTCGGATCTAGGGTTTTATCCCAACCGTCGTATCTAGGGATTTAATCCCAACCGTCGATTCTAGGATTTCATCCTAACCATCGGATCTAGGGATTTAATCCCAACCGTTGGTTCTAGGGTTTCATCCAACCATCGGATCTAGGGATTTAATCCCAACCGTTGGTTCTAGGTTTTTTTTACATTCTTGGATCTAGACTTCACAAGGATTATATTAGGCTACGATAGGGACCATAAGGAGGAGTTGGGTCTTGGCCACCCGATGGATCGGAACCACACAAACTTGATCCATCAATGATGTTCCATTCCACTAGAGGATCATCATTGAACTACCTCACCAACCCCATAAATCAATATGGGCTCCATATATTATTTGTACATTAATCTCCCCGTGTTTAAGATATCGAATGTTCATCAATTAATTAATTTACTGACCATCAATTAATTAACATCTAATTCCTCGAGTAGTACCACTCAACCTTATCATCATGTTGACTAAGTCAACCAGCTGGGTTTACATGATGAACCTTATGAGCTCCTCAAGGGGACATCATCAACCTAATATATAGTACACGGTTTCCTCCTATAATCAACGGCACACCATGTAAATAATATTATTTCCCAACTTACCGGGCATATTGATTTAATCCATCTAAATCTCACCCACTGGTAAATCAAAGAAATAAATACTAAGTACATGTGCCCGTTATTATATCGGGATTAAGAGCATGTACAACATAATATCCGAGGTCCGATTCAATTATGTAGTCAGTACTAAATTGAATCACCTCTATGTCGGTCCTACTCAATACACCTAAGTGTACTAGTGTAACTCTATGTTCAAGATAAAACAATACCAAGCTACACTACAACCATGCCAATGGTTTGTCCAAAACCATCTTGGTTGTGAGCCTTTACTTATATTTTACAAGGTACTGATAACATGATCTTCTGTGCCACACCAAGCACCATGTTATCTACAATGTAAAATATTAGACAATATGCACACATATATAATGAATATATAAAATGCAAATAATGATCATGTGATTCTTATTTCAAAATAAAATGTTCATACAAAATGAGCTAGGCTTTCAGTATACATTCCAACAGGGTTAACATGATGAACCTTATGAGCTCCTCAAGGGGACATCATCATCCTAATATATAGGACACGGTTTCCTCCTATAATCAACGGTACACCATATAAATAATATCATTTCCCAACTTAACGAGCCTATTGATTTACTCTATAAATCTCACTCATTGGTAAATCAAAGAAATGAATACTAAGTATATGTGCCCGTTATTATATCGGGATTAAGAGCATGTACAACATAATATCTGAGGTCTGATTCGATTATGTAGTCAGCAATAAATCGAATCACATCTAAGTCGGTCCTACTCAATACACACAAAGTGTACTAGTGTAATTCTATGGTCAAGACAAACTAATACCAAATCACACTACAACCATACCAATGGTTTGTCCAAAGCCATCTAGGTTGTGAGCCTTTACTTATACTTTACAAGGAACTAATAACATGATCTACCGCGTGACACTACACACTATGTTATCTACAATGTAATGTATTAGACAATATGCATAACCATAAATATGAAAACAATGATCATATGATTCTTATTTCAAAAATAAAGTTGTTCATACAAAAGATAGACTTTTCAGTATATATTCCAACAATCTCCCACTTATACTAAATGTTAGTTATAGCCCTAGAACCAATCATGTGATGGTTGAATAGGGAACATTTTGTATCATATTCTATAAAGGCAAAGGATTGGTTATTATATATTTACGTCATGCATGTGCCAGCTAAATTAAATATATAATAATGCCCTAGAAAAGTAGGTTCTTATCTACAACACATCAATTGACAGAATTGATTATGAGAGGCTGTAGAGAACACTTTCCTAAATGTTCCTAGTCAAGTGTTAATATGCAAGGGCAATATTAATACATAAAGACTAGTATGTAGGTCAATTGATGACTTGATCTCACAAGTCATGGATATATGATATCAAGTTGACACATGGATATATATTAGAGAATATATACTGAACTGACCCGCCATGAGAAAGTTTCATGGATCGTCATATGAGTGTCATAAACTTTCTCATGTGACTATTGGTATGAATAGTCCTCAAACCTGAAGTCACTACGGTTCCCTACATAAGGAGTTATGTACTTTGGTATCGTCAAACGTCACCCGTAACAGGGTGGACCATAAAGGTGATTACTGGGTATATAACAAATTATGCGGAGGGATGTGAGTGATGTAGATGGGATCTATCCCTCCCATATGTCGGGAGTGATATCTGTGGGCCCCTTGATTGAGTAGAACTACTAAAATGCATGGCCATGCTCGAATGAGTTAATATGAGATATTGAGCTCATTTGTTTGAGTTAGTTTACTCAGGGATCAAGAAACACATAGATTGATCGAGGATGACACGGTCTATGCCTCATTGGTCAACCTGATATCAAGGATAGAAGAACACGGTCATACATTATAGTAGACACGGAAAGGTTAGTCGGATCTTGACTTATTTCATAACTTGGGTAGCAATGATGTATTGCTAGATGCCGCTCATTGCTTGTGTATCTAAAAGAGTTTAGATCCACTGCCAACGTTATGAGAGCCTATAGGGTCACACACAAAGAGCATGATGATTAAAAGAATTAGTGCATTCTAGTTTGACTAGAATAATTTGGGAATAAGCTTAAGTACAAAATGGTTTTTGGGCTTTAAGCTTAAAGAGAATTTTATCTTATTGATTTAATGAGATTAATTCAATATGCTAAGCTTATTAATTTAATAAGATTAAATAAATATGTTATTATGATATCCTAAGCTAAATTGATTTAATAAGATTAATTCAATATGTTACCTTATTGATTTAATGAGATTAATTCAATATGATAACATAAGCTTATTGAATTAATAAGATTAATCCAACATGCATGAATGCCACATAAGCATGCCACCTAAGCTTGATGAGGTGGAAGGAGACAAAGGGTTTTGACCTTTGGATTTCCTCCACATGTGGTTGGTAACTCCTTGTTTGATTGTTTTTCAATGCAATTGATTGCATTGAATGTGATAGGAGGTGAAAGGATTTTCCAATCCTATAAAACACTCCATGGGGTGGCCGGCCAAGTGGTTTGAAGCTTGAGGCTTGGAGAGAGCTTGGTGGTGAGAGGTTTTGGTTGTGTGGCTTTTGTGAGTGTAGGCTAGCAAGAAGAGTGGTCTTCTTCTTCCTTTCTCTTTTCCCTACCTTCCTCTCCTTTAGGGACTTCTCTAGCAAGAAGTAAAGGAGAGCTCTTCTAGTTTCTTTTGTGAGACAAGAGCTTGCTCGTGTGGATACATATAGAGGCACGAACATTTGAACGTGCTAAAAGATCCAACAAACCCAAGGAGAAGCGGGATTAAAAAGGGCACGCAACAAAGGTAATATTCTCCTATAAGATAGGTTTTGAGAAATTTATTTTGTACGAGGTTTTCTTTCGCAAGGATCACTTGGAAGGGATCCTATTTTTCCGTTGCACATATGCTATTTTGCATAAGAGATCCCTACAGTGGTATCAGAGCCACTTGCGAAAGATCGTATAAAAATAGGTTTTCTCTATTTTATATGTGATATAGAAGTAGGATAAATTTTATTATGAGTTGATAATTGCATTAGCAATTTTTCAAACATAATAAAATATCCGATGTCTTTTAAAAGTTAAAATTGACATGGTGCAAGGTTATGGCCTAGTCCCAAAAAGTTTGTGAATGTGTGTGTTGTAATTCTTAATACGGCCTGCATGTCGTGCCTTTCTCCTAAAATTCTTGTTGTAAAATTAGTTTTAGACTCGAATGTAACTCGAGTAATTCTCCTTTTGTAATATACAAAATATTGATGGAGGGTCCATTGGAAGATGACGTTACAAGGAGGAAGTCAACAACACAAGACAACCAAAAGGAAGCACTTGGGAGAAGATGCTATCCCTAGGTTGACCAATCAATCTTTTCATTGGCTTGAGAAGATTGTAGAATAAGGGTCATAACCATGACACGCTTAGTTTAATATGTATGTGATGCATGTTAATTTAGCTTATATGTGATGTATGCTAATATGTATGTGATGCATGTTTAAGTTTATTTCTTAATAAGTCAAAAACGATATGCCTACCAAAGTTTGGTACTCACTACTTTCTCGATCATTTGTTGTTGGGTTTGCCAAAGCAAAGCAATGCATTTTATCTTGGAAGAGTGCGAGTGGACAATCGTGATGTCCCGCTATCAAACTTGGTTAAGACTTAATTAAGTTTTTCTTATTTACTTAAGAAAGTAGAGGCATATATTAGCTTTGAACATAAGTTTTAAAAATTAGTTTTGTGTGATTTTCGAACATCAGCTTTGTCTTAGAAAGTGGTCGTTGCTCCGATATCAAAGAAGGCCTCTGTGCTCGCCACTACCGAAGTCGGTTTAGGAATAAGCACTAAACTAATCTAAACTTAACCAAAGCTATTAAAGAGTTACATCAGATGTAATTGGCAAAAGATTGCCTACCTAATCATACTACGTCTTGGGCGATTAGCCAAAGCTAACTCAAGACGAATTATGATGTGGATCTTTATCCCATATAAATTTATAGCTAAATAGAAGCTAATGATGTAAGCAAAATGTGTTTGCCTACATCAATGATTAGCTCATATCAAAGCTATGAGAATTTAGTGGGAGCCTCATTTAATTAAAGGCCTAATTAAATGACTTAGGTATGATACTTAATTTTGCATTTTAATGTTGTAGATCACCATGTCATCTAACACGATACACCCCCTCAACTTGCGATCTGTCCTTGAGAAAGACAAGCTCAATAGAGCTAACTTTCTAGACTGGTATAGGAACTTGAGGATTATCCTCAAGCAAGAACGTAAACTATATGTCCTAGAGCAGTCTATCCCTGAAACACCCGCCCCTGCGGCCACTCGTGCTGAAAAGGATGCTTATAAGAAGCATCAAGATGACGCATTAGATGTGTTATGTCTTATGCTTGCCACCATGAACTCTGAGCTTCAGAAGCAACATGAGAACATGGATGCCTATGGTATGGTTGAGCATTTGAAAAAACTATATCAAGGACAAGCTAGGCACGAGCATTTTGAAGTGTCTAAGGCTTTTTTTGCATGCAAGATGCAAGAAGGAACACCTGTAGGAACTCACGTACTTAAAATGATAGGGTACGTTGAGAACCTTGAAAGACTAGGTTTTCCACTGAGCCAAGAATTGGCAACCGATGTTATCCTGCAATCATTGCTGGAAGCATATAATCAATTCGTCATGAATTATAACATGAATGAAATTGATAAGCCTTTGCCTGAGATTCTTAGCATGTCAAGAACTGCTGAACCGAATCTCAAGAAGAAAGTTAGTAACGTACTAATGGTCAAGAAGGGAAAAGGTAAGTGCAAAGGCAAGGGTAAGACCCAAGCCATAGGCAAGGCCAATTCATCCACTTTAAAGGGTAAAGGTAAAGTACCTAAGGAAGGGGACTGTTTTCATTGCGGTGAGACTAGACACTGGAAGCGGAACTGCAAAGTCTACCTTGAGCAAGTAAAGAAGAAAAGAAGTGGGACTTCTGCCTCAGGTATACACGTTATAGAAGTTAATCTATCTATTTCTTCTACATGGGTATTAGATACCAGATGTGCATCTCACATTTGTACTAATGTGCAGGGACTGAGAAATAGTAGACTAATGGCAAAGGGCGAAGTGGACCTACGAGTAGGCAATGGCGCAAAAGTTGCTGTTGTAGCTGTAGGAACATATTCTTTGTCTTTGCCCACTGGGCTTATCTTAGAACTAGAGGAGTGCTTTTATGTACCTGCATTAACGAAGAACATAATTTATGTATCTTGTTTAGACAAGAAAAACTTTTCTTTTATAATAAAGGACAAATGTTGTTCCATTTATTTGAATGAAATGTTTTATTGTAATGCACCACTTATGAATGGTCTCTATGTTCTAGATTTAGAAAACCCAATTTACAACGTAAATACCAAACGGTTCAAATCGAATAATTTGAACCAAACATATCTCTGGCACTGTCGCCTAGGTCACATAAATGAAAAATGCATATCCCAACTCCATAAAGATGGATTATTGGACTCATTTGATTTTGAATCATATGAGGTATGTGAATCTTGTCTTTTAGGAAAGATGACTAAAACTCCATTTAGTGGACATGGCGAGAGAGCGACGGACTTGTTAGGACTCATACATACTGATGTATGTGGCCCTATCAATGTCGAAGCCAGAGGAGGCTATAAGTACTTTATTACTTTCACTGATGATATGAGTAGATTTGGCTACTTATATTTGATGAGACATAAGTCAGAATCCTTTGAAAAGTTCAAAGAATTCAAGAATGAAGTACAAAACCAACTTGGTAAGCGTATTAAGCTACTTCGATTAGATCGAGGTGGTGAATACCTTAGTCAAGAGTTTCGTGATCACCTGGCTGAGTGTGGGATAATATCCCAACTCACTCCACCTGGAACACCACAATGGAATGGTGTATCTGAGAGGAGAAATCATACTCTATTAGATATGGTACGATCAATGATGAGCCAGACTGATCTACCTACTTCCTTTTGGGGTTTAGCTCTAGAGACAGCTGCTTTCACACTTAATCGCATCCCATCAAAAGCCGTAGAAAAGACACCATATACGTTATGGACTGGGAAGAGTCCTAAAATGTCTTTTATAAAGATTTGGGGTTGTGAAGCTTATGTTAGATGTCAAGTCTCAGATAAACTAGGACCCAAATCAGATAAGTGTTATTTTGTAGGATATCCCAAGGAAACTAAGGGATATTACTTTTACAATCCCACACTTGGCAAGGTGTTTGTTGCCAGAAATGCTGTCTTTCTAGAAAGAGAATTTATTTCTAGAAAAAATAGTGGGAGTAAAATTCATCTTGAAGAAATTCAAGATGAAGATAACACTAAGGCTTCGATGGAAAATGAACAGGCACCACAAAGTGTTGGGGATGAGGAAATTGTTCCCCAAAGAGTTGTGGAGCAAACACCTATTCAAGTAGACCAACCTCTTCGTAGATCTGATAGGATCCGTCGTCAACCCGAGAGATATTCTTTTCTCTTGACTGACAAAGGTGATGTATTGCTTGTCGATCTTGACGAGCCTACATCCTATCAAGAAGCTATGATGAGCCCAGATTCCGAGAAATGGCTAGAGGCCATGAGATCCGAAATGGAATCCATGTACACTAACCAAGTATGGACTTTGGTTGATCCACCTGAAGGGGTAAAACCCATTGGGTGTAAGTGGGTCCTTAAAGTAAAGACTGACATGGATGGCAATAAGCATACCTATAAAGGTAGATTGGTGGCTAAAGGATTCAAACAAATTCATGGTATTGACTATGATGAAACCTTTTCACCAGTTGCGATGCTTAAATCCATTCGGATCATGCTTGCTATTGCAGCCTACCACGATTATGAGATCTGGCAGATGGATGTCAAAATCGCTTTTCTGAATGGAAAGCTACTCGAGGATGTGTACATGACACAGCCTAAGGGTTTTGAAGATCCAAAGCATCCTGGAAAGGTATGCAAACTGCAAAGGTCCATTTATGAACTAAAGCAAGCCTCTCGAAGCTGGAATCTTCGATTCGATGATGCAATCAAGGAGTTTGGTTTCATCAAGAATGAAGATGAACCTTGTGTCTACAAGAGAAATAGTGGGAGCACAGTTGTATTTCTTATCTTGTATGTGGATGACATACTTCTCATCGGAAATGATATTCCCTCACTCCAGTCTGTGAAGATGTGGTTAGGGAATTATTTCTCGATGAAAGACTTAGGTGAAGCTGCCTATATTCTAGGCATCAAGATCTATAGAGATAGATCTAAAAGATTACTTAGCCTAAGTCAGAGTACATACATTGATAAAGTGCTAGATCGTTTTGCTATGCAAAATTCCAAGAAAGGATTTCTGCCTTTATCACATGGTGTGAGTCTTTCGAAGACTCAATGTCCCTCTTCTAAGGAGGAGAGATCGCATGGATAAGATCCCTTATGCATCCGCTATAGGGTCTATCATGTACGCCATGCTTTGTACTGCTCCGACGTCTCGTATGCTTTGAGCATGACGAGTAGATACATCGGATCGGTGAAAGTCATCGATAGCCAAAAATATTCTTAAATACTTACGAAGAACGAAAGAATATTTCCCGATATTTAGAGGCAATGAGGAGCTAATCGTAAAGGGTTAGTTGATGCAAGCTTCCAAAATGCATAAGGATGACTATAGATCGCAACGTACGCGTGTTTTGCTGAATGGTGGAGCCGTGAGTCGAAAAGTTCAAGCAGACACGCTTGCCGATTCTACAATGTAGCCGAGTATATTGCTACGCCTGATGTAGCAAAGGAGGTCGTTTGGCTCCGCAAGTTCATCGCTGAACTTGGGGTAGTTCCTAGCATTGCAGATCCAATAGACCTCTATTGTGACAACAATGGGGCTATTGCACAGGCTAAGGAACCTCGATCACATCAGCGGACCAAACACATACTGCGGCGCTTCCATCTCATTCGAGAGATCATCGATAGAGGAGATGTAAGGATATGCAGAGTATCGATAGAAGCTAACATCGCAGATCCATTGACCAAGGCTTTGGCACAGAGGAAGCATGATGGTCACACTAGGTCACTAGGTATTAGATATCATAGTGATTGGTACTAGTGCTAGTGAGAGATTGTTAGTTATAGCCCTAGAACCAATCATGTGATGGTTGAATAGGGAACATTTTGTATCATATTCTATAAAGGCAAAGGATTGGTTATTATATATTTACGTCATGCATGTGCCAGCTAAATTAAATATATAATAATGCCCTAGAAAAGTAGGTTCTTATCTACAGCACATCAATTGGCAGAATTGATTATGAGAGGCTGTAGAGAACACTTTCCTAAATGTTCCTAGTCAAGTGTTAATATGCAAGGGCAATATTAATACATAAAGACTAGCATGTAGGTCAATTGATGACTTGATCTCACAAGTCATGGATATATGATATCAAGTTGACACATGGGTATATATTAGAGAATATATACTGAACTGACCCGCCATGAGAAAGTTTCATGGATCGTCATATGAGTGTCATAAACTTTCTCATGTGACTATTGGTATGAATAGTCCTCAAACCTGAAGTCACTACGGTTTCCTACATAAGGAGTTATGTACTTTAGTATCATCAAACGTCACCCGTAACAGGGTGGACCATAAAGGCGATTACTGGGTATATAACAAATTATACGGAGGGATGTGAGTGATGTAGATTGGATCTATCCCTCTCATATGTCGGGAGTGATATCTGTGGGCCCCTTGATTGAGTAGAACTACTAAAACGCATGGCCATGCTCGAATGATTCAATATGAGATATTGAGCTCATTTGTTTGAGTTAGTTTACTCAGGGATCAAGAAACACATAGATTGATCGAGGATGACACGGTCTATGCCTTATTGGTCAATCTAATATCAAGGATAGAAGGACACGATCATACATTATAGTAGTCACGGAAAGGTTAGTCGGATCTTGACTTATTTCGTAACTTGGGTAGCAATGATGTATTGCTAGATGTCGCTCATTGCTTGTGTATCTAAAAGAGTTTAGATCCACTGCCAACGTTATGAGAGCCTATAGGGTCACACACAAAGAGCATGATGATTAGAAGAATTAGTGCATTCTAGTTTGACTAGAATAATTTGGGAATAAGCTTAAGTACAAAATGGTTTTTGGGCTTTAAGCTTAAAGAGAATTTTAGCTTATTGATTTAATGAGATTAATTCAATATGCTAAGCTTATTAATTTAATAAGATTAAATAAATATGTTATTATGATATCCTAAGCTAAATTGATTTAATAAGATTAATTCAATATGTTACCTTATTGATTTAATGAGATTAATTCAATATGATAACATAAGCTTATTGAATTAATAAGATTAATTCAACATGCATGAATGCCACATAAGCATGCCACATAAGCATGCCACCTAAGCTTGATGAGGTGGAAGGAGACAAAGGGTTTTGACCTTTGGATTTCCTCCACATGTGGCCGGCCAAACAAGGAGTGTAACTCCTTTTTTGATTGTTTTTCAATGCAATTGATTGCATTGAATGTGATAGGAGGTGAAAGGTTTTTCCAATCCTATAAAACACTCCATGGGGTGGCCGGCCAAGTGGTTTGAAGCTTGAGCCTTGGAGAGAGCTTGGTGGTGAGAGGTTTTGGTTGTGTGGCTTTTGTGAGTGTAGGCTAGCAAGAAGAGTGGTCTTCTTCTTCCTTTCTCTTTTCCCTACCTTCCTCTCCTTTAGGGACTTCTCTAGCAAGAAGTAAAGGAGAGCTCTTCTAGTTTCTTTTGTGAGACAAGAGCTTGCTCGTGTGGATACATATAGAGGCACGGACATTTGAACGTGCTAAAAGATCCAACAAACCCAAGGAGAAGCGGGATTAAAAAGGGCACGCAACAAAGGTAATATTCTCCTATAAGATAGGTTTTGAGAAATTTATTTTGTACGAGGTTTTCTTTCGCAAGGATCATTTGGAAGGGATCCTATTTTTCCATTGTGCATATGCTATTTTGCATAAGAGATCCCTACACTAAAAGACTATGTTGTCCTCAAACTGTCATACATCTGATTCTCATTCCCTCCACATGCCTATTGAAAGCTCTTGCTGGAAGGGCCTTAGTGAAAGGATCTGACAGGTTATCCTCCGATGCAATCTTGGCCACAACAACTTCTCCTCTCTTTATGATTTCTCGTATCAGGTGGTACTTGCGCTCTATGTGTTTACTTGCCTTATGGGCTTGTGGTTCCTTCGAGTTTGCAACTACACCACTATTATCATAATAAATTGTGATAGTTCTTGGCAAACCAGGAATCACATCCAAGTCCATCAAGAAGTTCCTAAGCCACACAGCTTCTTTGGCCGCCTCAGAGGCTGCCACATACTCAACTTCCATGGTAGAGTCCGTCATGCATTTCTGCTTGACACTCCTCCATACAATGGCTTCACCTCCCAAAGTAAACACAAAACCTGAGGTAGACTTATTGTTATCCCTATCTGATTGAAAGTCGAAATCTGTATAACCCACAGGGAGTAATTGGTCTGCCTGGTAAACTAGCATATAATCCCTAGTCCTTCTCAGGTACTTCAATATATGCTTTACCACAGTCCAATGTCCCTGTCCTGGATTACTCTGATATATGCTGACCATGCCCACGGTAAAGCAAATATCTGGTCTCGTACATAGCATCGCATACATGAGGCTTCCTACTGCAGAAGCATAAGGAACTGTCTTCATCTCCTCTATCTCCTCAGATGTTCTAGGACACATCTCCTTTGATAAAGGAACTCCATGCCTGAAAGGTAGAAAACCTTTCTTGGAGTTTTGCATGCTAAAACGATCCATAATTGTGTCTATGTATGAAGCTTGAGATAAGCACAACATCCTTTTTGTTGGCAATCGTGCTATTTCTCGGAATGCTCATAGGCTCCCATGTCCCTGGATTAAAATTTTCACAAATGAAAACTAATCCGGATGGGATGAGTTTCCTAAGCACAACCAATTCGTCGTCGTGCCAACGACTCGAGCGATCGCTTGAACAAACTAGTTGTTTAAGTAACCAAACTCTTCTAGTCGATTATCCGCGGAAGAGACGACGGACGGATCGCCGGTTTTTGTGTTTCTTATTCGGGGTCCATGATTATACAAATACATGCAAATGCAAACTAGTATAATCAACATATACTAACATAAAGAACATAAGCTAGCATATCAAATAAGAACATGAAAAGAACAATAATAAAAGTTGTGAAACTTTTATACCTCTTGATCTTCTATCGTATGTCCTAACCTCCTTGTAGATTTCGTGTGGGCGAAGATCCTCCACAAGTTGAAGCTTCCTAGATCTTCTTCAATCCAAAGAAAGAAGAACTCTCTTTCCCTTCTTGTTTGAGCCAACCACCAATCCACAAAAGGATTGATGCCACCGGCCCCAAGAATAGAGAGAACATAATGGAAACAACCAAGGAACCGAACTAGGGACAAACCCTAGTTTTGGTGCCGCCGGCCAAGATGGAGTGAAGAGGATAAAGGGAATATGTTGGGTGCCGGCCACGGTGGAGGGAATAGAGGAAGGAGCCGGCCACAACCTAGGAAGAGGAAGAGCTCCTCTCCTATAGTTGCTGCCCACCTTCCTTGCATATACCTAGCCGCCTAACCTAAGGAGCCAAAACCCTAATTAGGGTTTCCTCCTTAAGGTTTCCTTGCCGCCCAACCATGGTGGAGAGAAGAGATCTAGGAGCTAGCCACCTCCAAGGAAGAAGACAAGCTCTTCCACAAGTTGCCACCCACTCTTCATTCCCATCTATGGCCGCCCATGCAAAGGAGCCAAAACCCTAATCAAATTAGGGTTTCTTCCATAGGGTTCCTTGCCGCCCAAGCATGGTGGAGAGAAGAGATCTAGGAGCTAGCCACCTCCATGAAAGAAGACAAGCTCCTCCACAAGTTGTCGCCCACTCTTCATCCTCACCTTGGCCGCCCAACCTAAGGAGCCAAAACCCTAATTAGGGTTTCCTCCTTAAGGTTGCTTGCCGCCCAAGCAATGCTAGGCAAAACCCTAATTTCCTTAGCATCCATCATCCAACATCAACCACTCTTTTTTCTCCCCTTCTTTTTTTTTTCCGCCCAACCCATAGCCACCCTTTTATAGAACTTAGTAGAAAGTTGGTTATTGATGAGGTAGCCAAAAATATAGGAACTAATTCCCAATTTTCTTGCCGCCCACCTTATCCAACCTTTCCTCTCCCTTTTATATAGAGTTAGGTTTAGGCCTTGGTTTAATCTCCACCGTCGGTTCTAGGGTTTTAATCTCAACCGTCGGATTTAGAGATTTAATCTCAACCGTCGGTTCTAGGGTTTTAATCCTAACCGTCGGATCTAGAGATTTGTTTTCCATCATTTGATCTAGACTTCATGAGGTTTATATTAGGCTACGATAGGGACCATGAGGAGGAGTTGGGTCTTGGCCACCCGATGGATCGGAACCACACAAACTTGATCCATCAATGATGTTCCATTCCACTAGAGGATCATCATCGAACTACCTCACCAACCCCCATAAATCAATATGGGCTCCATGTTAGTTATAGCCCTAGAACCAAACATGTGATGGTTGAATAGGGAACATTTTGTATCATATTCTATAAAGGCAAAGGATTGATTATTATATATTTACGTCTTGCTTGTGCAAGCTAAATTAAATATATAATAATGCCCTAGAAAAGTAGGTTCTTATCTACAGCACATCAATTGGCAGAATTGATTATGAGAGGCTGTAGAGAACACTTTCCTAAATGTTCCTAGTCAAGTATTAATATGCAAGGGCAATATTAATACATAAAGACTAGCATGTAGGTCAATTGATGACTTGATCTCACAAGTCATGGATATATGATATTAAGTTGACACATGGGTATATATTAGAGAATATATACTGAACTGACCCACCATGAGAAAGTTTCATGGATCGTCATATGAGTGTCATAAACTTTCTCATGTGACTATTGGTATGAATAGTCCTCAAACCTGAAGTCACTACGGTTCCCTACATAAGGAGTTATGTACTTTGGTATCGTCAAACGTCACCCGTAATGTGGTGGACCATAAAGCGACATCGGGTATATAACAAATTATGCGGAGGGATGTGAGTGATGTAGATGGGATCTATCCCTCCCATATGACGGGAGTGATATCTGTGGGCCCCTTGATTGAGTAGAACTACTAAAACGCATGGTCATGCTCGAATGAGTCAATATGAGATATTGAGCTCATTTGTTTGAGTTAGTTTACTCAGGGATCAAGAAACACATAGATTGATCGAGGATGACACGGTCTATGCCTCATTGGTCAATCTGATATCAAGGATAGAAGGACACGGTCATACATTATAGTAGTCACGGAAAGGTTAGTCGGATCTTGACTTATCTCAGAACTGGGTAGCAATGATGTATTGCTAGATGTCGCTCATTGCTTGTGTATCTAAAAGAGTTTAGATCCACTGCCAACGTTATGAGAGCTTATAGGGTCACACACAAAGAGCATGATGATTAGAAGAATTAGTGCATTCTAGTTTGACTAGAATAATTTGGGAATAAGCTTAAGTACAAAATGGTTTTTGGACTTTAAGCTTAATGAGAATTTTAGCTTATTGATTTAATGAGATTAATTCAATATGCTAAGCTTAATTGATTTAATAAGATTAATTCAATATGTTACCTTATTGATTTAATGAGATTAATTCAATATGATAACATAAGCTTATTGAATTAATAAGATTAATTCAACATCCATGAATGCCACATAAGCATGCCACCTAAGCATGCCACATAAGCATGCCACCTAAGCTTGATGAGTTGGAAGGAGACAAAGGGTTTTGACCCTTGGATTTCCTCCACATGTGGCCGGCCAAAACAAGGAGGATAACTCCTTGTTTAATTATCTTTCAATGCCATTGATTGCATTGAATGTGATAGGAGATGAAAGGTTTTTCAAATCCTATAAAACACCCCATGGGGTGGCCGGCCAAAGGAGTTGAGTTGGAGCTTAAGGCTTGGTGAGAGCTTGGTGGGAGAGGCTTTTTGTTGTGTGGTTTTGTGAGTGTAAGCTAGCAAGAAGAGTAGTCTTCTTCTTCCTTTCTCTTCTTCCCTACCTTCCTCTCCTTTAGGGACTTCTCTAGCAAGAAGTAAAGGAGAGATCTTCTAGTTTTCTTTTGTGAGACAAGAGCTTGCTCGTGGATACATATAGAGGCACGGACATTTGAACGTGCTAAAAGATCCAACACATCCAAGGAAAAGCGGATTGCAAAGGGCACGCAACAAAGGTAGAAATTCTCTATAAGATAGGCTTTCTTTTGAAATTTATTTTTATGCGAGTTTTTCTTTGAAGGATCACTTGGAAGGGATCCTAATTTTTGTTGCATATGCTATTTTGCATAAAGAGATCCCAGCGATTGGTATCGAGCCACTTACGAAGATCGTATAAAAATAGTTTTCTCTATTTTATATATGATATAGAAGTAGGATAAATTTTATTATGAGTTGATAATTGCATTAGCAATTTTCAAACATAATAAAATATCGATGTCTTTAAAAGTTAAAAATGACATGGTGCATGGTTATGGCCTAGTCCCAAAAAGTTTGTGAATGTGTGTTGTAATTCTTAATACGACACTGCAGTCGTGCCTTTCTCCTAAAAATCTTGTTGTAAAATTAGTTTTAGACTCGAATGTAACTCGAGTATTTCTCCTTTTGTAATATACAAAATAAAGATGGAGGGTCCATTGGAAGATGATGTTACAAGGAGGAAGTCAACAACACACGACAACCAAAAGGAAGCACTTGGGAGAAGATGCTATCCTAAGTTGACCAATCAATCTTCTCATTGGCTTGAGAAGATTGTAGAATAAGGGCCATAACCATGACACGCTTAGTATGCTAATATGTATGTGATGCATGTTAATTTAGCTTATATGTGATGTATGCTAATATGTATGTGATGCATGTTTAAGTTTATCTCTTAATAAGTCTAAACGATATGCCTACCAAAGTTTGGTACTCACTACTTCCTCGATCATTTGTTATTGGGTTTGCCAAAGCAATGCATTTTATCTTGGAAGAGTGCGAGTGGACAATCGTGATGTCCCGCTATCAAACTTGGTTAAGACTTAATTAAGAAAGTAGAGGCATATATTAGCTTTGAACATAAGTTTTAAAAATTAGTTTTGTGTGATTTCCGAACATCAGCTTTGTCTTAGAAGTGGTCGTTGCTCCGATATCAAAGAAGGCCTCTGTGCCTCGCCACAGCCTGGAAGCTGGTTTAGGAATAAGCACTAAACTAATCTAAACTTAACCAAAGCTATTAAAGAGTTACATCAGATGTAATTGGCAAAAGATTGTCTACCTAATCATACTACGTCTTGGGCGATTAGCCAAAGCTAACTCAAGACGAATTATGATGTGGATCTTTATCCCATATAAATTTATAGCTAAATAGAAGCTAATGATGTAAGCAAAATGTGTTTGCCTACATCAATAATTATCTCATATCAAAGCTATGAGAATTTAGTGGGAGCCTCATTTAATTAAAGGCCTAATTAAATGACTTAGGTATGATACTTAATTTTGCATTTTAATGTTGTAGATCACCATGACATCTAACATGACACACCCCCTCAACTTGCGATCAGTTCTTGAGAAAGACAAGTTCAATGGAGCTAACTTTCTAGATGTAGGGAATTCTTGTATGCCAAATGGCATATACGCAACGGAAAATAGGATCCCTTCCAAGTGATCCATGCGAAAGCAAACTCGTATAAAATAAATTTCTCTAAACCAAACCTATCTTATAGGAGAGGATTACCTTTGTTGCGTGCCCTTGTTAATCCCGCTTTTCCTTTCGGTTTGTTGGATCTTTAGCACGTTCAAGTGTCCGTGCCTCTATACGTATCCACACGAGCAAGCTCTTGTCTCACAAGAGAAACTAGAAGAGCTCTCCTTTACTTCTTGCTAGAGAAGTCCCTAAAGGAGAGGAATCTAGGGAAGAAGAGAAAGGAGGAAGAAGACTACTCTTCTTGCTAGCCTACACTCACAAAGCCACACAACCAAAGCTTCCACCAAGCTTCTCAAGCTCTCTCTCACAACCACACCACAATCACAATCCAAAATATGCTTTGGCCGGCCACTCCATGGGGCCTTTTATAGGGTTGGCAAAACCCTTTCACCTCCTACAATTTAATGCAATCCATTGCATTGAGACCCCTTTTGTTTTGGCCGGCCACTTCAGGAGACAAAAACCATTTTGTCCCCTTCCACCTTATCTAGCTTAGGTGGATGCTTAGGTGGCATGCTTATGTGGCATTCATGCATGTTGAATTAATCTTATTAATTCAATTAAGCTTATGTTATCATATTGAATTAATCTTATTAATTCAATTAAGCTTATGTTATCATATTGAATTAATCTTATTAAATCAATAAGGTAACATATTGAATTAATCTCATTAAATCAATTAGCTAAAATTCTCATTAAGCTTAAAGTCCAAAAACCATTTTGTACTTAAGCTTATTCCCAAATTATTCTAGTCAAACTAGAATACTCTAATTCCTCTAATTATCATGCTCTTTGTGTGTGACCCTATAGGCTCTCATAGCGTTGGCGGTGGACCTAAACTCTTTTAGATACACAAGCAATGAGCGGATCTAGCAATACATCATTGCTACCCAAGTTCTGAGATAAGTCAAGATCCGACTAACCTTTCCGTGACTACTATAATATATGACCGTGTCCTTCTATCCTTGATATCGATTGATCAATGAGGCATGAGGCGTGTCATCCTCGATCAATCTATGTGTTTCTTGATCCCTGAGTAAACTAACTCAAACAAATGAGCTCAATATCTCATATTGACTCATTCGAGCATGGCCATGCGTTTTAGTAGTTCTACTCAATCAAGGGGCCCACCGATATCACTCCCGTCATATGGAAGGGATAGATCCCATCTACATCACTCACATCCTCCGCATAATTTGTTACATACCCATGTCGCCTTTATGGTCCACCACCTACGGGTGGCGTTTGACGATACCAAAGTACATAACTCCTTATGTAGGGAACCGTAGTGACTTGTGTCCGAGGACTATTCATACCAATAGTCACATGAGAAAGTTTATGACACTCATATAACGATCCATGAAACTTTCTCATGGCGAATTCGATTCAGATATATTCTCCAATATATACCCATGTGTCAACTTGATATCATATATCCATGACTTGTGAGATCAAGTCATCAATTGACCTACATGCTAGTCTTTATGTATTAATATTGCCCTTGCATATTAATACTGACTAGGAACATTTAGGAAAGTGTTCTCTCTGACCTCTCATAATCAATTACGCCAATTGATGTCTTGTAGATAAGAACCTACTTTTCTAGGCATTATTATATTTAAATTAGTGGCACAAGCAAGATGTAAATATAATAACCAATCCTTTGCCTTTATAGAATATGATACAAAATGTTCCCTATTCAACCATCACATGATTGGTTCTAGGGCTTTAACTGCTAATCTCCCACTAGCATAATTGCCAATCACTATGATATCTAATACCTAGTGACCTAGTGTGACCATCATGCTTCCTCTGTGCGAAGCCTTGGTGATGGATCTGCGATGTTAGCTTACATCGGTACTCTGCATATCCTCACATCTCCTCTATCGATGATCTCTCGAATGAGATGGAGCGCCTGATGATGTATGTGTTTGATCGATCGATGTTCCTTAGGGTTCCCATTGTTGTCACAATAGAGTCTATTGGATCTGCGAATGCTAGGAACTACCCCAAGTTCAGGATGAACTTGCGGAGCCAAACGACCTCCTTTCTTTGCATCGGATCTTGCAATATACTCGCTTCTGTTGTAGAATCGGCAAGCTGTGTCACCTTGAACTCTTCCGACTCACGGCTCCACCATTCGAGCAAAACCGTACCCGATTGCGATCTATAGTCATCCTTATGCATTTGGAAGCTTGCATCATAACCCTTCTGATTAGCTCCTCATTGCCTCGAATATCGAAATATTCTTTCGTTCTTCGTAAGTATTTAAGAATATTTTTGGCTGCTATCGATGACTTTCACTGGATCCATTTAGTATCTACTCGTCATGCTCAAAGCATCACGAGGCGTCGGCAGTACAAAGCATGGCGTACATGATAGACCCTATAGCGGATGCATAAGGGATCTTATCCATGCGATCTCTCTCCTCCTTAGAAGAGGGACATTGAGTCTTGAAAGACTCACACCATGTGATAAAGCGAAAACCCTTTCTTGGAATTTTGCATAGCAAAGCGATCTAGCACTTTATCAATGTATGTACTCGACTTAGGCCAAGTAATCTTCTAGATCTATCTCTATAGATCTTGATGCCTAGAATATAAGCGACTTCACCTAAGTCCTTCATCGAGAAACAATTCCCTAACCACATCTTCACGGTGGAGTGAGGGAATATCATTTCGATGAGAAGTATATCATCTACATACAAGACAAGAAATACAAGCTGTGCTCCACTATTTCTCTTGTAGACACAAGGCTCATCTTCATTCTTGATGAAACCAAACTCTTTGATTGCATCATCGAATCGAAGATTCCGCCGAGAGGCTTGCTTTAGTCCATAAATGGACCTTTGCGGTTTGCATACCTTTCGGGATGCTTTGGATCTTCAAAACCCTCGGTTGTGTCATGTACACATCCTCGAGTAGCTTTCCATTCGAAAAGCGGTTTTGACATCCATCTGCAGATCTCATAATCATGGTAGGTACTGATAGCAAGTATGATCCGAATGGATTTAAGCATCGTAACTGGTGAAAAGGTTTCTTCATAGTCAATACCATGAATTTGTTTGAATCCTTTAGCCACCAATCTACCTTTATAGGTATGCTTATTACCATCCATGTCAGTCTTTACTTTAAAGACCCACTTACACCCAATGGGTTTTACCCCTTGGTGGATCAACCAAAGTCCATACTTGGTTAGTGTACATGGATTCCATTTGGATCTCATGGCCTCTAGCCATTTCTCGGAATCTGGGCTCATTATAGCTTCTTGATAGGATGTAGGCTCGCCAAGATCGATAAGCAATACATCACCGCTGTCACCAAGAGAAAAGAATATCTCTGCTGATTTGACGGATCCTATTAGATCTACGAAGAGGTTGGTCTACTTGAATGTGTTTGCTCCACAACTCTGGGCAACAAATTCTCATCCACAACACTTTGTGGTGCCTGCTCATTTTCCATCGGCCTTAGTGTTATCATCATCTTGAACTTCTTCAAGATGAATTTTACTCCCACTAGTATTTCTAGAAATAAATTCTCTTTCTAGAAAGACAAAGATTTCGCAACAAACACCTTGCCAAGTGTGGGATTGTAAAAGTAATATCCCTTAGTTTCCTTGGGATATCCTACAAAATAACACTTATCCGATTTGGGTCCTAGTTTATCCGAGACTTGACGCCTAACAAGCTTCACAACCCCAAATCTTTATAAAAGACATTTTGGGACTCTTCCTCCATATCGTATATATGGTGTCTTTTTCTACGGCTTTGATGGAACGCGATTAAGTGAAAGCTACTGTCTCTAGAGCTAAACCCCAAAAGGAAGTAGGTAGATCGGCCTGCTCATCATTGATCGTACCATATCTAATAGAGTACGATTTCTCCTCTCGATACACCATTCCATTGTGGTGTTCCAGGAGTGAGTTGGGATATTATCCCACACTCACCAGTGATCACAAACTCTTGACTAAGGTATTCACCACCTCGATCCGATCAAGTAGCTTAATACACTTACCAAGTTGGTTTTGTACTTCATTCTTGAATTCTTTGAACTTTTCAAAGGATTCGACTTATGTCTCATCAAATATAAGTAGCCAAATCTACTCATATCATCGTGAAAGTAATAAAGTACTTATAGCCTCCTCGCTTCGACATTGAAAGGGCCACATACATCGATGTATGAGTCCTAACAAGTCCGTCGCTTCTCTCGCCATGTCCACTAAATGGAGTTTTAGTCATCTTTCCTAAAGACAAGATTCTGATACCTCATATGATTCAAAATCAAATGAGTCCAATAATCCATCTTTATGGAGTTGGGATATGCTTTTCATTTATGTGACCTAGGCGATAAAGCGTGAGATATGTTTGGTTCAAATCATTCGATTTGAATAGTTTGGTATTTACGTTATAAATTGGGTTATCTAAATCTAGAACATAGAGACCATTCATAAGAGGTGCATAACAATAGAACATTTCATTTAAATAAATGGAAAAACATTTGTCCTTTATTATAAAAGAAAAGTTTTTCTTGTCTAAACAAGATACGTAAATTATGTTCTTTGTTAATGCAGTACATATAAGCACTCCTCTAGTTCTAAGATAAGCCCAAAGGGCAAAGGCAAAGAATATGTTCCTACAAATACAAAGAAGAACTTTTGCGCCATTGCCTACTCAGTAGGTCCACTTCGCTTTTGCCATTATTCTACTATTTCTCACCCTCGCACATTAGTACAAATGTGAGATGCACATCCGATCTAATACCCATGTAGAAGAAATAGATAGATTAACTTCTATAACGTGTATACCGATGCGTAAGTCCCACTTCTCTTCTTTACTTCCTCAAGGTAGACTTTGCAGCTCCGCTTCCAAAGGTCCACCTCACCGCAATGGAAGCACCCCTTCCTTAGGTACTTTACCTTTACCCTTTGAAGTGGATGAATTGGCCTTGCCTTTGGCTTGGGTCTTACCCTTGCCTTGCTCAAGGCTACCTTTGTCCTTCTTGACCATTAGTACATTACTAACTTTCTTCTTGAGATTTGGTTCAGATAGCCTCAACATGCCGAGAATCTCAGCAAAGGTTTATCAATTTCATTCATGTTATAATTCATGATTTAATTGATTGTATGCTTCCGCAACGATTGCGAGGATAACATCCTTGCCAATTCTTGGCCTGGAAAACCTAGTCTTCAAGGTTCTCAACGCAGACCCAATCATTTTGAGTATGTGAGTTCCTACAGGTGTTCCTTCTTGCATCTTGCATGCAAAAAGAGCCTTAGACACTTCAAAACGCTCTTGCCTAGCTTGTCCTTGATATAGTTGTTTCAAATGCTCAATCATATCATAGGCATCCATGTTCTCATGTTGCTTCTGAAGCTCAGAGTTCATGGTGGCAAGCATAAGGCATGACACATCTAATGCGCCATCTTGATGCTTCTTATAAGCATCCTTTTAGGCGGTGTATTTCAGGGGGGTAGCTGCTCTAGGACATATAGTTTGCGTTCTTGCTTGAGGATAATCCTCAAGTTCCTATACCGATCAAGAAAGTTTGCTCCATTGAGCTTGTCCTTCTCAGGGCGGATCGCGAGATTGAGGGGTGTGTCGTGTTAGATGACATGGTGATCTACAACATTAAAATGCAAAGTTAAGTATCATACCTAAATCATTTAATTAGGCCTTTAATTAAATGAGGCTCACTAAATTCTCATAGCTACTATTTAGCTATAAATTTATATGGGATAAAGATCCACATCATAATTCGTCTTGAGTTAGCTTTGGCTAATCGCCCAAGACGTAGTATAATTAGGTAGGCAATCTTTTGCCAATTACATCTGATGTAACTCTTTAATAGCTTTGGTTAAGTTTTAGATTAGTTTAGTGTTTATTCCTAAACCCGGACTTCGGTGTGGCGAGGCCGAGGGCCTTCTTGGATATCGAACAGCGACCACTTCTAAGACAAAGTGATGTTGAAATCACACAAAACTAATGTTAACACTTATGTTCAAAGCTAATATATGCCTCTACTTTCTTAACCAATTAAGAAAACACTTAATTAAGTCTTAACCAAGGCGATAGCGGGACATCACGATTGTCCACTCGCACCCCTCCAAGATAAAATGCATTGCTTTGCTTTGGCAAACCCAATAACAAATGATCGAGGAAGTAGTGAGTACCAACTTTGGTAGGCATATCGTTTAGACTTATTAAGAAATAAACATGTATCATATACATATTAGCATACATCACATATAAGCTAAACTAATCATGCATCACATACAAGCTAAACTAACATGCATCACATACATATTAAACTAACGTGTCATGGTTATGGCCCTTATTCTACAATCTTCTCAAGCCAATGAAAAGATTGATTGGTCAACCTAGGGATAGCATCTTCTCCTAAGTGCTTCCTTTTGGTTGTCTTGTGTGTTGACTTCCTCCTTGTAACCTCATCTTCCAATGGACCCTCCATCCTTGTTTTGTACATTACAAAAGGAGAAATACTCGAGTTACATTAGAGTCTAAAACTAATTTTACAACAAGAATATAATGAGAAAGTCACGACCACGCAGCCGTATTAAGAATTACAACACACAATCACAAACTTTTTGGGACTAGGCCATAACCATGCACCATGTCATTTTAACTTTTAAAAGACATTGGATATTTTATTATGTTTGAAAATTTGCTAATGCAATTATCAACTCATAATAAAATTTATCCTACTTATATATCACATATAAAATAGAGAAAACCTATTTTTATACGATCTTTCGCAAGTGGCTCGATACTAATCGTAGGGAATTCAGTATGCCAAATGGCATATGCGCAACGGAAAATAGGATCCCTTCCAAGTGATCCATGCGAAAGCAAACTCGTATAAAATAAATTTCTCTAAACCAAACCTCTCTTATAGGAGAGGATTACCTTTGTTGCGTGCCCTTGTTAATACCGCTTTTCCTTTCGGTTTGTTGGATCTTTAGCACGTTCAAGTGTCCGTGCCTCTATACGTATCCACACGAGCAAGCTCTTGTCTCACAAGAGAAACTAGAAGAGCTCTCCTTTACTTCTTGCTAGAGAAGTCCCTAAAGGAGAGGAATCTAGGGAAGAAGAGAAAGGAGGAAGAAGACTACTCTTCTTGCTAGCCTACACTCACAAAGCCACACAACCAAAGCTTCCACCAAGCTTCTCAAGCTCTCTCTCACAACCACACCACAATCACAATCCAAAATATGCTTTGGCCGCCACTCCATGGGGCCTTTATAGGGTTGGCAAAACCCTTTCACCTCATACAATTTAATGCAATCCATTGCATTGAGACCCCTTTTGTTTTGGCCGGCCACTTAAGGAGACAAAAACCATTTTGTCCCCTTCCACCTTATCTAGCTTAGGTGGATGCTTAGGTGGCATGCTTATGTGGCATTCATGCATGTTGAATTAATCTTATTAATTCAATTAAGCTTATGTTATCATATTGAATTAATCTTATTAATTCAATTAAGCTTATGTTATCATATTGAATTAATCTTATTAAATCAATAAGGTAACATATTGAATTAATCTCATTAAATCAATTAGCTAAAATTCTCATTAAGCTTAAAGTCCAAAACCATTTTGTACTTAAGCTTATTCCCAAATTATTCTAGTCAAACTAGAATACTCTAATTCCTCTAATTATCATGCTCTTTGTGTGTGACCCTATAGGCTCTCATAACGCTGGCAAGTGGACCTAAACTCTTTAGATACACAAGCAATGAGCGATCTAGCAATACATCATTGCTACCCAAGTTACGAGATAAGTCAAGATCCGACTAACCTTTCCGTGACTACTATAATATATGACGTGTCCTTCTATCTCTGATATCGATTGATCAATGAGGCATAGACCGTGTCATCCTCGATCAATCTATGTGTTTCTTGATCCTCGAGTAAACTAACTCAAACAAATGAGCTCAATATCTCATATTGACTCATTCGAGCATGGCCATGCGTTTTAGTAGTTCTACTCAATCAAGGGGCCCACCGATATCACTCCCGTCATATGGAAGGGATAGATCCCATCTACATCACTCACATCCCTCCGCATAATTTGTTACATACCCAGTAATCGCCTTTATGGTCCACCCTGTTACGGGTGACGTTTGACGATACCAAAGTACATAACTCCTTATGTAGGGAACCGTAGTGACTTGTGTCCGAGGACTATTCATACCAATAGTCACATGAGAAAGTTTATGACACTCATATAACGATCCATGAAACTTTCTCATGGCGGGTCAGTTCAGTATATATTCTCCAATATATACCCATGTGTCAACTTGATATCATATATCCATGACTTGTGAGATCAAGTCATCAATTGACCTACATGCTAGTCTTTATGTATTAATATTGCCCTTGCATATTAATACTCGACTAGGAACATTTAGGAAAGTGTTCTCTACAGCCTCTCATAATCAATTCTGCCAATTGATGTGCTGTAGATAAGAACCTACTTTTCTAGGGTATTATTATATTTAAATTAGCTGGCACAAGCAAGATGTAAATATAATAACCAATCCTTTGCCTTTATAGAATATGATACAAAATGTTCCCTATTCAACCATCACATGATTGGTTCTAGGGCTTTAACTAACACTAGACTGGTATAGGAACTTGAGGATTATCCTCAAGCAAGAACGTAAATTGTATGTCCTAGAGCAGTCTATCCCTGAAACACCCGCCCCTGCGGCCACTCGTGCTGAAAAGGATGCTTATAAGAAGCATCAAGATGACGCATTAGATGTGTCATGTCTTATGCTTGCCACCATGAACTCTAAGCTTCAGAAGCAACATGAGAACATGGATGCCTATGATATGGTTGAGCATTTAAAACAACTATATCAAGGACAAGCTAGGCACGAGCGTTTTGAAGTGTCTAAGGCTCTTTTTGCATGCAAGATGCAAGAAGGAACACCTGTAGGAACTCACGTACTTAAAATGATTGGGTACGTTGAGAACCTTGAAAGACTAGGTTTTCCATTGAGCCAAGAATTGGCAACCGATGTTATCCTGCACTCTTTGCCATAAGCATATAATCAATTCGTCATGATTTATAACATGAATGAAATTGATAAACCTTTTCGAGATTCTCAAAGATGTTAAGAATCACAACCGAATCTCAAGAAGAAAGTTAGTAATGTACTAATGGTCAAGAAGGGCAAAGGTAAGCGCAAAGGCAAGGGTAAGACCCAAGCCAAGGCCAATTCATCCACTTCAAAGGGTAAAGGTAAAATACCTAAGGAAGGGGACTGCTTCCATTGCGGTGAGACTGGACACTGGAAGCGGAACTGCAAAGTCTACCTTGAGGAAGTAAAGAATAAAAGAAGTGGGACTTCTGCCTCAGGTATACACGTTATAGAAGTTAATCTATCTATTTCTTCTACATGGGTATTAGATACCGGATGTGTATCTCACATTTGTACTAATGTGCAGGGACTGAGAAATAGTAGACTAATGGCAAAAGGCGAAGTGGACCTACGAGTAGGCAATGGCGCAAAAGTTGCTGCTGTAGCTGTAAGAACATATTCTTTGTCTTTGCCCACTGGGCTTATCCTAGAACTAGAGGAGTGCTTTTATGTACCTGCATTAACAAAGAACATAATCTCTGTATCTTGTTTAGACAAGAAAAACTTCTCTTTTATAATAAAGGACAAATGTTGTTCCATTTATTTGAATGAAATGTTCTATTGTAATGCACCACTTATGAATGGTCTCTATGTTCTAGATTTAGAAAACCCAATTTATAACGTAAATACCAAATGGTTCAAATCGAATAATTTGAACCAAACATATCTCTGGCACTGTCGCCTAGGTCACATAAATGAAAAACGCATATCCCAACTCCATAAAGATGGATTATTGGACTCATTTGATTTTGAATCATATGAGATATGCGAATCTTGTCTTTTAGGAAAGATGACTAAAACTCCATTTAGTGGACATGGCGAGAGAGCGACGGACTTGTTAGGACTCATACATACTGATGTATGTTGCCCTTTCAATGTCGAAGCCAGAGGAGGCTATAAGTACTTTATTACTTTCACTGATGATATGAGTAGATTTGGCTACTTATATTTGATGAGACATAAGTCAGAATCTTTTGAAAAGTTCAAAGAATTCAAGAATGAAGTACAAAACCAACTTGGTAAGCGTATTAAGCTACTTCGATCAGATCGAGGTGGTGAATACCTTAGTCAAGAATTTCGTGATCACCTGGCTGAGTGTGGGATAATATCCCAACTCACTCCACCTGGAACACCACAATGGAATGGTGTATCTGAAAGGAGAAATCGTACTCTATTAGATATGGTACGATCAATGATGAGCCAGACTGATCTACCTACTTCCTTTTGGGGTTTAGCTCTAGAGACAGCCGCTTTCACACTTAATCGCGTCCCATCAAAAGCCGTAGAAAAGACACCATACACGTTATGGACTGGGAAGAGTCCCAAAATGTCTTTTATAAAGATTTGGGGTTGTGAAGCTTATGTTAGACGTCAAGTCTCAGATAAACTAGGACCCAAATCAGATAAGTGTTATTTTGTAGGATATCCCAAGGAAACTAAGGGATATTACTTTTACAATCCCACACATGGCAAGGTGTTTGTTGCCAGAAATGCTATCTTTCTAGAAAGAGAATTTATTTCTAGAAAAACTAGTGGGAGTAAAATTCATCTTGAAGAAATTCAGGATGAAGATAATACTAAGGCTTCGATGGAAAATGAACAGGCACCACAAAGTGTTGTGGATGAGGAAATTGTTGCCCAAAGAGTTGTGGAGCAAACACCTGTTCAAGTAGACCAACCTCTTCATAGATCTGATAGGATCCGTCGTCAACCCGAGAGATATTCTTTTCTCTTGACTGAAAACGGTGAAGTATTGTTTGTCGATCTTGACGAGCCTACATCCTATCAAGAAGCTATGATGAGCCCAGATTCCGAGAAATGGCTAGAGGCCATGAGATCCGAAATGGAATCCATGTACACTAACCAAGTATGGACTTTGGTTGATCCACCTGAAGGGGTAAAACCTATTGGGTGTAAGTGGGTCTTTAAAGTAAAGACTGACATGGATGGTAATAAGCATACCTATAAAGGTAGATTGGTGGCTAAAGGATTCAAACAAATTCATGGTATTGACTATGATGAAACCTTTTCACCAGTTGCGATGATTAAATCCATTCGGATCATACTTGCTATTGCAGCCTACCACGATTATGAGATCTGGCAGATGGATATCAAAACCGCTTTTCTGAATGGAAAGCTACTCGAGGATGTGTACATGACACAGCCTGAGGGTTTTGAAGATCCAAAGCATCCTGGAAAGGTATGCAAACTGCAAAGGTCCATTTATGGACTAAAGCAAGCCTCTCGAAGCTGGAATCTTCGATTCGATGATGCAATCAAAGAGTTTGGTTTCATCAAGAATGAAGATGAACCTTGTGTCTACAAGAGAAATAGTGGAGCACATGATTGTATTTCTTGTCTTGTATGTAGATGACATACTTCTCATCGAAATGATATTCCCTCACTCCATCTGTGAAGATGTGGTTAGGGAATTGTTTCTCGATGAAAGACTTAGGTGAAGCGCCTATATTTTAGGCATCAAGATCTATAGAGATAGATCTAAAAGATTACTTGGCCTAAGTCGAGTACATACATTGATAAAGTGCTAGATCGCTTTTGCTATGCAAAATTCCAAGAAAGGATTTCGCCTTTATCACATGGTGTGAGTCTTCAAGACACAATGTCCCTCTTCTAAGGAGGAGAGAGATCGCATGGATAAGATCCCTTATGCATCCGCTATAGGGTCTATCATGTACGCCATGCTTTGTACTGCTCTCTAACGCCTCGTATGCTTTGAGCATGACGAGTAGATACGATCGGATCGGTGAAAGTCATCGGATAGCGATAAAAATATTCTTAAATACTTACGAAGAACGAAAGAATATTTCCTGATATTTGGAGGCAATGAGGAGCTAACTGTAAAGGGTTACAGTGATGCAAGCTTCCAAACAGACAAGGATGACTATAGATCGCAATCGGGGTACGTGTTTTGCCTGAATGGTGGAGCTGTGAGTTGGAAAAGTTCGAAGCAGACGATTCTTGCCGATTCTACAACAGGTGAGTATATTGCTGTCGATGCAAGAAAGGAGGTTTGGCTCCGCAAGTTCATCAGTGAACTTGGGGTAGTTCCTAGCATTGCAGATCCAATAGACCTCTATTGTGACAACAATGGGGCTATTGCACAGGCTAAGGAACCTCGATCACATCAGTGGACCAAACACATACTACGGCGCTTCCATCTCATTCGAGAGATCATCGATAAAGGAGATGTGAGGATATACAGAGTACCGACAGAAGCTAACATCGCAGATCCATTGACCAAGGCTTTGGCACAGAGGAAGCATGATGGTCACACTAGGTCACTAGGTATTAGATATCATAGTGATTGGTACTAGTGCTAGTGGGAGATTGTTAGTTATAGCCCTAGAACCAAACATGTGATGGTTGAATAGGGAACATTTTGTATCATATTCTATAAAGGCAAAGGATTGGTTATTATATATTTACGTCTTGCTTGTGCCAGCTAAATTAAATATATAATAATGCCCTAGAAAAGTAGATTCTAATCTACAGCACATCAATTGGCAGAATTGATTATGAGAGGCTGTAGAGAACACTTTCCTAAATGTTCCTAGTCAAGTATTAATATGCAAGGGCAATATTAATGCATAAAGACTAGCATGTAGGTCAATTGATGACTTGATCTCACAAGTCATGGATATATGATATCAAGTTGACACATGGGTATATATTAGAGAATATATACTGAACTGACCCGCCATGAGAAAGTTTCATGGATCATCATATGAGTGTCATAAACTTTCTCATGTGACTATTGGTATGAATAGTCCTCAAACCTGAAGTCACTACGGTTCCCTACATAAGGAGTTATGTACTTTGGTATCGTCAAACGTCACCCGTAACAGGGTGGACCATAAAGGCGATTTCTGGGTATATAACAAATTATGCGGAGGGATGTGAGTGATGTAGATGGGATCTATCCCTCCCATATGACGGGAGTTATATCTGTGGGCCCCTTGATTGAGTATAACTACTAAAACGCATGGCCATGCTCGAATGAGTCAATATGAGATATTGAGCTCATTTGTTTGAGTTAGTTTACTCAGGGATCAAGAAACACATAGATTGATCGAGGATGACACGGTCTATGCCTCATTGGTCAATCTGATATCAAGGATAGAAGGACACAGTCATACATTATAGTAGTCACGGAAAGGTTCGTCGGATCTTGACTTATCTCGTAACTTGGATAGCAATGATGTATTGCTAGATGCCGCTCATTGCTTGTGTATCTAAAAGAGTTTAGATCCACTGCCAACGTTATGAGAGCCTATAGGGTCACACACAAAGAGCATGATGATTAGAAGAATTAGTGCATTCTAGTTTGACTAGAATAATTTGGGAATAAGCTTAAGTACAAAATGGTTTTTGGACTTTAAGCTTAATGAGAATTTTAGCTTATTGATTTAATGAGATTAATTCAATATGCTAAGCTTAATTGATTTAATAAGATTAATTCAATATGTTACCTTATTGATTTAATGAGATTAATTCAATATGATAACATAAGCTTATTGAATTAATAAGATTAATTCAACATCCATGAATGCCACATAAGCATGCCACCTAAGCTTGATGAGTTGGAAGGAGACAAAGGGTTTTGACCCTTGGATTTCCTCCACATGTGGCCGGCCAAAACAAGGAGGATAACTCCTTGTTTAATTATCTTTCAATGCCATTGATTGCATTGAATGTGATAGGAGATGAAAGGTTTTTCAAATCCTATAAAACACCCCATGGGGTGGCCGGCCAAAGGAGTTGAGTTGGAGCTTAAGGCTTGGTGAGAGCTTGGTGGGAGAGGCTTTTTTTGTGTGGTTTTGTGAGTGTAAGCTAGCAAGAAGAGTAGTCTTCTTCTTCCTTTCTCTTCTTCCCTACCTTCTTCTCTTTTAGGGACTTCTCTAGCAAGAAGTAAAGGAGAGATCTTCTAGTTTTCTTTTGTGAGACAAGAGTTTTCTCGTGTGGATACATATAGAGGCACGGACATTTGAACGTGCTAAAAGATCCAACACATCCAAGGAAAAGAGAGATTGCAAAGGGCACGCAACAAAGGTAGAATTCTCCTATAAGATAGGCTTTCTTTTGAGAAATTTATTTTTGTACGAGTTTTTCTTTCGCAAGGATCACTTGGAAGGGATTCTAATTTTTCTGTTGTGCATATGCTATTTTGCATAAAGAGATCCCAACACTCCATATATTATTTGTACATCCATCTCCCCGTGTTTATGATATCGAATGTCCGTCAATTGATTGATTTACTGACCATCAATCAATTGACATCTAACTCCTCGAGTAGTACCACTCAACTTTATCATCATGTTGACTAAGTCAACCTACAGGGTTTACATGATGAACCTTATGAGCTCCTCAAGGGGACATCATTAACCTAATACATAGGACACGGATTCCTCCTATAATCAACGGCACACCATGTAAATAATATCATTTCCCAACTTACCGGGCATATTGATTTAATCCATAGAAATCTCACTCTCTGGTAAATCAAAGAAATAAATATTAAGAACATGTGTCCGTTATTATATCGGGATTAAGAGCATGTACAATATAATATCCGAGGTCCGATTCAATTATGTAGTCAGCAATAAATTGAATCACCTCTATGTCGGTCCTGCTCAATACACGTATGTGTACTAGTGTAACTCTATGTTCAAGACAAAACAATACCAAGCTACACTACAACCATGCCAATGGTTTGTCCAAAACCATCTTAGTTGTGAGCCTCTACTTATATTCTACAAGGGACTGATAACATGATCTTCTGTGCCGCACCCAGGTACCATGTTATCTACAATGTAAAATATTAGACAATTTTGCATACATATAAAGTGCAAACAATGATCATGTGATTCTTATTTCAAAATAAAATGTTTATACCAAAGAGCTAGGCTTTCAGTATACATCCCAACAATCTCCCACTTATACTAAAAGACTATGCTGTCATCATACTGCCATACATCTGATTCCCCTTCCCTCCACATGCCTATCAAAGCTCTCGCTAGAAGGGCCTTAGTGAAAGGGTCTACCAGGTCATCCTCTGATGCAATCTAGGCGACAGCAACTTCTATCTCCTTTACGATTTCTCGTATCAGGTGGTACTTGCACTCTATGTGTTTACTAGCCTTATGGGCTCGTGGTTCCTTCGAGTTTGCAACTGCACCATTGTTATCACAATAAATTGTGATAGTTCTGGGCAAACCAGGAATCACATCTAAGTCCATCAAGAAGTTCCTGAGCCACTCAGCTTCTTTGGCCGCCTCATAGGCTGCCACATACACAGCTTCCATGGTGGAGTCCGCCACGCATTTCTGCTTGACACTCTTCCATACTATGGCTCCACCTCCCAAAGTAAACACAAACCCCGAGGTAGACTTACTGTTTTCCCTATCAGATTGGAAATCAGAATCCGTGTAACCCACAGGGAGTAATTGGTCTGCCCGGTAAACTAGCATATAACCCTAGTCCTTCTCAGGCACTACAATATATGCTTTATCGCAGTCCAATGTCCCTGTCATGGATTACTCTGATATCTGCTGACCATGCCTAGGCAAAGCAGATATCTAGTCTCGTACATAGCATACATTAGGCTTCCTACCACCGAAGCATAAGGAACTGCCTATATCTCCTCTATCTCTTCAGATGATCTAGGACACATCTGATTAGATAAAGGAACTCCATGCCTGAAGGGTAGAAAACCCTTCTTGGAGTTTTGTATGCTAAAACGATCCAAAACCATGTCTATGTATGAAGCTTGGGATAAGCACAACAACCTTGTTCCCAAGGTTGTGACCCACTTCTCCCAAGTCCTTCATATCATCTTTTGACGACCATACTTACGCCCGATAACACTTCGATGTTGTCGCCAACCACCAAAATGTCATCTACGATAGTACAAAAATACCACTACATTTCCGCCACATCTCGATATACACAAGACTTATTCAACTTTGAATAAATCCATAAGATCGATTTACCTCCTCAAAGCGGATGTCCCAAGACTAAAGCTTGCTTCAGTCCATTAACGGACCGATTAAGCTTATATACAAAATGCTCTTTGCCCTTAGCAATGAATCCCTCTGGTCGCTTCATGTAGATGGATTCCTCAAGACTTCCACTAAGGAATGCTGTCTTGACATCCATCTGTCACACCTCATAATCCATATGAGTTGCTATGCATAAGAGCTCCCAGACCTATCTTGAATCCATAGCTTCAATCTCGATTCATTGCACTTTGCAAAGATGTATTTATATCTTGGATTGCCTTGTCGTATGTCCAGGATCAGTTCATGTTTGCTAGGACCAAATCAAAAGATTTGTCCAAAAACATGAATCTAAGAGGTTGTCTAACAACCCTCCCACTACGACAGAGGTATCTTCAGTGTATCCTCTGGATACGCGTGCTGACATGTGGTATGTCCTCTTGTAGGTGGTACTAAAGAAGTGACTTCCCTTTTTAACTCCTCCAGAACAATTTTACCCTTGGGCTTGTGGCTTATCACATAGTCTTCCTCTAAAAATCTGGCATTCATGTTAACGATCACCCTCTGATCTCTAGGACTATAAAACAAGTCAGAATAACTCATCATCGATCTAACCATCTCCATAAGATTCCTATTCCATCGCTCTGCTACACCGATCTGAATGGGTGTGCCAGGTGCAGTAAATTGGGATTGAATCCCAACCTCTGATAAGTACTTCCAAAAATCTCACAATAGGTTGTCACCACCATGATCAGATCGTAGTGTCATCCACATCTTGAATAATCATCTACAAAAGAGACGAAATATTCACGATTACCTCTTGCCTAGATAGCCATAGGACTACACAAATGAACCATTTCTAACACATCTTTGGCTCTATACCCTTGGCCTTAAAGGCCTCTTGGTCATCTTACCCTCCAAGCAAGATTCGTAGGTTGGGAGATCCTCCACCACTAATGAACCCAAAGGTCCATCAGCTATCAACCTTTGAATTCTACTTAGGTTAATGTGACCAAGTCTAAGAAGCCAAAGATATGTTTGGTTCATCTTCGAAGGTTCTTTTCTCTTATTGGAATTAGAAGATGAGTTATTAACTTCAATTTGCATCGTGGGAGGTTTTGGTTCAAATTTCCTTTCAATGTACCTGAATAGTATTCTCCCTATTCCTTTTTATAACAACTCTGTCATTAAAAGAAATAGAATATCCATCCATAATAATTTAGAAACTGAAACTAAATTCTTTCTAAATAAAGGTACATAAAGGGAATTTTCCAGAACCAAAGTTTTATTATTTTCAAGAGATAAATAAAACTTCTCCCACTGCAATAACCGCCACCATCATGGCATTGCCCAAGTAAATGGTAATCTCCCCTTCAACTAGTCATCGGGTTTCCTGGAACCCCTGCAATTGTTGCGCATGATTAGTGGCTCCGTATCTACTCACCAGTGCTAGAGATATCACCGCTAATCATGTTTCAATGACTAGTCCAAAAGATATACCTATGTTCTATTTTGGATTGGGACAGTCCTTCTTCCAATGTCCATCCTACTTGCAAGTGAAGTACTTGCCTTTCGACTTCTTCACTCTTCCCTAAGATCCTCCCACCATCTTTGCTTCACCTTGTTTCTTCTTCTTCTTGCCTTTCGGCTTAGAAGTAGAAACTCTTTTGAGCAATGATGGCTTGAGGACACTCTTCGAAGAGTGCATACTAGCAGATAAGACAATATTTGGATTCATTTCCAATCAATATAATTTGGGTACAATAAATTTATTTCCTTTAGTATCAAAATAAGTGGACTGAAAGTCAATTTTGAAAATCCTAAGAATCACAATGATCAAAATATTAGATTTCAAATTTTATTGATTCCTCAAAACAATAAAATTCCGAAATCAATCAACACCTCAAAACACCGAGAATATCGCATGCCACGATAGTGTGGACGTATACGAATTCTACATTTGTAAGAGGAGGTTTTATCCATTAATTTTATTATCTTGTCAACCTTACTTTTTGACAAATAAAATTAATAGTTGGTTCCTCTTTGGCCCTACAAATAAAAGCAGTGACTCCGATGGGGAGGATACTTTTTATTTGCATCTAAGTGTGCACCATTACACGATACTAAGAGAATTATCTCGGATTTTGTGCCTTACCGATGGGGAAGTACACATGCTCCTAAAAAATTTCCTATAACCATTATTTGACCTAGTGATCCGCAAACAAACTCATCCGATGGGGAGGAAGGCACTCAGAGCCGACGCGCAAGTTTGTTGCATCACACGTCAAATTGTAATGGAGGCCGCGGGAATTAATTAAAATGTCCCTCTCCCACTTAGTAAATTGAAAATGAGGAATTTTCAAGCACACACAACATGCTTATTATTACTGTAGATTTCAATAAAAATTATTGATTCCTCAAACAATAAAATTTTGAAATCAACCAACACCTCAAACACCGAGAATATCGCAGGCCACGATAGTGTGGATGTATACGAATTCTACATTTGTAAGAGGAGGTTTAACCCATTAATTTTATTATCTTGTCAACCTTACTTTTTGACAAATAAAATTAATAGTTGGTTCCTCTTTGGCCCTACAAATAAAACTACTTTTTATTTGCATCTAAGTGTGCACCATTACACGGTACTAAGGGAATTATTTCGGATTATGTGCCTTACCGCTGTGGAAGTACACACGCTCTTAGATAATTTCCTATAACCATTATTTGACCTAGTGATCCGCAAACAAACTCATCCGATGGGGAGGAAGGCACTCAAAGCCGACGCGCAAGTTTGTTGCATCACATGTCAAATTGTAATGGAGGCTGCGGGAATTAATTAAAATGTCCCTCTCCCACTTAGTAAATTGACAATGAGGAATTTTCAAGCACACACAACATGCATATAAAACAAATCAACAATAAATATGGAAAAATCAAAATTTTTCCAACTATTATGGCATTGTTCTCCAATATGCGTCCCGTCGTGTCGCCACCTCGTCCGCTCCATCTTTTCCCATGCTTAAGTCACCAAAGAGTTCCGAGCCGAGATATAAAACCTATTTTATTTTGCATCCATCGATCCTATACTCCACAAGGGAGTGTACATGAAATCTAGATCGAAAGTAAAATAAAATAAAGAGTGGCTAAACAATGTCGTATTCAATTACAAAAATTAAATACTAATTTAGCCTTGTCAACCCCGAGGATTCAAATAATATACAATCACACACACACAACCACATACACACATATAGCCATAATAGTCAGATCTTATGCCTGCAACCAAAAAGTTAGCCTACGCACATCCTACTATTATCCGGCATACTCAATATATGATATGTGCATGAAAGTAACCGAATCCAAAACACACAAAACCGGAAACCGTGGCTCTGATACCAATTTGTTGGCAATCGTGCTATTTCTCGGAATGCTCATAGGCTCCCATGTCCCCGGATTAAAATTTTCACTAATGAAAAATAATCCGGATGGGATGAGTTTCCTAAGCACAACCAATTCGTCGTCGTGCCAACGACTCAAGCGATCGCTTGAACAAACTAGTTGTTTAAGTAACCAAACTCTTCTAGTCGATTAGCCGCGGAAGAGACGACGGACGGATCGCCGGTTTTTGTGTTTCTTATTCGCGGTCCATGATTATACAAATACATACAAATGCAAACTAGTATAATCAACATATACTAACATAAAGAACATAAGCTAGCATATCAAATAAGAACATGAAAAGAACAATAATAAAAGTTGTGAAACTTTTATACCTCTTGATCTTCTATCGTATGTCCTAACCTCCTTGTAGACTTCGTGTGGGCGAAGATCCTCCACAAGTTGAAGCTTCCTAGATCTTCTTCAATCCAAAGAAAGAAGAACTCTCTTTCCCTTCTTGCTTGAGCCAACCACCAATCCACAAAAGGATTGATGCCACCGGCCCCAAGAATAGAGAGAACATAATGGAAACAACCAAGGAACCGAACTAGGGACAAACCCTAGTTTTGGTGCCGCCGGCCAAGATGGAGTGAAGAGGATAAAGGGAATATGTTGGGCGCCGGCCACGGTGGAGGGAATAGAGGAAGGAGCCGGCCACAACCTAGGAAGAGGAAGAGCTCCTCTCCTATAGTTGCCGTCCACCTTCCTTGCATATCCCTAGCCGCCTAACCTAAGGAGCCAAAACCCTAATTAGGGTTTCCTCCTTAAGGTTTCCTTGCCGCCCAACCATGGTGGAGAGAAGAGATCTAGGAGCTAGCCACCTCCAAGGAAGAAGACAAGCTCTTCCACAAGTTGCCACCCACTCTTCATTCCCATCCATGGTCGCCCATGCAAAGGAGCCAAAACCCTAATCAAATTAGGGTTTCTTCCATAGGGTTCCTTGCCGCCCAAGCATGGTGGAGAGAAGAGATCTAGGAGCTAGCCACCTCCATGGAAGAAGACAAGATCCTCCACAAGTTGCCGCCCACTCTTCATCCTCACCTTGGCCGCCCAACCTAAGGAGCCAAAACCCTAATTAGGGTTTCCTCCTTAAGGTTGCTTGCCGCCCAAGCAATGCTAGGCAAAACCCTAATTTCCTTAGCATCCATCATCCAACATCAACCACTCTTTTTTCTCCCCTTCTTTTTATTTTCTGCCCAACCCATAGCCACCCTTTTATAGAACTTAGGAGAAAGTTGGTTATTGATGAGGTAGCCAAAAATATAGGAACTAATTCCCAATTTTCTTGCCTCCCACCTTATCCAACCTTTCCTCTCCCTTTTATATAGAGTTAGGTTTAGGCCTTGGTTTAATCTCCACCGTCGGTTCTAGGGTTTTAATCTCAACCGTCGGATTTAGAGATTTAATCTCAACCGTCGGTTCTAGGGTTTTAATCCTAACCGTGATTTGTTTTCCATCATTTGATCTAGACTTCATGAGGTTTATATTAGGCTACGATAGGGACCATGAGGAGGAGTTGGGTCTTGGCCACCCGATGGATCGGAACCACATAAACTTGATCCATCAATGATGTTCCATTCCACTAGAGGATCATCATCGAACTACCTCACCAACCCCCATAAATTAATATGGGCTCCATATATTATTTGTACATCCATCTCCCCGTGTTTAAGATATCGAATGTCCGTCAATTGATTGATTTACTGACCATCAATCAATTAACATCTAACTCCTCGAGTAGTACCACTCAACCTTATCATCATGTTGACTAAGTCAACCTGCAGGGTTTACATGATGAACCTTATGAGCTCCTCAAGGGGACATCTACAACCTAATACATAGGACACGGATTCCTCCTATAATCAACGGCACACCATGTAAATAATATCATTTCCCAACTTACCGGGCATATTGATTTAATCCATAGAAATCTCACCCTCTGGTAAATCAAAGAAATAAATATTAAGAACATGTGCGCGTTATTATATCGGGATTAAGAGCATGTACAACATAATATCCGAGGTCCGATTCAATTATGTAGTCAGCAATAAATTGAATCACCTCTATGTCGGTCCTGCTCAATACACCTAAGTGTACTAGTGTAACTCTATGTTCAAGACAAAACAATACCAAGCTACACTACAACCATGTCAATGGTTTGTCCAAAACCATCTTGGTTGTGAGCCTCTACTTATATTCTACAAGGGACTGATAACATGATCTTCTGTGCCGCACCCAGGCACCATGTTATCTACAATGTAAAATATTAGACAATTTTGCATACATATAAAGTGCAAACAATGATCATGTGATTCTTATTTCAAAATAAAATGTTCATACCAAAGAGCTAGGCTTTCTGTATACATCCCAACAATTTTCTTGTGATCCCTTATAACCTTGATCCCAAGGATGTGTCCCTTATGTCCAAGATATTCATATCAAACTGTTTGGACAACCATACCCTTATGTCCAATAACACCTTGATATTGTTGCCAATTAACAAAATATCATCTACGTATAGTACAAGAAATACCACTACATTTCCATCACATCTCTTGTATACACAAGACTCATCCAGACTTTGAATGAATCCATAAGACTAGATTACCTCATCAAAGCGGATGTTCCAAGATCTCGAAGCTTGCTTCAATCCATAAATGAATCGATTAAGCTTGCACACAAGATGCTCCTTGCCCTTTGCAATGAATCCTTCTGGTTGCTTCATATAGATGTTTTCCTCAAGACTTTCATTAAGGAAAGCTGTCTTGACATCCATTTGTCATACCTCATAATCCATATGAGCAACAATGCATAAGAGAATCCGGATAGACTTAAGCATGGCTACCGGCGAAAAGGTCTCCTCATAATCGATACCCTCTTTTTGAGTATACCCCTTCGCAACAAGCCTTGCTTTGAAGGTCTCAACCTTCCCGTCTATTCCTCTCTTTCTTTTGTAGATCCACTTGCATCCAATGGTTTTTACACCATTGGGTGGTTTTGCTAGCTCCCAGACCTGATTTGAATCCATAGATTCAATCTCAGCATTCATTGCACTTTGCCAAGATACCGCATCTTTATCTTGGATTGCCTCATCATATGTCCAGGGATCAGGTTCATGTTTGCCAGGGATCAAAACAGAAGATTCTCCCAAGAACATGAATCTATCAGGCTATCTAACAACCCTCCCACTACGATGAGGTATCACCTGTGTATCCTCTGTGACACACGGTGCAGTGACTTGTGGTATATCCTCTTGTATCGGTAGTACTGAAGTAGTGACTTCCCCTTTCAATTCCTCCAGAACAATCCTACTCATGGGCTTGTGGTTCATCACATAGTCTTCCTCTAGAAATCTGGCGTTCGTGCTAACGATCGCCCTCTGATCTCTAGGACTATAAATCAAACCACCTTTTGTTCCTCTAGGATAGCCAACGAACATGCGCACTTCTGTACGAGGTTCCAACTTACCAGCATTTACCTTCAGCACATGTACTGGACTCCCATAAATCCGAATATGTCTCAGACTAGGCTTTCGCCCAGTCCACAATTCTGTGGGAGTAGAAGGCACTGATTTTGATGAAACCAAGTTCAGAATATACACTATCGTATCTAGAGCAAATCTCCAGAATGAATCTGGCAACTCAAAATAACTCATCATCGATCTAACCATCTCCATAAGAGTCCTATTCCTTCGCACTGCAACACCATTCTGCTGGGGTGTGCCAGGTGCAGACAATTGGGATTGAATCCCAACTTCTGATAAGTAATTCCTAAATTCTCCCAAGAGGTACTCACCACCACGATCAGATCATAGTGTCTTGATACTTTTACTTTGACGTTTCTCCACATCAGCCTTGAATTCTTTGAACTTGTCAAAGCATTCAGACTTGCGATGCATCAAGTAAATATATCCATATCTTGAATAATCGTCTATGAAAGAGATGAAATACTCAAAACCACCTCTAGCCTGGATAGACATAGGACCACACAAATCAGAATGAACCAATTCCAACACATCTTTGGCTCTATACCCCTTGGCCTTAAAAGGCCTCTTGTTCATTTTACCCTCCAAGCAAGATTCGCAGGTTGGGAAATCTTCCACCACTAATGAACCCAGAGGTCCATCAGCTATCAACCTTTGAATTCTACTTAGGTTAATATGACAAAGTCTTAGATGCCAAAGATATATTTGGTTCATCTTCGAAGGTTCTTTTCTCTTATTGGGATTAGAAGATGAATTATTAACTTCTATTTGCATCGTGGGAGCTTTTGGTTCAAGTGTATATAAATTTCCTATCAATATACCAGAAAAAATAATCTCCTTATTCCTTTTTATAACAACTCTGTCGTTAAAAGAAATAGAATATCCATCCATTTGAATTCTGCTTAGGTTAATATGACAAAGTCTTAGATGCCAAAGATATATTTGGTTCATCTTCGAAAATTCTTTTCTCTTATTGGAATTAGAAGATGAGTTATTAAATTCTATTTGCATCATGGGAGCTTTTGGTTCAAATGTATATAAATTTCCTATCAATGTACCAGAACAAATAATCTCCCTATTCTTTTTTATAACAACTCTGTCATTAAAAGAAATAGAATATCCATCCATAAACAATTTAGAAACTGAAATCAAATTCTTTCTAAATAAAGGTACATAAAGGCAATTCTTAAGAACCAAAATTTTATTTTTCTCAAAAGACAAATAAACATCTCCCACTACAACAGTCGCCACCTTCGTGGCATCGCCCACGTATACGGTAATCTCCCCCTCAGCCAGTCATCTGGTTTCCTGGAACCCCTGTAAAGTATTTCAAACATGATCAGTGGCTCCCGTATCTACACACCAGGTGCCGGTAGATAACACCACTAAACATGTTTCAATGACTAGACTAAAAGATATACCTTTGTTCTGCTTCCGGTTGGGGCAGTCCTTCTTCCAGTGTCCAGTCTTCTTACAAGTGAAGCACTTGCCTTTCGGCTTCTTCACTCCTCCCTGAGTTCCTCCCACCGCCTTTGCCCCAGCTTGTTTCTTCTTCTTCTTGCCTTTCAGCTTAGAAGTAGAAACAATTTGGGCAACCATGGCTTGCACCTTAGCACTCTGACGAAATAGCCCCTCTGCTGCTTGGAGTTCTATCAGAAGCTCCGCCAACGAATACAACCTCTTGTTCATGTTGTAGTTCAGGCAAAACTGCTCAAAACTCCTAGGTAGAGACTAGAGAATGATATTAACCTGGGTTTCCCCATTGATCTCAACTCCAAGGACTTCTAGCTCATTCAAATGAGCCATCATTTTGAGAACATGATCCCTCACGGGTGTTCCCTCGATCATGGTTGTCGTCATCAAGTTCCTCATGGCTTCCTGCCTAGCATCCCGATTCTAGTGTCCAAAAAGCTCTTTGAGATTGAGCATCATGTCATAAAAAGTGGGCATGGCTTGATGCTGATGTTGCAGTACATTTGACATAGATGCTAAAATGTAACACCGCGCCATCTCATCGTCTTCACCCACTTCTTATAGCTCTCTCTCTCCTTTTCCCCAGAATCATCTGTAGGCTTGGAAGGGCACTCTTCGAGGAGTACATATTTGTATTCCTCAGCAGTCAAGACAATGTCTAGATTCCTCTTCCAATTAACATAGTTGGGTCCAGTAAGTTTGTTCTCTTTCAGTATCACAGCAAGTGGGTTGAAAGTCATTTTGAAAGAAAACCTAAGAATCACATAAATCAAAACATTAGATTTCAAAAAATTATTGATTCCTCAAACAATAAAATTTTAAAATCAACCAACACCTCAAAACACCGAGAATATCGTATGCCACGATAGTGTGGACGTATACGAATTCTTGAAAAATTCCCCATTAATTTTACTATCTTGACAACCTAACTTTTTGACAAATAAAATTAATAGTTGGTTCCTCTTAGGCCCTACAAATAAAAGCAGTGACTCCGATGGGGAAGATACTCCTATTTGCATCTAAGTGTTCACCATTACTCGGTATCAAGGTAATTATCTCGAGTTATGTGCCTTCCGATGGGGAAGTACTGTAAAATACCGGAAAAAAAATATTCCTCGGTAATTGATAAAATATCTTGTGGAATTTTTCAAGAATTTTTAGAAATTCTTCTGGATTTAAACGGGTGTTTTATGGATATTTCATGGGGATAAAATGAACAGGCTTTTATAAAGCCTGTTTAGGCTATCTTCTACGAGGTATTAAATGGGTTAATTAGACCAAATCTTTCCGTTTATCTGTCGGTTTTATTTTCTTTTCCCTGATTCCTTTTTCTCCCTCGGTCGACGAACGACTTTCTCCGCCCGATCCTCTTCTCTGCCGATCTGCCGATCCTTCTGCCCGATCCCGACAGCGCAGATCTTCCCTTTCCCCTCCGTTCCATCGTCGTCTTCTTCTCTTCACCACAGTCGCTCGAGCACCAGCCGCCCTTTGCTCCCGATCGAGCGCCTCCTGCCGGTTGCTGCCGCTTTGTAGCCATCACACGCGCGTTGCGCGCATACGGCCTCCGCACGCTCACCGCCTGACCTCGCGGCAGCGGTGAACTCCTCCAACCATCGAGGGTGCCTCGGCGCAAGGGACGCCCCTCGCGGCCACCGAGCCAACTCGTCGCCGACCTCCTCTATCACTGCCTTTCAGCCCTCCATCGACGGTTTACAAACTCCACCCGGTGACTTTCCTCCTCTACAGTGTTGTTCTGATCATGTTATCACCTGCTCCTTGGCCAGATCTCGAATGCGAGCTCGGCTCACCTTCGGCAACAGTGGTGAGCTACCCTAGCCGATCGTCACCGTAGTAGATTTGGGTAGTGGGTTTATTTTTAAGTCGAGCAGAATAGGGGATAGGAGGGAGTACTGCCGACGTAGCTTCCATTGGAAGGTATATACCTTGATCACCCTCTTCATTTCTGTCCATTATGATTATGGATCGATTGCGACCATGTGAGGTGTTGATAGGTTTTGGGCAGTAAGTTGGTGGGTGAAGATCAATGGTGGGTTTCATGTACAGATTCACCGTAGGATCGGAATTGTGAAGGATTGAAGATAAGGTGTTTATATGTCGATTAAGTTAACATGTTTTTATATGATGAACATATAAGGTTATGAGGTTGCTTTCAATTTGGTTGTTTGGACTTCAATCCATACCTTGAATGAGAACAAGAAGCGATGAAGGAAGCTAGGCTTGGTGAGTCCAGATTTGAATGTTTTTGGATTTATACCAATGTTATTTTGCTAATAGATATGGTGGTTGCTTCTAATATGCCTTTCGGTGCAGGTGCTGAAGACAAACGTGGGTAAGCTTGACATTTCCTATTTGGAGTGAGCTAATTAGAAGTTGGAACTAAGTTAGGTGAGTTGTGATTTAAGTGCTATGGTTGAGATGTTAGATTCATGGTTAGTTTATTATTGGCTACCTTGTTATCCGATCTGATGTTAGTTGATGATGAAATATAAGGATGGATGTGAAGGATTGATTAGGTTAATTGGCTAACTAAATCAATCTTATAGATTGAGATACGAAGTCGATGTGAAGTTTGGTTCGATTATGTGATGTACGATAGAACTTAATTATGTTCTATGTTGTGTGCAGGATTTCTGAATAGAGATCATATCCGTGGACGTGGAGATGACTGGTGTCTACAAAGCAGGTGGGTAATTTTCTACCTGGTCCGGGTAGATGTATTGCATTCAGATTTAGTCATAGATATGAGCATGTTAGGTGTTCATATTACCTTGACCCTGCTCTTATTATCGTATGCCTTAACTTATCGTTGGATTTATTTATGCTCAATTGTTGATATCACATATACCCTATCATGATTTAGGAGTTATAGATATGATGTAAATTGTCTTAGATGATTAGTAGGGTGTAAATGTCAATACGGGGGATGACCCAATTTATAAATTGGAAAAAAGGCCATCTATGGGTAGGTAATTCCCTAAATGTAGGATTTATTTTCAATACTCGTATGTTGCATACTGTTACCAACCATGAGTTGTGTAATGGTTAAGTGAAGGGGTGGTCGACTGATATGATTAGTCGAGTACGACTCTATCGAGATAGAGAGTCGTCCGATCGAGTACGATCGACTCTATCAGAGAGAGAGTTATGATCAGTCGAGTACGACTCTCTATTGGAGAGAGAGTTAGGATCAGTCGAGTATGACTCTCTACAGGATAGAGAGTGTGTCGATCAGTTGAGTACGACTCTCTATTGGATAGAGAGTTATGATCAGTTGAGTACGGCTCTCTACAGGATAGAGAGTCCGTCGATCTGTTGAGTACAACTCTCTACAGGATAGAGAGTATTGATTAGATGGGTATGACACTTTGCTGAACAGAGAGTCTGTGGTAGATGGTTGTACGTGTGACAGCATACACATGTCATTTGCATGCATTCTGGCGACATAGTCTCCCTTGGCGTTGAGAGAGTCGTCAGTCATCCTACCTCCCAGAGCACTCCCCGAGGAGTAACTGGTGTGAGGGCAGAGCATCTGTTGTGCCGCACTCTACCACTATAGACGGTGGTAGTTGGAGTTGCGTGCAGTTGTCCTGGGTGCATGGTACTCGACCACTCATTGGTAGTGTTAGTCGGAGTGGCCAGCAGCAAGGACCCCCGTTGTATAGCGAGCTCTTTACGCTCATATGCTACTTGATCATACTGCCCACTCGGCCACTCTATAGCAGTGGTTGGTGTGAGTTGAGACAGTTGTCATGTCGTGCCACCTAGGCCACACTGGGGTCATGGTAGCAAGTAGGGGTGAGCAGGCATGACCATGCATGCTGCATTGTCATATATGATGGCGCTTTGCATATTACCATATATATATACATATATGCATGTATATATATATATATATATATATATATATATACGGATGGTTGAGATTAATATATATATATATACGGTCTATATATATATATGATTATTATGATGTTGCATTTGATTGTACTATGCTTGCTGCATTTGGGTGTACATCATATTCATGCATGTTTCTTGCATTTGTTATACGATTGTGTCGGATACTGATATGGGTTGGACAGACCATTAGATACCTTGACCTGTAGCTAGAGTATATTGTGAGTTGATCTACTCTTCCTGTTATATATATATATATATATATATATATATATGTTTGATATAAGTTCGGGATGGATCAGAGTAGCGTGGCAGACTTCAGGTATGTCTGCATTTTTATGTTGTTTATTTGGTTAGACGGTATATGCTTGTATTTATATACTATGCTGATATACCTGTTGTACCTTTAGAGTATGTTGTTGAAAATACATGTGATATGACATATATACATATTTTTCTATTACCTGCTGAGTTTTACTCACCACCCCCCACGGACCACTTTCACGCCTGGTGCCTGTAGAAGACTTTGTGACAGCTTGGAGCACCGCTGGCTGACATCTCATCTCACCTCCGAGGCTCCCGTGTGTATTTGGGCTTTCCGTCCATTGTGTATTGTATTTTGGAGTTTTCGTGATGTACATGTTGTATATTCGGATTTTTGTCGAAGTTTTATATTGTTGTGATGTGTTAGTCATACCGGTATGCATGTGTGGGATTGTATTATTGTGGTATCATTTCCGCTGTTTATTTGTTGTAGTAGTTTATTATGTTGTTGTGGTTTGGTGATATTGTTATATATATTGTTGTTATTGTGGGCCTACAGGCCTTGTATTAACCCGAAATGTTGCTACGTACAGGGGAGATGTCGTCCGTTTGATTTTTGGCTCGGCATGCTCTCGGGGCGTGACAACTTTAGTGGTATCAGAGCCCAAGGTTCTGCGATGTCATACAATGTTGTTTTTGAGTCGAGTCTTGGATTCTCGGGAGTCGATTTATTCGGTTTTGGTTTTCTGAGATGAGATGGACAGCGGCCTGAGCTCCAAGCAGCACGAGGTAAGAATTCCTGAAAAACTTATGGTTTAGTAGATATTTATCTAAACTTGATTAGTAGGTGCATACAAATAGAGTTATGACACCTGTGTAGACTTATAGTAGGGGTCGTCCACTAAGGCGACCAACCGGAGTGACCTTTAGGGTTTATACTCCCGGTTATGTTGGCTATGCATTTAGATGCTTATACCAGGGAATAACCTATAGTGTGTTGGTTATTATTCGTAACGACCTGTTGAGTCTGTGAGTCTTGAACCTGTGTCGAGGAGGTGATTTACCTCTGAGAGCCGACTGATACCGAGTCGGAAAACAGGGGCCAAGTCGTCACATTTTTTATGGAAATAAGAGACTAGAGTCTTAGAGATTTCCACTAACTGTACTAGTCATATCATTACCTGTTATGTAATGGACAAGACAAATTGTCTATTGTTGATGTAGATAGCGGAAGGCTAGGTTACGGTGTTTCATAGGGATTTTATCCCTGAGTTGTTCGTACTGAGTAGTATAACTTTGAGAGTACTTAACTCATGTTATACCGTGAAAGAAGAGTTGTTTGCATACCATTATTGGGATCAAGCTGGTATTTGGTGATAAATGCAGAAAATAATCTTCGGGAAATAATATATCACTTGATCATGGATTAGTGATGTTGAAAGAGCGTATTTCCCCGTGTCACTTTTAGTGACACATTGTAAGGAATTCTTGAGCTTCAAGAAAAGGGTGATCGGTTAGTGTTAGTGTACTGTGGAGAGTCGTGAGACTTGCAGAGGTTACTACCACCTAATAGCTCAAGAAGATGAATGGATGATTTAAGTCACCCAGAGTTATTGGCTTATAGTTGGATTAGGATGCCAGGATCTTCTATCAGATCCTGTTGGAAGACGTTGGATTGAGACAAGAGTTTAAAAATGACTCCGTATAAGGGTTTAAGAGTTGGAGACCGATAAGCATATATTGCAGGTCAACTTATTAGAGTCAAAAGTCTCTGACTATTGGATAAAAGGAGCAAGATCGGAGTCATAGGCTTTGAGCTACTATCCGATTATGGAAGACCAACCGCAGATCATCAGAATATTCTCGAGGATATCAGCAAAATCAGAACAAAGACTTCGAAGGGATTGTGTGCGTGCAGTGCAGATCACGAAGACACGCGAAGCCAGATTATCCGTTGGAGCAGTTCAGCTATTGCTATTGTTGAGCAACCAGTACAGTGGAGGAGGTGTACTTTGAAGATTCAGTTGAAGACTATCGATGGTGTTCCGGGAGGAAGATGCATCGTCTCGATAGCAGAGATCAGCACAGAGGATTGGGTTATCTCAACAGCAACAACCTACTACCTCAGGCGTGGTTGGAGTTCCTTGATACTCTCCATCAGCAGAGATCAGCACAGAAGCAGCATCAGCAGAAGACATCGTAGAAGACTCATGTAGACAACAACAATAGTTACCCCCAGATGTGATTTGAATTGTATAGAGGAGAGAGTATACGACAGTGGTCGTATCTATTTTGTATTCTACAGTTGTAGCTCGTAGATTTAAGTGATAGGATCAGATGATCTAGGAAAAAAATCCTTGGATCATTCATCGGAGAAATGCGACCGTTTTGTCGCGGACTATTGGATCTGATCTTATTCTCTTCGAAGAAAGGCCGAGACCTGCGTGGAGCCTTTGGGATCGGATCAACAGATATTTCATCGTTCAGGGTATTACTCTCGTTTTACCCTCTGGGTTAATATGTTGAGAGATGCTTGTAGTACAGGTATCTGTATCTAGAACATTCTTAGCTGGATTAGAAGGGTCCTTTACATCGACTTGTGGGTCGATGGTATTTCTACCGTCAGGTGAGATGAGGATCAACAATTAAGAAGTCAAGGGATGCCCTTAGACTCTGATAGACATACTTTTACTGTAGACATATCCTTACGGATGGTCAGGTTGTTGAGATTATGGTATGATATGTATCTCGGATGTGCGTATAATCCGAGAGCCTTCGGATGTAGTTTCGGATGAACTCCAAGGCTTGTCGTTGCTTAGGCAAGTGGAGTAGGCGATCGAAATGATTAGGAAAATAGTTTTGGTAACGAAGATCACGTACCGAGTGATAGTTTTGACTGGTATAAGTGTTACTAAACACTATAGAAATTGGAAGAATGTAAGTTGTAATTATAGGAGAAGTTGGAAGGGATATTTATCCATCCCAGTATTCCTCAAGAAGATCCGAAACTCTTTATTGAAAGAGAGATGGACCTTTGAGATTAGGCATCGATTATCAATGATGAAATACAGTAGTTGTAGTGAAGAATATCCTTCGTTGTGGATAGATGATCTATTTAGATCGGCCAAAGACACCTGTGTATACTCTAAGGTTGATTTACGACTGAAGTACTGATATTGTAGTGACATGATGTCATACGATTATCATTGTCCTTGTGATGATTAATATATATCATCAGCGTAGAGTAAAGGGGATGTTAGTAATATATGAGAGATGTCCTAAGGCAATCGCCTTATGTATGAACCATTTATATGATAAATGAAGATTCACTATTTGAGTATACATATTTTATGTATTTGATTGGATCTTAAACTCATTTACTGAATGTCCACGATACGATTCACAGCATGAGAGAATTTGTGATTGGATCACAACTAGTGAGTATCTCTACATGTGTAATTGTGATGTATCGGAATTATCCCTAGTCGATGAATTGATGGATCTGGACACCATCAATTCTGTTGAGACTAGCACGAGGTATACTCCTTGGTGTATCCAAGCAGCTGATTCTCACTGGCTAGAGACATAGTGATGTCCGGAGTTAATCGTGGATGCTAGTTATGGTAACTAGTTCATTGGAGTGACCAGCCGTAAGACTTCATATGGTTCTCTGCATATATAGATATGTCAATGAAGTTCTTACTGTGGCTTAAGTGCGATGTTCCTTTGACTTGCGGTATTCAAGTCATCTTGATCATGGAGACTTATGCTTTGACATCTTAAGCAAACATCTCTAAGGAGATATGGACCCGGGATGATTGGGTATAAGTCGAAGTGATCGAAGGTGTTTGAATAGCCTATAAAGGATTCACCACTCCTTGCGAGGAGATGTATACCCATGGCCTCTCGTCGGATTGTTACTAAAGTCTTTGGCCAAAGCATTACATATTTAGAGTAAGGTACTCTTCGATACATGTGGAGTAACTAGAATCCGTAGGACGAGGAAATGATACTTGGGCTAGGTGTGACGTAGTCAGCCTAGTGGGGACTGACACAATAGACCATGTCCTGAACCAAGTGGGTATAAGATGAGAGAAGGGAATGGGGCACGATTCATTCGAGCTACTGAAGGGTTTCAGAAATAGTTCTGGATCAACCGTTGATCTTTTCGGTTAATTGGGTATCATGATGTACTACTAGGTGCCACTCATGATCGTTCTATAATTAATGGTTAATTATAGACGGCCAACATAAACCGAGAACCTATTTGGTCACACGCACAACGAGTGTAATCCAAAGGATTTAAAACGAGCTTGAGAATGGGATTCATCGAGAGAAACTATGTTTGGTTGGACCAAACATAAAGCGAGCATGAAATTGTTTCATGCAATGGAAGCGTGGATGGGCCGTGTCTTATGAAGACATAATGGATGGACCAAAATGGTTTGGTTCTAATCCAATGGATGAGAATAAACCAAAGGGTTTGGTTTATATTAAACGAATGAACCAAAGGTTGGTTCGGTTCGTTTTAACTTAAAATAAACCATCATGGTTTGGTTTATTTTAACTTATCTTAATGGAGCGGGTTAACGGGCTTTATGGATATGATCCATTAACCATTAAGAGAATTAGTTCTCTATAAAATAGGGATTAAACCCTAACCCTAAGACTAATCTAGTTTTTGGCCGCCCAACCCCCTCCCTCTCCTATTCGGCGCCAACACCAAAAGCTGCTGCCGCCCAGCTTGTGTGCCGCCGTCCAACTTGTTGCCGGCGACCAAGCTTCAGCCGGTGAACCTCCGGCGACCCTCCGGTGATCTCCTATAGGTTTGGCATCAAGGTGAGGCTTTTCTCTCCTTGTTTTGGCCGGCGCCTACTCCTCCACCAAGCTGTCCAGTTTTCTGGACAGCTTCTCCTCCTCTAGTCGGAGCGTCGTTTGGACGACGGTTAGTGCTCCGACAGCGGCTAACTTACCGGGGATTTGATCTCCGGTAATCCTCTGAGGTGGAGGACGAAGGATTCGTCAAACGGTTGACGAATACCTCTCCGGAGAAGCGAGTTTTGAGAACTCGTTTTGGATCCGAATTTGGATTCGGATCGTGATCATCTCTCGATCACGTCGTCTTCAACACGAGGCTAGTAACCCGTACGAAGACGAAGCTCGTGACTTAGCGAAGTCATCCCGAGGATCTCGGCGTGGATACGGATAGAGACGATTCTTACGAGGATCGTTCCGGTTGATGCCGTTCCCGCTACACGTCATACGGAAGGTATAACGTAGTTTAATTTCCGATTATTGCAAATTTTAATTTACGGTTATGTCTACACTTGTTGTAATAGCATGCGTGTGTTGTGTGTGTTGTAATAAATATAGATTTATTATTTTTAATTGCTTCCGCTGTGCTCATGTTTATTTAAACATGATCGAACACACACGCCATAGTAAAACCCAACAAAGGGTATCAGAGCCCATGTTGTGTTTCGACATAATCGTAAAATGGTTTTGCGATAGTCATAATGTATTTCTGGAAATTTTCTAAATTTTGGAAATTTAGAAGTATTTATGGAAATTTTTCAATTTTGGAAAGTCTAGAAGTATTTATGGAAATCTTCCACTTTTGGAAAGTTGGAAGTATTTATGGAAATTGATATTTTCCATAAATAAAATATTTGATTAGATTCTGGAAATTTGTTTCCTAATTTAATCATGATTTGATTTGGGAAATCAAATCTTAAAATATTTTATTTCCATAAGTAGTTTTAAAGATTTAGGAAATTGGTTTCCTAAATAGATTTTCCTTAATCAAATAATTCCATGAATAAAATATGTGATTAGATTTGGAAATTTGTTTCCTAATTTAATTATGATTTGATTTGGAGAATCAAATCTTAAACATATTTTATTTCCATAAATAGTTATGACATATAAGGAAATATATACATGACATAATTGTATGTCATGTAATTGCATTAGATGCATAACATTATGCCATGCGTGTCGTGACATGTAGATGTATGCCATGTATGCCATGCCATGTAGATAATAGTTATTTGCATGCAAAGAGGATGAGACATAAAAACCCTAACTCAATATTAAAGCCTACACCTTCCATTAATATGGTTAGAACCAGAGTTCTGTTTCTTGTTTGGGTTGTTGGACTCACTCCAAGTCCCTACTAACCTCAACATGTTCAAATCATTGGAATAGTTTAACTCTAATATGGTAAGAGTCAGAGGTCAATCGTTAGTTTGGGTTGTTGGACTCACTCCAAGCCTGGCTAATTGGTTGAATGCGCTCTAACCATATTAAAACTATTTCGCAATTAATGGGTCGGCTTTAACTTGGAGCATCGATTTGTTGGACTCACTCCAAGGTCGATGTGAAGAGAGGTGAAGTTGGGTGCTATGCATATGATGCATACTTGTTAATGTGTTAACAACCCAATGTATGTGTAAACATTCAATTAGTTGATAGCACATTGTGATAGTTACATATACATGATATGTAATCGGTATACTTGATACCCACCATCATAGCTAAGAATGGCTTGTTGGACTCACTCCAAGGTTGTTCTTATCTATGATGGATATCAGCCCATTCGGAGATGGACCTACGATCTCCCGAAGTGATTTTGGGGTTTTTGAATTCGAAAAATGAATGGGATTTATAAATGTATATTGATGCATTTTAAAATCATTTTCTCATATATGCTCGTTTTGTATTTCTAGGTCAATAAATTGATCATGACGTCTTTGAATTTGTGCACTATTTTGGATTCGAACAAACTGACTGGGCCTAACTTCGTGGACGGGCTTAGAATCCTGAGAATTGTTCTCAAGGCGGAAAAGCTAGCATATGTCCTTGAAGAGCCTCTTCCCGACGTCCCTAAGAACGATGCAACCTGCATCAAATGTTGGTCTATCGTAAGCATGTGGCGATTCAGCCGAAATGGGCGAGTTGCATCATGCTAGCGGCGATGGTACCTCGAGTGCAGGCGCAAGATGAGCATATGGATGCTAACACTATGGTCTTCCATCTTCATGAGTTGTTCGATGAGCAAGCGAGATCCAAAGGTTCGAGGTCTCTAGGCTCCTCTTCACCACGAAGATGCAAGAAGGTTCGCCTCAGAGTACGCGTGCTAAAGATGAATGGGTACATCGAGCGCTAGCTACCCTCGGTTTTGTGATGGATCATGAGTTAAGTATTGACTTAATTCTGCATTGTTTGCCCAAGAGTTTCTCGCAATTTGTGATGAACTATCGGATGAACAAATTGGAATCCACCATTCCCGAGCTCCTCAATATGCTGAAGACTGTGGAGCCTTCTGTGAAGCATGAGGAGAAGGCGGTTCTGTTAGTTGATTCCTCAAAGAAAGGTTCTAAGAGGAAGGCAAAAGAACAGAAGAAAGGAAAGAAAAAGGCAAAGAAGGCGAAACCAGCGCAAAAGGGCACTTGCCATCACTGTGGCAAGGAAGGCCACTGGCGAAGAAACTGCAAGATTTATCTTGAGTCTATGAAGAAGAAGAAGGCATCCGATGCCCCATCCTCTTCAGGTATCTTCGTTATTGATTGTCATTCTATTTCCTTAGACACTTGGGTATTGGATACTGGGTGTAGCTCACATATATGTAATGACATACAGGGGCTAAGGAATAGAAGAAGACTTGTCAGAGGGGAGTCAAATTTGCGAGTTGGCAATGGAGCAAAGGTCACGCTCGCCATCGAACTTATTTGTCAAGCTCCTAGTGGACTAGTCTTGAATCGGACAATTGCTATTATGTTCCTTCTCTATTAAAGAACATTGTTTCTATTTCTCGCTAAATAGAAATGGTTTCCATTTAACGCTTAGTAACAATTGTTGTTATATAACTTTGAATGGCGCATTTTTATGGAATCGAACTTCGAGTAATGGCATTTATACGCTGGACGATTCCAAAGGACATTTTCAATATCGGCGAGCAACACGCTGCGGCTCAAAGGATAATCACATAGACTCCTATATGTGGCATTGTCGTTTTGGCCATATAAGCAAGAAACGCATGTCCGAATTACACCGATGTGGAATTCGAATCGCTTGAATTGGATTCATACGATACATGTGAATCATGCTTAAAAGGCAAGATGACTAAGTTACCTTTACCGAAAAGGTGAACGAGTGGGAGAGTTACTAGGTCTAGTACATACCGATGTATGTGACCTATGTCAACTCAAGCATTAGGAGGCTATAGCTACTTCATTACCTTCACCGATGATCACTCACGGTTTGGGTATGTGTTCTTGATGAAACACAAGTCCAAGCCTTTGAAAGGTTCAAAGAATTCAGAAATGAAGTAGAGAAACAACATGACAAAAGTATTAAAATACTGATCGGATCGAGGTGGTGAATACTTAAGTCAAGAGTTTGATTATCTAAGAGACAATGGCATATTGTCTCAATGGACTCACTATACACCACAAAGATAATGGTGTATCCGAGAGGCGAATCGACTTGTTGGACATGGTCAGTCAATGATGAATCATGCACTCTTCCCAAGTCCTTTGGGGTTATGCACTTCGCATACCGCTTACTTTGTTAAATGTAATGCCTACCAAGGTAGTCTCTACTACTCCATATGAGATATGGGCTAGTAAGAAACCTCATGTATCTTACTTGAAGATATGGGGTTGTCTCGCTTATGTGAAGCGGATCAGATCGCATAAATCGATGCTAAGTCTGATAAATGTCTATTTATTGGATACCCTAAGGAAACAAGGGGTTACCAATTCTATCATCCTGTGGAACAAAAGGTGTTTGTTTCAAGGCATGCCGTGTTTCTAGAGAAAGAGTTTCTCTTGCAAGAAAATAGTGGGAGTGTCGTCGAGCTTGAGGAGGCTCGAGAGACTCAAATAGACATTGATGAGATACCTGGTGAAGCACAACAGCCGACAACTCATAGTGATGAGCAATCGGCTGGACCTATTGTAACACCACATCTTCAGAGATCCGTAGAACACGCAATATTCCCGAGAGATATGGATTTCTCGTGAATCGAACGACGGTTACTCATTGATGATGAGGAGCCTACCGCTTATGAAGAAGTGCCGACAAGTTCGTAGAAGGGATAAGTGGCTTGGTGCCATGAAGTCGAAATGGATTCCATGTACGAAACCAAGTTTGAACTTGGTTGACCCACCTGAAGGCATAAAGCCTATAGGGTGCAAGTGGGTTTTCAAGAAGAAAACCGACATGGATGGTAATGTGATTACCTATAAGGCTAGATTGGTGGCGAAAGGATATCGCCAAAAGCAAGGTGTTGATTATGACGAAACCTATTCGCCTGTAGCTATGCTTAAATCCATTCGATGCTCCCGCCATAGCGGCTCATTATGATTATGAGATATGGCAGATGGATGTGAAAACAAATTTTCCTTAATGGAAACTTGCTCGAGGACGGTATATGATACACCGAGGGTTTCACATCGCTGATAAAACCAAGGTATGCAAGTTGCGACGATCCATTTATGGATTGAAGCAAGCATCCAGAGTCGAATATCCGCTTTGATGAGACGATCAAAAAGTTTGATTTCACAAAATCCGCATTTAACCTTGTGTGTGTACAAGAAGGTTAGTGGGAGTGCAGTCGTGTTCCTAGTATTGTATGTCGATGACATATTACTTATAGGAAACGATGTGTCAATCTTACAGTCAGTTAAGGTTTGGTTATCCAAGACATTCTCCATGAAAGACCTGGGAGAAGCAACCTACATCCTTGGGATTAAGATCTATAGAGATAGATCGAAACGGTTGCTTGGTCTTTCGCAGTCTACATATATATGACCGAAAAGCAAAGAGGTTTAGCATGTCGGAATCCAAGAAAGGTTATCTCGCCATCGTGCATGGGGTACACCTTTCAAGTCTATGTCCGTCCGCACGTTTAAGACGAGAGGATTTGCATGAGTAAGATTCCCTATGCATCCGCAATAGGATCTATCATGTATGCTATGTTATGTACGAGGCCCGATGTATCGTATGCTCTGAGAGTCACGAGCAGATACTCACCGATCCAGAATGGATCATTGGGCCAATATTAAGACGATCCTTAAGTACTTGAGAAGAACTAAGGATGTGTTCCTAATATATGGAGAAGGGACATGGTGATACGCGTATACTGATGCCGCCTGACATGCATAAGGATGATTCCGTGTCTCACCGATACGTGTTCACCTTGAATAGGGGCGCAGTGAGTTGGAAAAGTTCCAAACAAGAGACTGTAGCGGATTCTACCACTGAGGCAGAATATATTGCAGCTTCTAAGCAAAGAAGGAAGCGGTTTGGATCAAGAAGTTCGCTCATGAACTTGGTGTGATTCCGCCATTGTTGAAGCAATACCGGCTATCATCGCGACAACAATGGAGCAATTGCACAGAAAGAGCCAAGGTCTCATCAACGATCCAAACATGTAAGCTTCACGCTATCATCTTATCGTAGAGATCATCGTGAGGAACGAAATACAAATCGAGAAAATTCCCACAAAGGAACTTAGCGGATCCTTTGACTAAAGCATTACCTCAAAGTAAGTTTGAGGGTCATGTTGGTGCTTATGGTATCGATACCGTAGCGATTGGCATTAGGCCAAGGCGGGAGTCCGTTAGTAATATATGAGAGATGTCCTAAGGCAATCGCTTTATGTATGAACCATTTATATGATAAATGAAGATTCACTATTTGAGTATACATGTTTTATGTATTTGATTGGATCTTAAACTCATTTATCGAATGTCCACGATACGATTCACAAAGATGAGAGAATTTGTGATTGGATCACAACTAGTGAGTATCTCTACATGTGTAATTGTGATGTATCGGAATTATCCTAGTCGATGAATTGATGGATCCGGACACCATCAATTCTCGAGACTAGCACGAGGTATACTCCTTGGTGTATCCAAGCAACCGATTCTCACCGGGCCGGAGACATAGTGATGTCCGAGTTAATCGTGGATGCTAGTTATGGTAACTAGTTCATTGGAGTGACCACCATAAGACTTCATATGGTTCTCTGCATATATAGATATGTCAATGAAGTTCTTATCGTGGCTTAAGTGCGATGTTCTTTGACTTATGTATTCAAGTCATCTTGATCATGGAGACTTATGCTTTGACATCTTAAGCAAACATCTCTAAGGAGATATGGACCCGGATGATTGGGTATAAGTCAAGTGATCAAGGTGTTTGAATAGCCTATAAAGGATTCACCACTCCTTGCGAGGAGATGTATACCCATGGCCTCGTCGGATTGTTACTAAAGTCTTTGGCCAAAGCATTACATGTTTAGAGTAAGGTACTCTTCGATACATGTGCAGTAACTAGAATCCGTAGGACGAGGAAATGATACTTGGGCTAGGTGTGACGTAGTCAGCCTAGTGGGGACTGACACTATAGACCATGTCCTAACCAAGTGGGTATAAGATGAGTGAAGGGAATGGGGCACGATTCATTCGAGCATCAAGGGTTTCGTAAATAGTTCGATCAACCGCTGATCTTTTCGGTTAATTGGGGATCATGATGTACTACTAGGTGCCACTCATGATCGCTCTATAATTAATGGTTAATTATAGACGGCCAACATAAACCGAGAACCTATTTGGTCACACGCACAACGAGTGTAATCCAAAGGATTTAAAACGAGCTTGAGAATGGGATTCTCGCATCGAGAGAAACTATGTTTGGTTGGACCAAACATAAAGCGAGCATGAAATTGTTTCAATCCGCAATGGAAGCGTGGATGGGCCGTGGTCTTATGAAGACATAATGGATGGACAAAACCGGCCCCCCGCCACGGATCCGCGCGAAGAAGTATTAAAACAAAACATGTATGTGCTTGTATAAAACCCTAGATCTACCTTAGATCTAAGAGATAAGAGCGTTACCCTCGATCGATGCCTTCGCAAATCCCGCTCGTCCAAAAGTCTGCCGGAACTCGAGAGTGTCAAGTGCACACTCCTCTATGGTATCCACACAAGCAATAGGTGGAAGAAAAACACACTTGAGTGTGCTAGCACTCCTAGGGTGTCTCGGCAAGATGAGGAAGGAGAGGGAGAGAGCTTGAGAGGAAAAGTTCCAAGGTTGAAGATGAAGTCAATTAGCCACCAAAAATCAATACCCCATCTAATGGAGTGGCCTGCCACTTCATGGAGGGTGTTACATGAATGCATGTAACTCCCATGACCCTTGATCTCCCTCATGATGTGGCATCAATTGACAAAGTCAATGATGATGTGGAGCATCATCATTGGCCGCCCATGCCAAGTCATCACCATGACATGGCATTTGGTCAAGTCAAACTTGACCTTTCATCTTCCCTCTCAAGTCAAGTCAAACTTGACCTCTAATCTCCCATGGTTGATCAAATCTAACCACTTGACTCAAGTCAATTTAATTTAATGAATCTTTATTCATTAATTTAAATTGATTTGATGAATCAAATCTCAATTAGACTCATTCAACACTTGAATCAACTTGAGTCTAACTCAATTAGTCTAATTTGGATTACTCTTAATCCAATTTGGTTCATCCCATGAACCTAATCCTCATGGTTCATCATATGAACCTAATCTCCATCTAATTGCTCTTTTGTGTGTGACCCTATAGGTTCTTGTAACGTTGGCAATGTCCCTAAACCGATTTAGGAACATAAGCAATGAGCGGTATCTAGCAACACATCATTGCTACCCAAGTTACAAGAATGTTGAGCTCCAACATCACCTTTGTGACTACTAATTGTGACTCTCACAATATGTGACAATGTCCCTCTATCCTTGACATCTAGATTGACCAATCGAGGCATAGACCGTGTCATCCTCGGTACAATCTAAATCTTGAACTCCAAGTAGACTCACTCTAATCAAATGAGCTCAATATCTCATATTGACTTATTTGGGCATGGCCATGCACTTCGTGGTCTCACTCTATCAAGAATATCGATGTCACCCCCGTCATATAGGAGGGATAGATCCCATCTACATCACTCACATCCCTCCGCATAATTTGTTACATACCCAAGAATCGCTTTATAGTCCACCCATTTACGGTGACGTTGACAACCAAAGTATGCAACTCCTTATGTAGGGAACCATGGTGACTTCAGGTCTAAGGACTAATAGTCATACTAATAGCCACATGAGAAAGTATATGACACTCATATAACGATCCATGATACTTTCTCATGGTGGATCATTCAGTATACATTCTCCAATGCATACCCATGTGTCAACTTGATATCTCATATCCATGACTTGTGAGATCAAGTCATCTTGTTGACCTACATGCTAGTCTCTACGCATTAACATTGTCCCTGAATGTTAATACTGACTAGGAATGATTAAGAGTAGTGTTCTCTATATCATCTCATTATCGATTCAACCAATCGATTGATATAGATAAGAACCTACTACTCAAGGACATTATTATATTTAGTTATTTGGCACCAATACAAGTAAATATAATAACCATGCCTTAATAAATAGGAATATGATACAATAAAGTCCATACAACAATCATCATGATTGGCTCTAGGCTTTCACTAATCTCCCACTAGCACTAGTGCCAATCACCGTAGTATCTAATACCCAATGACCTAGTGTGACCATCATGCTTTTTACGTAAAGCCTTGGTCAAGGGATCTGCGATGTTAGCCTCTGGGTACTCTGCAAATCTTCACATCTCCTCTATCGATGATCTCTCGAATGAGATGGAAGCGCCGTAGTATGTGTTTGGTCCGGTGTGAGCGAGGTTCCTTAGCAGGCAATCGCCTCCATTGTTGTCACAATAGAGCTCTATAGGATCTGCAATGCTAGGAACCACCCCAAGCTGAATGAACTTGCGGATCCAAATCGCCTCGCCTCGAGATGCAGCGATATACTCGGCCTCTGTTGTAGAATCAAGAATCATGTCCCGCGAACTCTTCCGACTCACGCCACCATTCAAGCAAAACACGAACCACGACTACGATCTGTAATCATCACGGTCGGTTTGGAAGTGCATCATTGTAACCCTTTACCTAGAAGCATCGCCCTCAGCCAAGTCTTCACTGCATCAGAGCTTAAGGGATGTCATTCCCAATGAGTAGTATGTCATCCACATACAATACAAGGAAGACAATCAGTTCCCATTAACCCTCTTGTAGACACAGGTTCATCTTCATTCTTGATGAAACCAAACTGCTTGATCGCATCATCGAATCAAGATTCCACCGAGAAGCTTGCTTTAGCCCATAAATGGACCTTTGCAGCTGCATACCTTCCCAAAGATGCCGTGGATCTACAAAACCTCGTGTTGTGTCATGTACACATCCTCGAGTAAGTTTCCATTCGTAAATGCGGTTTTGACATCCATCCGCCAGATCTCATAATCGTGGTATCCGAATAGCAAGCAAGATCCGAATGGACTTAAACATCGCCATCGAGAAAAGGTTTCATCATAGTCAATACCATGAATTTGCTTGAAACCTTTAGCCACCAATCGCCCTTATAGGTATGCATAAGTCCATCCATGTCGCCTTTCTCCTAAAGACCCACTTACACCCAATGGGTTTGACCCTTCGTGGATCAACCAAAGTCCATACTTGGTTAGTGTACATGGATTCCATCTTGATCTCATGGCCTCTAGCCATTTCTCGAACTGGCTCATCACAGCTTCCCGATAGGAGGTAGGCTCATTCTCAATGAGCATAACGCCATCATGGTCGACAAGAGAAATGAGTATCTCTCAGTCGACGACGCACTATCGACTGCCAAGAGGTAGGTCTACCTGAACAGGTGGTTGTTCCACAACTCTTTGTGCAACAACCTCATCACCCACAACACTTTATGGTTCCTGTTCAACCTCCATCAAGGCCTCAGTGCTATGGTCCTTATCTTGAATTTCTTCAAGTTCCAAGGTACTCCCACTAGTTTTTCTAGAAACAAAATCCCTTTCTAGAAAAACTCCAGTCTTTGCCACAAACACTTTGTGCTGACTGGGAATGTAGAAGTAATATCCCTTTGTATCCTTGGGATATCCAACAAAATAGCACCTATCGGATTTGGGTCCCATTGTCCGAGACTTGACGTCGAACGTAAGCCTCACAACCCCAAATCCTCATAAAAGACATCTTGGGATTTTTCCCCGCCCATATCGTATATGGTGTCTTTATCACAACCTCTGGATGGTACACGCTAAGGGTAAAGGCGCTGTTCAGAGCATATCCCCAAAAGGATATAGGAAGATCTGTGACTCATCATAGATCGTACATATCCAATAGGGTACGATTCCTCCTTTCGGATACACCATTCCACCGTGGTGTTCCAGAGGAGTGAGTTGGGATAGAATCCCACACTCACCTAGATAGTCACGAAACTCATGGCTAAGGTATTCACCACCTCGATCCGATCAAGTATCTTAATATTGGGTTTTGTACTTCATTCTTGAATTCTTTGAACTTTTCAAAGGATTCTGATTTATGTGTCATAAGATACACATAACCATATCTACCAAGTCATCAAGAAATGTAATGAAGTACTGTGAACCACCTCTCTAGCAAAGAATACTGAAAGGACCACATACATCACTATGTATAAGTCCTAACAAACTGCTGCTCTTTCGCTATGTCCACTAAAGGGAGTCTTGGTCATCTTGCCTAAAAGGCAAGACTCGCATGTCTCATATGATTCAAAATCAAATGAGTCTAGCCCCATCCTTATGGAGCCGAGATAAGCGACTCTCATTTATGTGACCTAAGCGACAATGCCAGAGATAGGTTCTGGTTCAACTCATTTGACTTGAACCTCTTGGTACTTATGTTATAGATAGGGCTCTAAGTCTAGAAAGTAGAGTCCGCTCATTAGAGGTGCACTACAATAGAACATATCATTTAAATAAACTAACAACATTTGTTCTTTATTATAAATGAAAACCCTTTCTTGTCCAAACAAGAAACTAAAATGATGTTCTTAGTTAAAGCAGCACATAACAACATTCATCTAATTCTAGTACAAGCCTGTGAGGGCAGAGATAGATCATAAGTTCCTACAAAGAATAAAGAAGAACCCTTGCTCCATTGCCTACTGTAGGTCCACCTCGCCTTTGTCAATGCCCTCGCTATTTCTCACCGCACATTGGTACAAATGTGAGATGCACATCCAGATCTAATACCCAAGATGAAGAAATAGATAGATTGACTTCTATAACATTTATACCAAGTAGAAGTCTCACTTCTTTCTTCTTAAGATCTTCCGTATGCCTTGCGATAGCTACGCTTCCAGTGTCCTCGCTTCCTTGCAAGAAGCAAGCCCTTCCTTGGCTACCCCTCCTTTGGGTTTAAGTTCTTTGCCTTGCCCTTGGCTTGGGACTTTCCTTACCTTTAGGCTTGCCCTTGCCTTTCTTCTCGCACCATCAAAATGGTGTCGATTTTCCTTCTTAAGGTTAAGCTCTGAGCTTCTCAACATGCCGAGCATTTCAGTAATGGCTTATCAATTTCATTCATGTTATAATTCATGACAAATTGATTGAAGGCTCTTGGCAAAGATTGCAAGATCAACTCTTGGCCAAGTGGGAATCTCACTTTGTAGGTTTTCTACGCACTCCAATCATCTTGAGTACATATGTACCTACGGAGTCCTGGCCTTGCATTTTGGACCCAAATAATGCCTTAGAGACTTCATATCTCTCATGCCTAGTTTGTCCTTGATATAGTTGACGAAGATGTCCAACCATATCATAAGCATTCATGAACTCGTGTTGCTTCTGAAGCTCAGAGTTCATGGTCGCGAGCATTAGACATGACACATCTAATGCATCATCTTGATGCTTCTTGTAAGCATCTTTGTCAGCTCGCGAGGCAGTGGCAGGAGGTGCCTCCGGAATGGGCTGCTCCAGGACGTACAACTTCCTTTCTTGGGTGAGAACAATTCTCAGGTTCCTGTACCAGTCCAGGAAATTTGCTCCATTGAGCTTGTCCTTCTCAAGGACAGAACGCAGAGAGAGTGTTCGTGTTTGTCGACATAGTAATCTACAACATACAATGCAGAGAATTAATATCATATTCCTTTTATCATTTAATTAGGCCTTTAATCAAATGATGCTCCCACTGAATTATAGGAATTTTGTAGAATCGAGTTATGGATGTGGTCAAACCACATTACTAGATTCATACAAACTAGCTATAATTCTTACGGGACAAGATCCACATCATACTAAGCCTTGAGTTAGCTTTGGCTAAATCGCCCAAGACTTAGTACGATCGGTGAGTAACACATTACCGATTACATCTCTATGCAACTCGTTTATAGGATCAAGACCCACATTTACAAAAGACCTTGAGTTAGCTTTGGCTAAATCGCCCAAGATTTAGTGTAAATGTGATCTTATCCTATCTTTCCAACGATTGGAATATGTCTATAGTTCAACTCGATCCAATTGAGTTAACTAGTTTTACTCAATCTAATTGAGCTTACTCTAACCCAAGTCGTGATAGGCGAGACCAAGATTGTCCCTCCGCACCCTACCAAGATAATATGCGTTGCTCTGCTTTGGCGATTCAACAACAACAAATGATCGAGGTAGTGATGGGTATCAAGGCTCAGGCATTTTCGAGTTGATTCGATTAGATCTAATCTAATCGTAATGTGTATCTTATACGCATTTAGGCCTTTATTATCCTATATTAGCATGCATCATATACATACATTAATTATTCTAGCATGCATCATATACATACAAGAAAATTAACCTAGCATGCATCATACATACAAACATGTTTCTACTAGCATGCATCACATACATACAAGCAAAATCAATATATATATATATATACATATATATATATATCATTAAATGTGATATAGTCATGGCCCTACTACGATCTTCTCAAGCCAATGAGAAGATCGGACGGTCAACCTAAGGCTAGCGGCTTCTCCAAGCGCTTCCTTTCGACCGCCATGTGTCGTCACCCTTCTCGTAAATCTCGCCTTCAAGTGGACTTTCCACCGCTCCATTTTGTACATTACAAATATGAAACTCGAGTTACATTCAGTCTAAAACTATTTACAACTAGAATATTAAAATAATAGGTGCGACGCGCAGTCGCAAAACACTTTACAACACGCACAACCACAAAACCAAGACGCAGCCGTATTATGAATTACAACACACTTAATCCAATCCAATTGGGTTATTGGGCCATGACAATCACAGAATTATACATAATTCTAAATTATATATTTTACAGAAATTTCTATAATTTTTCCTAATTTATTTCAATTTATGAGTCAACTCCGGTCCCGCTAAGCGGTTTCGGCGATCAAGGACAAGGCCCTTTCGGGATAGGGCAGCGCCTACTACAAAAATAAACTTAGAGTGTCCCTACAATGATCTTACAGCGACTTAAGTCGCTGTCCCAAAAACCTAAAGCGAGAACTCGCCGATTCGAGAGTTTTTCGACGGTTGAAGCCTACGAGTGTCCCAACACTGTTGCTTCGACTCTGAGAAAAATACCCAAAAATTCTATAAAATAAGAAAATTTACAGAAACATATAAATCTGTAATTTTTATATCTAATATAAAAACAACAAAATGAAACACATACATGCTTCACAGACGTGGCTCGATACCCTTGTTGGGTTTTTCCGAGCCGAAAACCGCTTTTGCGTTGCGAAACCTCGGAAGCCCCGCCACGGATCCGCAAGAAGTATTAAAACAAAACATGTATGTGCTTGTATAAAAACCCTAGATCTACCTTAGATCTAAGAGATAAGAGCGTTACCCTCGATGCGATGCCCTTTCGCAAATCCCGCTCGTCCAAAAGTCACGAACTCGAGAGTGTCAAGTGTACACTCTCTATGGTATCCACACAAGCAATAGGTGGAAGAAAAACACACTTGAGTGTGCTAGCACTCCTAGGGTGTCTCGGCAAGATGAGGAAGGAGAGGGAGAGAGCTTGAGAGGAAAAGTTTCAAGGTTGAAGATAAAGTCAATTAGCCACCAAAAATCAATACCCCATCTAATGGTAGCCACTTCATGGAGGGGGTTACATGCATGCATGTAACTCCCATGACCCTTGATCTCCTCATGATGTGGCATCAATTGACAAAGTCAATGATGATGTGGAGCATCATCATTGGCCGCCCATGCCAAGTCATCACCATGACATGGCATTTGGTCAAGTCAAACTTGACCTTTCATCTTCCCTCTCAAGTCAAGTCAAACTTGACCTCTAATCTCCCATGGTTGATCAAATCTAACCACTTGACTCAAGTCAATTTAATTTAATGAATCTTTATTCATTAATTTAAATTGATTTGATGAATCAAATCTCAATTAGACTCATTCAACACTTGAATCAACTTGAGTCTAACTCAATTAGTCTAATTTGGATTACTCTTAATCCAATTTGGTTCATCCCATGAACCTAATCCTCATGGTTCATCATATGAACCTAATCTCCATCTAATTGCTCTTATGTGTGTGACCCTATAGGTTCTTGTAACGTTGGCAATGTCCCTAAACCGATTTAGGAACATAAGCAATGAGCGGTATCTAGCAACACATCATTGCTACCCAAGTTACAAGAATGTTGAGCTCCAACATCACCTTTGTGACTACTAATTGTGACTCTCACAATATGTGACAATGTCCCTCTATCCTTGACATCTAGATTGACCAATCGAGGCATAGACCGTGTCATCCTCGGTACAATCTAAATCTTGAACTCCAAGTAGACTCACTCTAATCAAATGAGCTCAATATCTCATATTGACTTATTTGGGCATGGCCATGCACTTCGTGGTCTCACTCTATCAAGAATATCGATGTCACCCCCGTCATATAGGAGGGATAGATCCCATCTACATCACTCACATCCCTCCGCATAATTCGTTACATACCCAGTAATCGCCTTTATAGTCCACCCATTTACGGGTGACGTTTGACGAAGCCAAAGTATGCAATTCATTATGTAGGAAACCATGGTGACTTCAGGTCTAAGGACTAATAGTCATACTAATAGCCACATGAGAAAGTATATGACACTCATATAACGATCCATGATACTTTCTCATGGCGGTCATTCAAGATACATTCTCCAATGCATACCCATGTGTCAACTTGATATCTCATATCCATGACTTGTGAGATCAAGTCATTGTGTTGACCTACATGCTAGTCTCTACGCATTAACATTGTCCCCTGAATGTTAATACTTGACTAGGAATGATTAAGAGTAGTGTTCTCTATATCATCTCATTATCGATTCAACCAATCGATTGATATAGATAAGAACCTACTACTCAAGGACATTATTATATTTAGTTATTTGGCACCAATACAAGTAAATATAATAACCATGCCTTAATAAATAGGAATATGATACAATAAAGTCCATACAACAATCATCATATGATTGGCTCTAGGGCTTTCACTAACACAAAATGGTTTGGTTCTAATCCAATGGATGAGAATAAACCAAAGGGTTTGGTTTATATTAAACGAATGAACCAAAGGTTGGTTCGGTTCGTTTTAACTTAAAATAAACCATCATGGTTTGGTTTATTTTAACTTATCTTAATGGAGCGGGTTAACGGGCTTTATGGATATGATCCATTAACCATTAAGAGAATTAGTTCTCTATAAAATAGGGATTAAACCCTAACCCTAAGACTAATCTAGTTTTTGGCCGCCCAAACCCCCTCCCTCTCCTATTCGGCGCCAACACCAAACGCCGCCAGCTTGTGTCCAACTTGTTGCCGCGACAAGCTCCAGCCGGTGAACCTCCGGCGACCCTCCGGTGATCTCCTATAGGTTTGGCATCAAGGTGAGGCTTTTCTCTCCTTGTTTTGGCCGGCGCCTACTCCTCCAAGCTGTCCAGTTTTCTGTCCAGCTTCCTTCCTCCTGAGTCGGAGCGTCGTTTGGACGACGGTTAGTGCTCCGACAGCGGCTAACTTACCGGGGATTTGATCTCCGGTAATCCTCTGAGGTGGAGGACGAAGGATTCATCAAACGGTTGACGAACACCTCTCCGGAGAAGCGAGTTTTGAGAACTCGTTTTGGATCCGAATTTGGATTCGGATCGTGATCATCTCTCGATCACGTCGTCTTCAACACGAGGCTAGTAACCCGTACGAAGACGAAGCTCGTGACTTAGCGAAGTCATCCCGAGGAGCTCGGCGTGGATACGGATAGAGACGATTCTTACGAGGATCGTTCCGGTTGATGCCGTTCCCGCTACACGTCATACTGAAGGTATAACGTAGTTTAATTTCCGATTATTGCAAATTTTAATTTACGGTTATGTCTACACTTGTTGTAATAGCATGCGTGTGTTGTGTGTGTTGTAATAAATATAGATTTATTATTTTTAATTGCTTCCGCTGTGCTCATGTTTACGAAACATGATCGAACACACACACGCCGCGGTGCCGAAAACCCAATAGGGGATGCAGGTGTGTAGAGACGACAATTTCATACTTGGTATGAATTGTATGAGTTTTGATTAAGTTGTTAGACTAATTAATGATTTAGTCGTCCATGAATTTGAGAATTGTGTATCCTGGACACGATTGGATCAGTTTGTGGTTGTTAGAGTAGCATAACCTGGCCACTGTTGATTGTGGTAGTTGGAGTTGCGCGCTCGACCACCGTAGATGGTGGTTTTCCTTGTATGTTTTGGTTAGTACTGTAGATGTGGATAGAATGTCTTAGCATTACTATACCACAGACTTGTTTGACAAAGATGATGTTGTAAATCATTTAGTCGGAAGCTGGTGAAACCAGTTTACAGGACCTAGATGGCGGTTAACTTTTACGCAAGTATTGGTTAATCCTTCCGGAGTGGATCAAAAGGAGGTTGTACGCGGGTTCATCGTTTCAGGGATCGGAGCGATTCCGATGCAGTTGAATGAGGCATATCTTATGCCTACGTCAGTTAAGAAACTACAAGATAGTCTGTCATATACATGACGTGACTTTAGTAGTTATTATCTGGATTTGTAGTTGTATGGAGCAGGAATGCTCATGGGATTTTGACTAGCTACCGGGTAGCTACTATAGAGTTGTTGGAATGCGAATGTTTGCAATAGGTAAGATTGGTCGCTATAGTCTCCCATGCACTTACAGAGTGCGTGGTGGAGTGGAATTTTTGAACGATAGATGGACTTCTCTTTTGAGAAGATAATTTCCCCCTCTATGATAAGGGTAGTGGGTTCTGGAGTTGCAGTGTTTAAGGAAGAGTTGCTATAGGAAGCATATCATTCGAGATGGGTTATATACCTTGGTGGTACTCAGATGTACCAAGAATTGGAAGCGTTTATACTGGTGGAACGGTATAAAGAGAGTTATAGCAGATTTTTGCTGCTCGATGTTTAGTATGCCAGTAGGTGAAGGTTGAACATCAGAAACTCATTGGATTGCTCTAGACAATTCCGATTTCGGAATGGCAGTGGGAGCATATCACTATCGATTGCGTTACGGGATTGCCTAGAATCCGTAAAGGTTGTGATGCGATTTGGGTGATTGTGGATCAACTGACCAAATCAGCTCATTTCCTTCCTATTCGTGGGTCGTACCCATAGGATCGTCTGGCAAAGTTGTACTGCTGAGAAATTATCAGATTGCGTAGGGTACTTTTAAGTACCATATCAGATAGAGATTCGCGATTTACCTCACGATTTTGGCAGAGTTTGCACCATACAATGGGCACAGAGCTTCGGCTTAGTGCAACATTTCACCCGCAGATAGATGAACGGTCTAAGTGTATCATTTAGACGTTGGAGGATCTATTCAGATCTTGTGTCGTGGATTATGGAGGTGTAGCTTATCGGTTGGCTTTACTTTCGACACTTGCGGGTGCTCACAACGTATTTCCTGTTTTTATACTAAGGAAATACATGTCGCATGTTGATCATGCTCTGAAAGAGGTTCTGAATTCTACCTCAGTCTAATGCGACTTACGAGGTGATTCTTGGGTGGAGCCTGGGTCGCAAGGAGCGACAATAGTGGGACGAAAACCATCCGACTCATAAAAGTTGGATGACAGCATCATACCGATGAGGAGGCTACGTGAGAGCTAGAAGATACTATCCAAGCTCGATACCCTCATCTGTTCACTTGAGGAATGTATGTGGTTATTTCGGAAACTTGCTTAAAGTAATTTTTGCATGTTAGTACGAAATTTGGGGACCAAATTTTTATAAGTGGGGGAGAATGTAAAATACCGGGAAAAAAAAATATTCCTCGGTAATTGATAAAATATCTTGTGGAATTTTTCAGGAATTTTTAGTAATTCTACTATATTTAAACGGGTGTTTTATGGATATTTCATGGGGATAAATGAACAAGTTTTTATAAAGCATGTTTAGGCTATCTTCTACGAGGTATTAAATGGGTTAATTAGACCAAATCTTTCCATTTCTCCGTCGGTTTTATTTTCTTTTCCCCGATTCCTTTTTCTCCCTCGGTAGACGATCGACTTTCTCCGCCCGATCCTCTTCTCCATCGATCTGTCGATCCTTCTGCCCGATCCCGACAGCGCAGATCTTCCCTTTCCCCTCCATTCCATCGCCGTCTCCTTCTCTTCACCGCAGTCGCTCGAGCACCAGCCGCCCTTTGCTTTCGATCGAGCTCCTCCCACCGGTTCTTCGCCGCAGAAGCCATCACACGCACAGACGATACGGCCTCCACGCCGCCCGACCTGCCAGCGAACTCCTCCAACCATCGAGGGTGCCTCAGCGCAAGGGACGCCCCTCGCAGCCACCGAGCCAACTTGTCGACGACCTCCTCTATCACTGCCTTTCAGCCCTCCATCGACGGTTTGCAAACTCCACCTGGTGACTTTCCTCCTCTACAGTGTTGTTCTGATCATGTTATAACCTGCTCCTTGGTCAGATCTCTGACCGCTCTCGGCCAGCAATGCCGGTGAGCTACCCTAGCCGATCGTCACCGAAGTAGATTTGGGCAGTGGGTTTATTTTTCAGTCGAGTAGAACAGGGGATAGGAGGGAGTACTGCCGACGTAGCTTCCATTGGAAGGTATATACCTTGATCACCCTCTTCATTTTTGTCCATTATGATTATGGATCAATTGCTGCCATGTAAGGTGTTGATAGGTTTTGGGAAGTAAGTTGGTGGGTGAAGATCAATGGTGGGTTTCATGTACAGATTCACCGTAGGATCGGAATTGTGAAGGATTGAAGGTAAAGTGTTTATATGTCGATTAAGTTAACATGTTTTTATATGATGAACATATAAGGTTATGAGGTTGCTTTCAATTTGGTTGTTTGGACTTCAATCCATACCTTGAATGAGAACAAGAAGCGATGAAGGAAGCTAGGCATGGTGAGTCCAGATTTGAATGTTTTTGGATTTATACCATTGTTATTTTGCTAATAGATATGGTGGTTGCTTCTAATCTGCCTTTCGGTGCAGGTGCTGAAGACAAACGTGGGTAAGCTTGACATTTCCTATTTGGAGTGAGCTAATTAGAAGTTGGAACTAAGTTAGGTGAGTTTTGATTTAAGTGTTATGGTTGAGATGTTAGATTCATGGTTAGTTTATTATTGGCTACCTTGTTATCCGATCTGATGTTAGTTGATGATGAAATATAAGGATGGATGTGAAGGATTGATTAGGTTAATTGGAAAACTAAATCAATCTTATAGATTGAGATACGAAGTTGATGTGGAGTTTGGTTCGATTATGTGATGTACGATAGAACTTAATTATGTTCTATGTTGTGTGCAGGATTTCTGAATAGAGATAATATCCGTGGACGTGGAGATGACTGGTGTCTACAAAGCAGGTGGGTAATTTCCTACCTGGTCCGGGTAGATGTATTGCATTCAGATTTAGTCATAGATATGAGCATGTTAGGTGTTCATATTACCTTGACCCTGCTCTTATTATCGTATGCTTGAACTTATCATTGGATTTATTTATGCTCAATTGTTGATATCACATATACCCTATCATGATTTAGGAGTTACAGATGTGATGTAAATTGGCTTAGATGATTAGTAGGGTGTAAATGTCAGTACGGGGGATGACCCAATTTATAAATTGAAAAAAGGTCATCTATGGGTAGGTAATGCTCTAAATATAGGATTTATTTCCAATACCCATATGTTGCATACTGTTACCAACCATGAGTTGTGTAATGGTTAAGTGAAGGGTGATTAGAGTGTTGCTGCGGACCGGTGGTCCCAGCTTGATATGATTAGTCGAGTACGACTCTCTATCGGATAGAGAGTGCGTCGATCAGTTGAGTACGACTCTCTATTGGAGAGAGAGTTATGATCAGTCGAGTACGACTCTCCATTGGAGAGAAAGTTAGGATCAGATCAGTCGACTACGACTCTCTACAGGATAGAGAGTGTGTCGATCAGTTGAGTACGACTCTCTATTGGATAGAGGGTTATGATCAGTTGAGTATAACTCTCTACAGGATAGAGAGTCCGTCGATCTGTTGAGTATAACTCTCTACAGGATAAAGAGTATTGATTAGATGGGTATGACTCTTTGCTGAATAGAGAGTCTGTGGTAGATGGTTGTACGTGTGATAGCATACACATGTCATTTGTATGCATTCTGACGATATAGTCTCCCTTGGGGTTGAGAGAGTCGTCAGTCATCTTGCCTCCCAGAGCACTCCCCGAGGAGTAACTGGTGTGAGGGCAGAGCATCTGTTGTGCCGCACTCTACCACTATAGACGGTGGTAGTTGGAGTTGCGTGCAGTTGTCCTGTGTGCATGGTACTCGACCACTCATTGGTAGTGTTAGTCGGAGTGGCCAGCAGTAGTGACCCCCGTTGTGTAGCGAGCTCTTTACGCTCATATGCTACTTGATCATACTGCCCACTCGGCCACTCTATAGCAGTGGTTGGTGTGAGTTGTTAGGACCCTTGGAATGGCTAGATGGGGTGATTAGCCTTTCTTTCTTTCTACAAAAATGTTAGCGGAAGCAATACAAATATAAGCACAAACAAAAACAAGAAACAAAGCTAACACCCGATGTAACGTGGTTCGGAGATGACGCTCCTACTCCACGGCAATCCGTAAGGTGGATTAGCCCTAATCAATCTTCACTAGAACCTCCTTTGGATGAACCAAGGTGGAGAAACCTTATCTTACAATGCACTCCTCTTCTTTACAATGATGGAAGATTAGGATTAGAGAAGAGGAGGTTTTGGATTGCTAAAAACACTTGGAAAGCTTGGTGAGCACGTAGGTGTAGTTTGGAGCAAGAGAACTAGCTTCACCAAGCTCCCCATGGCCCCTTTTTATAGAAGAGGGGTTGTTTTTCCCGTTGGGCTTGATCGGTCGTGATGCTTACCATCGATCGATCGCCACCAGCTCAGCAACGGCTTCAAACGCTATCTCCGGAGATTCGTAGCCTACAATCTCTAACGGCCAGGTGATCGGATCGATCCCTCCATCGATGATGGGGTGATCGATTGAGTGATCAAGCGGCGATTGAGTCTTGCGATTCTGTGGTGATATTTCCCTTGATCGATCGGTGATTCCTTGCGCGGTCGATCGCGATATCGATTGCTATGCCCAAGGCGGTCGGTGATGATTGGGTTTCACCGACTCGATCGAGCGCGACCGATCGGCCGATACATCGATATCGGTCGATCGATACTCATCAAGTATGAGTAATTCATACTTGATTTTATACCCTAGACCTAGACTCAACCTTCTAGCTCCTCAATAAGCCTTGCGCCTTCAGGATCCCTCCGAGTCCGCGACTTGTTCATCCTTTGCGCTTTGCTTCCAAGAGCTTCCTTCGGTTTCGTCATATCTTGGGTTGCCAAAAGCTTGGACTTTACGCCGCCAAGACTACAAGCTTGGACTTATGCTGCCAAGACTTTATTTTGGGCTTCCTTTGTCAAGGTTCACTTGGACTTTACGCTGCCAAGACTACAAGCTTGGTCTTACGCTGCCAAGTCCATCCCTTGTACTTCCTTTGCCAAGATCATACTTGGACTTCCTTTGCCAAGATCATACTTGGACTTCCCTGTTACTTAAAAGATTTCACAATTAAATCACAAGATATTGCCTAACTTAGATGATTACCCAAACATCAAAACATATATAAATGCTTGGAGCATTGTTGCACCAACAATCTCCCCCTTTTTGATGTTTGGCAATCATTTGAGTCAGGTCTTTAAATACACACATAATCAAATTTTCAATATGAATTATAACTTAAACACTCCTTCTCCCCCTTTGACATACATCAAAAAGAGAAGGATTCAAATATGAAGGAAATAATGTGTTAGATCTTGGACTAAGGTACAATATTGAAATTAAGCTCCCCCTTAATCCAAGATATGCTTTATAATGTGTAAACAATAGTTGAAGCAAAGCATACCAAAAATTCAAAAATTAAGTTCTAACTTTGCACCAACAATGATTTTGGGGATGAAAAAGATATAATTTATGAAAACTCCCCCTAAACCACTGCATTAGTCAGTCCTAAATCTTGCTTATACGCAATATTATCATACTATAGTGTTAGGACATCAAAGATACACCAAATATCAGAAAATGGAGTTTATTATCGGTTTCGAACCGATCAAAGTTCAAACCAAATTTCACCTTTTCACCAAATTGAAATGGTAGAAATTCCAGAAATCTCAAAAAATCACGAAATTTTACGTACACATTTCTGAAATCATATTTTATCAAGGAAAAATAATTTGAAAAATATATGTTTTCCAGATTACAAGATTGATACAAACTTGGAACCTATCAAAAGTTCTAAAGATTTTGCAAACATTGTATCACTTTTGTGTTCCAATTGAAAACTGTTTGTCAAAATATGATGAACATAGTTTAAAATATATATTATTTGGAATTTCCAACCATGTTCTTTGAGCTATGTATTCATTACTTGAATACAAGCCTTCCCCATGATTGGTCCATAAGGTTTTTATGTCTCTAGGTGTGTCATTGGCTCATAGTAATGCATCATAACAAGCATGATGAGCCAAGTACACCTTCCCTATCATCTCACATATTTCTAAGTATTTCAATACAAAAATCAAGATTTCTTAAGGCTTTTGTGAGATGCATCAAGGTATTAAAGAAGCTATATAAGTATAGGATCATGCAAATCTAGATTTTTACTCTACAAAGCACATACCAAGCTCTCTCCTTAATGATGAAAATTCAGCTTCGGGAAGAGCTTTGGTGAAGATATCGACAAGGTTGGACTTAGATTCTACATAATTAAGTTCAATATCCCCTCTTGCCACATGATCTCTTATGAAGTGATGTTTCACTTCAATGTGCTTGGTTCGAGAGTGATGTACCGGATTTTTGGTCAAGTTGATGGTACTCACATTATCACAATAAACTTTAATGTTAGAGTAGTGTAGCTCATAGTCCACAAGAGTATGTCTCATCCAAAGTAATTGAGCTACACAACCACCCATAGCCACATATTCGGCTTCGGTGGTTGATAAAGCAACACAATGTTGCTTCCTACTACTCCAACTAACTAGGGAAGACCCAAGAAATTGGCATCCACCACTAGTACTCTTCCTATCCAATTTGCACCCGGCATAATCGGAATCGGTATAACCAAGCAATTCAAATGACTTAGTCCTAGGATACCAAAGTCCTACATTTAGGGTGCCTTTAATATATCTTAATATTCTTTTGACGACTACCAAATGTGATTCTTTGGCACAAGATTGGTATCTTGCACACATACCTACCGCAAATAAAATGTCGGGTCTACTAGAGGTTAGGTATAGTAAGCTACCAATCATACTCCTATAAAGTTTAAGATCAATTGATTTACCTTCATGATCACTATCTATCCTAGTGCTAGTGGCCATAGGAGTGGTTACAACTTTGGCATTTTCCAAACCAAATTTCTTGATCATTTCATTTGCATATTTGGTTTGATAAATATGAATACCCTCATTGGTTTGTTTGACTTGTAAACCTAGGAAAAAGGTAAGCTCTCCAACCAAACTCATTTCAAATTCATTTTCCATATTTTTTATAAAGTCTTGAAGAAGATCATTATTTGTTGACCCAAAAATGATATCATCAACATATACTTGGGCTATGAATATATCTTTTAACGTTGACTTTATAAACAAAGTTTGATCTACTTGACCTCTTCTAAAATCCTTAGAAATTAAGAACGATGACAATCTTTCATACCATGCCCGGGGAGCTTGTTTTAACCCATATAATGCTTTCCTAAGCTTACATACATGATTCGGATAATCTATGTTCTCAAATCCGGGTGGTTGCTCTACATATACTTCCTCCTTAATAAAACCATTTAAGAATGCCGATTTAACATCCATTTGGTAAAGTTTAAATCCCATGTAGGAAGCATACCCCAAGAGAATCCTAATAGATTCTAACCTTCAACCGGGGCATAAGTCTCATCATAGTCAAGCCCCTCAACTTGATTGAATCCCCTAGCAACCAACCTAGTCTTATTTCTAGTGATATTTCCTTAATCATCTAGCTTATTCCTAAAGACCCATCTTGTAGTAATTATGGTGCTATCATTGGGTCTAGGTACTAATTCCCACACTTGACTTCTCTCAAATTGAGTCAATTCATCTTGCATTGCCAAAATCCAATCCGGATCATGTAATGCATCATTGATCGATTTGGGCTCAATTTGTGAGATAAGAGCAACTTGACTAGTAGGAGGTCTATGAAATGACCTAGTTCTTACTCCTTGAGATAGATCTCCTACTACTTGGTCAAGTGGATGATCTTGATGAATTCTTAGGTTTCTAGAAGGGGTTTCAATTTGATCATTGTTATCTTCCACCCTTCTTTCATCATCGGAGTCTCCTCTTCCTCCCCCTAGATCATTACCCCTAATGGTCAAATTTTGAAGTTTTTGGGTAATGTCTTGATTATTGTCATTAATATCCTTATCAATGGAGGACTTTCTAGGGTAGGTACTAGTAGTTTCATCAAATTGAACATTGGAAGACTCCTCAATCCCTTTGGTTCTCTTATTGTAGACTCTATACCCTCTACTTGTGGATGAGTATCCAACTAGGATTCCCTCATCCGCTTTTGATTCAAATTTTCCTAAGTTATCTTTGGTGTTTAAAATATAAACTTTACATCCAAAGACTTTGAAATAATGAATTGTGGGTATAGTCCCATTCCATAATTCAAATGGTGTTTTTCCTAAAAACCTATGGATTTGTACCCTATTTTGGATATAGCAATCGGTATTAACCGCTTACTCCAACAAGTAGCTAGGTAGAGAATATGCATTAAGCATAGTCCTAGCCGCCTCTTGTAGGGCACGATTTCTCCTTTCCACCACCCCATTTTGTTGGGGTGTTCTAGGACAAGAGAACTCATGCTTGTACCCTTTCTCTAAACAAAATTGTGAAAATTTTAGGTTTTCAAATTCACCACCATGATCACTACGGATCCGGTTGATTTTGAGACTCTTTTCATTTTCAACCCTTTTACTAAATCCTATGATTATTTCTAAGGTATCATCCTTATGTTTCATAAAATAGACCCAAGTATACCTAGAAAAATCATCTACTATAACCAAACAATATTTATTACCATTTAAAGATGGAGTACTATGGCAATCAAATAAGTCAAGATGCAATAATTCTAATGGTAAAGAGGTATTGGTTAGGGTTTTACCTTTGTGTGATGCCTTTGTTTGTTTTCCTTCTTGGCATGCATCACACAATTTGTTCTTGACATACTTGATCTTTGGTAGCCCTTTGACCAACTCCATCTTGGCTACCTTGGATATGTTTTTCATGTTGATGTGCCCCAATCTTCTATGCCATAGCCAACTTTCCTCTTCTTTTGCAACAAAACACTTAGTAGAAATGTTAGAAGCATATGAAAGATCAACATAATAGATATTTGATTTCCTATATCCAACTAACATGCAATCAATTAATTCCTTGTGTCTAATCATGCATTTAGAGGATTCAAAGGAGACATGATAGTTTGCATCACAAAGTTGACTAACACTTAATAAATTGAATTTCATATTTTCAACTAGTAAAACTTTGTGAATGACAATCTTGGGGGATACCTCAATTGTACCTCTACCTAATATCTTGAGTTTTCCACTATTCCCAAAGGACACCGCTCCCTTCTTCACATATTTAATTGTGGAGAACTTGCTCACATCCCCGGTCATATGTGTTGAGCAACCGCTATCCACAATCCACATACCTCGCTCTCCTACCTAAATCACATGAAAAACACAAGCTTTTGGTACCCAAACATTCGGACCGGTAACATTAAGTAAAAACTTCTTAGGTACCCATGCTTTATTAACTTTTCCCTTAATGGTTGCTTTCCTATTTATTAATGAAATATAAGCAACTTCTTTTTCTTTTGGCTTATATCCTAAACCGGCCTTGTTATAAACCGCTCTTTGCCTACTAAGAATCATATCAAGACACTTTGAGCCATTTGAAAATTTTTCTAAACATGCTTTCAATTCACTAACCTCATCCTTAAGTTTGTCATTTTCTTCCTTAAGCATGCAAGAGTCAATATGTGAAAGCTTTTCATCCCTAATGGCCTTTAGTTCTACCTTCATGCTCTTAACCTTAGATTTTGACTTATCTAGAGCTTCTTTAAGATAGGCAATTGATTTATAAAGAAGCTTAATCTTGGGAGAATTCATTACCTCATCGTCACTAGATGACGATTCATCACTTGAAGAGTCTTCTTGGCTTGATGTGCCGGAATCATCTTCTAATGCCATGAGTGCCACATGGCGTGTAATGTGGCAAAGCTCATCATCGGAGGAAGAGTCTTCAACGCTTGGTGTGTCCCATGTGGTTTGAGCCACCATAGCCTCCTTCTTCTTCTTCTCCTTTTTGTCCTTCTTTTTCTTTTCTTTTTCCTCCTTCTTCTTTAGCTCCGGGCAATTCGGCTTTATGTGTCCCTTCTTGTTGCAAGCATGACAAATCACATTATTACTAAAACTTGAATTACCACTAAATTTACCTTTGAGGAATGAGACCCTTCCTTGCTTCTCTATTCTTGAACTCTTTTGACCTTCTATAAAGCTTCTTGACAAAATTTGTCATTTCACTAGATGAGTCTTCATCACTACTTGACTCATTCTCGGACTCGGATGATGATGATGCTTCTTTTCTTTCCTTCTTCTTCTTTTCTTTCTTCTCAACAAATAGAGCTAAACCCTTTTCCTTAGAGGACATGTTAGTTTGCTCATGTAATTGAACTCACAAAATAGTTCATCAATTTTAATTTTAAAGATCCCTAGTTACCATAATGGCATCAACTATAGAAGTCCATAAAGAATTTCTAGGAAATGCTTGTAAAATATACCTTACCAAATCCCGGTTGTCAACTCGCTCACCTATGATATGGAGTCCGTTCACAATTTCCTTGAACCTTCCATGCATTTGACTTACGGTTTCATGCATCTTCATTTGGAAGGCTTGAAGTTGTCCAACTAATAGGTCCTTCTTGGCCCTCTTTGATTCCTTGGAACCTTCATTTAGCTCAATGAGCTTTTCCCATAGCTCCTTGGCGGATTCAAAAGGCCCCACCTTGTTGAGTTGCTCCATTGTGACGCCGCATTGGATGGTGAGGACGGCCTTTGCATTTGATTCAAATTTCTTGTTTATTTCTCTTGTCCAATCCTTGCTTGGAATAGGATGTCCATGTTCATCCACCGATTCTTCGAAGCCATCTACAATACTATGCCAAATTTCAATATTACTCATAAGATAGTACTTCATCCTACCTTTCCAATATGCAAAATGGCTTCCATCGAAGAGCGGTGGCTTGGCGGTGCTATATCCCTCTTGAAGAGCCATTGATGTCTTGGTTGATGTTGAGATCTTCCAAGCTATCCGGGCTCTGATACCACTTGTTAGGACCCTTGGAATGGCTAGAGGGGGGTGATTAGCCTTTCTTTCTTTCTACAAAAATGTTAGCGGAAGCAATACAAATATAAGCACAAACAAAAACAAGAAACAAAGCTAACACCCGATGTAACGTGGTTCAGAGATGACGCTCCTACTCCACGGCAATCCGTAAGGTGGATTAGCCCTAATCAATCTTCACTAGAACCTCCTTTGGATGAACCAAGGTGGAGAAACCTTATCTTACAATGCACTCCTCTTCTTTACAATGATGGAAGATTAGGATTAGAGAAGAGGAGGTTTTGGATCGCTAAAAACACTTGGAAAGCTTGGTGAGCACGTAGGTGTAGTTTGGAGCAAGAGCACTAGCTTCACCAAGCTCCCCATGGCCCCTTTTTATAGAAGAGGGGCTGTTTTTCCCATTGGGCTTCGACACCGACGGATGCTTACCATCACGATCACGCCGGCCAACGGCCTAAAACGCGATCTCCGCGAGATTCAGAGCCGCAATCTCTAACGGCCAGTGATCACCGATCGATCCTCCATCACCGATCGATGGGGTGATCACCGAGTGATCAAGCGCTCGAGCGATCGATCTGCGTGGCAATATTTCCCTTGATCACCGATCGATTCCTTGGCGATCGATCACAGATCGATCGTACCGATCGTTATGCCCAAGGCGCGACTAATGATTAGGTTTCACCGACTCGATGAACGCTGATCACCGATCGATACATCGTGTCGATCGATATCACTCATCAAGTATGAGTAATTCATACTTGATTTTATACCCTAGACCTAGACTCAACCTTCTAGCTCCTCAATAAGCCTTGCGCCTTCAGGATCCCTCCGAGTCCGCGACTTGTTCATCCTTTGCGCTTTGCTTCCAAGAGCTTCCTTCGGTTTCGTCATATCTTGGGTTGCCAAAAGCTTGGACTTTACGCCGCCAAGACTACAAGCTTGGACTTATGCTACCAAGACTTTATTTTGGGCTTCCTTTGTCAAGGTTCACTTGGACTTTACGCTGCCAAGACTATAAGCTTGGTCTTACGCTGCCAAGTCCATCCCTTGTACTTCCTTTGCCAAGATCATACTTGGACTTCCTTTGCCAAGATCATACTTGGACTTCCCTGTTACTTAAACATTTTTGCAATTAAATCACAAGATATTGCCTAACTTAGATGATTACCCAAACATCAAAACATATATAAATGCTTGGAGCATTGTTGCACCAACATGAGTTGGGACAGTTGTCATGTCCTGCCACCTAGGCCACACTGGGGTCGTGGTAGCAAGTAGGGGTGAGCAGGCATGACCATGCATGCTGCATTGCCGTATATGATGACACTTTGCATATTACCATATATATATATATATACATATATGCATGTATATATATATATATATATGGATGGTTGAGATTAATATATATATAGATGTGGTCTATATATATATATATGATTATTGTGAAGTTGCATTTGATTGTACTATGCTTGCTACATTTAGGTGTACATCATATTCATGCATGTTTCTTGCATTTGATATACGATTGTGTCGGATACTGGTATGGGTTGGACAGTCCATTAGATACCTTGACCTGTAGCTAGAGTATATTGTGAGTTGATCTACTCTTCCTGTTGTATATATATATGTTTGATATATGTTCGGGTTGGATCAGAGTAGAGTGGCAGACTTCAGGTATGTCTGTATTTTTATATTGTTTATTTGGTTAGACGGTATATGCTTGTATTTATATACTATGCTGATATACCTGTTGTACCTTTAGAGTATGTTGTTGAAAATACATGTGATATGACATATATACATGTTTTTCTATTACCTGCTGAGTTTTACTCACCACCCCCCACGGACCCTGGGTTTTCTGTCGCCCAGGTAACAGGTAGAAGACTTTGTGACAGCTTGGAGCACCGCTGGCTGACATATCATCTCACCTCCGAGTCTCCCGTGTGTATTTGGGATTTTTGTCCGTTGTGTATTGTATTTTGGATTTTTCGTGATGTACATGCATGTTGTATATTCGGATTTTTGTCGAAGTTTTGTATTGTTGTGATGTGTTAGTCATACCGGTATGCATGTGTGGGATTGTATTATTGTGGTATCGTTTCCGCTGTGTATTTGTTGTAGTAGTTTGTTATGTTATTGTGGTTTGGTGATATTGTTATTATTGTGGGCCTACGGGCCTTGTATTAACCCGAAATGTTGCCACGTACAGGGGAGATGTTGTCCGTTTGATTTTCGGCTCGGCATGCTCTCGGGGCGTGACAAGTACATACACTCCTTAATAATTTTCTATAACCATATTCGACCCTGTGATTTGCAAACAAACTTATCTGATGTAGAGGAAGGCACTTAGAGCCGACGTGCAAGTTTGTTTGCATCACATGTCAAATCATAATGGAGGTTGTGCGAATTTATAAAAATATCCCTCTCCCACTTAGTAATTTAAAATTGAGAAATTTTCTAACCTACAACATGCATATCAAACAATAAGCAATAAATATGAAAAAGAAATATTTTCCAACTATTATGGCTTTTGTCTCCAATATGCCTCCTGTCGTATCGCCATCTCGTCCGCTCCTCCCTACGCCATGTACAAGTCATCCGGAGATCCGAGCCAAGAATGACTATTTTAATTTACATCCATCGATCCTATAATCCACGAAGGAGTTTACATGAAATCTAGATCGAAAGTAAACTAAAATAAATGAGTGGCTAAAAATGTCGTACTTAATTACAAATATTAAATACTAGCCTCGTCAATCCCGAGGATTCAAATAATATACAATTACACACATACAATCAGATACACACATATGGCCATAATAGTTGGATCCTATTGTTTCCCACTTCAACTCGGTTGCTTGTTCATGGCGATCCCGTCATCGTCCCCGGATTAAAAATTTAATCCATGACAATTAGGGATTACACAAGAAATCGTTCCATTGTCGTGCTATTCGATTAGAGTGGTTACTTGAACAAACTTGTTGTTCAAGCATCCTACCTCTATTCTTCGATTAGCCGCAGAATAGACAATGTACGGATCGCCGGTTTTTGCGTTTGTATTCGGGGTCCAAGTAAATTAGCTACATAACAAAGTAAACAACCACATACATAATACAAAAGAACACTAATAAAAAACAAGATTATACCTCTTGATCTTCTATTGTATGTCCTTCCTCCTTTTGGACGCCGTATGGGCGACGATCTTCCAAAAGTAGAAACCTCCTAGATCACGATCTTCCTTTCCTTGCTCACTCTGAACAAGAGGAAGTATAGAAACAAAACTCTTCTCCTTCCTTTAGTCAACCACCAAACACCAACCTTGATGCTTGTCGCCGGCCAACAAGAAGAAGAGATGAGGAAGTGGGCGCCGGCCAAGAGCTCCAAGGAATCACCCTAACCCTTGTTTCCACCGGCCAAGGAGAAGAGGATGAAGAGCTTTGGACGCCGATAATGGAGAGGAGAGGAGAAGATGGGCGCCGGCCACCTAAGGAAGAAGAAGGAAAAAATTTCCTAATTTGTGGCCGCCCAACCTCCAAGCCTCTTGCCGCCCAAACCCTAATCCCCTTTGCCTTCAATTCTCTTGCCGCCCACCCTAATCCCTCCTTTTATAGAGTTAGGCTTAAACCTTATTTTAATCTCTCCCATTGGTTCTAGGAATTTAATCTCAACCGTCGAATCTAGAGACTTAATCTCAATCGTCGGATCTAGAGATTTAATCTCTACCATTGGATCTAGAGTTTTCTTTTCCATCATCGGATCTAGGCTCCATGAGGTTTTAATAGGCTACAATAGGGACCATGAGAAGGAGTTGGATCTTGGCCACCCAATGGATCAAGCCCACATAAAGTCCGATCCATTAATGATAATCCATTCCACTAGAGGATTATCATTGATCTACCTCACCAACCCCCATAAATTAATATGGGCTCCATATATTATTTGTACATTTATATCCCCGTGTTTAAGATCTCGCATGTCCGTCAATTAATTAATTTACTGACAATTAATTAATCAACATCTAACTCCATGAGTAGTACCACTCAACCTTATCATCATGTCGGACTAAGTCCACCTGCAAGGTTTACATGATGAACCTTATGAGCTCCTCAAGGGGACATCATCATCCTAATATATAGGACACGGTTTCCTCCTATAATCAACGGCACACCATATAAATAATATCATTTCCCAACTTACCGAACCTATCGATTTACTCTATAAATCTTGCCCATTGGTAAATCAAAGAAATGAATACTAAGTATATGTGCCCGCTATTATATCGAAATTAAGAGCATGTACAACATAATATCTGAGGTCCGATTCGATTATGTAGTCAGCAATAAATCGAATCACCTCTAAGTCGGTCCTACTCAATACACACAAAGTGAACTAGTGTAATTCTATGGTCAAGACAAACCAATATCAAATCACACTACAACCATACCAATGGTTTGTCCAAAGTCATCTATGTTGTGAGCCTTTACTTATACTTTACAAGAAACTGATAACATGATCTCCCGTGTGACACTACACACCATGTTATCTACAATGTAATGTATTAGACAATATGCATAACCATAAATATGCAAACAATGATCATGTGATTCTTATTTCAAAAATAAAGAAGTTCATACAAAAGATAGACTTTTCAGTATACATCCCAACAAAGGGATCTGCGATGTTAGCCTCTGTGGGTACTCTGTAAATCTTCACATCTCCTCTATCGATTATATCTCGAATGAGATGGAAGCGTCGTAGTATATATTTGGTCCGCTGGTGTGAGCGAGGTTCCTTAGCCTGCGCAATCACTCCATTGTTCTCACAATAGAACTCTATAGGATCTGCTATGCTAGAAACCACTCCAAGCTCAGTAATGAACTTGCGGATCTAAACTGCCTCCTTCGCTGCCTCTGATGCAGCGGTATACTCGGCCTCTGTTGTAGAATCAGCAACTGTGTCCTGCTTAGAACTCTTCCAGCTCACAACGCCACCATTCAAGCAAAACACGAACCCTGACTGTGATCTATAATCATCCTGGTTAGTTTAGAAACTGGCATCACTGTAACCCTTTACAGCTAGCTCCTCATTGCCTCTAAATATCAAGAAATATTCTTTAGTCCTTCTCAAGTACTTAAGAATATTCTTGACTGCTATCCAGTGACGCTCACCTGGATCTGACTGGTATCTACTCGTCATGCTCAAAGCATACGAGACATCAAGACGAGTACATAGCATGACGTACATGATAGATCCTATAGAAGATGCATAAGGGATCTTATCCATGCGGTCTCTCTCCTCTCTAGAAGAGGGACTTTGAGTCTTCGAAAGATTCACACCATGTGACATCGACAGAAGTCCCTTCTTGGAATTCTGCATGGTAAATCGTAGTAATACCGTGTCAATATATGTACTCTGACTTAGGTCAAGCAATCTCTTAGATCTATCTCTATAGATCTTGATGCCGAGAATACAGGCTGCTTCACCTAAGTCCTTCATTGAGAAGCACGTCCCTAGCCAAGTCTTCACAGACTGTAGCAAAGGGATGTCATTCCTGTTGGGTTTCCAGCAATGCGGCAAGTGTGTGTCATGTTTCGTAAACATGTGCACAACGGAAGAAATAAATATAATAAATCTAATTTATTACAACACACACACCACACTCATGCATAGTACATGTGTAGACATAACCGTAAATTCAAATTTTGCAATAAAGGAAAATTTATACTACGTATACCTGACGTATCACGTGTAGCGGGAAAGACATCAACCGGAACGATCCTAGCTAGAAACGTCTCTATCCGTATCCACGCCGAGTATCTTCAAGATTACTTCACAAAGTCACGAGCCTTGTCTTCATACGAGTTACTAGCCTCGTGTCGAAGACGATGTGATCGAGAGAAGATCACAATCCGAATCAAAATTCGGATTCAAAAACGAGTCCTCAAAAACTCGCTTCTCCGGAGAGGTATTCGTCAACCGTTTGACGAATCCTTCGTCCTCCACCTATGAGGATTATTGGAGATCGAATCCCTGGCAAGGAAGCCACTGTCAGAGCTCTGAACATCATTCAAACGATGCTCCGACACGAAATAAACAAGCTGTCCAGAAAACTGGACAGCTTTGGTGGAGGAATAGGGCTGGCCAAATAAGGAAGCTAGACGCTCACCTTGTCGCCGGACCCAAAGAAAATCACCGGAGGGTCGCCGTAGGATCACCGGCTGAAGCTTTGATGCCGGCAACAAACTTGGACGGCGGCACAAAGCTGGGCGGCGGTTAGGGTTGGGCACCGACCACTAGAGGAGAGGAGGGGTGGGCGGCAACTAGGGATTGCTTGGGTTTGGTTTTCACAAAACCCTCAAGCCCTATTTTATAGAGAACAAATTCTCCTAATGGTTATCGGATCATAAAAAAAAATCCGTTAACCCGCTCCATTAATTTAAGTTAAAATAAACCAAACCAAATTGGTTTATTTTAAGTTAAAACGAACCAAACCAACTTTGGTTCATTCGTTTAAAACAAATCAAACCCCTTTGGTTTATTCTCCACAATTTGATTAGAACCAAACCAATTTGGTTCATCCATCATGTCTTCATAAGACATGGCCCATCCACGCTTTCATTGTGACTGAAACGATTTCATGCTCGCTCCTTGTTTGGCCCGACCAAACCTAGTTTCTCTCAGTCTGAGAATCTCATTCTCAAGCTCGTTTTAAATCCTTCGGATTACGCTCGTTGTGCGTGTGACCAAATAGGTTCTCGATTTATGTTGACCATCTATAATTAACCATTAATTATAGAACAATCATGAATGACACCTAGTAGTACATCATGATCCCCAATTAACCGAAAAGATCAACGGTTGATCCAGAACTATTTCTAAAACCCTTCAGCAGCTACAATGAATCGTGCCCTATTCGCTTCACTCATCTTATACCCACTTGGTTCAGGACATGGTCTATAGTGTCAGTCCCCACTAGGTTGACTACGTCACACCTAACCCAAGTATCATTTCCTCATCCTACGGATTCTAGTTACTGCACATGTATCGAAGAGTACCTTACTCTAAACATGTAATGCTTTGGCCAAAGACTTTAGTAACAATCCGACGAGAGACCATGGGTATACATCTCCTCGCAAGGAGTGGTGAATCCCTTATAGGCTATTCAAACACCTTCGATCACTTCGACTTATACCCAATCATCCTGGGTCCACATCTCCAAACAACTCATGAAGATGGAAGACTATGGTATTAGCATCCAAATGTTCATGCTGCTTTTGTAGCTCAGGTACCATCGCAGCTAGCATGATGCAACTTGTCAGTTAATAATCTGCCACATATTTCTGATAGGCCAACATTTGGTCTGGAGTTGCATCATCCTTAGGACGGTTGGGAAGAGGTGTTGGGTTTCCTGCACCGCGGCGTGTGTGTGTTCGATCACGTTTCGTAAACATGAACACAGCGGAAGCAATAAAAATAATAAATCTACATTTATTACAACACACACAACACACGCATGCATATTACAACAAGTGTAGACATAACTGTAAATTTAAATTTGCAATAAAAGGAAATTTATCTACGTTATACCTTTCGTATGACGTGTAGTGGGAACGACATCAACCAGAACGATCCTCGCTAGAATCGTCTCTATCCGTATCCACGCCGAGTTCCTCGGGATGACTTCGCTAAGCCACGAGCTTCGTCTTCGTACGGGTTACTAGCCTCGTGTTGAAGACGACGTGATCGAGAGATGATCACGATCCGAATCCAAATACGGATCCTAATATGAGTTCTCAAAACTCGCTTCTCCGGAGAGGTATTCGTCAACCAATTGACGAATCCTTCGTCCTCCACCTCAGAGGATGTTGGTGCAGTGAGGCACCGAAATCGAACCTGTGTTTTGATTATAGCAAAGACACAAAAGTTAAGTCTATTTTTGTTTTCTCACGAGCTGAATCGAGTGTGCAGAAGATTGATATAGCTGGAGCTGAAGGCTAGCGACACCCGGAGGAAGCCGCGGTGGTCGGGCGATACTCGAGTTACTTCGGAGGGAGCCGAAGGAATCGAGTGGAAGGCCGGAAGCAAAAGCGACACGTAAGTATCGAGGTAAGCTCGTGTGTGCGAGAGTAAGTAAGGTTGTATCCTCTTTACGGGGATGATCTTAAGCGTAGATCCGACCAAAGACATCTTATAGATGGTCTAGGTCGAGATCGGATGGTCGACGACCATCGAAATTATGTTTTTATTGAGCTAACTTTGACTTTGTATCGATCGATCATTGCTTGAGGTCATCAATCGTGATCGATCGCCATCACCGATCGTGATGATGGCCATCGATCGATGGTCAATGATCAGATTCGAGGAGTCAAGGCTTATCACTCCACCTCAAAGCGGTTTGGTGTCCATTTGTGATTGGTTGAAGACCCACTCGAAAAGGGGCTCAAAGGCTATAAAAGGAGGGCCAAACCTAGGGTTTTAACAACAATTCTAAGCTTCCAAAAAGTCTCCACAAAGCTACCGACAACAACGTGCTTCTTCTTCTCCGACGTCTAGGTTTCATTTCCTTTATTTTTGTACGTCGGTTTTAATTTTAGTGTCGTTGCTCATTTACATTCTTCGAAGCTATTTTTCTATCGTAACGAGGAGAGGGGGAGTGTCCCTCTACCTCAAGTTTTTTTGTATCGATTAACTCCTACCTCCAACGAGGAGGAGTTTGTTTAGTGATTTGCTCTCCGTGCGTGGTCAAGGACCACTAGGGCCTTGGAGTAGTAGCCTTCGGCTACAAACCAAGTAAATATCTTGTTTCTATTGTCTCCTTTAATTTTTGTTTTGCTTATCTTTCCGCTGCGTATATTTGTCTTGAAACGAATTCGAAAAAGTTTTTTCTTTCGCTATTCACCCCCCCCTCTAGCGAACCGCATTGATCCAACAATTGGTATCAGAGCCGGGGGCGCTTAGATTTGGTGAAACCACCAATCTAACTTTTTTTCACAGATTTGTTTTTCGTTCGTTTAAATTTTTCTCCCGCACTACTAATCCAAGACGAAGTCTTGGTACTCTTCGTTTGATTTTGTTTTGCAAGTATTCGCTTTTGGAGTAGCCGACGGTCAAACGGGCATAACTTTTCGTACAAGTTGACCCACGACACGGTCTACCTACCAAATCGAAGCTCTCGCAGAGATCTACACTTCTTATGGGGGTTTACCCCCGTAACAAGATGTTTTCATCCTCAAAAAACGACGTTTAGTAGCCTTTCGGGGACATCGAAGGTTGTGAGTACTTACTTTTTATTTAGTTTCTTATTTCTTTGCTTAACTTTCTATTTTTCGTTTATTTCTTTTTTCCTGCACTACTAATCCAAGACGCAAGTCTTGGTACTTTCGTGTGTTTTTGTTGTTGCTAGGTGTTCATTTTAGTCTCCTTGTCTTTTTTGTGTTCTAATGGCCCATCTCGAGGGTTTTAGCACCGTCCGACCTCCGTTTTACAACGGAGATGATTTCCGTTACTGGAAAGGTCGGATGGAATGCTTTCTCAAAACCCAAATTGAGATGTGGATCATAATTCAAACGGGTTTCACACTTCCGACCAATGAAGTGGGTGACTCCTTGGATTATGATCAATGGACCGTTGCAACAAAACGACAAGTCGAAGCCGACGCCAAGGCGACACAAATCCTCCAATGTGGCCTATCCAAGGAGGAGCTAAATCGCGTCGGCCCCTTCATAAGCGCAAAGGATCTTTGGACAAAACTAATCGAGTTACACGAAGGATCGGATCAAGCTAAGGTTTGCAAACATGATTTGTTATTCAATAAATTGTACACACTAAAAATGCAGGAACACGAGTCCGCGACGCAACTCCACGCCCGTGTCCAAGACATAGTCAACAACCTACATGCAATCGGGCAAAAGGTCGAAAATCGCGACCTTATAAGGTATGTCCTAAACTCTTTTCCGAGGACTACCTTATGGGCATCCATGGTCGATGCCTATAAGGTCTCCAAGGACCTTTCTAAAATTAGGTTAGATGAACTCTTTTCGGATTTTGAACTTCATGAGCAGTCTAACTCGGAGCCCGAGAGGGGTATAGCCTTGTTTGCAGGTTCAAAGAAGAAGAAAATCGCAAGCAAGCCACCACCAACCGAGGAGGAAGACGAGTCCGAAGAAGAAGTTGACCCGGAGTTTACTGCCGAACTAATGAACCTAGCTCGAAGGATAGCCAAGGGACGAAAGCGAACCACGACTCGACCCAACCAAGGTAAGTCTAAAAGTTCTAACATTAGGTGTTATGAGTGTAACAAGTTTGGACACATCAAGTCAGAGTGCCCCAAGCTCAACCACCAAGCACCTAAGCACAAGAAGGCACTCAACGCGACATGGGAAGAAGCGTCATCCGAAGAAGACGAAGACCACATCTTCATGGCGAAGTCGATTGAGTCAGACACGGAGACCGAACCTGAACTTGAGTCAGAACCTGAGGATGACTCGGACTACGAAGCTACCTTCAAGTCAAGCCACGGATACGCATCCGGTTCAAAAGATACCCTTAAAGTAAGTCGAAATTTATTTAATACTTTACAAAATACGGTTAGGTTTTTGTCTAGGAAATTAGTTAAATCCGAGTCCAAGGTCGAGACCCTAGTTGAGGAAGTTAAACTCCTCAAACACAGTCTCCCTAACCTCTTCGACTAGTCGAGTTCAAGAGAAGGACTCAACTCGGGTTGAAAAACTCGAAGTTGAGAACTCTTCTTGAAAAGTCAAGTCGAAGATCTTAGGAACACGTTGGAAAGGTTCACTTCGGGATCCAAAGGACTTGACCTCCTACTTGGATCTCAAAGGGCCGTGTACAACAAGGCTGGACTAGGATTTAACTCAAACGCGACTAATAGGTCGTATATGTCGATCGTAAGTAGACATAAAAATTGTGTCCAAGCATGGGTCCCTAAGACCACTTTGATTTCAACTCTAGGATCTAACTCGTACTGGGTTCCCAAGGACCAAATCCACTATGTGGATAGACCGAACCGATTCAACGGTCTAGGGGGAGCCAGTACAAAATATATGTTTTTAACTTAGAAGGTTTGTGCTTTAAAACTTGTGAACTCTCTTAGAACACGTACATAACCAACTAAAATTCTTCGAAAAGATTGAGCCTCGGGAAGCCTCTTTTCAAATAACCAACTAAAATCCTTTAAAAAGATTGAGCCTCGGGGAGCCTCTTTTCAAAAATAACCAGTTAGACTAGGAAATGATCTTAGGTGAGTCAAGTCATCATTTTCTTGAACATGGTTTTGTCTAAGGAAGTGGTCGATGATCCGATAAAAGAAGGCCCCTGTGCCTCGCCACGACCTGGAAGCCATGATCTTGAAAAGGTAAACTTGACAAGCCTAGGGTTAAATCCAAATCTAACATAAAATTAATTGAACCTAAAAACACTTAATCAACTTAATTAGAATTCATCTAAAAATAAACAAATAAGTATAAAATGCTTGATCATATAGACTCCGGAGAGATGAACGAGGGTTAACAACTTACAACCAATTTTCTTAACAAAAATCTAACATCCAATCCAACAACCTTGTGTGTAGGATCAATGGATGTTGGATTGTTGCTCCCACACATGACCGGGATCAACTCAAATTCGCAAAGCTTCGATTCAAACGACAAGGATCGGTAGCCTTTGGGAATACGGCAAGCTCAAAATCATCGGATCAGTGATATCGAGCTTAACTAAATTTTGTTATTAAAAATGTATTACTTGTAGAGAATTTTGAATATAACTTACTTAGTGTAAGCCAATTGTGTGATAATAACTATAAGGTTATATTTCTAGAAAATGAATGCATAATTAATACAAATGAAACCTCTAAAACAATTCTTAAAGGAACTAGAAATAACAACATTTATACGATCAATTTAACCAAACTCCTCAACTAAGTGTCTTATGACACTAAGAAGAGGAATCATGGTTGTGGCACCGACGACTGGCCACTCACACCCAAGACTCCCCACAAGATGAGTCAGAGTGGCTTAGTCGAGGCTTACCCAACCTCAACAATTTGGTTAATAAAATCTGTACGGCTTGTCAACAAGGAAAACCACCTAGGACACAACACAAGTTAACTAACCAAGAACGAACCTCCAGTGTACTTGAGCTCCTGCATATGGATCTATTCGATTCACATGGAGCCAAGTCACTCAATAGAAGTCAATATTGCTTAGTCATAATTGACGACTACTCCAGGTTTACCTGGGTTAGGTTCATCAAACATAAAAATGATACCCTAGACCAATTAATTAATCTATTCAAATTAATCGAGAATCAAAAAGACCTTAAGGTTAAAATACTTAGAAGCGATCATGGTGGTGAATTCGAAAATCAAAGGTTCACAGACTCAGAACCTAAACGGATACCACCATGAATTCTCTTGCCCTAGGACCCTCAAACAAATGGCCTAGTGGAGCGGAAAACCGAACTCTACAAGAAGCCGCTTAGGACCATGTTGAACGAATACGACCTACCCGATAGGTTTTGGGCGTAAGCGAGTTACGCACGGGCTATATGTCCAAAATAGGATCCTTATGGTAAAGAGGCACCTTAAGACCTCGTACGAGATTTATCATGATAAAATACCTAACATCAAGTACTTTAGGGTATTTGGGTGTAAGGTACATATCCTAAACACTAAGGATTACCTAGGAATGTGCTTCGTTCAGTTACGTATTGCTAAATTGCAAGAAATTAAAATACAAGTCATATTCCTAGGTATATAACCACGACACCCTTAGAGTCGAGGAGACTATCAATGTAGTATTTGATGAAGGACATGAACCTCAAAACCCAGGCAACCCCAATTAGCGAGCGATTCATACTAGACCTAACTCACGATCCAGGAGATCGGGTCTGAGTGTTAATCTAACCTAAGTCAACCTAGTCACTCTATTGATCAAGTGATAGATGACTCAGCCAAACTAGTGTTCAACCAAGTCACCCCATTGATCAAGCATTAGGTGACACAAACCCAGCCCAATCTAGGACTCGGACTAACCACCCTATCGATCAAGTGATAGGAGATCCTAATCTAGGAGTTGAACTAGAGCATCCTATAGGAACCTTAGTCAAATTTCCTTAATTTCAAGATAGAACCCAAATCAATTGAACAAGCTCTTCTTGATCCCGATTGGATTATTGCAATGCAAGAAGAGCTAGCTCAATTTACTAGGAATGAAGTGTGGGAATTAGTACCACCACCTAAGGACAAAACGATAATTGGAACAAGGTGGGTGTTTCGAAATAAGCTTGATGATAAAGGTGAAGTAGTTAGAAACAAGGCTAGGTTAGTCGCCAAAGGATTTAGCCAAGTCGAAGGCTTAGATTACGACGAAACCTATGCCCCAGTAGCTAGACTCGAATCCATTAGAATGTTGCTAGCTTATGCCGCACATCGAGGATTTAAGCTGTTTCAAATGGATGTTAAGTCGGCATTCCTAAATGGATACATTAAAGAAGAAGTTTATGTTAGCCAACTCCCCGGATTCGAAAATCTAGATAAACCCGACCATGTTCTAAAACTTAAGAAAGCTCTCTATGGACTTAAACAAGCTCCTCGAGCTTGGTACGAGAGACTTTCAATCCATCTTAAGTCAAAAGGGTTTAACCAAGGCTTAGTTGACCCAACTCTCTTTGTAAAAACCTTAGGTAAAGAAATATTCATAGCTCAAATTTACGTAGATGATATAATTTTTGGAACCTCTAACTCAGCCTTACTAAATGAGTTCGTTTCGCTCATGGAAAGTGAGTTCGAAATGAACTTGGTAAGCGAGTTTCTTTTTAGGTCTACAAATTAAACAAACTAAGGATGGTATATACCTATATCAACAAAAATACACTAAGGAGTTAATTAAAAGATTTGGAATGCAAGACGCTAAGGTAATAAACACCCCAATGGCGATAAATGTTAACATAGGAGAAGACCTAGAAAGTAAGTCCATTGACTTAAAGTACTATAGGAGCGCAATAGGAAGTCTCCTGTACTTAACTGCAAGCCGACCTGATATCTTATTTGCAGTAAGTATGTGCGCCAGATTTCAAACCTGTGCCAAGGAGTCTCACCTAACCCTAGTTAAGCGTATCCTTAGATATCTAAAGGGTACACTTAATGTCGGTATTTGGTATCCTAGATCTACCGAGTTCGAACTAATCGGCTACTCCGATTCGGATTATGTCGGTAGTAAACTCGACAGAAAGAGCACGAGTGGTTGTTGTCAACTACTCAGCTCGAGTCTAGTGAGTTGGTGCAGTAGGAAGCAACATTGTGTTGCCTTGTCTACCACCGAAGCCGAATACATCGCGATGGGTGAGTGTGTCACTCAGCTTCTTTGGATGAAGCACACCCTCCGCGACTTTAAGTTAGACTTTACGAATACTAAACTTCACGTAGATAACATTAGTTCAATTAATCTTACAAAGAATCCAATATGTCACTCTAGGACCAAACATATAGAAGTCAAACACCACTTCATTCGAGAACATGTGGCCAACGGAGCCATACAACTCGAGTACGTCGAATCGAAATCTAACCTAGCAGACCTATTTACTAAACCCCTACCCGAATTTAGTCTATTAAGACGAAAATTGGGCATGTGCGTAATAGAATAAGAACTTGCAAACTATATTTTCTTACTACTATTTCTTATTTTTCATTTTGATGGAACTAGCATAGGACATACCTTAGATATCATGCACCTATAGATTTAAGGAGCCAGTACATCTCACAACACATAGGACTAATGTGTTTGTGTACTTAGCCACGTAGATGGGCGTGAGATGTTAGGACCCTACTCCAGGTTCCAAGATGTAGATCAAGTGCGTCAATATGAACCTCGGAGTATAAATATGCAACTAATATTAACCAACTCTAATCAGGACTTGTTGATAATATCATTTCAATCAAGTCAAACTAGAGTTGAACATTTAGATGAATTATTTTCACATACTATTTTTAAAATCATCATGCTTGGACTTAGGGTTCTCTTAAAACCCCCCCACTTTTTCCTTGATTTATGTCAAAAGGGGGAGAAAAGGCCAAAGTTAAAAGTTAAGGTTCAAGAAAAGGCCAAAGTTCAATTTCAAATTGAAGAAATTGATAACTTAACTTAAAACTTTGATTCTGGCCTAAGTTAAGGGGGAGTAAGGTTTAGGTTTCAACTCTTCAGAATTGAAAACTTTAAAGGCCCAAGTTAAGAAATCAAAAGTTAAACCTTTTGAATAATTAACCTTTTGACTTAACTTTTGATTACTTAACTTGCACTTATTTTTGACTCTAAGAAGCCTAACTTAACTTTTGTGTTTGGAGAACTAAAAGTCTTTTTCAAGTACTCACCCTCGGTCAAGGGGGAGGGTTCCTCTAAGGGGAGAACTTGAGAAATATTTTTACTACTCCTACTTTTGCTTCTTGTCTTTACTGTTTCATGCACTTAATTTCCTTAACTTTGTGTGTTTTTGCCATATATCAAAAAGGGGGAGATTGTTGGTGCAGTGAGGCACCGAAATCGAACCTGTGTTTTGATTATAGCAAAGACACAAAAGTTAAGTCTATTTTGTTTTCTCACGAGCTGAATCGAGTGTGCAGAAGATTGATATAGCTGGAGCTGAAGGCTAGCGACACCTGGAGGAAGCCGCGGTGGTCGGGCGATACTCGAGTTACTTCGGAGGGAGCCGAAGGAATCGAGTGGAAGGCCGGAAGCAAAAGCGACACGTAAGTATCGAGGTAAGCTCGTGTGTGCGAGAGTAAGTAAGGTCGTATCCTCTTTACGGGGATGATCTTAAGCATAGATCCGACCAAAGACATCTTATAGATGGTCTAGGTCGAGATCGAATGGTCGACGACCATCGAAATTATGTTTTTATTGAGCTAACTTTGACTTGCAGCAAGCATCACGATGCCCGGCTTGGAGGACTCGGCTGTATCACCGATCGGTGAAGGTCATCGATCGGTGATCGCCATCGGATCGATGATGGCCATCAGTCGACTGATGGTCAATGATCAGATTCGAGGAGTCAAGGCTTATCACTCCACCTCAAAGCGGTTTGGTGTTCATTTGTGATTGGTTGAAGACCCACTCGAAAAGGGGCTCAAAGGCTATAAAAGGAGGGCCAAACCTAGGGTTTTAACAACAATTCTAAGCTTCCAAAAAGTCTCCGCAAAGCTACCGACAACAACGTGCTTCTTCTTCTCCGACGTCTAGGTTTCATTTGCTTTATTTTTGTACGTCGGTTTTAATTTTAGTGTCGTTGCTCATTTACATTCTTCGAAGCTATTTTTCTATCATAACGAGGAGAGGGGGAGTGTCCCTCTACCTCAAGTTTTTTTGTATCGATTAACTCCTACCTCCAACGAGGAGGAGTTTGTTTAGTGATTTGCCCTCCGTGCGTGGTCAAGGACCACTAGGGCCTTGGAGAAGTAGCCTTCGGCTATGAACCAAGTAAATATCTTGTTTCTATTGTCTCCTTTACTTTTTGTTTTGCTTATCTTTCCGCTGCGTATATTTGTCTTGAAACGAATTCATAAAAGTTTTTTCTTTCGCTATTCACCCCTCCCCTCTAGCGAACCGCATTGATCCAACAGAGGATTACCGAAGATCGAATCCCGGGTAAGTTAGCCGCTGTCGGAGCTCTAACCGTCGTCCAAACGACGCTCCAACGAGAGGAGAACAAGCTGTCCAGAAAACTGGACAGCTTTGGTGGAGGTGATAGGCGCCGGCCAACCAAGGGAGATAGAGCTCACCTTGATGCCAAACTTGAAGGAGATCACCGGATCACTAACCGGCAGCAGCTCGACGCCGGCGAGGGGGAAGGTCAGCACCTTCTGGATGTCGGTTGGAGCCTCAAGGTGGGCGGCGGCAAGGAGGAGGAGAGTTGGCTCCGAATTTCTCCAAGGAGAGGTGGGCCGCACCTTAGGGTTGTGGATTAGGGCTTAATTATCCCTTAAGCCCTCTTTTATAGAGAACTAATTCTCTTAATGGTTATTGGATCATAACCATTAGGCCCGTTAACCCGCTCCATTAAGATATGTTAAAATAAACCAAACCATGATGGTTTATTTTAAGTTAAAACGAACCGAACCAACTTTTGGTTCATTCGTTTAAAATAAACCAAACCCTTTGGTTTATTCTCCTCCATTGGATTAGAACCAAACCATTTTGGTTCATCCATTATGTCTTCATAAGACACGGCCCATCCACGCTTCCATTTCGACTGAAACGATTTCATGCTCGCTTCATGTTTGGTCCAACCAAACCTTGTTTCTCTCGGTCTGAGAATCCTATTCTCAAGCTCGTTTTAAATCCTTTGGATTACGCTCGTTGTGCGTGTGACCAAATAGGTTCTCGGTTTATGTTGGTCGTCTATAATTAACCATTAATTATAGAACGATCATGAGTGGCACCTAGTAGTACATCATGATCCCCAATTAACCGAAAAGATCAACGGTTGATTCAGAACTATTTCTGAAACCCTTCAGCAGCTCGAATGATTTGTGCCCCATTCCCTTCACTCATCTTATACCCACTTGGTTCAGGACATGGTCTATAGTGTCAGTCCCCACTAGGCTGACTACGTCACACCTAGCCCAAGTATCATTTCCTCGTCCTACGGATTCTAGTTACTGCACATGTATAGAAGAGTACCTTACTCTAAACATGTAATGCTTTGGCCAAAGACTTTAGTAACAATCTGACGAGAGGCCATGGGTATACATCTCCTCGCAAGGAGTGGTGAATCCTTTATAGGCTATTCAAACACCTTCGATCACTTTGACTTATACCCAATCATCCCAGGTCCACATCTCCTTGGAGATGTTTGCTTAAGATGTCAAAGCATAAGTCTCCATGATCAAGATGACTTGAATACCGCAAGTCAAAGGAACATCGCACTTAAGCTACAGTAAGAACTTCATTGACATATCTATATATGCAGAGAACCATATGAAGTCTTATGGCTGGTCACTTTAATGAACTAGTTACCATAACTAGCATCCACGATTAACTCCGGACATCACAATGTCTCCAGCCAGTGAGAATCAGCTGCTTGGATACACCAAGGAGTATACCTCGTGCTAGTCTCGACAGAATTGATGGTGTCCAAATCCATCAATTCATCGACTAGGATAATTCGATACATCACAATTACACATGTAGAGATACTCACTAGTTGTGATCCAATCACAAATTCTCTCATCTTTGTGAATCGTGTCGTGGACATTCAAGAAATGAGTTTAAGATCCAATCAAATACATTAAACATGTATACTCAAATAGTGAATCTTCATTTATCATATAAATGGTTCATACATAAAGCGATTGCCTTAGGACATCTCTCATATATTACTAACAGACTCCCACTTGGCCTAATGCCAATCGCTACGGTATCCAATACCATAAGCTCTAACATGACCCTCAAACTTATTTTGAGGTAATGCCTTAGTTAAAGGATCCGCTAAGTTCCTTTCAGTGGGAATTTTCTCGATTTGTATTTCGTTCCTACTGATGATCTCTCTGATAAGATGATAGCGGCGAAGCACATGTTTGGATCATTGATGAGACCACATCAAGTTCATAGATGAACTTCTTGATCCAAACCGCTTCCTTTGCTGCTTCCAAAGCTGCAACGTATTCTGCCTTAGTGGCAGAATCCGCTATAGTGTCAAGCTTGGAACCTTTCCAACTTATTGCGCCTCCATTCCAGGTGAATACATACCCAGACAAAGACATGGAATCATCCTTGTCTGTCTGGAGCTGGCATCCGTATACCCACGTATCACCATGTACCCTTCTCCATATATTAGGAACGCATCCTTAGTTCTTCTTAAGTACTTAAGGATCGTCTTAACAGTCACCCAATGATCCATTCTCGATCGGGACTGCAGTATCTGCCGTGACACTCGAGCATACGATACATCGGGCCTCGTACATAACATAGCATACATGATAGATCCTATTGCGGATGCATAGGGAATCTTACTCATGCAAATCCTCTCGTCTTACGTGCGCGCGGACACATAGACTTGAAAGGTGTACCCCATGCGATGGGTAAGAAACCTTTCTTGGATTCCGACATGCTAAACCTCTTTAGCACTCGGTCTATATATGTAGACTGCGAAAGACCAAGCAACCGTTTCGATCTATCTCTATAGATCTTAATCCCGAGGATATAGGTTGCTTCTCCCAGGTCTTTCATGGAGAATGTCTTGGATAACCAAACCTTAATTGACTGTAAGATTGAAACATCGTTTCCTATAAGTAATATGTCATCAACATATAATACTAGGAACACGACTACACTCCCACTAACCTTCTTGTACACACAAGGTTCGTCTGGATTTTGTGAGAAATCAAACTTTTTGATTGTCTCATCAAAACGGATATTCCAGCTCCTGGATGCTTGCTTCAATCCATAAATGGATCGTCGCAATTTGCATACCTTGGTTTTATCAACTGATGTGAAACCCTCAGGCTGTATCATATACACGTCCTCGAGCAGGTTTCCATTAAGGAAAGCTATTTTCACATTCATCTACCATATCTCATAATCATAATGAGCCGCTATGGCCAGGAGCATCCGAATGGATTTAAGCATAGCTACAGGCGAATAGGTTTCGTCATAATCAACACCTTGCTTTTGACGATATCCTTTCGCCACCAATCTAGCCTTAGGTAATCACATTACCATCCATGTCGGTTTTCTTCTTGAAAACTCACTTGCACCCTATAGGCTTTATGCCTTCAGGTGGGTCAACCAAGTTCCAAACTTGGTTTTCATACATGGAATCCATTTCCGACTTCATGGCACCAAGCCACTTATCCCTTTCTGAACTTGTCACCACTTCTTCATAACTAGTAGGCTCCTCATCATCAATGAGTAACACGTCGTTCGATTCACTTACGAGAAATCCATATCTCTCAGGAATATTGCGTGTTCTACCAGATCTACGAAGATGTGGTGTTACAATAGGTCCAATCGATTGCTCATTACTATGAGTTGTCGACTGTTGTGCTTCACCAGGTATCTCATCAATGTCTATTTGAGTCTCTCGAGCCTCCTCAAGCTCGACGACACTCCCACTGTTTTCTTTCAAGAGAAACTCTTTCTCTAGAAACACAGCATGCCTTGAAACAAACACCTTTTGTTCCACAGGATGATAGAATTGGTAACCCCTTATTTCCTTAGGGTATCCAATAAATAGACATTTATCAGACTTAGCATCCAATTTGTCTGATATTGTCTGCTTCATATAAGCAGGACAACCCCATACCTTCAAGTAAGATACATGACGTTTCTTACTATTCCATATCTCATATGGAGTAGTTGAGACTACCTTGGTAGGCATTCTGTTTAACAAGTAAACAGCTGTCTGAAGTGCATAGCCCCAAAAGGACTTGCGAAGAGTCGCATGATTCATCATTGACCTGACCATGTCCAACAAGGTCCGGTTACGCCTCTCAGATACACCATTATGCTGTGGTGTATATGGCGGAGTCCATTGAGACAATATATCATTGTCTCTTAGATAATCAAGAAACTCTTGACTTAAGTATTCACTACCTCAATCCAATCGAAGTATTTAATACTCTTGTCATGTTGTTTCTCTACTTCATTTCTGAATTCTTTGAACCTTTCAAAGGCTTCAGACTTGTGTTTCATCAATTCCAGTTGCGTATTGCTCTTGGTGATCATCGTGAAGGTAATGAAGTAGCTATAGCCTCCTAATGCTTGAGTTGACATAGGTCCACATACATCGGTATGTATTAGACCTAGTAACTCTCCCACTCGTTCACCTTTTCCAGTAAAAGGTAACTTAGTCATCTTGCCTTTTAAGCATGATTCGCATGTATCGTATGAATCCAATTCAAGCGATTCGAATTCCACATCGGTGTAATTGGACATGCATTTCTTGCTTACATGGCCAAGGCGACAATGCCACATATAGGAGTCTATTTGATTATCCTTTGAGCAGCGTGTTGCTCGCCGATATTGAAGATGTCCTTTGGATACGTCCAACGTATAAACACCATTGCTTAAAGTTCCAGTCCCATAAAGAACTCCATTCAAAGTTATGTAACAACAATTGTTACTAAAAGTCAAATGGTACCCATTTCTATTTAAACAAGAAATAGAAATGATGTTCTTTATCAACGATGGAACATAAAAGCAATTGTCCAGTTCTAAGATAAGTCCTGTAGGGAGTTTCAACAAATGCGTTCCAATGGCGACTGTAGCAACCTTTGCTCCATTCCCAACACGCAAATTTGACTCTCCCTTGACGAGTTTTCTTCTATTCTTTAGCCCATGTATGTCATTACATATATGTGAGCCACACCCAGTATCCAATACCCAAGTGTTTGAGGAAATAGAATGACAATCAATAATGAAGATATCTGAAGAAGATGGGGCATCCGATGCCTTATTCTTCTTCATGGACTCAAGATAAATCTTGCACTTTCTTCGCAAATGGCTCTCCTTGCCATAATGATGGCAAGTTTCCTTTTGTGCTAGTTCTACCTTCTAAATTTCTTCTCTTAGCCCTTCTTCTGTTCCTTTGACTTCCTCTTAGAACCTTTCTTTGAGGAATCAACTATCAAAGACCGCCCCCTCGCTCATGCTTCTCAAGAAGACTCACAGCTTTCAAAGATATCGAGCAAGACTACAGATGAACCTTCTAGCATCTCAGAGGTGAAGAGGAGCTTTGAGACTTCGAACCTTTCGAATCTCACTTGCTCATCAACCAACTCATAAAGATGAAGGACTACGATATGAGCATCCATATGCTCATGCTGCTTTCGTAGCTTGGGTTCCATCGTGGCTAGCATGATGCAACTCATTTGTTCAGAATCACTCACATGTTTCTGATAGGCCAACAATTGGTCCAGAGTTGCATCGTCACTAGGACGGGCGGGAAGAGGCGCTTCGAGGACATTTGCAAGCTTTTCAACCTTGAGAACAATTCTCAAGCTTCTAAGCCAGTCCAAGAAGCTCGTGTTGGATCGATGCGGTTCGCTAGAGGGGGGGGTGAATAGCGATAAAAACTTTTTCGTAATCGTTCGTTAAGGTACGAGTAAAATGCAGCGGAAAGATAACAATAAATAAATAAAAACACGAGGGTTTTTACTTGGTTCGTAGCCTACGGCTACTACTCCAAGGCCCTAGTGGTCCTTGACCACGCACGGAGGGAAAAAGACTAACCAAACTCCTCCTCGTTAGAGATAGGAGTTAAACGAATACAAAACTCGATAAAGACTCAAGGTAGAGGGACACTCCCCCTCTCCTTGATATGATTTAAAGCTTTACTAAAAGAAATAAACTGAAATACAATTTATAACTTTCGTTACCAACGACTTTAAAGGTTGGAGGTTGAAGCTCTAGTCGTCGTCTCGGCAGCGCTTCGTCGTAGGGATGTCGGAGAGTCGGAGCGTATCAGAAGCACTTAGAAGCTTTTTAATTGATGAAAAACCCTAGGACAAGCCCTCCTTTTATAGACTTTAAGCCCCTCATCGAATGGGTCTTCAACCAATAGGAATTGGGCACAAAACTCCTTGAAAAATGGTGATAAAGCTTGACTCCTCGAGGCTGATTTTTGACCACCGGTTGAACTGGCCGGTTGAACTGGCGCCGGTTGAACTGGCCGGTTGAACTGATGGCCAGGATTTTTGACTACAATAAAGAGTTAGCTCAAAATATAAGTGGATTCGATGGCCACTTGCCGTCCGATCTCAACATAGACCTTCCATGGGAAGTCTTGGGTCGGATCGTCGCCTAAGATCATCCCCGTAAAGAGGATACGACCTCACTTACGCTCGCACACACGAGCTTACCTCGATACTTACGTGTCACTTTTGCTTCCGGCCTTCCACTCGATTCCTTCGGCTCCCTCCGAAGTAACTCGAGTGTCGCCCGACCACCGCGGCTTCCTCCGGGTGTCGCTAGCCTTCAGCTCCAGCATTGAGACTTTTTGCACACTTGATTTAGCTCGTGAGATAACAATATAAGCTTAACTTTATATCGTTTGCTATAATCAAAACTTAGGTTCGACTTAGGTGCCCACTGCACCAACAATCTCCCCCTTTTTGATTTATGGCAAACCCACATACAAAGTTAAGACAAAAATAAGTATGAGATTATGCATGAATGAGTAGGAGTATATAAAAATTCTTTTTCAAGTGCTCCCCCTTGAGGAATCCTCCCCCTTGACCGAGGGTGAGTACTTGAGAAAGGGTTTTAACTCTCCCCCTTGATATGTGCTACTAAGAAAAAGAATTAAGTAACCGAAATTACTTAATATTGGTCATAGTGTTTAAAATAAGTTTTAAGTTAAAAGTAACTCTCCCCCTTCATAATTAAACCAAATGATTTCTTAACCTTGGCCTTTTGTTAAAAGTTAAATAAGTTTTCAAAACTTGAAGTTAACTTTTGGTTTAATTATGAAGTAAGAGTTAAGTTATCAAAAAAAAAAATTTTGACCCCTTAACTTTTGTCCTTTTTCTCCCCCTTTTGCCGTATATCGAAAAGAGTAAGGGGTGTGTGGAAAACAAAATAAATGTTAAATTTAAAGTCCAAGCATGTTCCACATTTTTATTTTTAAAAATAATATACTGAAAATAAGTTCATCTATAAAATGTTCGACTCATATTTGGCTTGATTGATATGAAGGATCAACCAGTCCTGGTCAGAGTCGGTTAGTATGTATGATTATACTCCGTGGTTCATAGCGATGCACTAGCTCTACATCTGGAACCAGTAGTAAGGTCCTAACATCTCACGCCCATCTACGTGGCTAAGTACACAAACACATTAGTCCTATGTGTTGTGAGATGTATTGGCTCCTTAAATCTATAGGTGCATGATATCTAAGGTATGTCCTATGCTAGTTCCATGAAAAAAAAGTAAGAAATAGTAGTAAGAAAATATAATTTGCAAGTTCCTATTTTATTACGCACATGCCCAATTTTCGTCTTAATAGACTAAATTCGGCTTCGGGTAGGGGTTTAGTAAATAGGTCTGCCAAGTTAGACTTCGATTCGACGTATTCGAGTTGTATTGCTCCGTTGGCCACATGTTCTCGAATGAAATGGTGTTTGACCTCTATATGTTTGGTCCTAGAGTGACATATCGGATTCTTTGTAAGATTAATTGAACTAATGTTATCTACATGAAGTTTAGTATTCGTAAAGTCTAACTTAAAGTCACGGAGGGTGTGCTTCATCCAAAGAAGCTGCATGACACACTCACCCATCGCGATGTATTCGGCTTCGGTGGTAGATAAAGCGACACAGTGTTGCTTCCTACTACACCAACTTACTAGACTCGAGCCGAGAAGTTGACAACAACCACTCATACTTTTTCTATCGAGCTTACTACCGGCATAATCCGAATCGGAGTAGCCGATTAGTTCGAACTCCGTAGATCTAGGGTACCAAATACCAACGTTAAGTGTACCCTTAAGATATCTAAGGATACGCTTAACTAGGGTTAGGTGAGACTCCTTAGCACAGGTTTGAAACCTGGCGCACATACTTACTGCGAATAGGATGTCGGGTCGACTCGCAGTTAAGTATAGGAGACTTCCTATCGCGCTCCTATAGTACTTTAAGTCAATGGACTTACTTTCAGGGTCTTCTCCTATGTTAACATTAATCACCATTGGGGTGTTTATTATCTTAGCGTCTTGCACTCCAAATCTTTTAATTAACTCCTTAGTGTATTTTTTTTTATATAGGTATATAACATCCTTAGTTTGTTTAATTTGTAGACCTAAAAAGAAACTTAACTCGCCTACCAAGTTCATTTCGAACTCACTTTCCATGAGCGAAACGAACTCGTTTAGTAAGGCTGAGTTAGAGGTTCCAAAAATTATATCGTCTACGTAAATTTAAGCTATGAATATTTCTTTATCTAAGGTTTTTACGAAGAGAGTTGGGTCAACTAAGCCTTGGTTAAACCCTTTTGACTTGAGATGGATTGAAAGTCTCTCGTACCAAGCTCGAGGAGCTTGTTTAAGTCCATAGAGAGCTTTCTTAAGTTTTAGAACATGGTCGGGTTTATCTAGATTTTCGAATCCGGGGGGTTGGCTAACATAAACTTCTTCTTTAATGTATCCATTTAGGAATGCCGACTTAACATCCATTTGAAACAGCTTAAATCCTCGATGTGCGGCATAAGCTAGCAACATTCGAATGGATTCGAGTCTAGCTACTGGGGCATAGGTTTCGTCGTAATCTAATCCTTCGACTTGACTAAACCCTTTGGCGACTAACCTAGCCTTGTTTCTAACTACTTCACCTTTATCATCAAGCTTATTTCGAAACACCCACCTTGTTCCAATTAGCGTTTTGTCTTTAGGTGGTGGTACTAATTCCCACACTTCATTCCTAGTAAATTGAGCTAGCTCTTCTTGCATTGCAATAATCCAATCGGGATCAAGAAGAGCTTGTTCAATTGATTTGGGTTCTATCTTTGAAATTAAGGAAATTTGACTAAGGTTCCTATAGGATGCTCTAGTTCGAACTCCTAGATTAGGATCTACTATCACTTGGTCGATAGGATGATTCGTTTGAGTCCTAGTTGGATTTGGGTTTGAGTCTACAACTTGATCCATAGGATGACTCGGTTGAACACTAGTTTGGTTGGAGTCATCTATCACTTGATCAATAGAGTGATTTGGTTGACTTAGGTTAGGATTAACACTAGACCTGATCTCCGGATCAGAGTTAGGTCTAGTATGAATCGGCTCGCTAATTGGGGTTGCTGGGGGTTTTGTAGGTTCATGTCTTTCATCAAATACTACATTGATAGTCTCTTCGACTCTAAGGGTGTCGTGGTTATATACTCTATAAGCTCGACTTGTAGTAGAGTATCCTAGAAAGATTTCGATCGTGGTTTTGGATGTAAATTTCCCTAGGTAATCTTTAGTGTTTAGGATATGTACCTTACACCCAAATACCCTAAAGTACTTGATGTTGGGTACTTTATCGTGATAAATCTCGTATGAGGTCTTAAGGTGCCTTTTTACCATAAGGATCCTATTTTGGACATAGCTTGTACGACTCACGCCCAAAACCTATCGGGTAGGTCGTATTCGTTCAACATGGTCCTAGCGGCTTCTTGTAGAGTTCGGTTTTTCCGCTCCACTAGGCCATTTTGTTGAGGGGTCCTAGGGCAAGAGAATTCATGGTGGTATCCATTTAGGTTACAAAAGTCGGTGAACCTTTGATTTTCGAATTCACCACCATGATCGCTTCTAAGTCTTTTAACCTTAAGGTCTTTTTGATTCTCGATTAATTTGAATAGATTGATTAATTGATCTAGGGTATCATTTTTATGTTTGATGAACCTAACCCAGGTAAACCTGGAGTAGTCGTCAATTATGATTAAGCAATATTGACTTCTATTGAGTGACTTGGCTCCATCTGAATCGAATAGATCCATATGCAGGAGCTCAAGTACACTTGAGGTTCGTTCTTGGTTAGTTAACTTGTGTTGTGTCCTAGGTTGTTTTCCTTGTTGATAAGCATTACAGATTTTATTAACCAAGTTGTTGAGGTTGGGTAAGCTGACTAAGCCACTCTGACTCATCTTGTGGACGAGTCTTGGGTGCGAGTGACCGAGTCGTCGGTGCCACAACCATGATTCCTCTTCCTGTGTCATAAGACATTTGGCTGAGGATTTGATTAAGTTAATTGTATAAATGTTATTTGTCCTAGTTCCTTTGAGTATTGTTTTAGCTGTTTTATTTGTTTTAATTACACATTCATTTTCTAAAAATATGACCTTATAGTTATTGTCACATAATTGGCTTACGGTAAGTAGGTTATATTCAAAATTCTCTACGAGTAATACATTTTTAATAACAAAATTCGAGTTAAGCTCGATATCACCTAATCCGATGATTTTGAGCTTGCCGTTATTCCCAAAGGCTACCGATCCTTGTCGTTTGAATCGAAGCTTTGTGAATTTGAGTTGATCCCCGGTCATGTGTCGGGAGCAACCGCTGTCCAACATCCATTGATCCTACACACAAGGTGGTTGGATTGGATGTTAGATTTTTTTTTTAAAAAAAAAATTGGTTGTAAGTTGTTAAACCTAGGTCATCTCACCTGTGTCTATATGATCAAGCATGTTATACTTATGTGTTTTTTGTGAGATGATTTCCAATTAAGTTGATTAAGTGTATTTAGGTTCAAGTAATTTTATGTTAGATTTGGATTTGACGCTAGGCTTGTCAAGTTTACCTTTTCAAGATCATGGCTTCCAGGTCGTGGCGAGGCACAGGGGCCTTCTTTTATCGGATCATCGACCACTTCCTTAGACAAAGTCATGTTCAAGAAAATGATGACTTGACTCACCTAAGATTATTTCCTAGTCTAACTGGTTATTTTTGAAAAGAGGCTCCCCGAGGCTCAATCTTTTCAAAGAATTTTAGTTGGTTATGTTTTTGAAAAGAGGCTCCCCGAGGCTCAATCTTTTCGAAGTTGATTATGTTCATGTTCTAAGTGAGTTCACAAGTTTTAAAGTACAAACTTTCTAAGTTAAAGCATGCAATTTCTAAGTTAAAGCACAAACATTCTAAGTTAAAACATGCAATTTCTAAGTTAAAGCACAAACATGTTTTGTACTGGCTCCCCCTAGACCGTTGAATCGGTTCGGTCTATCCATATAGTGGATTTGGTCCTTGGGAATCCAGTACGGGTTGGATCCTAGAGTTGAAATCAAAAGGTTCTTAGGGACCCATGCTTGGACATGTTTCCTATGTCGACTTACAATCGACATATATGACCTATTAGTCGTGTTTGAGTTAAATCCTAGTCCAGCCTTGTTGTACACGGCCTTTTGAGATCCAAGTAGGAGGTCAAGTCCTTTGGATCCCGAAGTGAACCTTTCCAACGTGTTCCTAAGATCTTCGACTTGACTTTTCAAGAGAGAGTTCTCAACTTCGAGCTTTTCAACTCGAGTTGAGTCCTTCTCTTGAACTTGACTAGTCGAAGAGGTTAGGGAGACCTCGTGTTTGAGGAGTTTAACCTCCTCAACAAGGGTCTCGACCTTGGACTCAGACTTAGCTAACTTCCTAGACAAAAACCTAACCGTATTATGTAAAGTATTAAATAAAGTTCGACTTACTTTAAGGGTATCTTTTGAACCGGATGCGTATCCGTGGCTTGACTTGAAGGTAGCTTCGTAGTCCGAGTGATCCTCAGGTTCTGACTCAAGTTCAGGCTCGGTCTCCGTGTCCGACTCAATTTATTTCGCCATGAAGACGTGGTCTTCGTCTTCTTCGGATGACGCTTCTTCCCATGTCGCGTTGAGGGCCTTCTTGTGCTTAGGTGCTTGGTGGTTCAGCTTGGGGCACTCGGACTTGATATGTCCAAACCTGTTACACTCATAACACCTAATATTAGAACTTTTAGGCTTACCTTGGTTGAGTCGAGTCATGGTTCACTTTCATCCCTTGGCTATCCTTCGAGCTAGGTTCATTAGTTCGGCAGTCAACTCTGGGTCAACTTCTTCTTCGGACTCGTCTTCCTCCTCGGTTGGTGGTGGCTTGCTTGCGATTTTCTTCTTCTTTGATCCTGCAAACAAGGCTATACCCCTCTCGGGTTCCGAGTTAGACGGCTCATGAAGTTCGAAATCCGAAAAGAGTTCATCTAACCTAATTTTGGAAAGATCCTTGGAGACCTTGTAGGCATCGACCATGGATGCCCACAAGGTAGTCCTCGGAAACGAGTTTAGAACATACCTTATAAGGTCGCGGTTTTCGACCTTTTGCCTGATTGCGTGTAGGTTGTTGACTATGTCCTGGACTCGGGCGTGAAGTTGGGTCACGGACTCGTGTTCTTGCATTTTTAAATTATATAATTTATTGAACAAAAGGTCGCGCTTACATACCTTGGCTTCATCGGTCCCTTCGTGTAGCTCCACTAGTTTTGTCCAAAGATCTTTTGCGCTTATGAAGGGGCCGACGCGATTTAGCTCCTCCTTGGATAGGCTGCATTGGAGGATTTGTGTTGCCTTGGCGTCGGCTTCAACTTGTCGTTTTGTCGCAATGGTCCATTGATCATAATCCAAGGAGTCACCCACTTCATTAGTCGGAAGTGTAAAACCCGTTTGGATTATGATCCACATCTCGATTTGGGTTTTGAGAAAGCATTCCATCCGACCCTTCCAATAACGGAAGTCATCTCCGTTGTAAAACGGAGGTCGGACGGTGCTAAAACCCTCGAGATGGGCCATTAGAACAAAAGACACAAAGAGACAAAGAAAAAAAACTAGCAACAACAAAAACACACAAAAAGTACCAAGATTCGCGTCTTGGATTAGTAGTGCGGGAGAAAACTTAACAAACGAAATAAATCTGAAATAAACAGAATTAAAAGAAAAATAAATCTGTAAAAATGGCTAGATTGGTGGTTTCACCAAATCTTAGCAACCCCCGGCTCTGATACCAATTGTTGGATCGATGCGGTTCGCTAGAGGGGGGTGAATAGCGATAAAAACTTTTTCGTAATCGTTCGTTAAGATACGAGTAAAATGCAGCGGAAAGATAACAATAAATAAATAAAAACACGAGGGTTTTTACTTGGTTCGTAGCCTACGGCTACTACTCCAAGGCCCTAGTGGTCCTTGACCACGCACGGAGGGCAAAATACTAACCAAACTCCTCCTCGTTGGAGATAGGAGTTAAACAAATACAAAACTCGATAAAGACTCAAGGTAGAGGGACACTCCCCCTCTCCTTGATATGATTTAAAGCTTTACTAAAAGAAATAAACTGAAATACAATTTAGAACTTTCGTTACCAACGACTTTAAAGGTTGGAGGTTGCTCGGTAGAGCGCCGTCATATAGGGATGTCGGAGAGTCGGAGCGTATCGGAAGCACTTGGAAGCTTTTTAATTGATGAAAAACCCTAGGACAAGCCATCCTTTTATAGCCTTTAAGCCCCTCATCGAATGGGTCTTCAACCAATAGGAATTGGGCACAAAACTCCTTGAAAAATGGTGATAAAGCTTGACTCCTCGAGGCTGATTTTTGACCACCGGTTGAACTGGCCGGTTGAACTGGCCGGTTGAACTGATGGCCAGGATTTTTGACTACAATAAAGAGTTAGCTCAAAATATAAGTGGATTCGACGGCCACTTGCCGTCCGATCTCAACATAGACCTTCCATGGGAAGTCTTGGGTCGGATCGTCGCCTAAGATCATCCCCGTAAAGAGGATACGACCTCACTTACGCTCGCACACACGAGCTTACCTCGATACTTACGTGTCACTTTTGCTTCCGGCCTTCCACTCGATTCCTTCGGCTCCCTCCGAAGTAACTCGAGTGTCGCCCGACCACCGCGGCTTCCTCCGGGTGTCGCTAGCCTTCAGCTCCAGCATTGAGACTTTTCTGCACACTTGATTTAGCTCGTGAGATAACAATATAAGCTTAACTTTATATCGTTTGCTATAATCAAAACTTAGGTTCGACTTAGGTGCCCACTGCACCAACAGCTCGGCCCAGTCAATTTATTCGAATCCAAAATAGTGCACAAATTCAAAGACGTCATGATCAATTTATTGACCTAGAAATACAAAACGAGCATATATGAGAAAATGATTTTAAAATGCATCAATATACATTTATAAATCCCATTCATTTTTCGAATTTCAAAAACCCCAAAATCACTTCGGGAGATCGTAGGTCCATCTCCGAATGGGCTGATATCCATCATAGTTATGAACAACCTTGGAGAGAGTCCAACAAGTCATTCATAACTACGACGGTAGGTATCATCTATACCGATTGCATATCACGTATATGCAACTATCACAATGTGCTATCAACTAATTGAATGTTCACACATACATCGGGTTGTTAACACATTAACAAGTATGCATCATATGCATAGCACCCAACTTCACCTCCCTTTACATCGACCTTGGAGAGAGTCCAACAAGCCGATGCTCCAGGTTAAAGCCAACCCATTAATCGGGAAATAGTTTTAATATGGTTAGAGCGCATTCAACCAATTAGCCCAACTTGGAGAGAGTCCAACAACCAAAGCTAACGATTGACCTCTGACTCTTACCATATTAGTATTAAACTATTCCATGGTTTGAACATGTTAGGGTTCGAGCCGAGCTTGGAGAGAGTCCAACAACCCAAACAAGAAACGGAACTCTGGTTCTAACCATATTAATGGAAGGTGTAGGCTTTAATATTGTTTAAGGGTTTTATGTCTCATCCTCTTTGCATACAAATAACTATTATCTACATGGCATGGCATACATCTACATGTCACGACACGCATGGCATAATGTTATGCATCTAATGCAATTACATGGCATACAATTATGTCATGTATATAATTTCCTTATATGTCATAACTATTTATGGAAATAAAATATGTTTAAGATTTGATTCTCCAAATCAAATCATAATTAAATTAGGAAACAAATTTCCAAATCTAATCACATATTTTATTCATGGAATTATTTGATTAAGGAAAATCTATTTAGGAAACCAATTTCCTAAATCATTAAAACTACTTATGGAAATAAAATATTTTAAGATTTGATTTCCCAAATCAAATCATGATTAAATTAGGAAACAAATTTCCAGAATCTAATCAAATATTTTATTTATGAAAATATCAATTTCCATAAATACTTCCAACTTTCCAAAAGTGGAAGATTTCCATAAATACTTCTAGACTTTCCAAAATTGAAAAATTTCCATAAATACTTCTAAATTTCCAAAATTAGAAAATTTCTAGAAATACATTATGACTATCGCAAAACCATTTTTACGATTATGTCGAAACACAACCTGGGCTCTGATACCACTGTTGGGTTTCCTGCACCGCGGCGTGTGTGTGTTCGATCACGTTTCGTAAACATAAACACAGCGGAAGCAATAAAATAATAAATCTACATTTATTACAACACACACAATACACGCATGCATATTACAACAAGTGTATACATAACCATAAATTTAAATTTGTAATAAAAGGAAATTTATCTACGTTATACCTTTCGTATGACGTGTAGCGGGAACGGCATCAACCGGAACGATCCTCGCTAGAATCGTCTCTATCCGTATCCACGCCAAGTTCCTCGGGATGACTTCGCTAAGCCACGAGCTTCGTCTTCGTATGGGTTACTAGCCTCGTGTTGAAGACGATGTGATCGAGAGATGATCACGATCCGAATCCAAATTCGGATCCTAATACGAGTTCTCAAAACTCGCTTCTCCGGAGAGGTATTCGTCAACCAATTGACAAATCCTTCGTCCTCCACCTCAGAGGATTACCGGAGATCGAATCCCCGGTAAGTTAGCCGCTGTCGGAGCTCTAACCGTCGTCCAAACGACGCTCCAATGAGAGGAGAACAAGCTGTCCAGAAAACTGGACAGCTTTGGTGGAGGTGATAGGCGCCGGCCAACCAAGGGAGATAGAGCTCACCTTGATGCCAAACTTGAAGGAGATCACCGGAGCACTAACGGCAACGCGGCGAGGGGGAAGGTCAGCACCTTCTGGACGCCGGTTGGAGCCTCAAGGTGGGCGGCGGCAAGGAGGAGGAGAGTTGGCTCCGAATTTCTCCAAGGAGAGGTGGGCCGCAACTTAGGGTTGTGGATTAGGGCTTAATTATCCCTTAAGCCCTCTTTTATAGAGAACTAATTCTCTTAATGGTTATTGGATCATAACCATTAGGCTCGTTAACCCGCTCCATTAAGATAAGTTAAAATAAACCAAACCATGATGGTTTATTTTAAGTTAAAACGAACCGAACCAACTTTTGGTTCATTCGTTTAAAATAAACCAAACCCTTTGATTTATTCTCCTCCATTGGATTAGAACCAAACCATTTTGGTTCATCCATTATGTCTTCATAAGACACGGCCCATCCACGCTTCCATTGCGACTGAAACGATTTCATGCTCGCTTCATGTTTGGTCCAACCAAACCTTGTTTCTCTCGGTTTAAGAATCCTATTCTCAAGCTCGTTTTAAATCCTTTGGATTACGCTCGTTGTGCGTGTGACCAAATAGGTTCTCAGTTTATGTTGGTCGTTTATAATTAACCATTAATTATAGAATGATCATGAGTGGCACCTAGTAGTACATCATGATCCCCAATTAACCGAAAAGATCAACGGTTGATCTAGAACTATTTCTGAAACCCTTCAGCAGCTCGAATGATTCATGCCCCATTCCCTTCACTCATCTTATACCCACTTGGTTCAAGACATGTTCTATAGTATCAGTCCCCACTAGGTTGACTACGTCACACCTAGCCCAAGTATCATTTCCTCGTCCTACGGATTCTAGTTATTGCACATGTATAGAAGAGTACCTTACTCTAAACATGTAATGCTTTGGCCAAAGACTTTAGTAACAATCCTAAAAGAGGTCATGGGTATACATCTCCTCGCAAGGAGTGGTGAATCCTTTATAGGCTATTCAAACACCTTCGATCACTTTGACTTATACCAAATCATCCCGGGTCCACATCTCCTTGGAGATGTTTGCTTAAGATGTCAAAGCATAAGTCTCCATGATCAAGATGACTTGAATACCGCAAGTCAAAGGAACATCGCACTTAAGCTACAGTAAGAACTTCATTGACATATCTATATATGCAGAGAACCATATGAAGTCTTACGGCTGGTCACTCCAATGAACTAGTTACCATAACTAGCATCCACGATTAACTCCGGACATCACAATGTCTCCAGCCAGTGAGAATCAGCTGCTTGGATTCACCAAGGAGTATACCTCGTGCTAGTCTCGACAGAATTGATGGTGTCCAAATCCATCAATTCATCGACTAGGGATAATTCCGATACATCACAATTACACATATAGAGATACTCACTAGTTGTGATCCAATCACAAATTCTCTCATGCTGTGAATCGTGTCGTGGACATTCAGTAAATGAGTTTAAGATCCAATCAAATACATAAAACATGTATACTCAAATAGTGAATCTTCATTTATCATATAAATGGTTCATACATAAGGCGATTGCCTTAGGACATCTCTCATATATTACTAACAAGAGGCTCTTCAAGGACATATGCTAGCTTTTCCGCCTTGAGAATAATTCTCAAGTTTCTAAGCCAGTCCAGGAAGTTAGGCCCAGTCAATTTGTTTGAATCCAAAATAGTGCACAAATTCAAAGACGTCATGATCAATCGATTAACCTAGAAATACAAAACGAGCATATATGAGAAAATGATTTTAAAATGCATCAATATACATTCATAAATCCCATTCATTTTTCGAATTTCAAAAACCCCAAAATCACTTCCGGAGATCATAGGTCCATCTCCGAATGGGCTGATATCCAACATAGATATGAACAACCTTGGAGAGAGTCCAACAAGTCATTCATAACTACGATGGTAGATATCAAATATACCGATTGCATATCACGTATATGCAACTATCACAATGTGTTATCAACTAATTGAATGTTCACACATACATCGGGTTGTTAACACATTAACAAGTATGCATCATATGCATAGCACCCAACTTCACCTCCCTTCACATCGACCTTGGAGAGAGTCCAACAAGCCGATGCTCCAGGTTAAAGCCAACCCATTAATCGAGAAATAGTTTTAATATGGTTAGAGCGCATTCAACCAATTAGCCTAACTTGGAGAGAGTCCAACAACCAAAGCTAACGATTGACCTCTGACTCTTACCATAATAGTATTAAATTATTCCATGGTTTGAACATGTTCGGGTTCGAGCCAAGCTTGGAGAGAGTCCAACAACCCAAACAAGAAACGGAACTCTGGTTCTAACCATATTAATGGAAGGTGTAGGCTTTAATATTGAGTAAGGGTTTTTATGTCTCATCCTCTTTGCATGTAAATAACTATTATCTACATGGCATGACATACATGGCATACATCTACATGTCACGACACACATGGCATAATGATATGCATCTAATGCAATTACATGGCATACAATTATGACATGTACAAAATTTCCTTATATGTCATAACTATTTATGGAAATAAAATATGTTTGAGATTTGATTCTTCAAATCAAATCATGATTAAATTAGGAAACAAATTTCCAAATCTAATCACATATTTTATTTGTGGAAAGTGTTGATTAAGAAAAGTCAATTTAGGAAACAAATTTTCTAAATCATCAAAACTATTTATGGAAATAAAATATTTTTAAAATTTGATTTCCCAAATCAAATCATGATTAAATTAGGAAACAAATTTCCAAATCTAATCAAATATTTTATTTATGGAAAATATCAATTTCCATAAATACTTCTAACTTTCCAAAAGTAGAAGATTTCCATAAATACTTCTAGACTTTCCAAAATTAAAAATTTCCAAAAACTACTTCTAACTTTCCAAAAGTAGAAAATTTTCATAAATACCATTATGACTATCGCAAAATAATTTTATGATTATGTCGAAACATAACCTGGGCTCTGATACCACTGTTGGTTTCCGGCACCACGGCGAGTGTGTGTTCGAACATGTTTCGTAAACATGTGCACAGCGGAAGAAATAAAAATAATAAATCTAATTTATTACAACACACACACCACACTCATGCATAATACAATATGTGTAGACATAACCGTAAATTTAAATTTTGCAATAAAAGGAAATTTATACTACGTATACCTGACGTATCACGTGTAGCTGGAAAGGCATCAACCGGAATGATCCTTGCTAGAATCGTCTCTATCCGTATCCATGCCGAGTATCTTCAGGATGACTTCACAAAGTCACGAGTCTTGTCTTCATACGAGTTACTAGCCTCGTGTCGAAGACGATGTGATCGAGAGAAGATCACAATCCGAATCAAAATTCGGATTCAAAAATGAGTCCTCAAAATCTCGCTCCTCCGGAGAGGTATTCGTCAACCGTTTGACGAATCCTTCGTCCTCCACCTATGAGGATTACCGGAGATCGAATCCCCGGCAAGGAAGCTGTTGTTGGAGCTCCGAACGTCATCCAAACAACGCTCCGACATGAAATAAACAAGATGTCCAGAAAACTGGACAGCTTTGGTGGAGGAATAGGGCTGGCCAAATAAGGAAGCTAGACGCTCACCTTGTCGCCGGACCCAAAGAAGATCACCGGAGGGTCTCCGGAGGATCACTGGCTAAAGCTTGGACGCCGGCAACAAACTTGGATGGCGGCACAAAGCTCGGCGGCGGTTAGGGTTGGGCGTCGACCACTAGAGGAGAGGAGGGGTGGGCGGCAACTAGGGATTGCTTGGATTTGGTTTCCACAAAACCCTTAAGCCCTATTTTATAGAGAACAAATTCTCCTAATAGTTATCGGATCATAACCAAAAACCCGTTAATCCGCTCCATTAATTTAAGTTAAAATAAACCAAACCAAATTGGTCTATTTTAAGTTAAAATGAACCAAACAAACTTTGGTTCATTCGTTTAAAACAAACCAAACCCCTTTGGTTTATTCTCCACCATTGGATTAGAACCAAACCAATTTGGTTCATCCATCATGTCTTCATAAGACATGGCCCATCCACGCTTTCATTGCGACTAAAACGATTTCATGCTCGCTCCTTGTTTGGTCCGACCAAACCTAGTTTCTCTCAGTCTGAGAATCTCATTCTCAAGCTCGTTTTAAATTCTTTGGATTACGCTCGTTGTGTGTGTGACCAAATAGGTTCTCGGTTTATGTTGACCGTCTATAATTAACCATTAATTATAGAACGATCATGAGTGGCACCTAGTAGTACATCATGATCTCCAATTAACCGAAAAAATCAACGGTTGATCCAGAACTATTTCTGAAACCCTTCAGCAGCTACAATGAATCGTGCCCCATTCCCTTCACTCATCTTATACCCACTTGGTTCAGGACATGGTCTATAGTGTCAGTCCCCACTAGGCTGACTACGTCACATCTAGCCCAAGTATCATTTCCTCATCCTACGGATTCTAGTTACTGCACATGTATCGAAGAGTACCTTACTCTAAACATGTAATGCTTTAGCCAAAGACTTTAGTAACAATCCGACGAGAGGCCATGGGTATACATCTCCTCGCAAAGAGTGGTGAATCCTTTATAGGCTATTCAAACACCTTCGATCACTTCAACTTATACCCAATCATCCCGGGTCCACATCTCCTCAGAGATGCTTGCTTAAGATGTCAAAGCATAAGTCTTTATGATCAAGATGACTTGAATACCGCTGCAGTAAGAACTTCATTGACATATCTATATATGCAGAGAACCATATGAAGTCTTACGGTTGGTCACTCCAATGAACTAGTTACCATAACTAGCATCCACGATTAACTCCGGACATCACAATGTCTCCAGCTAGTGAGAATCAGCTGCTTGGATACACCAAGGAGTATACCTCGTGCTAGTCTCGATAGAATCGATGGTGTCCAAATCCATCAATTCATTGACTAGAGATAATTCCGATACATCACAATTACACATGTAGAGATACTCACTAGTTGTATTCCAATCACAAATTCTCTCATCCTGTGAATCGTATCGTGGACATTCAGTAAATGAGTTTAAGATCTAATCAAATACATGAAAACATGTATACTCAAATAGTGAATCTTCATTTATCATATAAATGGTTCAAACATAAGGCGATTGCCTTAGGACATTACTAACAATTTCCAATGAGTAGTATGTCATGCACATACAATACAAGAAAGACAACTGTGTTCCCATTAACCCTCTTGTAGACTCAGGGTTCATCTTCATTCTTGATGAAACCAAACTGTTTGATCACATCATCGAATCGAAGATTCCAGCTTCGAGAAGCATGCTTTAGCCCATAAATGGACCTTTGCAGCTTGCATACTTTCCCAGTATGCTGTGGATCTACAAAACCCTCAGGTTGTGTCATGTACACATCCTCGAGCAAGTTTCCATTCAAAAATACAATTTTGACATCCATCTGCCAGATCTCATAATCGTGGTACACTACAATAGCAAGCATGATCCGAATGGACTTAAACTTTGCCACTGGAGAAAAGGTTTCATCATAGTCAATGCCATGAATTTGCTTGAAACCTTTAGCCACCAATCGGTCCTTATAGGTATGCGTAAGTCCATCCATGTCAGTCTTTCTCTTAAAGACCCACTTACACCCAATGGGTTTGACGCCTTCAGGTGGATCAACCAAAGTCCACACTTGGTTGGTGTACATGGATTCCATCTCGGATCTCATGGCCTCTAGCCATTTCTCAGAATCTGGGCTCATCACAGCTTCCTGATAGGAGGTAGGCTCATTCTCAATGAGCATAATGTCATCATGGTTAGACAAGAGAAATGAGTATCTCTTAGGCTGACGACATACACTATCAGACCTGCGAAGAGGTAGGTCTACCTGAACAGGTGGTTGTTCCACAACTCTTTGTGCAATAATCACATCACCCACAACACTTTGTGGTTTCTGTTCAACTTCCATCAAGGCTTCAGTGCTATGGTCCTTATCTTGAATTTCTTCAAGATCGAACGTACTCCCACTAGTTTTTCTAGAAACAAAATCCCTTTCTAGAAATACCCCAGTCTTTGCCACAAACACTTTGTGTTGACTGGGAATGTAGAAGTAATATCCCTTCGTCTCCTTGGGATATCCAACAAAATAGCACTTATCGGATTTGGGTCCTAGTTTGTCTAAGACTTGACGTCGAACGTAAGCCTCACAACTCCAAATCCTCATGAAAGACATCTTGGGATTTCTTCCTGTCCATATCATATATGGTGTCTTTATCACAGCCTTGGATGGTACACGGTTAAGTGTGAAGGCTGCTGTGTCTAGAGCATATCCCCAAAAGGATATAGAAAGATCTGTGTGACTCATCATAAATCGTACCATATCTAATAGGGTACGATTCCTCCTTTCAGATACACTATTTCACTATGGTATTCTAGGAGGAGTGAGTTGGGATAGAATCCTACACTCAGCTAGATAGTCATGAAACTCATGGCTAAGGTATTCACCACCTTGATCTGATCGAAGTATCTTAATACTCTTGCCAAGTTGGTTTTGTACTTCATTCTTGAATTCTTTGAACTTTTCAAAGGATTCTGATTTATGTATCATTAGATACACATAACCATATCTAATGAAGTCATCAGTAAATGTAATGAAGTATCTGTAACCACCTCTAGCAACAACATTGAAAGGGTCACATATATCACTATGTATAAGTCCTAACAACTCTGTTGCTCTCTCGTTGTGCCCACTAAAGGGAGTCTTGGTCATCTTGCCTAGAAGGCAAGATTCGCATGTCTCATATGATTCAAAATCAAATGAGTCCAGCAACCCATCCTTATGGAGCTGGGATAAGCGACTCTCATTTATGTGACCTAAGCGACAATGCCAGAGATAGGTTTGGTTCAACTCATTTGACTTGAACCTTTTGGTACTTATGTTATAGATGGGGCTCTCTAAGTTTAGAAAGTAAAGTCCATTCATTGGAGGTGCACTACAATAGAATATATCATTTAAATAAACTGAACAACATTTGTTCTTTATTATAAATGTAAATCCTTTCTTGTCCAAACAAGAAACTAAAATTATGTTCTTAGTCAAAGAAGGCACATAACAACATTCATCTAGTTCTAGTACAAGCCCAGAGGGCAGAGATAGATCATAAGTTCCTACAGCAATAGCAACAACTCTTGCTGCATTGCTTACTCGTAGGTCAACCTCTCCCTTTATCAATGCCTTGCTATTTCTCAGCGCCTGCACATTGGTACAAATGTGAGATGCACATCCGGTATCTAATACCCATGATGAAGAAATAGATAGATTGACCTCTATAACATTTATACCTGATGTAGAAGTCTCACTTCTCTTCTTCTTAAGATCTTCCAGGTATCCTTTGCAGTTACGCTTCCAGTGTCCAGCTTCCTTGCAGTGGAAGCAAGTCCCTTCTTTGGCCACCCCTCCTTTCGATTTTAGTTCCTTGTCTTTGCCCTTGGCTTAGGACTTTCCCTTACCTTTAGGCTTGCCCTTGCCTTTCTTCTTTTGCACCATCAAAATGGAGTCAGTTTTTCCCTTCTTAAGGTTGAGTTCAGCAGTTCTCAACATGATGAGCATCTCAGGCAGTGGCTTATCAATTTCATTCATGTTGTAATTCATGACAAATTAATTGTAGCCTTGTGGCAATGACTGCAAGATCAAGTCAGTGGTCAGCTCTTGGCCAAGTGGGAATCCCAACCTTTGTAGGTTCTCGATGTACCCAATCATCTTGAGTACATATGAACCTACGGGAGTCCCATCTTGCATCTTGGACTAAAATAGTGCCTTAGAGATCTCATATCTCTCGTGCCTTGCTTGTCCTTGATATAGTTAACGAAGATGTTCAACCATATCATGAGCATTCATGAACTCATGTTGCTTCTGAAGCTCAGAGTTCATGGTCGCGAGCATGAGGCATGATACATCTAATGCATCATCTTGATGCTTCTTGTAAGCATCTTTGTCAGTTCGCGAGGTAGTGGCAGGAGGTGCCTCCGGAATGGATTGCTCCAGGACGTACAGTTTCCTTTATTGGGTGAGAACAATTCTCAGGTTCCTGTACCATTCCAGGAAATTTGCTCCATTGAGCTTGTCCTTCTTAAGGATAGAACGCAGGGAGAGAGTGTTTGTCAACATAGTAATCTACAACATACATAATGCAGAAAATTAATATCATATTACATTTATCATTTAATTAGGCCTTTAATCAAATGATGCTCCCACTGAATTATAGGACTTTTGTAGAATCGAGTTATGGATGTGGTCAAACCACATTACTAGATTCATACAAACATGCTATAATTCTTACGGGACAAGATCCACATCATACTAGGCCTTTAGTTAGCTTTGGCTAAATCGCCCAAGACTTAGTATGATCGATAGGTAACACATTACCGATTACATCTCTATGCAACTCTTGTTTATAGGATCAAGACCCACATTTACAAAAGACCTTGAGTTAGCTTTGGCTAAATCGCCCAAGATTTAGTGTAAATGCGATCTTATCCTATCTTTCCAACGGTTGGAATATGTCTATAGTTCTACTCGATCCAATTGAGTTAACTAGTTTTACTCAATCTAATTGAGCTTACTCTAACCCAAGCCGTGATAGGCGGGACCAAGATTGTCCCTCCGCACCCTACCAAGATAATATGCGTTGCTCTGCTTTGGCAGATTCAACAACAACAAATGATCGATGTAGTGATGGGTATCAAGACTTGGTAGGCATTTTTCGAGTTGATTCGATTAATATCTAATCTAATCGTAATGTGTATCATATACACATTAAGGCCTTTATTATCCTACACTAGCATGCATCACATACATACAAGCCTTATTCTAGCATGCATCATATACATACAAGAAAAATATCCTAGCATGCATCATATACATACAAGAAAAATATCCTAGCATGCATCATATACATACAAGCAAAATTTACTAGCATGCATCACATACATACAAGCATAAACAAATATATATATATATATATATATATCAATTAATTGTGATGTGGTCATGGCCCTACTATGATCTTCTCAAGCCAATGAGAAGATCGGACGGTCAACCTAGGGTTAGCGGCTTCTCCAAGCGCCTCCTTTGACCGCCCATGTGTCGTCGGCACCCTTCTCGTAACTCCGTCTACTAATGGACCTTCCACCGCTCTATTTTGTACATTACAAACATGAAACTCGAGTTACATTCGAGTCTAAAACTATTTACAACTAGAATTTTAAAAGAAGAGGCACGACGCGCAAGTCGAATACCCTATACAACATGCACGACCACAAAAATGGTACGCAGGCCGTATTATGAATTACAACACATTTATCATCCAATCATATTGGGGTTCTTGGGCCATGACCATCACAGAATTATACATAATTATAAATTATGTATATTACATAAATTTCTATAATTTTTCCTTTTTTTTTCAATTTTATGAGTCACCTCTCCGTAACGGTCCCGCTAAGCAGTTTCCGGGCGCGATCGCGGGACAAGGCCCCTTTCGAGGATAGGGGCGCCCCTACTCGCAAAATAAACTTTGTGAGTGTCCCTTCTTGATCTTACAGTGACTTAAGTCTCTTTCCCAAAAATCTAAAGCGAGAACTCACCGTTTCGGAGAGTTTTTTTCGGTGGTTGAAGCCTACAAGTGTCCCAACACTTGTTGCTTCGACTCTTTGAGAAAAATACCCAAAAATCTATAAAAATAGGAAATTTACAGAAACTTAAAAATCTGTAATTTTTATATCTAATACAAAAACTACAAATTTAAAATACATACATGCTTCGCACATGGCTCTGCTACCACTTTTAGACTTTTCGAGCTGTAAAAATCGCTTTTTACATTGTGGAAACCTCGGAAGCCCAGCCACGGATCCATGCGAAGTATAACAAAAACTAAATTCATGTATGTGTTTAAAACCTTATATCTACCTTAGATCTACATGAGAAAAGCATTACCCTTAATGCGACACCCTTCGCTTATCCCGCTCGTCCAAATGGCTTGCCGGAACTCAAGAGTGTCAAGTGTACACTCCTCTATTGGTATCCACACGGACAAATGGTGGAGAAAATCAACCTAGAGTGTGCTAGCACTCATGGAAGTTTCGTCCAAGGAGAGGATGAGGGAGAGAGCTTGAGGGAGAGGAGAACCAAAGAAGAAGATGAAATTAATCACAAAATAACTTCACCCCATAATACCTCGTAAAGTGGTCGGCCACTTATTTGGGTGGAGGGTTACATGCATGCATGTAACTCCAAGAGTCAATGGCTCTTGGTCTCCCTCATGAGGTGGCACCCCATGATAAATCCATGATGATGTGGAACATCATCATTGGTCGGCCCCCATGGCAAGTCATCATGACATGGCAATTGGTCAAGTCAAAATTAACCATTCATCTTCCCTCTCAAGTCAAGTCAAACTTGACCTCTTATCTCCCATGGTTGTTCAAATTTAACCACTTGATTCAAGACAATTTGATTTAATGAATCTCTATTCATTAATTTAAATTGACTCAATGAATTAAATATAAATTAGACTCATTCAACACTTGAATCAAACTGAGTCTAACTCAATTAGTCTAATTTCGATTACTCTTAATCCAATTTAGTTCATCCCATGAATCTAATCCTCATGGTTCATCATATGAACCTAATCTCCATCTAATTGCCCTTTGTGTGTGACCCTATAGGTTCTTGGAACGTTGGCAATGCTCCTAAACCGATTTAGGAACATAAGCAATGAGCGGTATCTAGCAACATCATTGCTACCCAAATTACAAGAATGTTGAGATCCAACATCACCTTTGTGACTACTAATTGTGACTCTCACAATATGTGATAATGTCCCTCTATCATTGACATCTAGATTGCCCAATTGAGGCATAGATCGTGTCATCCTCGGTACAATCTATATCTTGAACTCTAAGTAGACTCACTCTAATCAAATGAGCTCAATATCTCATATTGAGCTCATTTGGGCATGGCCATGCACTTCGTGGTCTCACTCTATCAAGAATAATGATGTCACTCCCGTCATATAGGAGGGATAGATCTCATCTACATCACTCACATCCCTTCGCATAATTTGTTACATACCCAGTAATCGCCTTTATAGTCCACCCATTTACGGGTAACGTTTGACGAAGATAAAGTATGCAACTCCTTATGTAGGGAATCATGGTGACTTCAGGTCCAAGGACTAATAGTCATACTAATAGTCATATGAGAAAGTATATGACACTCATATAACGATCCATGATACTTTCTCATGTTGGGTCATTCAGTGTACATTCTCCAATGCATACTCATGTGTCAACTTGATATCTCATATCCATAACTTGTAAGATCAAGTCATCGAGTTAACTTACATGCTAGTCTCTACACATTAACATTGTCCTTGAATGGTAATACGTGACTAGGAATAATTAAGAGTAGTGTTCTCTATATCATCTCATTATCGATTCAACCAATCGATTGATATAGATAAGGACCTTCTACTCAAGGATGTTATTATACTTAGTTATTTGGCACCAATACAAGTAAATATAATAACCATGCCTTTATAAATAAGAATATGATACAATAAAGTCCATACAACAATCATTACATGATTGGCTCTAGGGCTTTCACTAACAGCTAAGGCTAACACTAAGGTATATTTTGTTTGGGCAATCAACCTATGATGTGGTTTTGATGTGTGTGGCAAAGGGTTTAAGTTAGAATTGTATTGGATTTGATGTGTGTATTGAAGTCATGCAGGACTTAGTAATTCGCACATGGAGCATTGGCGAGTTTCACCTCTCATGACTCGGTCCTTGAGTTGGTGAAAGATGCATTGCGGAAGTCGTGCGCTTGGTGCATCCGAGGGACCGTCGGACAAGGAGCATTGGAGTGAAGCCGGAGGAAGTAGACTTCAGGGTGAGACGCGAAGGATGGCATTGCGAAGCCGTGCGCTTGGCGCATCCGAGGGACATGGCCAGACGAAGACAACTTTGAAGTCGAGGGACTCCAAGGGAATGAGAGTGAGCGATTGTAACCCGGGACGGGGTAGATCATAGGTGAAACTTGGCAATTTGGCTAAGTGTCAGATGGGATTTCTCGACATCAGTCGACTGCCATGACATGGCAGTCGACTGCTCCAAGTCGACTATGACTTGACTAGTGTTCGAGTCAGGTTTGTGTCCTAGCAATCGACTACCAAGGGTTGGCAGTCGACTGCCGAAACATTAGTCGATTGCTGATGGCAGTAGTAGACTGATCGCAAGGGTTTCGGGAACAGAATGTTGATCAGTCGAGTGATCGCTTCCGACACTCGACTGTTAGCTCCATCAGTCGACTGATGGGATGATCAGTCAACTGATGTGGGAGTCGTTGGATGAAATTCAACGTAGAAGAAGTCATTATTGGGCAACGACTACAGGAGCAGTCGATTGATCAGGGCATCAGTTGACTGCCAGGCGGCCAATGGGAAGAATGAGTTCTTCTCTATAAAATGGGGCCTTTGGACACTTGGGGAGCCTAATGCTTCTACTCTAAACATCTTCACAAGTGCCCAAACGATTTCCACTCTTCTTACTTGCTTTTATTCAAATCTTATTGTAAGAAGAGAGATCTTGTAAGAAAAGGTTACCTCCACCTAGCTTTGTGCAATGGAGAGATTAGTGGAAGGTTTAGGCGTGATTCAGCTAGAAAGAATCGATCTGTGGATTAGTGGCAAGGCCGTGAATCACGTTATATCGGTTTGTTAGCATTGCCTTTGTATTATCTTTTATATTTCCGCTTGCGCTAATCATATTTGTAGACAATCAACGAACGAATCCCATCGTACGACGAAAGAGGGCTATTCACCCCCTCTAGCCGGCCACCGACATTCCAATAAGTGGTATCAGAGCCAAGTCGTTTGTCACCGGACTAACCGCTGCAACACGCACAACAACAATGATGGCCGGCTCTAACATCGATCCGCCAAAGTTTAAAGGTGAATTCTCTTGGTGGAAGAAGAGAATGGAAGTATTCTTCGAGACCGACTTTGATATTATGCTTATAATGGAGAACAGTTTCAAGATGCCTAGGGATGAAAAGGGGAGAGTACTAGAGAAGTCAAGGTGGACCAAGAAGCAAAGGGAGGAGAACCTTGCAAACTCAAAGGCCAAGCACCACCTCTTCAACGTGCTCCCCCAACAAGAGATAAACCGAATTGGAGAGTGTGCAAGCGCCAAGAAAATGTGGGAAAAATTGATAGAACTTCATGAAGGCACTTCCGAGGCAAAGCTTGCAAGAAGGGACCTTCTCCGCTCCCAACTCAACAACATTAAACTAGAAAAGGGAGAAAAGGTACTCTCTTTACATTCTCGTTTCAAGGAAATTATAACCGGTTTGTCAAGTGTATGTGAGAAGATATCAAACCGGAATATGGTCATGAAGACTATGATGTCTTTCCCCGGTCCTCAAAGTGGAGCTCCATGGTGGACTCCTATATTTCTAAGAATTTATAAGTGAGCACCCTAGAAGAATTCTTCTCCACCATGGAGCTACATGAAACAAGGCTTGAGGGAATAAGTGAAGAACCAAGCATCAAGCCATCAAGGGGAGTGGCACTAATGGCCAAAAATGGGAAGAAGAAGAAGGAGATGCCACCTTCTTCATCCGATGAAGACTCCTCCTCCTCCTCCATGGATAGCACGGAAGAAGCATACATGGTAAGAAAGGTAAGACGTGCTTTAAAAAGTTTTAAATTTAACAAATCAAATGATAGGAGGAGAAGGCCGAGGCAAAAAATCATATGCTACAATTGCCAATGAGAGAGATGTTGGGTTTCCGGCACCGCGGCGTGTGTGTGTGTTCGATCACGTTTCGTAAACATGAACACAGCGGAAACAATAAAAATAATAAATCTACATTTATTACAACACACACAACACACGCATGCATATTACAACAAGTGTAGACATAACCGTAAATTTAAATTTGCAATAAAAAGAAATTTATCTACGTTATACCTTTCGTATGACGTGTAGCGGGAACGGCATCAACCGGAATGATCCTCGCTAGAATCGTCTCTATCCGTATCCACGCCGAGTTCTTTGGGATGACTTCGCTAAGCCACGAGCTTCGTCTTCGTATGGGTTACTAGCCTCGTGTTGAAGACGATGTGATCGAGAGATGATCACGATCCGAATCCAAATTCGGATCCTAATACGAGTTCTCAAAACTCGCTTCTCCGGAGAGGTATTCATCAACCAATTGACGAATCCTTTGTCCTCCACCTCAGAGGATTACCGGAGATCGAATCCCCGGTAAGTTAGCCGCTGTCGGAGCTCTAACCGTCATCCAAATGACGCTCCGACGAGAGGAGAAGAAGCTGTCTAGAAAACTGGACAGCTTGGTGGAGGAGTAGGCTCCGACCAAAACAAGGAAGCCAAGTGCTCACCTTTTCACCGAGGCCTAGGAAGATCACCGGAGGGTCGCCGGAGGGTTCACCGGCTGAAGCTTGGACGCCGGCAAGGAGATGGACGGCGGCACAACAAGCTGGGCGGCACACCTAGGGTTGGCGCCGAAATCTCCAAGGATGAGGTGGGCGGCAACCTTAGGGTAAGGGTTTTGGATTAGGGCTTAATTATCCCTTAAGCCCTCTTTTATAGAGAACTAATTCTCTTAATGGTTATTGGATCATAACCATTAGGCCCGTTAACCCGCTCCATTAAGATAAGTTAAAATAAACCAAACCATGATAATTTATTTTAAGTTAAAACGAACCGAACCAACTTTTGGTTCATTCGTTTAAAATAAACCAAACCCTTTGGTTTATTCTCATCCATTGGATTAGAACCAAACCATTTTGGTTCATCCATTACGTCTTCATAAGACTCGGCCCATCCACGCTTCCATTGCGACTGAAACGATTTCATGCTCGCTCCATGTTTGGTCCAACCAAACATAGTTTCTCTTGGTCTGAGAATCCCATTCTCAAGCTCGTTTTAAATCTTTTGGATTACACTCGTTGTGCGTGTGACCAAATAGGTTCTCGGTTTATGTTGGCCGTCTATAATTAACCATTAATTATAGAACAATCATGAGTGGCACCTAGTAGTACATCATGATCCCCAACTAACCGAAAAGATCAACGGTTGATCCAGAACTATTTCTGAAACCCTTCAGCAGCTCGAATGATTCGTGCCCCATTCCCTTCACTCATCTTATACCTCATCTTACCCACTTGGTTGAGACATGGTCTATAGTATCGATCCCACTAAGTGACTCGTCACTAATGTATCATTTTCTCATCCTACGGATTCTAGTTACTCCACATGTATCGAAGAGTACCATACTCTAAACATGTAATGCTTTGGCCAAAGACTTTAGTAACAATCCGACGAGAGGCCATGGGTATACATCTCCTCGCAAGGAGTGGTGAATCCTTTATAGGCTATTCAAACACCTTCGATCACTTTGACTTATACCCAATCATCCCGGGTCCACATCTCCTTGGAGATGTTTGCTTAAGATGTCAAAGCATAAGTCTCCATGATCAAGATGACTTGAATACCGCAAGTCAAAGGAACATCGCATGATCAGACTGGTATCTGCTCGGGACACTCAGAGCATACGATACATTGGGCCTCGTACATAACATAGCATACATGATAGATCCTATTGCGGATGCATAGGGAATCTTACTCATGCAAATCCTCTCGTCTTCTGTGCGCGGACACATAGACTTCGAAAGGTGTACCCCATGCCTGATGGGTAGGAAACCTTTCTTGGATTCTGACATGCTAAACCTCTTTAGCACTCGGTCTATATATGTAGACTGCGAAAGACCAAGCAACCGTTTCGATCTATCTCTATAGATCTTAATCCCGAGGATGTAGGTTGCTTCTCCCAGGTCTTTCATTGAGAATGTCTTGGATAACCAAACCTTCACTGACTGTAAGATTGAAACATCGTTTCCTATAAGTAGTATGTCATCGACATACAATACTAGGAACACGACTGCACTCCCACTAACCTTCTTGTACACATAAGGTTCGTCTGGATTTTGTGAGAAATCAAACTTTTTGATTGTCTCATCAAAACGGATATTCCAGCTCCTGGATGCTTGCTTCAATCCATAAATGGACCGTCGCAATTTGCATACCTTGGTTTTATCAACCGATGTGAAATCCTCAGGCTGTATCATATACACATCCTCGAGCAGGTTTCCATTAAGGAAAGCTGTTTTCACATCCATCTGTCATATCTCATAATCATAATGAGCCGCTATGGCCAGGAGCATCCGAATGGATTTAAGCATAGCTACAGGCGAATAGGTTTCGTCATAATCAACGCCTTATTTTTGACGATATCCTTTCGCCACCAATCTAGCCTTATAGGTAATCACATTACCATCCATGTCGGTTTTCTTCTTGAAAACCCACTTGAACCCAATAGGCTTTATGCCTTCAGGTGGGTTAACCAAGTTCCAAACTTGGTTTTCATACATGGAATCCATTTCCGACTTCATGGCACCAAGCCACTTATCCCTTTCTGAACTTGTCAGCACTTCTTCATAACTAGTAGGCTCCTCATCATCAATGAGTAACACGTCGTTCGATTCACTTACGAGAAATCCATATCTCTCAGGAATATTGCGTGTTCTGCCAGATCTACGAAGATGTGGTGTTACAATAGGTCCAGCCGATTGCTCATCACTATGAGTTGTCGGCTGTTGTGCTTCACCAGGTATCTCGTCAATGTCTATTTGAGTCTCTCGAGCCTCCTCAAGCTTGACGACACTCCCACTGTTTTCTTACAAGAGAAACTCTTTCTCTAGAAACACAACATGCCTTGAAACAAACACTTTTTGTTCCACAGGATGATAGAATTGATAACCCCTTGTTTCCTTAGGGTATCCAATAAATAGACATTTATCAGACTTATCATCCAATTTGTCTGACACAGTCTGCTTCACATAAGCAGGACAACCCCATATCTTCAAGTAAGATACATGAGGTTTCTTACCATTCCATATCTCTTATGCAGTAGTTGAGACTACCTTGGTAGGCATTCTGTTTAACAAGTAAACAGTTGTCTGAAGTGCATAGCCCCAAAAGGACTTGGGAAGAGTCGCATGATTCATCATTGACCTGACCATGTCCAACAAGGTCCGGTTACGCCTCTCAGATACACCATTATGCTGTGGTGTATATGGCGGAGTCCATTAAGACAATATGTCATTGTCTCTTAGATAATCAAGAAACTCTTGACTTAAGTATTCACCACCTCGATCCGATTGAAGTATTTTAATACTCTTGTCATGTTGTTTCTCTACTTCATTTCTAAATTCTTTGAACCTTTCAAAGGCTTCAAACTTGTGTTTCATCAAGAACACATACCCAAACCGTGAGTGATCATCGGTGAAGATAATGAAGTAGCTATAGCCTCCTAAAGCTTGAGTTGACATAGGTCCACATACATCAGTATGTATTAGACCTAGTAACTCTCCCACTCGTTCACCTTTTCCAGTAAAAGGTAACTTAGTCATCTTGCCTTTTAAGCATGATTCGCATGTATCGTATGAATCCAATTCAAACGATTCCAGAATTCCACATTTGTGTAATTCGGACATGCGTTTCTTGCTTACATGGCCAAGACGACAATGCCACATATAGGAGTCTATTTGATTATCCTTTTGAGCACGCGTGTTGCTCGCTTCGATATTGAAGATGTCACTGGATACGTCCAACGTATAAACACCATTGCTTAAAGTTCCAGTCCCATAAAGAACTCCATTCAAAGTTATGTAACAACAATTGTTACTAAAAGTCAAATGGTACCCATTTCTATTTAAATAAGAAATAGAAATGATGTTCTTTATCAATGAAGGAACATAAAAGCAATTGTCCAGTTCTAAGACAAGTCCTGTAGGGAGTTTCAACAAATGTGTTCCAATGGTGACTGCAGCAACCTTTGCTCCATTCCCAACACGCAAATTTGACTCTCCCTTGACGAGTCTTCTTCTATTCCTTAGCCCATGTATGTCATTACATATATGTGAGCCACACCCAGTATCCAATACCCAAGTGTTTGAGGAAATAGAATGACAATCAATAACGAAGATATCGTAAGAAGATGGGGCATCCGAAGCCTTATTCTTCTTCACGGACTCAAGATAAATCTTGCACTTTCTTCGCAAATGGCTCTCCTTGCCAAAATGATGGCAAGTTTTCTTTTGTGCTAGTTCTACCTTCTTAGCCTTTCTCTTCTTTCCCTTCTGTTGTTCCTTTGACTTCCTCTTAGAACCTTTCTTCGAGGAATCAACTAATAGCACCGTCCCCTGCTCATGCTTCTCAGAAGACTCCACAGTCTTCAGCATATTGAGCAGTACCACAGATGAACCTTCTAGCATCTCAGAGGTGAAGAGGATCTTTGAGACTTCGAACCTTTTGAATCTCACTTGCTCATCAACCAACTCACAAAGATGAAGGACTACGATATGAGCATCCATATGCTCATGCTGCTTTCGTAGCTTGGGTTCCATCGCGGCTAGCATGATGCAACTTGTCAGTTCAGAATCAGTCACATGTTTCTGATAGACCAACAATTGGTCCGGAGTTGCATCGTCACTAGGATGGGCAGGAAGAGGCGCTTCGAGGACATACGCAAGCTTTTCACCTTGAGAAAAATTCTCAAGTTTCTAAGTCAGTCCAAGAAGTTCGGCCCAGTCAATTTATTCGAATCCAAAATGAAACGCAAATTAAAAGACAACATGATCAATTTTAGAAATACAAAATGAGCATATATGAGAAAGATGATTTTTAAAATGCATCAATATACATTTATAAATCCCATTCATTTTTCGAATTTCAAAAACCCCAAAATCACTTCGGGAGATCATAGGTCCATCTCCGAATGGGCTGATATCCATCATAGTTATGAACAACCTTGGAGAGAGTCCAACAAGCCATTCATAACTACGACGGTAGGTATCATCTATACCGATTGCATATCACGTATATACAACTATCACAATGTGCTATCAACTAATTGAATGTTCACACATACGTTGGGTTGTTAACACATTAACAAGTATGCATCATATGCATAGCACCCAACTTCACCTCCCTTTACATCGACCTTGGAGAGAGTCCAACAAGCCGATGCTCCAGGTTAAAGCCAACCCATTAATCGAGAAATAGTTTTAATATGGTTAGAGCGCATTCAACCAATTAGCCCAGCTTGGAGAGAGTCCAACAACCAAAGCTAACGATTGACCTCTGACTCTTACCATATTAGTATTAAACTATTCCATGGTTTGAACATGTTCGGGTTCGAGCCGGGCTTGGAGAGAGTCCAACAACCCAAACAAGAAACGGAACTCTGGTTCTAACCATATTAATGGAAAGTGTAGGCTTTAATATTGTTTAAGGGTTTTATGTCTCATCCTCTTTGCATGCAAATAACTATTATCTACATGGCATGGCATACATGGCATACATCTACATGTCACGACATGCATGGCATTATGTTATGCATCTAATGCAATTACATGGCATACAATTATGTCATGTATATGTTTCCTTATATGTCATAACTATTTATGGAAATAAAATATGTTTAAGATTTGATTCTCCAAATCAAATCATAATTAAATTAGGAAATAAATTTCCAAATCTAATCACATATTTTATTCATAGAATTATTTGATTAAGGAAAATCTATTTAGGAAACCAATTTCCTAAATCATTAAAACTACTTATGGAAATAAAAAATTTTAAGATATGATTTCCCAAATCAAATCATGATTAAATTAGGAAACAAATTTCCAGAATCTAATCAAATATTTTATTTATGGAAAATATCAATTTCCATAAATACTTCCAACTTTCCAAAAGTGGAAGATTTCCATAAATACTTCTAAACTTTTCAAAATTGAAAAATTTCCATAAATACTTCTAAATTTCCAAAATTAGAAAATTTCCAGAAATACATTATGACTATCGCAAAATCATTTTTACGATTATGTCGAAACACAACCTGGGCTCTGATACCACTGTTGGGTTTCCGGCACCGCGGTGTGTGTGTGTTCGATCACGTTTCGTAAACATGAACACAGCGGAAGCAATAAAAATAATAAATCTACATTTATTACAATACACACAACACACGCATGCATATTACAACAAGTGTAGACATAACCGTAAATTTAAATTTGCAATAAAAGGAAATTTATCTACGTTATACCTTTCGTATGACGTGTAGCGGGAACGGCATCAACCGAAACGATCCTCGCTAGAATCGTCTCTATCCGTATCCACGCCGAGTTCCTCGGAATGACTTCGCTAAGCCACAAGCTTCGTCTTCGTACGGGTTACTAGCCTCGTGTTGAAGACGACGTGATCGAGAGATGATCACGATCCGAATCCAAATTCGGATCCTAATACGAGTTCTCAAAACTCGCTTCTCCGGAGAGGTATTCATCAACCAATTGACGAATCCTTCATCCTCCACCTCAAAGGATTACCGGAGATCGAATCCCCGGTAAGTTAGCCGCTGTCGGAGCTCTAACCGTCGTCCAAACGACGCTCCGACGAGAGGAGAAGAAGCTGTCCAGAAAACTGGACAGCTTGGTGGAGGAGTAGGCGCCGACCAAAACAAGGAAGCCAAGTGCTCACCTTTTCACCGAGGCCTAGGAAGATCACCGGAGGGTCGCCGGAGGGTTCACCGGCTGAAGCTTGGATGCCGGCAAGGAGATGGACAGCGGCACAACAAGCTGGGCGGCACACCTAGGGTTGGCGCCGAAATCTCCAAGGATGAGGTGGGCGGCAACCTTAGGGCAAGGGTTTTGGATTAGGGCTTAATTATCCCTTAAGCCCTCTTTTATAGAGAACTAATTCTCTTAATGGTTATTGGATCATAACCATTAGGCCCGTTAACCCGCTCCATTAAGATAAGTTAAAATAAACCAAACCATGATGGTTTATTTTAAGTTAAAACGAACCGAACCAACTTTTGGTTCATTCATTTAAAATAAACCAAACCCTTTGTTTTTTCTCATCCATTGGATTAGAACCAAACCATTTTGGTTCATCCATTACGTCTTCATAAGACTCGGCCCATCCACGCTTTCATTGCGACTGAAACGATTTCATGCTCGCTCCATGTTTGGTCCAACCAAACATAGTTTCTCTCGGTCTGAGAATCCCATTTTCAAGCTCGTTTTAAATCCTTTGGATTACGCTCGTTGTGCGTGTGACCAAATAGGTTCTCGGTTTATGTTGGCCATCTATAATTAACCATTAATTATAGAACGATCATGAGTGGCACCTAGTAGTACATCATGATCCCCAATTAACTGAAAAGATCAACGGTTGATCCAGAACTATTTCTGAAACCCTTCAGCAGCTCGAATGATTCGTGCCCCATTCCCTTCACTCATCTTATATCCACTTGGTTCAGGACATGGTCTATTGTGTCAGTCCCCACTAGGCTGACTACGTCACACCTAGCCCAAGTATCATTTCCTCGTCCTACGGATTCTAGTTACTCCACATGTATCGAAGAGTACCTTACTCTAAACATGTAATGCTTTGGCCAAAGACTTTAGTAACAATCCAACGAGAGGCCATGGGTATACATCTCCTCGCAAGGAGTGGTGAATCCTTTATAGGCTATTCAAACACCTTCGATCACTTTGACTTATACCCAATCATCCCGGGTCCACATCTCCTTGGAGATGTTTGCTTAAGATGTCAAAGCATAAGTCTCCATGATCAAGATGACTTGAATACCGCAAGTCAAAGGAACATCGCACTTAAGCTACAGTAAGAACTTCATTGACATATCTATATATGCAGAGAACCATATGAAGTCTTACGGCTGGTCACTTCATTGAACTAGTTACCATAACTAGCATCCACGATCAACTCTGGACATCACTATGTCTCCAGCTAGTGAGAATCAGCTACTTGGATACACCAAGGAGTATACCTCGTGCTAGTCTCGACAGAATTGATGGTGTCCAAATCCATCAATTCATCGACTAGGGATAATTCCGATACATCACAATTACACATGTAGAGATACTCACTAGTTGTGATCCAATCACAAATTCTCTCATGCTGTGAATCGTATCGTGGACATTCAGTAAATGAGTTTAAGATCCAATCAAATACATGAAACATGTATACTCAAATAGTGAATATTCATTTATCATATAAATGGTTCATACATAAGGCGATTGCCTTAGGACATCTCTCATATATTACTAACAAGGGACACATAAGGGATGATTGTCCCCTCTTGAACAAGAGCAAAGAAGAAAGGAGAAGAAAAGAAGAAAAGAAGAAAAGAAGAAAGGGAGCAAGAAAAAGGAAAAAGAGAAGAAGGCCAAGGAAAAGGGAAAGGCTAAGGCACACAAGGTCACATGAGATGATCCTTCATCCTCATCATCCAAAGAAGAAGAGGCCTTCACAAATCTTGCCTTAATAGGGATAGATGACTTGGACTCCACCTCCTCCGAGGAAGAAGGAAGAAGCACTAGCGAGGAGGAGAGCTCGAGTGAAGGGGGAGCGTCCTCATCTTCATCCTCATCATCGGAAGGGGATTTAGTAAGTGAGGTAACAAATTTGTTGGACTTTTCGAGCCGCAAAAACTGCTTTTTGCGTTGCAGAAACCTCGGAAGCCCGGCGACGGATCCGTGTGAAGATATAAAAAATAAAAACATTTATGTGTTTAAGCAAAAACCTAGATCTACCATAGATCTATATGATGAGAGTGTTACCCTCGTAGCGACGCCCTTCGCTTATCCCGCTCGTCCAAATGCTTTGTCGAAACTCAAGAGTGTCAAGTGTACACTCCTCTATTGGTATCCACACGGAAAAATGGTGGAGAAAAACAACCTAGAGTGTGCTAGCACTCCTTGGAAGTTTCAGCCAAGATGAGGAATGGGAGAGAGCTTGAGAGGAAGAAGAAGATGGAGTTACTTGTAGGGGATCGATCGGCCGGCTAGAGGGGGGTGAATAGCCCTCAATCGTTTGGTGGTGGATTTTACTCATCTACAAAGAGATTAGCGCAAGCAGAAAAACAAAACAAGACAAGCAAAATAGGAATAAGAATACAAACAATGCTAACACCGAAATGTAACGTGGTTCACGACTACGCCGCTAATCCACGATCCCAATTCGTCCAAGGTGAATCACGCCTTTGCCAAATCCACTAGATCTCTCCTTTGTACAAAGTTAGGTGGAGGTAACCTCTTTTACACAAGGATCACTCTTCTACAATAGAATGAAGATTAGAACAAGTAGAAGAGTGGAAAAACCCTTAGAGCACTTTGGGAGATGTTATGAGTTAAAGCATTAGGTCCCCAAAGCCCCACACCCTTCCTCTTTATAGAGGAAGAGGGTTTCTTCCCATTGACACAGGAACAGTCGACTGATGTCCCTATCAGTCGACTGGTCCTATAGTCGTTGCCCAATAACGGCTGCTTTCCACGTTGGATTTCATGCAACAGTACCAACATCAGTCGCCTGATATTGCCATCAGTCGACTGATGCTCGATCAGTCGAGTGCTCCGCGAGCTCGACTCCATTCTGTGCCCGAAACACTTGCGACCAGTCGACTGATGCCTTCATCAGTCGACTGGTGGTCTCGCAGTCGACTGTTGGCACTTGAACCAGACTCGAACACTAGTCGAGTCATCGTCGACTTATGTCAGGAAATCCCATCCGACACTTAGCCAAATGGCCAAGTTTCACCTAAAGAGCACTACCCCTTTCCCAGGTTACATTCGCTCACTCTCATCCCTCGAAGTCCCTTGCCTTTGAAGTTATCTTCGTCCGGCCACGTCCCTCGGATGCGACAAGCGCACGGGTCTGCAGTGCCATCCTTCACGTCTTGCCCTGAAGTCAACTTCCTCCGGCTTCACTCCAAGCTCCTCATCCGGTGGTCCCTCGGATGCTCCAAGTGCACGGCTTCCGCAAAGGCATCCTTCACAGACTTAAGGACCGAGTCATGAGAGGTGAAACTCACCAAGGCTCCATGTGCGAATTACTAAGCCCTGCAAGACTCCAACGCACATATCAAATCATAATAACAATCTAACTTAAACTCTTTGCCACACACATCAAAACCTTATCATGGCAAGAGATTGCCCTAACATTACTCGCCAAATGAATTCACTTCATCAAGAAAAGTGGTCGGCCACTTCAATCTTGGGGGGTTACATGCATGCATGTAACTCCAAGAGCCAATGGCTCTTGGTCTCCCTCATGAGGTGGCACCACATGATAAGTCTATGATGATGTGGATCATCATCATTGGCCGGCCCCCATGTCAATTCACCATGACATGACAATTGGTCAAGTCAAAATTGACCATTCATCTTCCCTCTCAAGTCAAGTCAAACTTGACCCATTATCTCCCATGGTTGATCAAACTAACCACTTGATTCAAGTCAATTTGATTTAATGAATCTCTATTCATTAATTTAAATTGACTCAATGAATCAAATTTAAATTAGACTTATTCAACACTTGAATCAAATTGAGTCTAACTCAATTAGTCTAATTTGGATTACTCTTAATCTAATTTGGATCATCCCATGAACCAAATCCTTATGGTTCATCATATGAACCTAATCTTCATCTAGATTGACCAATTGAGGCATAGACCGTGTCATCCTCGGTACAATCTATATCTTGAACTCCAAGTATACTCACTCTAATCAAATGAGCTCAATATCTCATATTGACTCATTTGGGCATGGTCATGCACTTCGTGGTCTCACTCTATCAAGAATAACGATATCACTCCCGTCATATAGGAGGGATAGATCTCATCTACATCACTCACATCCCTCCGCATAATTTGTTACATACATAGTAATCGCCTTTATAGTCCACCCATTTACCGGTGACGTTTGACGAAGCCAAAGTATGCAACTCCTTATGTAGGAAACCATGGTGACTTCAGGTCAAGGACTAATAGTCATACTAATAGCCACGTGAGAAAGTATATGACACTCATATAACGATCCATGATACTTTCTCATGGTGAGTCATTCAGTATACATTCTCCAATGCATACCCATGTGTCAACTTAATATCTCATATCCATGACTTGTGAGATCAAGTCATCGTGTTGACCTACATGCTAGTCTCTATGCATTAACATTGTCCCTGAATGTTAATACTTGACTAGGAATGATTAAGAGTAGTGTTCTCTATATCATCTCATTATCGATTCAACCAATCGATTGATATAGATAAGAACCTACTACTCAAAAACGTTATTATACTTAGTTATTTGGCACCAATACAAGTAAATATAATAACCATGCCTTTATAAATAGGAATATGATACAATAAAGTTCATACAACAATCATCACATGATTGGCTCTAGGGCTTTCACTAACAAAATCTTCCTCCCAAGAAAATTATGTCCATGATATCTAGCTTAACTAAGGAGTTATTTAGGGCTAAAAAGAAATTTAAGAGCATGCTTGATGAAATTAAGACCCTAGAAGAAAAGCTAGAAAATTCATGTTTGAATATTAATGATAATGTTTCTTCTAGTATCAATGACGCATGCTCACATGATAATTACATGCCTTTTAATGTTAGTGATGCATGTATGGAGGAAAATAGGGTTTTAAGAGAAAAGGTAGACCATTTAACTAAGGCCCTAGAGAAATTCACTATAGGCTCCAACACATTGAACATGATCATAGGGAGCCAAAGGGAAAGCTTTAATAGAAAAGGCCTAGGATATAAGGGAAACAAAAATTAAAAGGCCTATCATTGTTTAATTGCTAGGGGTCAAGCCAAAAATAAAACAATAGCTAGAAAATGGATCCCTAAGGAATATTTAGTGAACCCTATAGGAAAGAACTTGTATTGGGTTCCTAAATCCATCCTTAAGGGTTAGGAAAACCCTAGGATAGTCAACCATAAGTGGATTTCACTTATATCATATTATATGGTTGACTTAGGATGATGTGGGTATTGAAATTTAATTTATAAGCATGATGAATGAAATGATTATAATGTTAGAATCATATACTTGATTTGAATAATGATACATGCTTATGACTTAGAATGATCGGGACTTAATTTTTGAAATAGTGTTGGGCGATGATAATGCACCCATAAATAGCTTAAATCATATTTTGGGTGATACTTGACTTATTATCATGATTTTATACCTAATTCATTATTACAAATTGATTGATACACTTGTTTCATGATCATAATATGAAATCAATGCATATATGTTTTATGATCATGTGGTATGTTAGTGTGATACTTAGCCTTGTGTAGAATTGCATGAATTTGAATGTTAAGTATATAAATACCTTTAGGAACATCTCACACTCACCATAAGGATAACCTTGATTGAAAACTTAGCATGGGTGAGATGTTAGGATGATACTAATGGTCCACTAATGCCTATGGCATTTAGATGGTCATTTAAAGTATCAAAATAGTAATAATTGACCAATCATGGGGAAGGCTTATGTTTAATTCATAGACATATTGCCCAAAGATCATGGTTGGATATTTCATATGTTTTCAAAACCATTCCTTACTTTAAAATCTATGTTATCATGTTTTGAAACAATATAAAGCAAAACTAGGTGTTAAAATTGATACAAACTTGATCAAATACTAGTTGTTTTTGAAACTTTTGGATTTTTGGTAAATCATTGAAAATATAAGTAATTTTCATGAAAACTCATTTTTAACTAATAAAGGACTTTAAAAGAAAAGGGTTTTCAAAATTTCATGATTTTTCGAATTTCTTAGAATTTTTAATGCATTTCTAAAATTGGACTTCGAAAATCAGAAAATCTGTAAACTGAGTGTCAGCCGACTGGTAGTCTGATTCTGTCAACTAATGTACTGTGAACGAGCACAGTAATCTGATTTTATCAGGTTTTGTTTGGTTTTTTATTTTCTCTTCCTTTATGGTTGATGTCATGCGTGTATAACATTTAGACAATGTTTTTGATGGTGTCAAATGGGGAGAATTGATAAGTTTAAGTTAATCATGCTAAAAGGGAAAATTTAGCATGTCTTAAGGGGGAGTTTTGATACTCATGTTTTTATTTACATGCATTCTTGCCTTATGCTTTATGTATTTATTTTACCTAACTTAAACGGATTGTCACACATCAAAAGGGGGGAGATTGTTAGAGCAATCAACCTATGATGTGGTTTTGATGTGTGTGGCAAAGGGTTTAAGTTAGGATTGTATTGGATTTGATGTGTGCATTGAAGTCATGCAGGACTTAGTAATTCGCACATGGAGCATTAGCGAGTTTCACCTGTCACGCCCGCCCCTTCCAAGGGTCCGGAAGGGCGGCGCGACGCGATCGTACATACATACATAGTACTACTTACACCGGAAGACTTTAGATATTTTTTTTTCTTTTAAACATAAACATGCATCGTCATTTCATAGGTACTTCTTCTTAACAGAGAGCATGGATCGTTATTTCATAAGTACTTAGTGCTTAATTCAAGTCCATAAACAAATCATCTTAAGCAAAACATGCATAAGGGACGTAACAGATCTCTTCCACCATGCCACTGCCACACACACCTTGCCCCTCCTGCTGCTCCCTTTAGTTTATCCACCCTTTACCTTTATCTGCAGTACAAGGGAACATAAACTATAAGCACATAGGCTTAGCAAGATCCTGTCCTACTCACAAAAACACATACATTGACATTAAGCATAGCATGTAAACATTCATAACATATAAGCAAACATAACATGTAACATATATGACATAAGCAAACATAACATGTAGCATATGTAACATAAGCAAACATAACATGCAACACATATAACATAAGCAACATATCATGTACATATATGACATAAGCAAACATAACATGCAACACATATAACATAAGCAACATATCATGTACATATATGACATAAGCAAACATACCATGTAACATATATATCATAAGCAACCATATCATGTAACATATGTGACATAAGCAAACATAACATGTAACATATATAACATAAGCAGACATAACATGTAGCATATGTAACATAAGCAAACATAACATGCAACACATATAACATAAGCAACATATCATGTACATATATGACATAAGCAAACATAACATGTAACATATATAACATAAGCAATCATAACATAAAGGTATATGCAGGATGCTCTTCGAAAACATATATCATAGGTATTTGAACATAACTCTCAACATATTGGGCCCAGCATTGTACCACATCATCATCATCATAGCGCGCATCCCTATATAGACCCGAGGTAGCAAGTCTCGAACCTACTAGGTTACTAGGCCCAATCTTAGTCCGTCGACCTAGGGGCCATCGTCATAACATAGAAGCCCATTCTAGGCCCGATCTTAGTCCGTCGGCCTAGGGCATCTGGGAGCCCATCCCATACTAGGCCCGATCTTAGTACGTCGACCTAGGGGCAATCATAACATAGAAGCCCATCCTAAGCCCGATCTTAGTCCGTCGGCCTAGGACAACTTAGGAGTCCATCCCTTTGGACCTTGTTAGGGTCCTGGTACAAGCCATGCAGAAGGTAAAATACATACATGCTTCTTATCATAACATATCATATTTCATTTCATAAACATATCATATTTCATCTCATAAACATATCATATTTCATTTCATAAACAGATCATATTCACTTCATAAACATATCATATTTCATTTCATAACCATATCATATTTTATTTCATAAACACATCATATTCCATTTCATAAACATATCATATTTCACTTCATAAACATATCATATTTCATTTCATAACCATATCATATTTCATTTCATAAACACATATCATATTTCGTTTCATAAACATATCATCTTTCACTTCATAAACATATCATAAATATCACACACATATAGGGCATGGCATAAGGCATAAGCATCATGAGCAAGTATACATGGGGTGACCTAAACTGCATGGAGCTCTATCAAAATTTTAAACACCAAACAACTTATGTATATGTATAGTCTAACTAAAACACATGCTAATTCTTTAACGTATAAAGCATGGCATGGGACATTTTATCTTCTTCTAACATCAAACATGGCATGGACTCATTTCAACCCTAACCTAGAGCATGTTATCTTCATCTAGCATCATTTAACATCACAAGTTATCATGAACTCACATAAAGCATAAAACACATGTTAACCTAACCTAGAGCATGTTATCTTCATCTGGCATCATTTAACATCACAAGTTATCATATACATACAAGGTATGGCGTAGAACTTCATTGAAAACTCAAGTAAAGGACTTGGCCGAATGGTTCCTTGGGGCTTTTAGGGTTAAACTCTTAACCTAATCCATCTAGCATCCTAACACCATCATATACATACAAGGTATGGCATACAACTTCATTGAAAACTCAAGTAAAGGACTTGGTCGAATGGTTCCTTGGGGCTTTTAGGGTTAAACTCTTAACCTAATCCATCTAGCATCCTAACATCATCATATACATACAAGGTATGGCATAGAACTTCATTGAAAACTCAAGTAAAGGACTTGGCCGAATGGTTCCTTGGGGCTTTTAGGGTTAAACTCTTAACCTAATCCATCTAGCATCCTAACATCATCATATACATACAAGGTATGGCATGGAACTTCATTGAAAACTCAAGTAAAGGACTTGGCCGAATGGTTCATGGAGAGTTTGACATAACAACTTCAATCGAAAAGATACTTGTATGCAGGTGAGGGGATACTTACATCCTTCGCTTTGCTTTTAGTTGGAAGATGACCTAAGGGAAGCCAAACCTAGCCTTCTTCTTGCTTGGATGAGTTTCGGACAAGGATGAAAAGGGGGGAGCTTTAGGGTTCGGTGAGGAAGAAGATGAGAGGAGAGAAAAGCAATTTGATCACTCATGTCTCCTCATTTCCCCTATTTATTCACTTGAAGAGTCCCTTAGTCTCCCTTAACCCTAACTATAATTTCCCATATTCCTCTAATAGTACAACCTTGCTGGGCTTCTGGTTATTGGATGCATCTATAGGGCTTGGCTATCTCTAGAGGTTTGGGGTTCAATTCCTAGGCTTTGCATCCTTTTTGGCTCATTTTCTTTTATTTTTGAAAGAGCCCACATAAGGCCCATCATAATCAACCAAAAATTCTTATAAAATTGCTAGAAATTTTACGTGTTTTACAATCCTTCATACCTTTTAAAAGTTTCGTCCTCGAAACTTAGAACAATTCTGGTTACTTCTGTTTCATGTCCTCCTCGCGTTCCCAGGTAGCTTCTTCATACCATTGATATTACTAAGGGCACCTCTTTTTTCCTTAGTCGCTTGACTTCTCGGTCGAGTATCTGGATAGGTCAACTTTCATAACTCAGGTCCTCTTGAAATTGCACTGTTTGTGGCTCGATCATTTGGTTCACACTGGAAATGCACTTCCTGAGCATCGAAACATGGAACACGTTGTGGATAGCCGACATCTCTTGAGGCAGCTCCAACTTGTAAGCTACCTTGCTAACCCTCTGCAATATCGGATACGGTCCCACAACGTGAACTCAGCTTACCCTTCCTTCCGAATCTCATCACTCCCTTCATAGGGGCCACCTTGAGGAATATCAGGTCCCCGACTTCGAATTCTAACGGTCTACGCCGCATATCTGCATAGCTCTTTTGCTGGCTCTGAGCAGTTTCAATTCTTTGACGGATGTTCTGGATAGCCCGGGTGGTGTCGTCAATGAAGTCTGTCTAGAGTCCCATCCCTTTCTTTTCACCACCCTCGTACCAGCATATAGGAGATCTACATTTCCTCCCGTATAGAGTCTCGTAGGGTGTCATTCCGATAGTAGCTTGGTAGCTATTGTTGTAGGCGAATTCTGCCAAACATAAGTATCGGCACCAGCTACCTTTGAAATCCATGGTGCAAGCTTGTAACGCCCGCCCTTATCTGCTCTCAGGGCGGCGCTACTTTACTGTTTTTTTTTACATGTTATCATAACTTAAATCTTCTTTTGCACATGCGTCACATATCATATTCATAATCAGCATGTTAACATGTCTTGTCACATTTCTAACTTGCATAACATAAAGAGTCATTCATGAGTTCTTAAGTAATTGAACAGTAACATAAATAAGCATCATCCAACATGATACTAAGGATTCATAAGTCTTATAAGCGGAAGCAAAGTCTTAAGTGGTTCATTGTGCATGTAATATAAGCATATCGTAACAGGGTCTTTCTCCACCATGCCACTATCACACACACTTGGCCCTTCCTGCTACTTCCTCTAGTTCAGGTTTCCTTTATCTGCAGTATATGGACAACATAAACTATAAGCATATAACTTAGTAAGATTCTTGCCTACTCACAAAAGCCACAAACTTCATCAAGCAATTAGAAACATGAGCATACTAGCATAAATAGCCTAAGTGTTTCATAGCAACACTAATCAACAACATACCCACGTAATAAAACCTAAGCATGGCATAGAGTTTACATCAGCATGTTAAGCATAATTAAATCTAAGCAGGGCATAATTTAACATAAGCATTCATGACATAAGCAATCCATAACATTATAAATCTTAGACATGCATAAAGTACATAATCACAAATATTCTTAACTCAACTATAAGCATCATAACTTCATAAAATCTATCATGCATAAAGGACAAGTTCATAAGCATTCATAACATAAGTATCCGTAACATCATAAATCTTAAACATGCATAAAGTCCATAGTCACAAATATTCTTAACTCAACTATAAGCATCATAACTTCATAAAATCTATCATGCATAAAGGATAAGTTCATAAGCATTCATAGCATAAGTATCCGTAACATCATAAATCTTAAACATGCATAAAGTCCATAGTCACAAATATTCTTAACTCAACTATAAGCATCATAACTTCATAAAATCTATCATGTGGATTTGATTATTAACCTCTTAAAGTAAATTACTTAGTTCCTTTTTCTTGTCTTATCATAAGAGCTCATAATCCCTACTTGAAAGGGAAGCATCTCCATCTTATCTTATCATAAGGAGAGCTCTTAATCCCTACTTGAAAGGGAAGCATTCCATCTTATCTCATAAAGAGTCCTTTCTTTTCAAAACATATACATATAGGGAAGCATCTCCATCTTATCATTATCTTGCATGGGGCTGTTAATCCCTACATTGAATGCGCTCCATCTTAGACATTTTAGCGAGCATGCATTCATAACATAAAGGGGTCTTAAGCACAAACATGTTCATCACATACGCCTTCTTATGTCATGGATTTGATTAAATCCACCATGACATACTTAACCTCTTACAAAGTAAATTACTTAATTCCTTGTCTTATCATAAGGAGAGCTTTAATCCCTACTTGAAAGGGAAGCATATTCATGGCATATTAAATCATAAGGAGAGCTTCATCACCCATATTGAAAGGGAAGCATCTCCATCTTATTAAATCATAAAACATGTTCATCACATAGGCATATTTCTAGTATATTCATGGGAAGCATCTCCATAAAACATTATCTTATCATAAGGAGAGCTCTTAATCCTACATATTCAGGGTATATTCCATCTTACATTTCATTCAGCATACATGCATACTCATAACATAAAGGCATATTAAATCATAAAACATGTTCATTCACATAAGCATATTTCATAGGCATATTCATGGCATGTATAAATCATAAAACATGTTCATCACATAGGCATATTTCCTAGGCATATTCATGGCATATTAAATCATAAAACATGTTCATTCACATAGGCATACTTCCTAGGCATATTCATGGCATATTAAATCATAAAACAGGTTCATCACCTAAGCATATTTCATAGGCATATTCATGGCATATTAAATCATAAAACATGTTCATCACATAGGCATATTTCCTAGGCATATTCATGGCATATTAAATCATAAAACATGTTCATCACATAGGCATATTTCCTAAAACTTCTACATGAAGCATATAACATCTCCTACTTCCCTTAGAAGCCTTTTCATGCAACCCTAGCCCTAAATACCTTGGTTGGCCGAAACATGTAAGAGCTCAAGCTTGGGTTTTTGTTACCTAGAATTTCTACATGAAGCATATAACATCTCCTACTTCCCTTAGAAGCCTTTTCATGCAATCCTAGCCCTAAATTCCTTGGTTGGCTGAAACCTATATGGCCATGAGCCTGAGTTTTTGGCACCTAAAAATTCCTACTTGAAGCCTACACTCTATGATCATATCCTTAGATTCATTTTCATGCAAACCCTAACCCTAAATTCTTTGGTTGGCCGAAACATATATGGCCATGAGCTTGGGTTTTTGGCACCTAAAAATCCCTACTTGAAGCCTACACTCTATGAACATAAATCAAGTTCATGCAACCCTAACCCTAAAAGCTTGGGTTGGCCGAAACATGTAAGGGCTAAAATCCTTGGACTTTTGACACCTAAAGATTCCTACTTGAAGCATACAACCCATAAAAATTTCCCTAGTAGCATTTTCATGAATCCTAGCCCATAAGCTTAGTTAGCCGAAACATAGAGGGCTACAACTTCATATTTCTTTCATGTAACCTATCCTACAAAACTAATATACTGCAGGTGAGGGAATCTTACATCCTTCGCTTGCTTGTAGTGGGTAGTTGACCTTATGGAAGCCAAGAACTAGCTTCTCCTTGCTTGGATGGGGTTCGGCCAAAGGTGAAAATGGAGAGGGGGGGAGAGATGGGTTTTCGGTGAGGAAGAAGAAGGGAAGAAGAAGTGGCCAAGTGGAAACTTCCTTCTTCTTTATAAAGGGAGGAAGAGAAGTTTCTCTTCTCTTTTCCATGCCCCTTCATTTACCCTCATCACACTTATCTACAATTTCCCCTCTTCTTCTAATGATGTAATCCTATTGGGCTTCTGGTTAGTGGGTGCATCTATAGGGCTTGGCTATCTCTAGAGGTTTGGGGTTCAATTCCTAGGCCTTGCATCTCCTCTTTTCTTTTCTTTTTTTTTTTTTTGGCTATTTCCTTTTATTTTCGGAAAACCCACCTAAAGCCCATTATTGTAAAGCCAAAAATTCTCGTAAAATGGCTAGGAATTTTTACGGGCGTTACAAAGCTCGTAACATATCCTCCAGTACTTGATTTACTCTTTCGGTCTGTCCGTCCGTCTGAGGATGGAAGGCGGTACTGAACAATAGCTTCGTGTCGAGTGCCTTCTGAACACACTCCCAGGAATGGGAAATAAAATGACCATCTCTGTCAGAAATGATGGTCTTAGGAATCCCATGTCATCTGATAATTTCCTTAGCATATAATTGAGCCAGTGGCTCAGTCGAATAGGTCATCTTGATTGCTAAGAAGTGGGCAGACTTCGTCAATCGGTCCACAATTACCCATATAGCATCATATCTGTTTGTCGTCTTGGGCAATCCTGAGATGAAATCCATAGAAATATCTTCCCACTTCCATTCTAGAATCTGGATTGGCTGCAGTGTTCCTCTAGGTCTCTGATGTTCTGCTTTAACCCTCTGGCAGGTCAGGCAGGTACTGACATACTGAGCCACATCTCTTTTCATTCCGAACCACCAAAATTTTCTTTTCAGGTCTTGGTACATCTTGGTGGTTCCAAGATGCATCGCATAAGGAGTTCCGTGAGCTTACTCAAATATCTTCTTCCGTAACTCTGGATCATCGGGAATACACAAGCGATCCCTGAGGTAGAGTGCTCCACTATCAGAGATACGAAACCCATCGTCCTTTCCTTCTAGGACCTCTTGCTTGATCCTCTGAATGCTTAGGTCACGGGCTTGTTTTTCCAATATATCGTCGAACAGCGTCGGTGTTATCGTCATGGTCGAGAGCTGTCCGGAAATGATTTCAACCCCGTAACGCATAATCTCCTTTTCTAAGGTCCGAGATAACACTGATAGAGACATCAAGGTGGCGCATGACTTCCTGCTGAGTGCATCAGCCACCTTGTTTGCTTTTCCCGGATGGTAGAAGATCTCGCAGTCATGATCCTTAATGAGCTCGAGTCATCTGCGTTGTCTCATGTTCAGGTCCTTCTATGTGAAGAAATATTTCAGACTCTGGTGGTCTGTATAAATCCTACACTGAGCTCCATATAGATAATGCCTCCATGTTTTGAGAGCAAAGACCACGACCGCTAGCTCTAAATCATGGGTGGGATAATTCCTTTCATGTTCCTTGAGTTGCCTAGAGGCGTAGGCAATGACCTTGCCATTCTTCATGAGTACAGCTCCGAGTCTCAACTTGGAAGCGTCACTGTACATGTCGAAGCCTTCGTTATTGTCCGGAAGAGCAAGGATTGGAGCGCTGGTCAGTCTCCTTTTCAATTCTGTGAAACTCCTCTCGCAGGCGTCCGTCCATTCATATTTCTTGTTCTTTCTGGTGAGGACTGTCATAGGGGCTGCAATCCTAGAGAAGTTCTCTACAAACTTCCTGTAGTAGCTTGCTAGCCAAAGAAAGCTTCTGATCTCGCTGGCATTCTTTGGTCGGTTCCAGTTACTCACGGCTTCAATCTTTATTGGTTCTACCATCACTCCGTGCTTGGATATAACATGACCCAAAAATGATACTTGTTAGAGCCAGAACTTGCATTTGGAGAACTTTGCAAATAGCTGCTTTTCCCGAAGAATCTGTAATACCACATTCAGGTGTTCTGCGTGCTCTTCTGGGGTTCTCGAATATATCAGTATGTCATCGATGAAGACGATCATAAACTTGTCGAGGAATGCCGAGAATACCCGATTCATCAAATCCATGAACAGGCAGTGCATTCCAATTCAAGGGCATAACTACGAACTCGTAATGTCTGTATCTTGTCCGGAAGGTCGTCTTTGGTATATCATCTAATTTCACTTTTACTTGATGATAGCTAGACCTCAGGTCAATCTTAGAGAATACGGTGGCACCATTTAGTTGGTCGAACAGGTCATCAATCCACGGTAAAGGGTACCAGTTCTTGATCGTCACATTATTCAGCGCTCGGTAGTCTATGCACATTCGCATAGACCCATCTTTCTTCTTCACCAACAGCACTGGAGCTCCCCATGGAGAGCGACTTGGGTGAATAAGTCCCTTGTCAAGTAACTCCTGTAGCTGTCCCTGAAGTTCCTTCAATTCAGCCGGCGTCATACGATAAGGTGCTTTAGAGATTGGGTTAGTACCATGAATCAATTCGATCTCAAATTCAACTTCTCTATCTGGGGCTAACCCTGGTAGTTCATCGGGGAATACCTCTAGGTAGTTGCATACAACTCTGACATCTTCTAGCTTCTGGTCCTCGGCTTGACTTGTATCAACTATATGTGCCAGAAACCCAGTGCATCCACTGTCTAACATCTTACGTCAGAGTGATAGAAATTTATTGACTCTTCTCCTTGGCTCTCCAATAAATTCAAACATAGGTTCCACCTCATTTGAAAGACCACTTTTCTTTACGGCACTCGATCAAGCACCGCATTGCTTAAGAAATCCATGCCAATATAATATCATAATCACGCATGTCGAGTACTATCGGATCACGAGAGTTCTCTGTCTGCGCGATTCGATGGGTGCGGCTCATGATAGATGAGTGGAGGGCATTACTTCTCCCGAGGGCAGAGTGGTTAAGAACTTGCGATCCAGAGCTTGTGGTGGTATGTCTATCTTTCCAGTAAAGTGTGTAGAAACAAACGAATGTGTTGCCCCAGTATCAAATAATGCAGTAGCATGCTGACAGAAAATAAATATCTGACCTGTGACAACCGTAGAAGCGTTCGCCACATCTTCTTGGGTGAGAGAGAATACCCTGGCATCTGTCATAACTGGTGGGGCTTCCAGTCTCCCTTGGCTGATCGGGGTACCTTCGATTGCAGCCTGCATCTGGTGTAACTGTGGAGGAGTACTCCTGTGCTGGGCATACTGCTGAGGAGGTGCCTGAACCTGAATAGGGCAGTTCCTGACTCTATGTCCTTCCCGTCCACAGTTGTAACATCTATTTGTGCCTTGGTAGCATACTCCAGGATGTATCTTTCCGTAGGTAGCACAACGAGGGATCCTGGGCTGCTTGTTTGCTGGACCACCTTTAGGTTCCTCCCATTGTTTTCTCTTGCCAGTGTGGTTCCCTTTCCAAGTACTCTGGTTTCTCTAACCTCCTGACTGGGCCTGACCCCTACCTTCTCTTAGTGCCTTCTTTTGCTGGTTAATGTTGTTCAGGTAATGCTCGGTAATCAAGGCACTACTGAACTGCTCCTCTGCGGTCTGCGGTCTACGGTCTATGAACTCCGCCGGCCACATTCAGAGCTATTTCTGGTCGGAGCATCTTCAGCATGAGTCTGACCCTTTCTCTTTCCGTGCTGACCAACTCTGGGCATAGGCGTGCGAATCGGTTGAATCTCTTCACGGCTTCGCTGACTGATAGGTCACCTTGTCGGAACCCAGTGAAATCGTCGTAATGCTTGTTGGTTACCCTCATGTGGAAGAATTCTTCGAAAAATTCATACTCGAAATCTGTCCATCTCATCTGATTTACTTGTCTCTTTGCTTTAACTCATTCCCACCACATCCAAGCATCTCCCGAAAGGCAGAATGATGCACGCTTAATCTTCTCACATTCGGGTCAGTCCAGTAGCTCCACGATGCTTTCTACCATCTTGAACCAGGCCTGGGCATCCCATGGTTCACCAGTACCAGAGAAATTTTTCGGTTCACCTCCGCCATCGGATCGTAAGCTTCGTCGAACCATCGAGCCGTCTACCGGTGGGGCGGTAGGGTTTCCTCGCTGATTCATTAGGGCATTTATTACTTGCTACTGCTCTGTGACTTGACGCTGGAGTTCAGTAACTACGTGTGTAAGGTCATGTGGGGGTGCTATCTCATCATCTCTACTACTGCGTCTTCAAGACATGTTTATCTTCATATATTAAAGTAAAGCTAGTATAAGTTTATCGTTCGTTTATCTACGCATAATTAAACTGAAAGCTAGCATAAGGTTATCATACATATTTTCATGCATATTTTAAGCTAAAGGCATTTCATATCATACATGAACAAAAATAACAAAATTAGAGTAGACATAGAATTCTTACTTGGAGCGGCAGGATTTGGAGCTTGATGTGTGTGTAGTGGAAAGGCGACTGCCTCGATAATTAATCTTGTCACGCCCGCCCCTTCCAAGGGTCCGGAAGGGCGGCGCGACGCGATCGTACATACATACATCGTACTACTTACATGGGAAGACTTTAGACATTTTTTTTTCTTTTAAACATAAACATGCATCGTCATTTCATAGGTACTTCTTCTTAACATAGAGCATGCATCGTTATTTCATAAGTACTTAGTGCTTAATTCAAGTCCATAAACAAACCATCTTAAGGAAAACATGCATAAGGGACGTAACAGATCTCTTCCACCATGCCACTGCCACACACACCTTGCCCCTCCTGCTGCTCCCTTTAGTTTATCCACCCTTTACCTTTATCTGCAGTACAAGGGAACATAAACTATAAGCACATAGGCTTAGCAAGATCCTGTCCTACTCACAAAAACACATACATCGACATTAAGCATAGCATGTAAACATTCATAACATATAAGCAAACATAACATGTAACATATATGACATAAGCAAACATAACATGTAGCATATGTAACATAAGCAAACATAACATGCAACACATATAACATAAGCAACATATCATGTACATATATGACATAAGCAAACATAACATGCAACACATATAACATAAGCAACATATCATGTACATATATGACATAAGCAAACATACCATGTAACATATATATCATAAGCAACCATATCATGTAACATATGTGACATAAGCAAACATAACATGTAACATATATAACATAAGCAGACATAACATGTAGCATATGTAACATAAGCAAACATAACATGCAACACATATAACATAAGCAACATATCATGTACATATATGACATAAGCAAACATAACATGTAACATATATAACATAAGCAATCATAACATAAAGGTATATGCAGGATGCTCTTCGAAAACATATATCATAGGTATTTGAACATAACTCTCAACATATTGGGCCCAGCATTGTACCACATCATCATCATCATAGCGCGCATCCCTATATAGACCCGAGGTAGCAAGTCTCGACCCTACTAGGTTACTAGACCCGATCTTAGTCCGTCGACCTAGGGGCCATCGTCATAATATAGAAGCCCCTCCTAGGCCCGATCTTAGTCCGTCGGCCTAGGGCATCTGGGAGCCCATCCCGTACTAGGCCCGATCTTAGTCCGTCGACCTAGGGGCAATCATAACATAGAAGCCCATCCTAGGCTCGATCTTAGTCCATCGGTCTAGGGCAACTTAGGAGCCCATCCCTTTGGACCTTGTTAGGGTCCTGGTACAAGCCATGCAGAAGGTAAAATACATACATGCTTCTTATCATAACATATCATATTTCATTTCATAAACATATCAAATTTCATCTCATAAACATATCATATTGTATTTAATAAATAGATCATATTCACTTCATAAACATATCATATTTCATTTCATAACCATATCATATTTCATTTCATAAACACATCATATTCCATTTCATAAACATATCATATTTCACTTCTTAAACATATCATATTTCATTTCATAACCATATCATATTTCATTTCATAAACACATATCATATTTCGTTTCATAAACATATCATCTTTCACTTCATAAACATATCATAAATATCACACACATATAGGGCATGGCATAAGGCATAAGCATCATGAGCAAGTATACATGGGGTGACCTAAACTGCATGGAGCTCTATCAAAATTTTAAACACCAAACAACTTATGTATATGTATAGTCTAACTAAAACACATGTTAATTCTTTAACGTATAAAGCATGGCATGGGACATTTTATCTTCTTCTAACATCAAACATGGCATGGACTCATTTCAACCCTAACCTAGAGCATGTTATCTTCATCTAGCATCATTTAACATCACAAGTTATCATGAACTCACATAAAGCATAAAACACATGTTAACCTAACCTAGAGCATGTTATCTTCATCTAGCATCATTTAACATCACAAGTTATCATATACATACAAGGTATGGCGTAGAACATTGAAAACTCAAGTAAAGGACTTGGCCGAATGGTTCCTTGGGGCTTTTAGGGTTAAACTCTTAACCTAATCCATCTAGCATCCTAACATCATCATATACATACAAGGTATGGCATAGAACTTCATTGAAAACTCAAGTAAAGGACTTGGCCGAATGGTTCCTTGGGGCTTTTAGGGTTAAACTCTTAACCTAATCCATCTAGCATCCTAACATCATCATATACATACAAGGTATGGCATAGAACTTCATTGAAAACTCAAGTAAAGGACTTGGCCGAATGGTTCCTTGGGGCTTTTAGGGTTAAACTCTTAACCTAATCCATCTAGCATCCTAACATCATCATATACATACAAGGTATGGCATAGAACTTCATTGAAAACTCAAGTAAAGGACTTGGCCGAATGGTTCATGGAGAGTTTGACATAACAACTTCAATCGAAAAGCTACTTGTATGCAGGTGAGGGGATACTTACATCCTTCGCTTTGCTTTTAGTTGGAAGATGACCTAAGGGAAGCCAAACCTAGCCTTCTTCTTGCTTGGATGAGTTTTGGACAAAGGATGAAAAGGGGGGAGCTTTAGGGTTCGGTGAGGAAGAAGATGAGAGGAGAGAAAAGTAATTTGATCACTCATGTCTCCTCATTCCCCCTATTTATTCACTTGAAGAGTCCCTTAGTCTCCCTTAACCCTAACTATAATTTCCCATATTCCTCTAATAGTACAACCCTGTTGGGCTTCTGGTTATCGGATGCATCTATAGGCTTGGCTATCTATAGAGGTTTGGGGTTCAATTCCTAAGGCTTTGCATCCTTTTTGGCTCATTTTCTTTTATTTTTGAAAGAGCCCACATAAGGCCCATCATAATCAACCAAAAATTCTTGTAAAATTGCTAGAAATTTTACGGGCGTTACATCACCTCTCATGACTCGGTCCTTGAGTCGGTGAAAGATGCATTACGAAAGTCGTGTGCTTGGTGCATCCGAGGGACCGTCGGACGAGGAGCATTGGAGTGAATCCGGAGGAAGTAGACTTCAGGGCGAGACGCGAAGGATGGCGCTATGAAGCCGTGCGCTTGGCGCATTCGAGGGACGTGGCCGGACAAAGACAACTTCGAAAGCGAGGGACTCCAAGGGAATGAGAGTGAGCGATTGTAACCCAGGATGGGGTAGATCGTAGGTGAAACTTAGCCATTTGGCTAAGTCTCGGATGGGATTTTTCGACATCAGTCGATTTCCATGACATGGCAATCGACTGCTCCAAGTCGACTGTGACTCGACTAGTGTTCGAGTCAGGTTTGTGTCCTAGCAGTCGACTGCCAAGGGTTGGCAATGATCGCTGAACCATCACGATCACGATGGCGAATGAATGATCGCAGGTTTCGCACGCGACGTATTGATCAGTCAAGTGCTCGCTTCTGGCACTCGACTATTAGCTCCATCAGTTGACTGATGGGATGATCAGTCGGCTGATGTGGGAGCCGTTGGATGAAATCCAACGTGGAAGAAGTCGTTATTGGGCAACGGCTACAGGAGCAGTCAACTGATAGTAAGATCAGTCGACTGTCAGGTGCCCAACGGGAAGAATGAGTTCTTCTCTATAAAATGGGGCCTTTGGACACTTGGGGAGCCTAATGCTTCTACTTTAAACATCTTCACAAGTGCCCAAACGATTTCCACTCTTCTTACTTGCTTTTATTCCAATCTTATTGTAAGAAGAGAGATCTTGTAAGAAAAGGTTACCTCCACCTAGCTTTGTGCAAAGGAGAGATTAGTGGAAGGTTTAGGCATGATTCAGCTGGAACGAATTGGTCCGTGGATTAGCAGTAAGGTCATGAACCATGTTATATCGATTTGTTAGCATTGTCTTTGTATTGTCTTTTATATTTTCACTTGCGCTAATCATATTTGTAGGCAATCGACGAACGAATTCCACCGTACGACAAAAGAGGGCTATTCACCCCCCCCCCCTCTAGCCGGCCACCGACGTTCCAACATATTTCAATAATTCACCTTCTAAGTTTAAAAGTCAAAAGCATGTTTTTAATTCTCTTGCTATCACTAATGAAAAGCATGTTAGGAATAATAGATTTTATTATTTAGGAGCTAAGAGTGTCGACTTTAGAACTAAGGAGAAATTTGGGACTAATGTCCCTAGAAAAACTCTTCCTAAGGAAAGCATTAGGACAATAGAAAACCATTTAGGCATTAACCCTAAGAAGGGTAGGCATATGCCTAAAGGAAATGGTAATGCCCAAAGACCAAATCAAAAATCAAAAATTTGGGCAATTAGAGTTGGAAAATCAAGCCTTGAGGTCAAGGCTTTAAAAACTTGAGAAGACCCTTAAAAATATACAAAATCAAATGCAATGGTCAAATAGTCAAAGGCTAGGGTCTAAAAGTCAAAATCAAAGACCTAGAAATCAAGAACCATTCAAGGGTATGATTAAGCCCAAAAATACCTATCACAATATTCCATTCGATTATGGAACACAACCTAGGTCTAGAAAAACCAAGGTTACTAGGGGAATCATCCCTAAGGGTAACCAAGGTATGTGCCTAGTGACAGGGTTTCGAAGAAACTTAGGGAAGCCACTAAGAAGGTTACAAGGGGGGTCACCCCTAGAGTTAACCTAGGCAAGACCACAATGACCAAGGCTAACAAGCCTAGAAGGGTCATTAGGAGGGTATCTAGGGAGGTCATCCCTAAGGAATACCTAGTAAATCTAAGGAGCTCCAATAGGTATTGAGTTCCTAGGAGCGTGATCGATTCACACTAGATGGGGTTATGTGTGCCAACTTTGAATGGATGGGTAGTTAACCTAACCATAGTAAAGGTGGCACTTTAGGTTATTTTCAAGGTTATGGATACCTTGTAAATAAGTTTGATCTTATATCCTAAAAGATTTTAGGATGTGCCAATATATTTTTGGAATTATGAAAAGTCAATCAAATTGGCACAATTTAGGTTTAGAGGTTTTAGTGTGTCATTTTGGATTTTTAACACACTTTGGGAAATAAATAATAATATGGAAAAATATACAAAATAATATCAAATGGCAACTAACGCTAAAATTTAGGTATTATATACCTATACATTTTATTTGTCATGCTTTGTTTGTCATATAATATGTCATTACCTCATATCTACTTTTAATCATTTAATATGTCATGATCATGTTTAGGATTAAGTTTAAATGGCATGTATGCATAGAATTCATCTTATGCCATGACATCATGATTATGAGCATGTGTTTATTTATGTTATCATTTATGCCATGATCATTCATGAATTTAATTTGATTAAAATTGATTTAAGGACTATGGCATGACTTGAAGTCCCAAGTATAAGAGAATCAAGTAGGGTTGTCTTAGAAAATGCATGAAACCCTAGATTAGGATGAACAAAATTCACATCTCACATCACATTGACTTGTGTGTGTTTTATACACCTTAGATACATGTGAGATGATAGGATATGAGTTAAGTTCAAGGTGCATAGTTTTTGCATCTAGATGAACTCAAACTCATCTAAAATCAATTGATGGATCATTGGAAAAGCTTATGTTCAAGCCATGCACATTAAGCCCAAAGAACATGATCCAATATAGGTTTTCAAAAATATTTTTAAAACATTTTAGAAAACCTTGGTGAAGTCTATCTTTTGATAGCAATCATCATTGATGAAGTTGATACAAAGTGAGCTCAAACATTGAAGTTTTTCTTCATTTTTGAACTTTGTGTCAATTTCTCTATTTTATGAGTAAAATATTTTTCAAATATTTTTCACTCATTGTATTTTTCATAAGTATTATACATATGAAGTTTCATGATTTTTTGAATTACATATAATTATTTATGAATTTTTGAAATTCGATTTTAATAACTGAAATTCGAAAATTTCAGTTATCAGTCGACTGCCCTTGTTGGCAGTCGACTGATGAGCACGGCAGTCGACTGTTGCCTGATAAAGTCGACTGTCAGGCTGATTTCGGATAAACAAGGTATGTTTAGCCCAATTTCAGCTATGTTAGGGTTCCCTAACTACTCTTAACCTTAGGATATACTTTGGAAAGTATTGGAAAGGATGAAAATCCATTGTATATGGATTAGGAGAGTTGTTAGGTGATGTATCAAATTTAAGGTGTGGGAAAGTTCAATGTTGAACTTTAGATCTTATTTTTTATGGTTTAGAGTTCCTATTGGCGTAGGGACTTCCCAAGGACATTGTTGGTGCAATGGTCAAGGGGGAGCAAGCCTTTAGGGGGATATATCCATCATGGGATGATGGATGTTATTTTTCCTCATGAGGGGGAGAAATGGGATTTTGAGATAACCAATTTGGAAATTGGGAGAGTGTGTAGGATTGTCTCTCTTGAGTGATATAGGACTTATCACTAGGAAGATTGAAGGCATCTTAGATGTTTTTGGACCAAGGGGGAGATTGTAAGATCTCATTGGGATATGAGACATTGACCTCCTTGGAGAGAACCTTTTTATGTATGTCAAACAGGGGGAGAATGTTAAAATTACCAATTTGGGATAATTGGTAAGGGAATTTGAGATAGGGGCCTAACTCAAGGGTGTTTTTGTCAAACATCAAAAAGGAAGAGATTGTTGGTGCAATCGACCCAGGTCACAATTGACCGGACTCGAGTAAGTGTTTTGATGTTTGACATGGATGTCTGACATTGATGTCTGACATGTCTTGAAGAGATTGCTGATGCAATCGACCCAGGTTAGTATTTGATGTTTGACGATGGTTTGACCATTGTTATGAGGAAAGTCCAAGTCTTGAGTACTTGGCATGTAAAATCCAAACATGGGTCTTGTCATGGAAAGTCCAACATGGGTTGGCAAGGGAAAAGTCCAAGCTTAAGTCTTGGCATTTGGAAAGTCCAAGGGGAATATTGGCGGCGTAAAGTCCAAGAGTGAAGTCTTGGCAGCATAAGTCCAATGGTTGGCGGCGTAAAGTCCAAGCGGAGTCTTGGTAGCGTAAGTCCAATGTGCCTTGGCGGTATAGACACCGTTAGCATGACAATAGCCGATGGAAGCACCTGAAGGCTAGCGTATGGATGAACAAGTCATGGATGACTTGGAGGGATCCAATAGGCGCGAGGCTGATGGAAGTGGCTAGAAGGCTTAGGTCTAGACTAATGGTGGTCTAGCAAGTATGAGGGCACCATACTTGGGTTAAAACCTCATGTTTGAGGTGTATCAGTCGACTGGTGGGAGTCAACTAGGGTTTGACTATGGGAAGTACCCTAGTAGCAATGATCGGCTGAGTGAGCAAATGATCACGCGGCCCGATCGCGGCAAATGATCGATCTTAGTAGTCGAGATTTCGGGCACAGAAAGTTCTCCAGTTGAGTGATCACGTCGACCACTCGACTGATTGAGCCATCAGTCGACTGATGGGTATGGTCAGTCGACTGATGGTCTATCCGTTGGATTTTTTCAGTGTGGATCTAGTCGTTGTCTCATGACAACAGTGGCACCAATCGACTGATGGTCCCGATCAGTCGACTGATAGGCGAAATCCAACCCAGGTAGTAGCTTTAAATGGAGCTCGTGGAGGACGGATTTAGCATCGATTCTTGGGAGCTTTTGGGGTGAATTGCTGGTGTAATTCAGGGTCTCCAAGGCTATTCTTCAAGCAACCAAAAGCAAGCAATCAAAAGCTCTTGTAAAGTTATTTTCTTTACTTGTATTGCAATTCATTATTGTATTTGATTGTATTTTTATTGTATTACTTTTGTAATCACTTGTACGAGGTTTCTCCACCTCCGAATTGTTCCGAGAAGGAGTTTATTGGATTAGTGGTGTGTGTGCGCATCGCTAGAGCACGTTTGAGCTCGATCCATGGAGTATGAATCATTCGATTCCGAACCATGTTATATCCTTGTGTTGTGCTTGTGTTCTTGTTGTATTTGTTGGTGCAATCGGCCCAGGTCACGATTGACCAGACTCGAGTTTGACTCGAATGATGTTTTGATGTTTGACAAAGTGGTTTGGCATTGATGTTTGACATGAATGTCGGTTAATATGTTTGAGAGATTATTTGAGCAATCGACCCGGGTCATCTTTAACCGGACTCGAGTTTAACTCGAGGAAGACATTGATGGTTGACTGGGGTTGACCATGTGATTATGGGAAAGTCCAAGCATGGGTCTTGGCAAGGTAAAGTCCAAGTCATGGGTACTTGGCATGGAAAGTCCAAGTGAAACACTTGGCATTTGGTAAAGTCCAAGTCTTGAGTACTTGGCATGAAAAGTCCAAGTGGGACACTTGGCGCATGGAAAGTCCAAGTCATGGGTACTTGGCATTTGGGAAAGTCCAAGTCTTGAGTACTTGGCATAAGAAGTCCAAGCATGGGTCTTGGCAAACGAGAAGTCCAAGCATGGGTCTTGGCAAATGGAAAGTCCAAGCATGGGTCTTGGCATGGAAAGTCCAACATGGGTTGGCAAGGGAAAGTCCAAGCTTGAGTCTTGGCATTTGGGAAGTCCAAGGGGATTGATATTGGCAGCGTAAAGTCCAAGCGGAGTCTTGGCGGCGTAAGTCCAATGTGCCTTGGCGGTGTAGACACCGTTAGCATGACATAGCCGAGGGAAGCACCTGGAGGCTAGCGCGATGGATGAACAAGTCATGGATGACTTGGAGGGATCCAAGAGGCGTGAGGCTGATGGAGGTGGCTAGAAGGCTTAGGTCTAGGCTAAGGGTGGTCTAGCAAGTATGGGGGCACCATACTTGGGTTAAAACGCTCTAGCGATCGGCTCATCATGGGAAGCGATCGGCCGATGTCTCTGACGCAATTGCCAAGGGTCAGCCGATCGCTAGTTGCCGCTGAGCGTAATGCTCCGTGGTAGTAGGCGATCGACTACGCGGTACCGGCAATGATCGGCGCCAATGATGGCGATCAAGCGCCAAGAGATCCATTGGAGTTTTTCCAGCGTGGATCGATCCGTTGTCTCACGACAACAGTGGCATCAGTCGACTGGTGACTTATGGCAGTCGACTGATAGGCGGAAATCCAGCCCGACGCAGGTTATAAAAGCAGCTCGGAAGGAGGGTTTTTGAAGCGATTTTCTTGGGCGAAATTGAAGGGGGAAGTTGGTGCTTTCCAGTCCTTCAAAGCTAGTTCAAGGCAATCAAAGATCAAGCAATCCAAAGCTCTTGTAAAGTTGTTTTTCCTTTATTTGCATTGTATTTCTTACTTGTATTTGCTTGTATCTTGTGTATTACTTAGTGTAATCCTTGTACGAGGTTTCTTCGCCTCTGGATTGTTCCGAGAAGGAGTTATTATTTATTAGTGATTGCGTGTGCATCACTAGAGCTCGATCCGTGGAGTAGGAACCGTTCGGTTCCGAACCACGTTATATCCTTACGTTTGTGTGTTTGTGTTTTCGTTATTGCTTTATTATCTTTGTTTCTGCTGCGCTAACGAAATTGTAGAGACGAACACGCGAACGAATTCCATCTACGTACGGTCAACGCTATTCACCCCCCCTCTAGCGCCGTCAAATCTCCAACAAGTGGTATCAGAGCCCGGGGCTCTTCTACGGACTAACCGCCGGGAGCTAGGATAAAGAAGCTAGAGGGTGAAGATGGAAGTCCAAGATCAATTAGGTTGGGACATCAACACACCGGTGCCCTACACCCTATACGGACGAGAAGGATTCAATTCTTGGAAGGGAAGAATTGAGGATTTTATTATGATGAGAGACTTTGAGGAATGGTCCATTTTGATGGATGGATTTGAATATCCAAGAGGACCAAGAGGTGGATTCCTCAAAAAGAAGAGATGGACCGAAGAGCAAGTTCAAGCATCCGAGAAAAATGATAAGGTGATAAAATTTTTAATTGATTTAATGCCTAACAATGTCTTGTGTATGTTAGGTAATTATGTAGATGCTAAAGAGTTATGGAGCCAAGTGGCAAAGCTCCATGAAAACTCATCATCGGTCCAAGAAGAAGAAGAAGAAGAGGAGTGCTCACCCTCTCAAGCTCAAGAAAGTACACCGTCATCCCAAGAGCTTGAGGATTCGGAGGTTGATAGGGAATCAACATCCGGATCGGAAGAAGTGGAAGAAGCATCCACTTCCGGATCGGAGAAGGAAGTAGAGGAAGTGGAAGAAGCATCCACTTCTAGGATTGAGGAGGAGATTAGAGTTTCCTCAACACCGGAGCAACAAGAAGAACCATCTACATCCGGTAGAGAGGAAGAGCAAGCTCAAGAATCCACTCCGACCACCACAACCACCCTAGGTAACTCAAGCATGTCAATTAATAATAAAATGAATATTATATGCTTTGAGTGTAGGGAGAAAGGACACTATAAGAGTAAGTGTCCTAAACGGGTTAAGAAGACTCCACCCGTGCCAAAAGTCAAGGAGACCGGTGCCTCAATGAAAAAGAGCAAGGAGCAAGTGATTTGCTTCAAATGCCGACTACCGGGTCATTACCGGAGTCAATGCCCGAAGGGGGAGAAGAAGGGGCAAAGGGGAGCATCACAAGTAGGGGGAGCTACTAAGGCTAACCCTAAGGTATATCAAGTTAATAATGCTCTTTCTTTAGTTAATAGACAAAAGCATGCTAGAAATTTCAATTCCCTAGCAATTTGCCATGAAAAGCATGCTAATAGAAATAAATACTTTTGTTTAGGAGCTAAAAATATTCACTTAGATAATAGGGAGAAATTTGGGACTAATGTCACTAAAATTAACTTATCTAAGGACAAATCTAGGTTAAATAACTCAAGATCAATTTTACCTAGGGAGACAATTAGAAAGGTGCAAGAGCACCTAGGTCTAAACCCTAAATGGACTAGGCATATGCCTAGGAAGTCCAATGCCCAAGATTTAAATCAAAATTCTAAAATTGGGCAATTAGAAAATGAAAATCAAGTCTTGAGGTCAAGGCTTGAAAAACTTGAAAATACCCTAAATAAGATACAAAATCAATTTAAAGGGTCTAGTGGTCAAAATCAAGGGTCCAAAAGTCAAAGTCAACACCTAGGACCTAAGAGTCAAAAGTCAACCAAGGGCAAGCAAGGTTTGGGTTACAAACCTAAGCCTAAAGTGGCTTATCATAGTGTTCCACTTGACTATGGAACACAAACTAGGTCTAGGAAGACCAAGGTCAATAGGGAAGTCATCCCTAGAATTGACCAAAGGGTGTGCCTAGTGGCTAGGGTTTCTAGGAAACATAGGGTGGCCACTAAGAAGGTTGCAAGGGGAGTTACCCCTAGAGTCAACCTAGGTAAGACCCAAATGACCAAGGCTAACAAGCCTAGGAGGGTCATTGGGAAGGTTATCTAGGGAGGTTATCCCTAAGGAATACCTAATTAACCCTAGGAGCTCAAATCGGTTTTGGGTTCCTAAGAGCGTGATTGATTCATGCTAGGTGGGTTTAGGATGTGTCAACCTTGAGTGGATGGGTAGTTAACTCAATCATGGTATAGGTGGCATTTTAGGTTATTTTCAAGGTTATGGATACCTTGGATATAGGGGTGAATTATAATCCTAAAAGATTTTAGGATGTGCCAATATTAGTTATGAAGTTTGATAAAATGATCAAATTGACACAATTAGGGTTTAGAGTGTTAGTGTGCCATTTTGGGTTTTTGGCACACTAAGGAGATTAATGACAATATGGCAAAATATATCTAACTATATCAAAATGGCAATTAATATTAAAATTTAGGTATTACTATACCTATATATTTTATATGACATGCTTTGATTGTCATATGTCATGTCATGACATCATGCCTAGTTCTATGATTTTATATGTCATGATTCATATTTAGGATTAAGGTTTCAAATGTCATGTGTTTTTAGATTTCATCTTATGTCATGACATCATGATTATGAGCATATGCTTATTTATAACATTTCTAATGTCATAATCATTCATGCATTTAAGACAATTTGGTTGAAATTGAATTAAGGACTATGGCATGACTTGAAGTCCCATTTATAAGGGAATCAAGTAGGGTTGCCTTAGAGAATGCATGAAACCCTAGATTAGGATGAACAAAACTCACATCTCACATCCAATTGACATGTATGTGTATTTATACACCTTAGATACATGTGAGATGCTAGGATATGAGTTGAGTTCAAGGTGGATAGTTTTTGCATCTAGATGAACTAAAACTCATCTTGTTTCATTTGTGGATCATTGGGAGAGCATGTGTACAAGTCATGTACATAGAGCCCAAGGAATATGATCAAAAATAAGGTTTTGAAAACATTTTAAAATCTTTTTGAAAAACCTTGGTGAAGTCTATCTTTTGATAGCAATCACCATTGATAGAGTTGATACAAAATAGGGCCAAAACATTGAAAATTTCAATGGTTTTGAGTTTTGTATCAAACTCACTATTTTATGGGTAAAATAATTTTCAAATATTTTTCACCCATTGTGTGTGTCATAAATATTATACGTATGAATTTTCATGATTTTTCGAATTACGTATAATTATTTATGAATTTTCAAAATTCATTTTTGATAGCTGAAAATCGAGATTTTGATTATCGATCGCCTCTGTGTGAATGATCGTGATGTGAATGTGATCGACTAATTACCGTCGAGTCATTGCCAGGTCTGATTTCGGGTTAACAAGGTTTGTTTAGCCCGTGTTCAGCTATGGAAAAGGTTTCTAATCACTCCTAACCCTAGGATATGCTTTGGGAAGTATTATAAAGGGTGAAAATCCATTGGATATGGATTAGGAGCTGTGTTAGGTCAAAGTATCAAATTTAGGGTGAGTGAAAGTTCTATGTTGAACTTAGAACCTTAATTTTGATGGTTTAGAGTTCCTATTGGCTTAGGGGCTTCTCAAGGACATTGTTGGTGCAATGGTCAAGGGGGAGCAAGCTTTTAGGGGTAGTTATCCATCTTGGGATGATGGATGTGTTTTTCTCCTTGAAGAGGAGAAGTTATTGGGAGAGTATCATCAATTGGGAAAATTGATGGGTTTTTGATACCCAATTTGGAAATTTGGAGAGATTATAGGATTGCCTCTTTTGAGTGATATATGACTTATCACTAGGAAGATGGTAGGCATCCTAGGTATTTATTTTTGGATCAAGGGGGAGATTGTAAGATCTCATTGGGATATGAGATATTGACCTCCTTGGAGAGAAAACCTTTTTGATGTTAGTCAAAAAGGGGGAGAATGTTTGGGGGAGAACATTTGGAGAGTGTTTACCAATTTGGGATAATTGGTAAGGGATTTGAGTTAGTGGTCTAACTCAGATGATTTGTTTGGTTTTTGTCAAACATCAAAAAGGGGGAGATTGTTGGTGCAATCGGCCCAGGTCACGATTGACCAGACTCGAGTTTGACTCGAGTGATGTTTTGATGTTTGACAAAGGGATTTGACAAATTGATTTGACAAAGTGGTTTGGCATTGATGTTTGACATGAATGTCGGTTAATATGTTGGGGAGATTGTTGGAGCAATCGACCCGGGTCATCTTTGACCGGACTCGAGTTTGACTCGAGGAAGACATTGATGGTTGACTGAGGTTGACCATGTGATTATGGGAAAGTCCAAGCATGGGTCTTGGCAAGGTAAAGTCCAAGTCATGGGTACTTGGCATGGAAAGTCCAAGTGGAACACATGGCATTTGGTAAAGTCCAAGTCTTGAGTACTTGGCATGAAAAGTCCAAGTGGGACACTTGGCGCATGGAAAGTCCAAGTCATGGGTACTTGGCATTTGGGAAAGTCCAAGTCTTGAGTACTTGGCATAAGAAGTCCAAGCATGGGTCTTGGAAAATGAGAAGTCCAAGCATGGGTCTTGGCAAATGGAAAGTCCAAGCATGGGTCTTGGCATGGAAAGTCCAACATGGGTTGGCAAGGGAAAGTCCAAGCTTGAGTCTTGGCATTTGGGAAGTCCAAGGGGATTGATATTGGCAGCGTAAAGTCCAAGCGGAGTCTTGGCGGCGTAAGTCCAATGTGCCTTGGCGGTGTAGACACCGTTAGCATGACATAGTCGAGGGAAGCACCTGGAGGCTAGCGCGATGGATGAACAAGTCATGGATGACTTGGAGGGATCCGAGAGGCGTGAGGCTGATGGAGGTGGCTAGAAGGCTTAGGTCTAGGCTAAGGGTGGTCTAGCAAGTATGGGGGCACCATACTTGGGTTAAAACCTCATCTTTGAGGTTGGCAGTCGACTGGCATTATGGCCGGTTTGACTGTCGTGAGTCGACTTGAGTTCGACCGCTGCTTAAGAGCCGAATCGCTCGCGCCGATCGCTCATGGGAGCAATCGAATGATGTCTACGATACCGATCGCCAAGGGTCGATCGATCGCTAGTTCACCGCGAGCAGAATGCTTCCTAGCCGTGGCGGCCGATTACGCTACCGGCAATGATCGCCAATGTTGGCGATCATTGCGACCAAGAGATCCGTTGGAGTTTTTCTAGCGTGGATCGATCCGTTGTCTCACGACAACAATGGCATCAGTCGACTGGTGACTTATGGCAGTCGACTGATAGGCAAAAATCCAGCCCGATGCAGGTTATAAAAGCAGCTCGGAAGGAGGGTTTTTGAAGTGATTTTCTTGGGCGAAATTGAAGGGGAAAGTTGGTGCTTTCCAGTCCTTCAAAGCTAGTTCAAGGCAATCAAAGATCAAGCAATTCAAAGCTCTTGTAAAGTTGTTTTTCCTTTACTTGCATTGTATTTCTTACTTGTATTTGCTTGTATCTTGTGTATTACTTAGTGTAATCCTTGTACGAGATTTCTCCACCTCCGGATTGTTCCGAGAAGGAGTTATTATTGATTAGTGATTGTGTGTGCATCACTAGAGCTCTTTAGAGCTCGATCCGTGGAGTAGGAACCGTTCGGTTCCGAACCACGTTATATCCTTGCGTTTGTGTGTTTGTGTTTTCGTTATTGCTTTATTATCTTTGTTTCCGCTGCGCTAACGAAATTGTAGAGACGAACACGCGAACGAATTCCATCTACGTACGGTCAACGCTATTCACCCCCCCTCTAGCGCCGTCAAATCTCCAATAGTATTTATTTTATTATTGTATATTCCGCTGCGTATAACAAGTTTTGTAGCAAGCACGCAATCGAATTCCATCGAGCGACGACAATGCTATTCACCCCCCCTCTAGCGAGCGCAACGTTCCTAACATTCACTGCCAAGAACGGTCTCCCAGATCCATCAGGACTTCCCTCGCCAACTCCCCGTTGGTCTTTCCAACACCAAGTGTTCAGTCTCCCTTGATCGACTTGGATTTTCTCTTGTCAAGTATTCATACTTGGACTTTCCCTTGCTAAGTCACCATACTTGGACTTCTCCACACCAAGTGTCCGGTAAACCTTGACCGACTTGGATTTCTCCAATAGTCTCCCTCATATGACCTTGGATGTCCCATACCATCCACTAGTCATATGATCAAACCATATTGTAAGCCATTGTTGAATATCAAAACCCTACTCGAGTCTCACTCGAGTCTGGTCAATCATGATCCGAGTCGATTGCACCAATAATATCGATATCTATGGGAATTTAGGAAAAATTGAAAGGTGAGCTTTACCCCGAAAATTGTAAGAATCTAAAACGTGAAAGAGTAGGGTACGAAAGTATATTTACCTCTCGTAGGGAGAACTTAGGATATCCTAGAGCACATTGAACCTGTTCCAACTAGAGGCCATGAAGTAAGAGAAAATAACTCAAAGGGGTTATGTGACCACATGACAGGGGTAACCCATTGATAGCAACTCCCTCTGAGTTATGTAGATCCGAAAGAGAAACTTTAGTTTGGAATAGGTAATTCTAGTGTAGTTCCAAAAGTCCACTAGGATTAAACAAGATGGTCTACCCACACGATCAATCATAGAGAACTTAGGGCATATTTAAATGGCATGTTCAACATCATATAGGTGAAATCGAAATCCTAGGATCCCTTTTGAACTTGAGTTAATCCTTTTCTTACTCCACGTGACACCAACCCTTGAGTTTGTTCATTTCAACACTAGGATAGAGTAAATTCCAATACTAAGATCTAGTCCAGACAATCATAATCAATAAGTAGGTCGGTAATCAAATATCAGTCCCTGTGGGATCGATATTATTTTTATTATTTTATGACAATTGTGCACTTGCGGGAGGGCACGCATCAAGTCTTTGGCCCTATAGCTGAGGGCTCGATTTGCGCATCATCATGCATCAACAGAACTTCCTTAACCTGTTATCATCTCAACTTGCTATGATACCAACTATAAAATCAAGATAATATTAGAAGTGGTGAATTATATAATTATGTTTTATAAGGTGATAGAAAATAAATAAATCAAAGTAATACACAGCGAAAAATAAGAACACAAGTATAATACAATAGAAAATAAACATAGACAAAGACACAATAACTTAAAGTGGTTCACAACTCCCTAGGTTGCTGCTCCATGGCGCGTATTAATCCATTAGGTGGATTAGTCATGAATAAGCTCTTTATTCTTTCTCCTTTACCATAACTTTGATGGAAAAACCTCTTATAAGTATTCGATTACAATATAATGAAAGTAATTGATCAAATACAAATTAAAAAAAAATAAGAAATAATTGATCAAATACAAATTAAAAAAAATAAGACATCTTAAATAAATTTTGTTGAAGGAAGAGTGGAGTTGTCTAATGGAAACTTAGGCGAACTTGAGTACTTAGAAAATTGTAACTAAGGATGTTCTAAATAAGTGATTTGAGAGGTCCCTTATGACCCTTACTTATAGTAGTCCAATCGCCTGGAAGCACTTTTGGATGCCCCTGGCTCCGATTCTCTAGAAGCATGTGTGACAACCTCCAACAGATATCTCCTTGCAACAACTCTGTGATGTTGATGAAAGCCAAGGAGGGGTTTCAAGCTTACAAGACAAAGTCGAGGATGAAGAGGCATTGAAGGGAATTGGAGGACCCACGACAAGGTCCAAGACTAAAAAAATGAAGCAAGCCTTGGAAGGCTTAATAATGGAGCTCAAGGAAAAGGAGGATCAATGCACAATGGAGGCAACAACTAAATGGATCACATTCCTTCAACTAAAATGAAATTAAGCCAACATGAGAACCATTTTCGTATGTATTTTTGGGGGAGTTTTCTAGGGTGACTTTTGAAGTCCTTTGTTGGGTTTTAGTGCCTTTTTGAGAGTTCCTAAGCTAGTATTAGGGATTAGTGGTTGCATTAGTGAAAAATAAATGCCATGAATTAATGCATGCATGATAATGGTGCATAATTAGTGCTTAGTGGGAAGTGTAGTAGGTTTTTGTTTCAACTTCCACTAAGTCTATATATAGGAAACTCTTGTATGGTTAAAGGTAGTTTTTGGTGGAATGAAATCTGAGTTTTCTCTATTGTGAGAGCTTCCTTTGAGTTCTTAGGCAAAGAACTAAATCTGATCTTATCAAGGCAACTTGTGACAATCAAAACACCCATGAATTATCACTCACCTTCTGATCTTTCTTGAGTGTGGCGTCAATATCCTTCCCCAAACTGAATTTCACGGCGAACCGATTCAAGGCATGCTTATCATTTGGTATCAGAGCCTAGTTCCTTGATTTTCAGGTTTGTGTTTTGTTTGTCAATTCAAAACAAAAAAATCTTTTTTTTCTTGTTCATCTTCGTTGATCTCTCATCCATAGTCTTCCATTGGTATCTTTTCATTTTCCATCTCTATTTATCACAAATTTCAGTTCTCTATTTGGGTCCTAAACTAAAAAAAAAAAAAAAAGTGCTACTAGAGTCATTGTGTTTCTAGTTGAAAAAAAAATTCTGGGCAAAACCATAGAAAAAAAACAAAACAAAAAAGAAGGATTTGTGAATTAAAAGGACTCAATATTCCTCTCATTGCTCTTGATCGTTGTTGAATTTCTTGTTCTATTTGTTTATTTCTCTTGTTCTATTCATATTGTCTTGTTGGTTTCTTGCTCACTTGATCATCTACTTGCTATCTTGGGCAAAAAAAATCATTGATAAGGTTCTTTTCTTAGGAGCTATAAAGGAAGCTGAGTGGCTAAATTTGAGTGCAACCCCGTGAGTAGAGTGGTGAGGTACTTCTAACATTTCTTTTGTAATTGTCCTTGTCATCGTCTTTTTGTTGCAAGCATAAGTGGGGAAAGAACACCTAATTCCCCTAGGCGAGATCCTAATAGGTTTCAAATGGAGGCACTTACTCAACACTTTGAGAGGATGCTTCAAAGACAACTTGAAGGAATACACAAAAGGATTGACCGACTTGAAGGAGGAAGAGTTTCCAACCATGGGGGCAATTCTAATCATGAAGAATCTCATCAAGCAAGTGACCTGTTCTACGGTTCTCCAAGAGAAGGAAGGAGGCGTGAAGGGGGAAGAAGACGTGAAAGAGGAGGTAGAGACCATAGACGTGAAGATGATCTAAGAGGTGTGAAAGTCAAGGTACCTTCCTTCCAAGGGAGGAATAACCCCGAAACATATCTTGAGTGGGAGATGAAAATAGAACAAATCTTCTCATGTCACAATTACAATGATGCAAAGAAAGTGAAGGTGGCTGCCCTTGAGTTCACTGATTATGCCTTAATTTGGTGGGATCAAGTGCAAAAAGATAGAAGAAGGTTTGAAGAGCATCCTATAGACACTTGGGATGAAATGAAGACTTTGATGAGAAGGAGATTTGTGCCTTCCCACTACCACAGGGATTTGCACAACAAATTGCAAAGACTCACCCAAGGGAGTAGGAGTGTGGATGAGTATTACAAGGAGATGGAGGTGGCTTTGATTAGGGCCAATATTATGGAGGATAGGGAAGCAACCATGGCCCGGTTTCTCCATGGCCTAAACCGAGATATTGGAGACATTGTGGAGTTACAACATTACGTGGAGCTTGAAGACTTAGTTCATCAAGCAATGAAAGTGGAGCAACAATTAAAGAGAAAGGGCATTATGAAGAAATCATCTTCTTCAAACTACTCTTCAAGTTGGAAGGACAAGCCAAAGGAGGGTTCTTCTTCTAATTCTAAGGAGGTAACAAGCACTAAGAAGCCTATTCCTACTAATTCTTCATCTACTTCTAAGAGTAGGGATATCAAGTGCTTTAGGTGTTTGGGAAAAGGACATATTGCATCCGAATGCCCGAATAAGAAGACTATGGTGGTGAGGGATAATGGGAGTATCTCTAGTGAAGAAATTTCTTCTCATTCCTCTTCCTCAAGCGATGGGGAAAATGATGGAGCAGCCTATGGACAAGATGGAGATCTCTTGGTGGTTAGGAGGTTATTGGGGAGTCAAGCCAAGGAGCATGAGGAGGACCAAAGAGAAAATATTTTTCATACCCGTTGCCTTATTCAAGGTAAAACATGCTCTATGATCATTGATGGTGGGAGTTGCACCAATGTGGCAAGCACTAGATTGGTCACCAAACTCAACCTAAAGACTACACCACATGCAAGGCCTTATAAACTCCAATGGCTGAGTAATAGTGGTGAATTGGTAGTGAATCAGCAAGTGTTGATTAATTTCTCCATTGACAAATATGAAGATCAAGTTCTATGTGATATTGTACCTATGGAGGCAAGCCACATTCTTCTTGGAAGACCTTGGCAGTTTGATAGGCGAGTTCACCATGATGGATTCTCCAACAAGTTCTCTCTCGTTCACAATTCTCGCAAAGTCACACTTGTACCATTATCACCTAGGGAGGTTTGTGAGGATCAAATAAAAATGAGAGAGAAAAGAGAAAAAGAAGAGCAAGAGCTTAAGAAAGAGAAAGAGAGTGTGAAAAAGAAAATAATTGTTTTTGAGGACAAAATTCAAAAGAAAAGAGAGAATGAGGAAAAGAGAAGAGAGAATGAGGAAAAGAAAGAGAGAAAAATAGAAAATTTGTTTACAAGAGGAAGTGAGGTGAAGAGAGCTTATTTGACAAGGCAACCTATATTTCTTCTTTTGTGCAAGGAAACTTGCTTGGAATCTAACACTAACTCCTTGCCTAGTGATGTTGTTGTTATTTTGTAGGATTTTGAGGATGTGTTTCCCAAGGAAGTACCTCATGGTTTGCCACCAATGAGAGGGATAGAACACCAAATAGACCTTATTCCTGGCGCTTCTCTACCCAATAGGCCAGCTTATAGGAGCAACCCTCAAGAAACCAAGGAGATACAAAATCAAGTGGAGGAGTTATTGCAAAAAGGATGGGTTAGGGAGAGCTTAAGTCCTTGTGTTGTACCCGTAATTTTGGTACCTAAAAAGGATGGATCATGGAGGATGTGCACTGACTGTAGAGAAATCAACAACATCACAATTCGGTATAGACATCCTATCCCTAGACTTGATGATTTGCTTGATGAATTGCATGGTACTTGCTTCTTTTCTAAAATTGATTTGAAAAGTGGGTACCATCAAATTAGGATAAGGGAAGGGGATGAATGGAAAAATGCTTTCAAAACTAAATATGGATTGTATGAATGGTTGGTAATGCCTTTTGGGTTAACTAATGCACCAAGCACTTTTATGAGGCTTATGAACCATGTTTTACGAGAATTTCTTGGAAAATTTGTGGTAGTATACTTTGATGATATTTTGGTATATTCCAAGAATTTTGTTGATCATATTGCACATCTCCAATCGGTCTTGCATGTCCTTAGAAAGGAGAAACTATATGCTAACTTAGAAAAGTGTTCTTTTTGCACTGATCATGTGGGTTTTCTTGGTTTTGTCATAAGTTCTAAAGGAGTGCAGGTTGATGAAGCGAAGGTTAAGGCCATTAGAGATTGGCCAACTCCTAAAACTGTGAGTGAGGTTAGGAGCTTCCATGGGTTGGCAAGTTTCTATAGAAGGTTTGTGAAGGATTTTAGCACATGACCCTAAATGAAATTGTTAGGAAAAATATAGGTTTTAAATGGGGGGAGAATCAAGAAAATGCATTTCAAGCACTTAAGGACAAACTCACACACGCACCCATTCTTGCTTTGCCTGATTTTTCTAAATCATTTGAAATTGAATGTGATGAATCTCATGTGGGTGTTGGGGCTGTTTTACTTCAAGATGGTCATCCCATTGCATATTTTAGTGAGAAGTTAGGTGGAGTCACTCTCAACTATTCCACTTATGATATAGAATTGTATGCACTTGTTAGAGCTTTGCAAATATGGCAGCATTATCTTTTGCCTAAAGAATTTGTCATTCATAGTGATCATGAATCTCTGAAGTATTTGAAAGGGCAAGGGAAGCTCAACAAAAGGCATGCCAAGTGGGTTGAATTTCTTGAACAATTTCCTTATGTGATTAAGCACAAGCAAGGAAGGGCAAATGTTGTAGCAGATGCACTTTCAAGAAGGTATAATTTGCTTGCTACACTTGAAACTAAATTGCTTGGCTTTGAACATATTACAGAATTATATGTACATGATAATGAATTTTCCCAATTATATGATGCGTGTGAAAAGAAATCACAAAATGGGTTTGTTAGGCATGATAACTACTTGTTTAAGAATAATAGACTTTGTGTGCCTAGAGGATCCATGCGTGAATTGCTAGTTAGGGAAGCATATGAGGGGGATTTAATGGGACACTTTGGGGTTCAAAAGACCATAGAAATACTACATGAACATTTTCATTGGCCACACATGAAGCATGATGTGCAGAAATTTTGTGAAAGGTGCATTGTGTGTAGAAAAGCAAAATCTAAGGTATCACCTCATGGACTTTACACTCCTTTGCCTATTCCTGATTTCCCGTGGACTGACCTGTCTATGGATTTTGTTTTAGGGCTACCACGCACTCAAAAAGGTAAGAACTCCATTTTGTGGTATTTGATAGATTTTCCAAGATGGCACACTTTATACCATGCCACAAAGTGGATGATGCAACTCATGTGGCAGATTTGTTTTTCAAAGAGGTGGTAAGACTTCATGGCATGCCTAGGAGCATTGTTTCATATCATGACACCAAATTTTTAAGCCATTTTTGGAGGACCTTATGGAACAAGCTGGGAACAAAGCTTCTTTTCTCCATCACATGCCACCCTCAAACTGATGGGCAAACTGAGGTGGTAAATAGGACTCTTTCTACTCTTCTTAGAGCAATTATTAAGAATAACATTAAGTCTTGGGAAGACTGTTTACCCCATGTTGAATTTGCTTACAATAGGGTTGTCCATTCTACTACTCAATTTTCTCCTTTTGAGATTGTTTATGGGTTCAATCTACTAACACCTCTTGATTTGCTGCCTTTACCTAACACTTCTTCTTTAGTTCATAAGGATGGCAAAACAAAGGCGGAATATGTGAAGAAGTTTCATGAGCAAGTTAAAGCTCAAATTGAGAAGAAAATGAAGCAATATGCAAATAGAGCCAATAAAGGGAGAAAAAGAGTTGTCCTTGCACCCGGTGATTGGGTGTGGGTTCATATGAGGAAGGAAAGGTTTCCTTCCCAAAGGAAATCAAAACTTCAGCCAAGAGGAGATGGATCATTCCAAGTATTGGAAAGAATTAATGACAATGCTTACAAGATTGACTTGCCCGGTGAGTATGGTGTTAGTGCAACATTTAATGTAGCTGATTTGCATCCTTTTGATGTAGGTGGTAAGGACATAAATTCGAGGACGAATTCATCTAAAGAAGGAGGGAATGATGAAAGCCAAGGAGGGGTTTCAAGCTTACAAGACAAAGTCGAGGATGAAGAGGCATTGAAGGGAATTGGAGGACCCACGACAAGGTCCAAGACTAAAAAAATAAAGCAAGCCTTGGAAGGCTTAATAATGGAGCTCAAGGAAAAGGAGGATCAATGCACAATGGAGGCAACAACTAAATGGATCACATTCCTTCAACTAAAATGAAATTAAGCCAACATGAGAACCATTTTCGTATGTATTTTTGGGGGAGTTTTCTAGGGTAACTTTTGAAGTCCTTTGTTGGATTTTAGTGCCTTTTTGAGAGTTCCTAAGCTAGTATTAGGGATTAGTGGTTGCATTAGTGAAAAATAAATGTCATGAATTAATGCATGCATGATAATGGTGCATAATTAGTGCTTAGTGGGAAGTGTAGTAGGTTTTTGTTTCAACTTCCACTAAGTTTATATATAGGAAACTCTTGTATGGTTAAAGGTAGTTTTTGGTGGAATGAAATCTGAGTTTTCTCTATTGTGAGAGCTTCCTTTGAGTTCTTAGGCAAAGAACTAAATCTGATCTTATCAAGGCAACTTGTGGCAGAGCCCGCATCAACCTTTTATCTAATAAATGCATCCCTCCCAAAGGTCGGGGTTTGTTGCACGTATTAGCTCTAGAATTACTATGGTTATCTGAGTAGGGGCATACCATCAAACAAACTATAACTGATTTAATGAGCCATTCGCAGTTTCACAATCTGAACTTATCACTCACCTTCTGATCTTTCTTGAGTGTAGCGTCAATATCCTTCCCCAAACTGAATTTCAAGGCGAACCGATTCAATGCGTGCTTATCAGATGTGTCTTTTCGATAGCCTGAAACTCTTTCCATTCTCTAGGACCCATGCCACATCAGTTTTTATCTTAACTACAATGGATAACTTAGCTCTAGGTCACTCGGACCACTTTCGATTACCCAAACCTTCAGGTTGTCCAAACCCTCTAGATCTAAAACTAACTAACTCGAGGAACTAATGGTGGGAGGCATTGGAGGCGAACATAATCACCTTTTTACTACGTACAGAGAAGGGATGAATTACGCATGGGTTTAGAAATTAGGAATATGTTAATAAATTATGCACTTTTACTAATAAATCTATAAAATTTTTAAAATCACATGAAGTCCTTTATAAGCAATAATATCACTCTTTCACTTGTTAAGAAATCAATTCTTGATATATTAGGAATTTTTACATTGCCAAATATTTGATCGAATTCAATCCACTTGGACTTCACTTATAATTTCAATATTAAGTAACTTATTATTAATGGTCACAATATAAGTATAACTTGAACTGATGCTTAAACATAAAATCACATGTTTAAGGATATATAATTGCAAATTTGTTTGGTCTAGTAAACCTCTAATTCACTATGTAACATTTGCTTCAATTGTTTGAACATTTGTATGAAAAAGATTGGAGGAAAAGGCAAGTAATTTTTCCAATATTTGTTTTTTTACTTTAATAATAACATCATGAAAACTTTTGATGCTCCTCCGCATTTGTTGTCTCCAAATGCTATTCTACGAGACAAATGCCCCATTTATCATAAATCTAAGTAATAATGCCCTTCCGAGCCTTCAATTAGAGAGATTGAATAATTAAAAATATATAAATATTATATTTATTTATAAATAATGTCTAACACTATAACATAGAGAATGTAATCTAAAACGTATATTTTCTAAGAATTAACTAATTTACTTTTGTTTTTATATTGCTTACCTTCATAGCCCATGTATTTTGGGTGCTAAGACAAATTAGATCGACCAACACTAGCAATTTTAGACAGTAACGTTTGGTTTTGTTGTTTTTGGATTGCAATTGTTTAGATTAATTGTGTGGATACATTTTGGAAGATGGTGCTATGCTTTGTGGTACCATTTGGAAGGGAAGGGAAGGTAATATTACAAAAACAATTACAAGTACACGAAAACAAAAATCAATAAACTACTTTCTAATAGAGAAGAAAAACAGGACTTCTCCGCGATGTATCCTGCTGGTAGAACACAACCTTTAAAGGTGACACATTCAAGTATATAATCAAACATGTAAAATTCCAAAAATAATAAAGATATAAAAACGTCAAGAAAACATAATGGCGGAGCATCTATGACTAATAAAACAACAAGAAACTATTATTATTCCAACTTCTGCACGACAAATGCGCACAATTTTCCTTTGATGATTGAACCACTTGCTATTTCTTCAGTCTTTTGTGGGGACGGCACATCATATCAGCAGTCAAAGTTTCGTTGCAACTAAGTGTCATTATATTATAAGATTCACACCAAAGTGTTCCTTCACTTTAATCTCTAGAGGAACATCACACCAGTGGAAATCGCAACAGAACTAGCAGTGACTATAACTAGTTCTTATCTTTGCTATCAAAATGAAGACCTTCGATGCCTTTCAGTGTGGACTCGTAGTTCTTAATTGCAGATGGTTTCCTTCCAGATGTAGATAAAACAATTGGAGAACTTCTGTGGCCACTTGAAACTTTGTTGTAAGTCACCGGACTTGCCTCTGCAGTGTGAGTGCGAGATTGATCTGCATCAGTCCCCACCATGTCTCGACCACCAGAAACAGCAGGTCGCCTTGAGGATCCACTTGACCATCCCATAAAAGAACTGGAAACCTATGCAAGCATTGGGAGTTTAGGAAGTACACAAAACTGATTGTCATCTTAAGAAGCAATAAAATGGTGCCTGTTTTCTCCAAAATCAACATAGAAACCCTCCCAATGAACCATAAAGTTATAGTAATCTTAAAACATGCAATGAGTCATGATCAATGAAAGAATAATGATAACATAGAAAAGGTCACTGGATAGTGCTAAATAATGGTTTAGCACTGTATCTGGTGGATAGTTGCAAAATTAAAATTAACAATTGAACCAAAACTAATTTTGCAAGCCCATCAAACAATCCTAACTCCGACAACATTTGAACTGGGAAGCATCAGGAACAATATGCATTTCTAATGCTTTTGCAACTGAAATGCTACCAGGTTTTACAATTCTAGTTTGCAGGTATCAATTATGTGATCAGTAACAACGTTCATGCATGCACTAATTAAAATCAAAGTAGACAATTCTACATGTTAAAAGCTCAGCAGTAATATATGTTTTCTCTAAAAATTTGAGTGTCATAAAACCTAACATGGTTTTGAGGTCGAACCACGGTTTCAAATACTGGACCAATAGGTGTATGAGTAAAGGAGAAAAGGGCAAACCTGATACCTCTATAACTTACCATAACATCTTTATTGGCAGGTAGATCATTTGCCATAGGGGCCTTCTGCTTGGATAGGCTACCAATATTTACAGCTAGAGATGCCCGTCCATGATGGGAAGGATCCGTAACCAACCAACCACCTGTCCGTCCTTCCTCACCACCTAAAATGCAAGCATTCAAGTTGTATCCCTCCTAATTATGAAAATTGAATTGATTTCAACATGATAGCATGCCTTATGGATTATGACAAAAAATGGATTGTGATGGTCATCAGCCAACACGATTGTGCTAGCTAAAAAGCTAGACAACAAGAAAGAAAAACAATTGAAGAACCTGAATTGGAAGAGTGAATATTGAAAAACATGTGAGAATCACCTGACTGCCTATCATTGGCGACAGCAGGAACCAAGCCAGTGCTAGGTCCTGCATTTGGACCCTAGGAAGCAAAATATAGCACCAAAACGTTATCTTTGTTCGGACACAGAAAGATGAATACACAACATATGGATTTATACTTACAATAGCACGTGGAGAAGCACCAGCTAACTGAGATTGCTGATACTTTAAAATAGTCCAATCAAACACATAATCAAACTGAAAACCTGCAGAGAAACACGGAACATGACTACTATAAAAAACAATTTATACTCTAGCAAGAAAACAGCATCTTAAATTATTCATCATTTTTTCATCACTAAACAGAAACCCAATCTTGAATTTTAACATCAATGAGAAGTGAAATCAACCTTCCCGAATGAAAAGGTCCCGGTACAATCTCTTAAGATATGCATAATCCGGTTTGTCCTCAAATCTCAATGAACGACAATAATGGAAGTAAGATGCAAACTCTGTAGGATATCCCCGACACAAAGCCTACAAGGGTAAACCACTGTATTATAATTATAAATAAGGTAATAGAGAATGAGACTTCAAAGTAATCATAGATTATAATTTGCCTCAATTGATGTGGCCACTTTTTTTTCACTAATTCTTTCATATTTCTGCTTCTTTGTTCCTGCTTTTAGACCTTGCCAGGGAAGGCTGAAGACAATATTTACAGCTAACAGGTTTCAGTTTGAGTGATGGATAAGGGGTAAAAGGTTTCTAACAAATTGACCAACCTTCCTCTCAAGAAGTACATTAGAACATATCCAAGAGATTCCAAATCATCCCTCCTGCTTTGTTCTTATAAGAAAAGAATAGTCAAATAGTCAAAAGATGACCACAAAGAAGATACATGATCTGCAACTTAGAGAAGTTCCTGTGACAAGTCTAGATTATACAGAATGATCATTCTCATACCTATGCCAAGATGTGTATTCACACTTGCATAACGGGCAGTTCCAGTTAAATTTTTGTTCTCTCTGCATTAGAATATAACAGTAGATGAATAAAAAAACTAGCTGCTTATAATCTGCCATTAATATGCGTATGTTCCAAGATGAAATTATTCATGTCATTCAAAATCAAGTGAGAGAGTTTTTTTCCTTTCCTTCTTTTTTCTGGAAACATGTCAGTGTGAAGATATAAAACTAGATTCAACTTCCAAAACATGTAGGAGTGAGTTAGACACCTTAGTATGCGAAGCATAATACTTAAGGCTACAAGAGATGGGCCAACTAAATAGAAGCAATTAAAACTCAACAAAATAGTTTTTGTCCTCAATACTTCAAATGAAAAAATCAATAACAAATCTAAAAATTAATTAATTAAATCTAACACCACCATGACAGCTATGACAAGAAAGATATGCCAAGTTTAACTAATTTCACATACGCTGTCTATCAGTAAATGGGTATTAAAATACTCAAGGTATTCTTTGTTGTTTTTTATCACAACAAATAGACAAGTATGCTTACTACTGAAGTAAGCTTAGAGCACTTGGAAAGTTGACCAAAGTTGACTGAGTTCAACCAACTTGAGAATGTGCCTTCAGACAATTCAGCTGAGTTGAACAGTATACTGCAGTGCACTGTGTTTGGCTAAGGTGAATAACAAGATGGTTCTGGAAGTCAAACCTTGAATATTCTGAGATAACGGTCTCATCCTCCACTCCAATATGTGATCTGATGTCACTCCCTCTCCTTCCTTCCCCTTCACTATCTTCAAGAGATTTGCGCATCATTCATCAAGAAGAGTTAACACTCCAAATGGAAAGTATGCAGTATGTCCTTGAGCTGGTAAGTCCTAAATCTTTCTTCCATTTAACTTTGAATGACTTCTCTTCTCTAACCCATAGTGCACAGACTATGATAAATTATCAAGAGTTATGACGCTCCTTATCCCAACATCAAACTCAAGTCAATCAACAAACCTCACTATATACTCAAACTAGTACGACGGTTCAAGAGACAGTCCACCAAATAGAGAACTCCTTCCTTCAAGAATTATCTTTATGTCATGCTCAACTAGTAGAGGCTCAATTATAACAGAAGAAGAGTGAAGAGATAATATCAGACTTGAGGAGCCAGGTGGCCAAGGAAATCTCTAGGAATTCGGATTTACGAGCAGAAAGAAATAGAGCCTTTCTCAAGTGCAGAGACATGAGGTTTCTCTGCAGCAAGTAAAGTATGGAGTTGCTCGTTCTATGACTCCTTCAGCAGCTATAAGGGAAGTTTCAACTTCTATACGTCAGGATTTGGTAGAAATGTCCAAGATTATTCATCAGGAATATACTTCTCATGCCCATGATATCCGGATCCTGGTTGTAACCCTCAACCAAACATCTCGTCGCTACCGCCGCCTCTGCCAAGACTTCATAGAACATCGAGAGCGATGTATTAAATTTCGCCATGATATAGAAACTTCTGAGAAGCAAAGGGAAGAACGTCCGATGCCTCTTATGCAAGCTACTTTTAAAGATGGTTTTAATGAAGCAGTTCGGTAATATGCAAAGCAAGGATTTCTCCATGCCCAGCAGTCAGCCCCCTTTTTGAATTGGGAAATTGATTTCAAACGTTATCCTCCTGAGCATTTTAAACTATAGCCTCATTTTTCCCTCTTCCTATAGTTGTAAACACTGGATATCATTGTAGTATGAAAGTTGACGCTACATTGCAGCTTTCTCATTTATTTGCAATACAAGTACACAACTATTAGACCAAAAGTTCTTTCCTTTTATGTCTTCTACTTACACCTTCCCATCTTCAACAATAAAAATGTTTCAAGTAGCATTTCAGGGTCTAGGCAACTCTTTACCTTCAGCGTCTTGGAGATAATATGCAGCTCCGACAACCTGCCGAATAATCTTGTAAGGACCCTCCCAATTAGGAGCCAGCTTCCCAAGGTCTCCCGCAGGGTTAACTTTACGTAGAACTATATCCCCTACTTGAAACATCCGAGGTATTACCTTTTTGTTAAAAACCTATTGTATTCTCTGCTTGTATGTTTCGAATTCAAGCTTGCTCTCGCTCTTCTTCCACTAGATCCAGCTCAGTACTTCTTAGTATTTGATTTTGCTCTAATTCATAAGCTTGAACTCGGGCACTATTTACAAGAGCCTCCATAGGTATAACAGTCTCGGTCTCATATACTAGGCTAAAAGGTGTCTCTCCTATCGCTGCCTTAGGTGTAGTGTGATATGCCCACAATATTTCTAGGAGCTCATCCACCCAATTCCCCATTTAACTCCTAATTTAGCCTTCAACCTTTGAATAATAATCCTATTAACTACTTTTACCTGTCCATTGGCTTAGGGGTGAGCCATTGAGGTAAAAGCCTACTGAATATTGAGACTTTGAGATCATTCCCGAATTTTTCGCCCCTGGAACTGACGTCCATTATCGCTAACCAACTTCCTTAGAACCTCATATCTGCAAACAATATTCTTCCATAAGAACTATATCACCGCACCTTCTGTGATCTTAGTCAAGAGTTCAGCTTCCACCCATTTAGAAAAATAATCCACAGCTACCAACAAAAACTTCTTCTGTAAAGCATCTGTAGGCATCAGACCGATTATGTCCATTCCCCATTGGTCAAAGGGACAGCTCGACCGATCTGTCCGACCTGTTGCTATCCATCTGACAAGCCTGGCAAGTCTTAACTAGGTATATAACGTCTTTGATAGAGGGTTGGCCAAAAGTATCCGGCCAGTAACACCTTCCGAGTCAGAGCTCGGCCTCATAAATGATTACTACAACACCCCTCATATATCTCCTTGATTATCTAGTCGACATCTTTCTTCCCAAGACATTTCAATAAGGGTCTTCCAAATGATATCTTATATAAAATCTCGTCAATAAGCCAAAGCGCTTCACTCTTCTCATTAAGGATGATGCTTCTCTAGGATTTAATGGAATACTTCTCTGTTGGAGATAAGTCATTATGTATGTTCTCCAATCAGGTGTATATTACCTACAACCGTCGTCTCTTCCACACTGTACACTACCAAGGAATGAGGAGCTTCTATGCATAAAGGATCCCGAGATTTCCACTCAATTAATGCGCTAGCTAGCCGAGCCAATTCATCTGCTTTCATATTCTCTTCCCTCAGGATTTGTTGTAAACGTACCTCTTGAAAATGAGCCTTCAACTTCTCAAAGGTTTCAAAATACTTCTGCAATCTCTCTTCTCGGACAACAAAAGCACCTTACAGTTGGGAAATAGCCAATTGAGAATCTGAGTGCATCAGGACTGAGTCGGCTCCCACTGCCCGAGTTGCTTGCAATCCAGATAAGATAACCTCATATTCAGCTTCATTATTAGATGTTTTATACCCTGGTCGTGTAGCTATACGGGTTTCCTCTACTGAAGGGGACATCAACAATATCCCTACTCTACTCCGTCCAGCCCCTGAAGACCCATCTACAAAGACTCTCCATACGGCTGCCTCTCCTTTTCCCTTCGCCGAGTTGTTTTCAAGGTCCACTGGCACCTCAACCAGAAAATCAACCAGAGACTGAGCCTTGATAGCAGTTCGGGGATGGTAGTGAATATTATATTCACTCAGCTCCATAACCCATTTAGCCAATCTTCTAGAAAAATTAGGTTTAGTAACCACCCGACCTAACTCACTACTTGTCAACACATTCACCGGATGAGCTAGGAAGCAAGGTCTCAACTTGTGGGCAGTCAACACCAGAATATATGTCAGCTTTTCTAACTCAGTATATCTCAACTTGGCTCCTTTTGATATATGACTTGTATAGTAGATAGGTTGCTGCTAAGAACCTGCCTGCCTCAATAAGACCGAACTGATTGTCCCTTCAGAAATGGCTAGATATACCCACAGAGGTTCCCCTGAAATAGGTTTAGCGAACAAAGGGAGCTCAGCCAAATACTTCTTCAATTCTTGAAAAGCCTGTTCACACCGTTCATCCCATTGAAATCGAGTAGCTCTTCTAAGGATCCGAAAGAAGGGTAACCCCCGATCTGCTGATCTGGCAATGAATCGATATAATGAAACAATCCTTCCCACAAGCTTCTGTAATTCTTGCCGATTGGTGGGTGATTTCATATTACACAATGTCTGCACCTTCTCCAAATTAGCTTGCAACCCTTTTTCTGTAACAATATACCCTAGAAACTTTACACTCTTCACTCTTCGGATTAAGCTTCATATTATAATGCCTGAGTGTGGCAAATGTCTCCTCTAGGTCTTGTATTAAATTCTGACTGAGCCGAGATTTTACTAGGATATCATTAACATATACTTCCACATTTCTTCCCTTTTGTTCAATGAATATCTTGTCCATAAGTCTCTGATACGTGGCCCCAGCATTCTTAAGTCCAAAGGCATCACTACATAGGAATATAGTCCACCTGCTATCACAAAACTAACTTTCCTTTGATCATCCCGAGCTAATGGAATCTGATGATACCCTTGATAGGCGTCCATGAGTGAGCCAACCTCATGACCTACTGTGGAATCAACCAACTGATCAATATGAGATAAGGGGTAGCAGTCTTTAGGACAGACTTTATTTAAATCACGAAAATCAATACACATCCTCCACTGCCCGGAGGACTTAGGGACTAGGACTACATTTGACACCCATTTAAGAAATTGAATTTCTTTTACATGACCCGCTTGTAACAACTTCTCCACTTCTTCAGCAATGACCTTGTCCTTTTCCGGCTCGAAGTATCGCCTCTTTTGTTGGACCGGCCGAGCTCCTCGGGCGATGTTTAAGTGATGCTCCGCAACTCGGGGATCGATCTCAGTCAGGTCATGTAAGGCAAATATATCTTCATTTCTTCGCAAACAGGCGACGAGCTCTTTCTTCACCTCCAATTGTTTTGTCACCCGAGTTAGTTTCCCTAGGGATATCTCCACTGACTCTCCTTCCTCCACAGTCTCTTTCTTAGGTGCAGCCTCCTCCAGCACATATACTTCAGAAATGATGGGCGTCTTTCCTCTAGGATCATTCACCCGAGCCCTTTTTCTATCATCTCGAACCATCTAGATATAGCAACTCCGAGTTGCTTTTGTTCTCCCCTGACCTCCCCGATTAGTCGCCCCACCGGAAATTTTACCTTCTGGTGATAAGGGAAAGGCACCGCCTAGAAAGCAGATAAGAATGGACGACCAAGGATGGCATTGTATGTTGAAGGGGCATCCACCACTAGGAAAGGAGTCATGTTAGTGTTATGACTCGACTTCGTCCCTAAGTGAGGGGCAGGGATATTTTCCCTAAAGGTTGCACCATGTGCCCTGCAAATTCAAACAGAGGGGTCGAAACCTCCTCCAGCTGTGCATTCCCTAGCTGCATTTGATTGAAAGCTTCCTGGAAGAGAATATTAACCGAACTCCCCGAGTCAAGAGAAATTCTAACTACCAGGACAATAGTGTGAGGTAGAAGAATACCTAGCAGATCTTCTAGCCCAAAACTTACCTGAGGTGCTTCTTGAGCTGCCCGATCCTCTCCAATAGCTAAACTCTCCATCATACGGGCATAAGACTTTCGAGCTCTGTTGGAGTCTCCATCAGTGGGCCCTCCAGCAATGACATTAATAACACCCCTGGGAGGAACGTCTTCAAGAGCGACTAGAGTTGTGTTGCTTGTCCCTCCCTCCTGAGAAATGACTTCCTGACTGGGTTGCATCTGCCTTTGCGATGGGAGGGACTATGATCTTCTGTTGTAAGGCCCTGGGCGAGGAACAAGGGGCCTATGTCCCTTTCCTGCACCTAACCCTAATTATTGCTGTAGATGGGCATGATCCCTCCTAATGCACTCCAACTCCCTCTATAACCCAAAACACCAGTCACTAGAATGCTCAGATCTATACGGTAATGCGGTAAGAACAAACATTGGGGTCATGGAGCTCCTCAGATCCAAAGCAGATGTCAGAGGATGTCTTGCTTATCATAAGCATCTAACTCTAGTTCTTTTCAGGTTTGAGCCAGAGGCACGACCTCAATGGCTATAATACGGAGGGAGTGATGGGGAGGAGCTTCTAACATGAGAGGTCGGGGACGAGAAACCTCAGGAAGAAAAGGTCTGACATACTCTCTTCTAGGGGGACCCCGCGGGGCAGGAGGTTGGTTTCTTTCTGGGGGAGTGGAGACAGTCTTTTTCTTAACTCTCCGTACCTTCAACATCTCTTCTTCATTAATGTACTCCTCAGCTCGGCCAAGCATTTCCTCGTAACTAGCAATAGGTTTCCTCAACAAAGAACTGAGGAACAGGTTTTCTCTCATGTCGTGGGGGATAGCAACCATTAGAAAATCAGGTGCGGCTGAAGGTACTTCTAGAGTGGTATTGGTAAAGTAATGGATATAACTCCGTAATGATTCCGACGGCTCCTGCTTTAAATGAAGCAAACTAGAAACAGTATGTTTGTACCTCTTATTGCTAGCAAAATGCTTAAGAAAAACTCCCTTCAAATCTTTAAAGTAGGTGATGGAGCCGGGTCTCAGCGACCCAAACCATCTTTGAGCTGATGATGACAAGGTGGTGCGAAAGGCTCAGCACTTGAGGGCATCGGTGTAACAGTGAAAAGCAGTTGCACCCTCAAACTAAGATAGATGTTCTTCAGGATCAGAGGCGCCATCATATGACACAATGGGAGGAGGGTAAAAATGGGGCGATGGACGTTCCAGAACTATGTCCTCTGTAAACGGAGAAGGCTCGTATGGTTCCTGAGCCTTAATTGAATGACTTTCTCCTTGCATGCAGTATAAGAAAGGGATGCCTATTAGCTCCTCCCTGCAGTCCTTCTCCCGGCAATACCTCCGTCTCTTGTTGGCCAGTAGCAGAAAGGTGTGAGAACCCGCCATAAGGTTATTCTCTTCGAGAGGGTTTTCCAAAATGAGGTTGGAGATATCCCATCCTTCTATTATCTTCCATCCGTGAATCTTCCGCCGCCTTCTTTATCATTGCAGCCAGCTGTGAAGGTAAAATGGCGATGGGAGTTTCTTCAAGAGTGGAGGATGCGGGAGGAGTCTCTTGGGGTTGCATCTTAACGTCTTGCTTAGATGTTCCCACAGACGGCACTAACTGATGCGGTTCAAATTTTTCGCTCCTCGAGATTGGACCATCGAGGAGGGGTTCTCTCCGACCGCAGCAGTAAACTTCTTGCTCCCTTTCTGCCAAAGTTAACACACGTTAAACTCCCGCCGATCTATCCGGCGGTGATCCTCCGATGTTTAAGTTAGAGCCTGTATCAGGAAGACAAGAAGCAGACAACAAAAGTGGATGTAAAAGACAATAATAGAGAAAATAGTAAGTGTAAGAAAAATGAAAAATCCCTCTCCCCTTCTCCTTCCTCCGTCCCCTCCTTTTATCTCTCATGAAACGTTAGGACAACCAGTCACATAACAAATTATGAGGATCCCCGTCCACGTGGAAAGCCACGCAGATCAAGACGATGATGTTGTTGTGTCGTTAGAGAATGCTCACTGTAAGGAATCTTTTGTAGGGCCTATGAGGCGTCCTCCATCCGTTACTAAAAAATGCTGACGTGTATGAATAGACTCTAACAAACACTTAAGAAAATATTTCATGAGGTCTTATCTCAACTGACGCATTATTCCTTTCCCTAATTGGGCCCCCTACTAACTTCCAGAGTGAACTCTTCCTTGACTCGATACCCGTCTGCTTCTTGAGTTGTTTCCTTCTTAACTCCATGCCCTGCTTATTTCCCGAGTCGTTGCCCTTCTGATTCAGCTCTGCTTCCCGAATACCCATCATCCCGATTTGACTTTCCACTTACTTCTCGAGTTGCTCTCTTCCTAACTCAGCCCAGCTTTCCGAATCGCTACCTTCCGGACTCAGCTTTCCACTAGCTTCTTGAGTTGCTAACTTCTTGACTCGACCTTGCTTCCCAAGCTGTCCTTTCCTGATTCGGCTCTCTACTTTTTCCCCGAGCTATTCTTCCCCGATTCGACACTCGGTCCGCTCTCCGAGTTACTTCTTTCCACTTAAACATATTATTGCAGTATCAACTTGGTTATCCGATTAGGTCAGGAAATAACCAAGTGAAATGACCCAGGGCAAAGAAAGATGAAAATAAATAGGGTTGAATCGGGTTGGTGAGGGTCAACAAGTTGTTGCTTAGAGATCACATAGATCCTTACTCAACTGGAATAGGAGATCGATAGTGAGGCTCTTGACAATGGGTATACTTGGCTCTTTTAGTTACAAGCCTCGAAGTGAGTGCTTGAGAATTTATGGTGGGATGCATGAACCTCTACGTAGGGCTGACTTGACCAGATACATGTCATCATCGAATCCATTATTAATTAATCCCCTGGAATCACCAAGGTTGCTTTTAATTGCCCACCTAATGTAGGTGTCATCTTCCCATCAATGCTACATGTTGATGGTGTTGATGGGTGTTACACATCAATAGTTCCCCTGTATCGAGTTTCATGAGAGATTACACAGAACTTGAAACAAAATTCCCTTTGATTTCTCCATTATTCACACCCACAAGCAGTTCCCCTAATACCTCTCTTCTCTTCTCTCACCTCACAAACCCACTTCTGCAATAGAGTTGTGAGATTAAACTTAAAAGATTCTGTAGAAAATTTTTGCTGGTTCTTTCCCTTGCTTAAGCCTTCATCCTCTACAAGTATTTCTCTCACCTTATCAATTTAACTAGCTAAAGTTACTGTAGTTGTTACTTCAGACCAATCATTTGTCCTCACCATGCTTAGTTCTCCACTCATGTCACGTTATCATAGCAATCACCATTGATCTAAATTTCGTGGCATGCTAGTTGATACGGACAAAATTTATCATTCCACTCATCACTGGGCATCGACATCATATCAACACCATAGAGTGAAGCCATCATGACCTCGTTGCCTTTATAGGGTCGGAAAAGTGTCCTGACCTCGCAGCGATCTTTGTAGAGTTGAAGGTGCCTCAACCTCACAGCGACCTCTGCGGCATCGCGGCTTCGTGGCTTCATCTAGAGCATGACACTTGCGACAACTGCAAGAATATTTTATTTTTTATTTTTTATTTTTAATTTCAGAGATTGAAATTTTTATTTTTAAATCAAGTATTTCTTTTTTCCCTTTCCCTATTAATTTTTCCTTTCATCTTAATTTTTATTTTATCCATTATTTTTTTCCTTATTAATTTTTTTCCTTTTTCATTCATTATTTTTTCCTTTATCATAAACAAGGAAAAAAAATACTTCATAAGATAAATAAAAGAAAGACAAAATCCCTTTAAAGATTATTATCTTTTTCCCTTCTTTATCAATCCACAAGACAAATATAGAGAAAACAAACTTTTTGAGGGAACAAATCATTAAGAAAGATTTACAAAATTAAATATAATATAATTTTTAACATTAGAAAATATATTACTACTATTAAACTAAATTATTTTATAAAAAATTCGATTTAATTTTAAACTGATCAAATAAATATAATATAGCTTAAACCTACTTGATGGACTTCAATTAACCTAAATCAAGTTTTACTCAATAAGCATCAAATATTTCACAATATCAAAACTTAAATTCAACATTTAACATCTTAAATATAATTCAATAATAAGCATCTATAGTGATCAAATATTAATAAAAACATTTTTAATTAGTATATTTTATATTTTAAAAAATATTGAAACCATATCGGCATGACACAATATAATACTAAACTCATATCATTATGGTCATAAACTAAAACTCCGATACCACTCGAACTAAGTGGTTTATTTAGGTCTCTTCTAAATGGGCTTGCTTTTGTCCTTTTAGGGTTTTTAAATCACCCTATACCTATAAATAAAGGATGTCGACCACACATGTAACTTTTCTTAGTTTTCAATCCAAAAGCATGGTGAGGCTCTCATTTATTGGTTCTTCATTAAACTAAAACTTGTCAAAAGTATTGGGATCTTAAGCGTAAAACAATCGCATAAACGCAGCAGAAAAACTGGATCCCACCAGAGATCCATGTGAATACATGCTCATCATTTACTACCCTATCTAGATAAGAAATTACCCTTGATGCGTAGCCCTTTGCAATCCTAACAACTTCTCTACGATGGATCTCAATGCGATCAGGATGGTTGCGCCTCTATGATATTCACACGAACACACACTTGGAGAATCAAAGTTGTGCTAGCAACACCACACAAGGGGTTTTGACCAAAGAAGAGGTTCGACTACAATGAAGAAGAAAAAAAAAACCTCAACCAAATCATCATCCAAAAACCTTTTATATTCATCCCATGAATACGAAAGGTTTTTGTATCTTTTTGTATTCCACCTTTAATGCATAATTAATCCAATTAATCATGATGAATCCATTCATCTTCTTCAAATTAATTTGAGTCCAACTCAAATTAAACCAATTTGAGTCTAACTCAATTTTGGCCAATCAATTTGAGTCTAACTCAAATTCAGCCCTTTCAATAAATCTAACTCAATGATTCCAATTCAATAGCCTAATGGTTCATTTAGTCAAACTAAAATGAACTCATCTCCAAAACATGTTATTTGTGTGTAACCCAATAGGTTCTAGTAACGTTGGCAATGTCTCTAAAACCCCTTTTAAAAAATAAGCAATGAGTGGAATCTAACAATGCATCATTGTCACCCAAGTGACAAGAATGTCGAGATCCGACATAACCTTTCTGCGGTTATTATCTTGTATGACTCAATCCTTCTATCCTTGATATCTAGATTGATCAATGAGACATAGACCGTGTCATCCTCTTATCAATCTTTGTGTTTCTTGATCTCCAAGTAGACTACCTTAATTAAATGAGTTCAATATCTCATATTAACTTATTTGATCATGGTCATGCATTTTAGTAGTTCTACTTTATCAAGGGGTCCAAAGATATCACTTCCGTCATATGAAAGGGATAGATCTCATCTACATCATTCACATCCCTCCGCATAATTTATTGTATACCCAGTAATCGACTTTATAGTTCACCTTGTTACAGGTGACGTTAGTCGATACCAAAGTATACAACTCCTTTGATTTCAGACCTAAAGACTATCCATACCAATAGCCACTATAAGAATGTTTATGACACTCATATGATAATCTATGAATCATTCTCATGACGGATCAGTTCAATACATATTCTCTAATATATACCTATGTGTCAACTTGATATCTAATATCCATGTCTTGTGAGATTTAGTTATCACTTGACCTACATACTAGTCTTAGCGTATTAATATTATCCTTGTATATTAATACTTAACTAGCCACTATTACGAGTAGTGTTATATATATATATATATATATATATATATAGTATCCTACTATCAAGTCATCAACTTGATATGTCGTAGACTAGAACCAACTACCCTAAGATATTATTATATGTATTCAAATGACACATCAATAAAATAAATATAATAACCATAAACATTGTCTTTATTATGAAATATAAGTTTTCCTTACCAATCATCTCATAATTGATTGACACTAAAGGCTAATACTAACAATCTCCCACTAGCACTAGTATCAATCACCGAAATATCGAATACCCAATGACCTAGTATCACCATCATACTTCCTCTATGTCAAAGTCTTAGTCAAAGGATCCGCAATGTTAGCATCGGTCGATATTTTGCATATCCTCACATCGCCTCTATCGATGATCTCTTGAATGAGATGGAACCGTCGTAGTATACGTTTGGATCATTGATGAGAGCGAGGTTCCTTAGCTTGTGCAATCGCTCCATTGTTATCACAATAGAGGTCTATGGGGCACACAATGCTAGGAACAACACCAAACTCTGAAATAAACTTTCGGATCCAAACAGCTTCTTTTGCTGCATCTGATGCGGCAATATACTCGACCTCTATAGTAGAATCAACTACTGTGTCTTGCTTTGAACTCTTCCAGCTCACAACAGCACCATTTAAGCAAAATATATACCCTGATTGTGATCTAGAATCGTTCTTGTCAGTTTGAAAGCTTGCATCGCCGTAACCCGTTACTACGAGCTCCTCAGCACCTCCAAATATCAAAAAATAATCTTTTGTTCTTCTCAAGTACTTAAGAATATTCTTGACTGTTGTCCAGTGATGTTCACCTGGATCTGACTGGTATCTACTGGTCATGCTTAACACATATGAGATGTCGGGATGAGTACACAACATGGCGTACATGATAGGTCCTATAGTAGATGCATAAGGAATCTGATTCATACGATCCCTTTCTTCTTTAGAAGAAGGGCATTGAGCCTTCGAAAGGTTTACACCAAGTGACATCGGTAAAAATCTCTTCTTAAAATTCTGCATGGCAAAATAATCAAGTACCTTGTCAATATATGTACTCTGACTTAGGCCAAGCAGTCTTTTAGATCTATCTCTATAGATCTTGATGCCCAAAATATAAGTTGTTTCTCCTAAATCTTTCATTGAGAAACAATTCCCAAGCCAAGTCTTTATGGACTGTAGCATAGGGATATCATTTCTAATGAGAAGTATGTCATCTACATATAAGATGAGAAAAATGACTGTGCTCCCGCTAACTCTCTTGTAGACACAAGGTTCATCTTCGTTCTTTATGAAACCAAACGTTTTAATCGCATCATCAAATCGAAGATTCTAGCTTCTAGAAGCTTGTTTTAAACCATAAATAAACCTTTACAACTTACATACCTTTCCAGTATCCTTTGGATCTACAAAACCCTCAGGTTGTGTCATGTATACATCCTCAAGTAGATTTCCGTTAAGAAATGTAGTTTTGACATTCATCTGTCAGATCTCATAATCATGGTAAACTGCAATAGCAAGCATGATCCGAATAAATTTAAGCATTCCAACTGGTGAAAAGGTTTCATCATAGTCTATACCATGAATCTACTTGAAACCTTTCGCTATCAATCGCCCTTTATAAGTATGCACATGACCATCCATGTCAGTCTTTCTTTTAAAGACCCACTTACACCCGATGGGTTTGACCCCTTCAGATAGATCAACCAAAGTACATACTTGGTTAATGTATATGGATTCCATTTCGGACCTCATGGCCTCTAGCCAATTTTCAGAATCTAGGCTCATTATAGATTTTTGATAGGATATAGGCTCATTGAAATCAACAAGCATTACATCACCGTGTTCACACAAAAGAAAAAAATCTCTCAGGTTGATGTTGTATCCTATCATATTTGCACAAAGCATGGTCTACTCGAACAGGTTGTCACAACTTCATGCGGTGTTATAGATTCATAATCTTCACCACCTTGTGGTGCTTGTTCGATTTCCATCAAAGCTTCAAGAATTTCTTCAAGATCGACTTTACTCCCACTAACTCGTTTAGAAATAAATTCTCTTTCCAGAAAAATATCATTTCTGGCAACAAACACTTTGCCTTGTATAGAATTATAAAAGTAATACCCCTTGGTTTCCTTGGGATATCCGACAAAATAGCATTTATCTGATTTAGGTCCGAATTTCTCTGAAACTTGATGTCGAACGTAAGTCTCACAATCCCAAATCTTCAAAAAAGACATATTGGGACTCTTCCCAATCCATATCGTATATGGTGTCTTTATGATTGCCTTAGACGGAACGCGATTAAGGGTGAAAGCAACTGTCTCTAGAGCGTATCCCTAGAAGGAAGAAGGAATCTGTCTGACTCATCATTGATCGTACCATATCTAATAATGTACGATTTCTCCTTTCTGATACATCATTCCACTGTGGTGTTCCAGGGGGAATGAGTTGAGATATTATCCCAAACTCAACCAGATGATCATGAAACCCTTGGCTAAGGTATTCCTCATCTCGATTTGATCGAAGCATCTTAATACTCTTACCAATTTGGTTTTGTACTTCATTCTTAAATTCTTTGAATTTTTCAAAGGATTCAGATTTGTGTTTCATAAGATACACGTAGTCATATCTACTGAAATCATCGGTAAAAGTAATGAAGTACTGATAGCCTCTTCTAGCTGCTACTTTGAAAGGACCACAAACATTAGTATGTATGAGTCCTAATAAATCATTAGCTCTCTCGTTGTGTCCACTAAAAGGAGTTTTTTTCATCTTGCCTAGTCGACAAGACTCGCATATCTCATATGATTCAAAATCAAAAGAATCCAAAAGTCCCATCCTTATGGAGTTATAATATGCGACTCTCATTTATGTTACCCAAGCGACAATGTCAGAGATATGTTTGATTCATATCATTAGATTTGAACCGTTTGATATATATGTTATAGACTTGGATTTTCAAAATCTAGAAGATAGAGTCCATTCAAAAGATGTGCTCTGCAATAAAACATTTCATTTAAATAAACAAAATAACATTTGTCCTTTATTATAAATGAGAAATCACTCTTATCCAAACAAGAGATGGAGATAATGTTCTTAGTTATAGTAGGTACATAATATAGCACTCTTCTAGTTCCAAAATAAAACCACTGGACAAAGATAAGGAATATGTTCCTACAACTATAGCAATAACTCTTGCGTCATTGCCTACGCGTAGGTCCACTTCTCCTTTTGTCAATGATCTACTATTTCTCAGACCCTTCACATTAGTACAAATGTGAGAAGCACAACCAGTATCAAATACCCATGAAGAAGAAATAGATAGATTAACTTTTATAATATATATAACTGAGGCAAAAGTCGCACTTCTCTTTTACTAAACTTCCTCTAGGTACTTTTTACCGTTCCTCTTCCAATGTCCGATCTTATTACAATGAAAGCAAGTTCCTTCCTTAGACATCCCACCTTTAGCTTTCAATGCTTTGCCCTTGCCTTTATCTTGGATCTTAGCCTTTCCTTTGGGCTTTTTTTTGTCTTTGCCCTTTTTAACTATGAGTATAGTACTAGGTTGGATCTTCTTAAGATTGCTTTCAGTAGTTCTCAACATACTTAACAACTCAAGCAAAGGTTTATCAATTTCATTCATGTTATAGTTCATGACAAATTGACTATAACCTTCAAACAATGATTACAGAACAAGATCAGTGGCTAATTCTTAACCCAATGAAAATCCCAATCTTTCAAGATTCTAAACGTATCCAATCATTTTGAGTACACGAGTTCCTACAGAAGTTCCTTCTTGCATTTTGCATTGAAATAATGCTTTTGATACCTCAGATCTCTCGTGCCTTGTCTTCCCTTGATATAGTTGTTTAAGATGTACAACCATATCAAAAACATTCAGGTTCTTATGTTGCTTCTGAAGCTCAGAGTTCATAGTAGCAAGCATACGACATGACACATCTAATGCATAAGCATCCTTATCAGCACGAGCGGCAGTAGTAGCGGGTGGTTCAGGAATGGATTGCTCTAAGATATAGTTTTCATTCTTGCTTGAGAATAATTCTCAAGTTTCTGTACCAGTCTAAGAAATTAGCTCCATTGAGCTTGTCCTTATCAAGGACAGATCGTAGAGAGAGAGTATTCGACGTATTTGATAACATGGTGATCTACAATATGAAATGCAGAAATTTGTATCATATTTCTATCATATAATTTAGGCCTTTAATGAGTTTCCACTGAACAAGTGTGGCAAGATCTATATTATACCTCATCTTGAGTTAGCTTTGGCTAATCGCCCAAGACTTGTATAATTTAGATAGGCACTGTGTACCAATTACATTATGTAACTCGTGCATAGAATTTACCCATCATATGAGATGCCTCTAAGTTTATCAATTTTATTGAGATAACTTAGTGAAGGCTCACCCAAAGTTCAATAGTCGGACATCACAATTGTCCAGCCGCACTCTACTAAAATAAATCAAGTCACTTTACTTTGGCAAACATGACTACGATTGATTGAGGTAATCGTGAGTACTAAACTTTGATAAGCATATGAAAAATGACCTAATTTTATTAATTAAGTACACATGCATCACATATAATCATTATTATGACATATATCACATATATGCAGGGAAAGAAAAAAAACGTGACATGGTAGCCCATTACCAACGATCTTCTTAAGCCAATGAGAAGAGCGTTAGATCAACCTAGGGAATAGCATCTTCTCTAAGTACTTCCTTTAGTTGTCGTGTGTTCTTGGCTTCTTCCTTTCTCATCATCAGTCAGTAGACTAGTACTAGTTTACATGTACATTACAATGGATAAATCTCGAGTTACATTCGAGGATTAACTCATTGACTGAGTTGCTACCCTTAGTCCATCAGAATGAACCCAAGAACCTTGCAGTCGTTGTTCGTAGTAACAAAAAAACAATTTCACCGACAGATTAATCAGCAAAGGTTGTTGTCCATTAGCAGTTACCAACCATTGCTGAAAAATCAGCGACCATTAGCATCCGTTGATGACAAAACAACAACCATTGGTGATTGAACAATAAATGTCCAGCAACAAACAGAACCATTCATCAACAATTAGCACACTTACTGTTCAGATAGTATTGCTACTAAGCACGTTTTGTCAAACAAAATCATCCAAACAATCGTGCACTCATAATAAACAGTTCATGCAGATTTGTATCACATATAAAACACCAATGCAACGATATTTATGTATTCACAAGTGGCTCTAATACCACTGTTGGGATCTTAAATGTAAAACAATCGCATAAACACAGCGAAAAAACTGGATCCCACCATAGATCTATGTGAATACATGCTCATCGTTTACTACCCTATCAAGATGAGAAATTACCCTTGATCTGTAGCCCTTCGCAATCCCGACAACTTCTCTATGATGGATCTCAGCGCGATCAGGATGGTCGCGCCTCTATGATATCTACACGAACACACCCTTTGGAGAATCAAAGTTGTGCTAGTAACACCACATAAGGGGCCTTGACCAAAGAAGAGGTTCGGTCACACTGAAGAAGAAGAACAAAAAAACCCTCAACCAAATCATCATCCAAAAACCTTTTATATTCATCCCATGAATACCAAAGGTTTTTGCATCTTTTTGTATTCCACCTTTAATGCATAGTTAATCCAATTAATCATGATGAATCTATTCATCTTCTTCAAATTAATTTGAGTCCAACTCAAATTAAACCAATTTGAGTCTAACTCAATTTCGGTCGGTCAATTTGAGCCTAACTCAAATTCAACCCTTTCAATGAGTCTAACTCAATGATTCCAATTCAATAGTCTAATGGTTCATTTAGTCAAACTAAAATGAACCCATCTCCAAAACAACATGTTCCTTGTATGTGACCCAATAGGTTCTCGTAACGTTGTTAATGTCTTTAAAATCCCTTTTAAAAACATAAGCAATGAGTGGCATCTAACAATGCATCATTACTACCCAGGTGACAAGAATGTAGAGATCTGACATAACCTTTCTGCGGAAATTATCTCGTATGACTCAATCCTTCTATCCTTGATATCTAGATTGATTAATGAGGCATAGACCGTGTCATCCTCTTATCAATCTTTGTGTTTCTTGATCTCCAAGTATACTACTTTAATCAAATGAGTTCAATATCTCATATTGATTTATTTGAGCATAGTCATACATTTTAGTAGTCCTACTTTATTAAGGGACCCAAAGATATCACTTCCGTCATATGGAAGGAATAGATCTCATCTACATCACTCACATCCCTCTGCATAATTTATTGTATACCCAGTGATCGACTTTATAGTATACCTTATTACAGGTGACGTTAGTCGATACCAAAGTATACAACTCCTTATATAGGGAATCATAATGATTTCAGACCTAAGGACTATTCATATCAATAGTTAATATGAGAATGTTTATGACACTCATATGACAATCTATGAAACATTCTCATGACGAGTCAGTCCAGTACATATTCTCTAATATATATCTGTGTCAACTTGATATCCTATATCCATGACTTGTGAGATTTAGTCATCAGTTGACCTACATGTTAGTCTATAATATTATCCTTGTATACTTGACTAGGAACTGTTACGAGTAGTATTCTATATATATATATATATATATATATATATATATATATATATTCCACTATCAAGTCATCAACTTGATATGTCATAGACTAGAACCAACTACTCTAGGATATTATTATATTTATTCAAATGGCACATTAATAAAGTAAATACAATAACCATAAATTTTGCCTTTATTATGAAATATGAGTTTCCCTTACCAATCATCTCATAATTGATTGACACTAAGGGTTAATACTAACAAAAGGAATCCCTTGTGACGTTCATAGAACTTATCAATCTAAATTTCAAGATTTACATGCTTTGTTAAGCATTGGATCGAGATTTTATGATCCATCCTATCAATTTACCCTTTCTTTTATTGTTTTTCTTCAATTTGTTGTGGGATTATGAGACTCTATTCTCATTGGGTTCACATCACGTGCCTTTAATTAAGTGAATTAGGCTCCCATAGAGCTCCTTTAAATGCCTTATCTAAAGTGCTTCAACTCGGTTGATACATTTGCATTGAGACACTTTGATAGAAGTGTTCCTAACTCGATCGAGTTATTCCTTCTTCAAGTCATTGATTTCAAGATACTTCTTGCAACTACCTCTTCCCTTTTCCTTTGACATTTTATTTTATTTCATCCATCCCACAATTACATGCACCCATTTCTACTATCAAAGTACTTCAAATAGCAACTATCACAATGGCAATGTCATTTATATTCTATCTCCTAGTCAATGTGGCAATTTTCAATATAGCATCAACCTTCGCATTGGTCTTTGGAATATGCTCAACATAGAAAGGCTAAAATTTTCATTTAATTTTTACACCCTCTCCAAATAAGTTATCATAGTAACTTCCTTCAAATCTACCGGATATCTATTTCACAACCAATTGAGAGTCATTTAACATATAAATTTTATCCATCATTAACTCCATAGCTAAAATACAATTATTAGAGCTTCATACACAACTTTAATGTTTGCTACGGTGAACCGAAATCTCGGTGACTTCGCAAATACAATTCTACTCCAGAGTCTTTTTGTCATGCCCCGGGGGCATAATCGTCATCCAAATGACGGAGAAGTCACTTAGTGACAATATTCCGAAATACATCGTTGGAACATATCTAGTAAAAACTCTGAAATAATATAATTATTTTATTAACTGCATGCATGCATGACTAAAATATAAATCAATTAAAAGTAAATTAGTTTTATGACACCAAATCAAACTGCGACAAAATCCAAAGTGCATAAACAAAATGCAATAACAAAGTAAATAAAATGACATCTCGACGATGCAGTGGGACCAACACGGCAAGGGACTCTCTGAGCGACTCGAAGGTAGGTCAACAGGACACGTCCTCTATCAACTAACCTGGAGGATAAGAGAAGAGGGAGTGAGTACAACTACTCAGTGGATGGATAGAAAATAGTGTATAATCATAATGGATATAATGGAAGTCAAAGGAAACAAACTAGAGTAACCCAAACCTCAAAGTATCAATATCAATCTGCAACTAACCTGGTCTGCAGTATAACAAATACACCTGCAACATATGCAACCAACTGAAATCTGCAAGCAATATACAACAAGGTACCGCGACAAAGCCTCGTGGCTCTCGAGGTAATACAAAGGAAATTATCTGCAGGCAACAACATGCTACCACGAACGGAACTCGTGGCGGATAGTAATATAGTAATACTTCGTTCAGTTACGTATTGCTATATAATATGAAATGTTAGCTATGTTATGAGCGAACGATAAAGGACGATATTATTAGGCGACATTCTACCAGCAATGGTTGTGCTAATGAAGAGCGTATGATATCTAGATTATGGGTGCGTATAATAACATCTTTAGCAGGTCTTGTGTGATCAGATGTAAGGTAGTTATCTAGCTACAGACGATACACAAATCCAACTATCACTAACTCCGAATGAGTAGTCCAAGAGCATAACTCCATGGTAGATTCTCTTAACCACGAATGGGAGAGATGATCGACTACAGGTACACAAATGCAACCACAATTCGAACGTAAGAACACTCTACTGTAGACCCTCTCAACCACGAATAGGAGACATAGTTAGCAGTCGAGATAGGAGAAACGTTATATATCCTCTAAGGATTAATCTCATCTTAATTATACTATTCCTACTTGGTTCAGTATAGTATCGGCCAAAAGCGACAACTAAGCGAATAAGCGCATTATGACCGTATCCGTTACTGATAGCGTAAGCGTACTAATGGAAATCGAATGGCCAGTCGAATAGGATATAAAAGTCGGCGAATTCAGCAATACTAGCAGGCGTAAAATGTAACTCTGAGATAGAGTAAATGATGTAAATATAACCATGCACTAAATTCTAAAAATATCAAAGATCCACCCACCTCTGACGGCAGAGCATCTTAACTATCTCTAAATCCGAGAATATGCTTCCAACCCTGCTATAATTAAACCATCGTTAACACAACCATCAGTTATTTAATTTAATTGTCAACATTTTAATTAATCCTTTCCCCACCTTAATTTACCCAAAGATATCCATTCATTTTTCTCTAGCCCACTAAATCAGTTGATCAAAATTTGATTAATTAATCATAAGCTAATTAATTAATTAAATCTGGATTAATCAAACACTAACCTAAGTCAAGAACTAACCCGACTGTTAAATTAATTACCTACCTACCCAAATCAGCTAAAGCCGACAGTTCTCCTCTGTTTTGCGGCGTCGATCAATGATCGTCAGTTATTGGCGGGAGGCGGCGGCGGAGTTCTGGCGGCCACGAGTGGCCGGCAATAGCGACTCATGTGGCGATTTGAGTGGAATCGGTGGAGGTGTGTGGTTATCGCGGTCGACGATCCACGCGGTATCGCGACTCCGTCGACGATCACAGATTCTGCATTGTCCGGAGGTGAGGCCTGTTGGAATGTATACTGAAAGCCTAGCTCTTTTTGTATAAACATTTTATTTTGAAATAAGAATCACATGATCATTGTTTGCACTTTATATATTTATTATATGTGTGTGCATATTGTCTAATATTTTACATTGTAGATAACATGGTGCTTGGTGTGTACGAGAAGATCGTATTATCGGTCCAAAATATAAGTAAAGGCTCATGACAAGATGATTTTGGACAAACCGTTGGCATGGTTGTAGTGTAGCTTAGTATTGTTTTGTCTTGAGCGTAAAGTTACACTAGTACACTTAGGTGTATTGGCGGGGCAAAGCGTAGAGGTAATTGATTAATTCGACTCGTAATTGAATCGGACCTCGGATATTATGTTGTACATGCTCTTAATCCCGATATAATAACGGGCACATGTACTTAGTATTTATTTCTTTGATTTACCAGAGGGTGAGATTTAGATGGATTAAATTAATATGTCCGGTAAGTTGGGAAATGATATTATTTACATGGTGTGTCGTTGATTATAGGAGGAAACCGTGTCCTATATATTAGGTTGATGATGTCCCCTTGAGGAGCTCATAAGGTTCATCATGTAAACCCAACTGGTTGACTTAGTCAACATGATGATAAGGTTGAGTGGTACTACTCGAGGAATTAGATATTAATTAATTGATGGTCAGTAAATCAATTAATTGACGGACATTCGATATCTTAAACACGGGGAGATAAATGTACAAATAATATATGGAGCCCATATTAATTTATGGGGGTTGGTGAGGTAGTTCAATGATGATCCTCTAGTGGAATGGAACATCATTGATGGATCAAGTTTGTGTGGTTCCGATCCATCGGGTGGCGAGATCCAACTCCTCCTTATGGTCCCTATCGTAGCCTAATATAATCCTCGTGAAGTCTAGATCGAGGATGTAAAACAAAACCTAGAACCAGCGGTTGGGATGAATCCCTAGATCAGATGGTTGGGATGAAACCCTAGAACCAGCGGTTGGGATTAAATCCCTAGATCCAGATGGTTAGGATGAAATCGTAGAATCGGCCGGTTGGGATGAAACCCTAGATCAAGCGGTTAGGATGAAATCCTAGAATCGGAGTTGGGATGAAACCCTAGATCCAGAGCGGTTGGGATAAAACCCTAGATCCGACGGTGGAGATTAAATCCTAGATCCGACGGTGGAGATTAAAGGAGGCTTAAGCCTGATACATAAATAGAGGCTTAGGCTTGGAGGAAATAAGATTTTGGAAATTAGGGTTTGGCTCTTCCAGTGGGCGTGACCACAAACCCTAGCTAGGGTTTTTAGGCGGTAGAAGTTAGGCGAGTTTGTTCTCCCTAGGGTTTTAGTAGGCGCCCGTCTTCCTCTTCTCGTCCTTAGTCGGTTCTCTTCTTCCTCCTCCCTTGCTCCTTGGTGGTGGCTCTCCGACACTTAGTGGCCGGCGCTTCTCTAACTCTAGGTGGTCGTAGCTGACATTGCATTGGTGGCCGTAGCGCTTTCAGTGTTCCTTGGCCGTGGTTGCGTGAGCTCCACTAGCTTGGTGGAAGGTATTGGTTCTTCTCTTTGTTCGCGGAATGAGGAAGGGAAGAACGCGATCTAGAAGGCTTCTACTCGTGGAGGATCTTCGTCCACACGTCGTCCACGAGGAGGATAGGACATACGGTAGAAGATCGTAAGGTATAAAGTTTTACAACTTTATTTTTAGATCTGATCATGTTCTTTTATGTGTTGATTATACATGTGTGCGTATGTATATATATTGTATAATCATGGACCCCGAAGACAAACACAAAAACCGGCGATCCGTCCGTCGTCTCTTCCACGGCTAACCAACTAGAAGAGTTGTGTTGCTTGAACAACTAGTTTATTTAAGCGACCACTCAAGTTGTTAGCACGACGACGAATTGGTTGTGCTAAGGAAACTCATCCCATTCGGATTAATTCTTTCATTAATGAAAATTTTAATCCGGGGACATGGGAGCCAATGAGCCTATGAAGCAACTCTCTACAAGTGATATCAGAGTCACGGTTTCCGGTTTTGTGTGTTTTGGATTCGGTTACTTTCATGCACATATCATATATTGAGTATGCCGGATAATAGTAGGATATGCGTAGTTTAACTCTTTGGTTGCAGGCATAAGATCCGACTATTATGGCTATTTGTGTGTATGTGATGGTTTTGTGTGTGATTGTATGTATATTATTTGAATCCTCGGGGTTGACGAGGCTAGATTAGTATTTAATTTTTGTAATTAAATACGACATTGTTTAGCCACTCATTTTAGTTTACTTTCGATCTAGATTATCTGTACACTCCTTTGTGGAGTACAGGATCGATGGATGTAAATTAAAATAGTTTATCTCGGCTCGGATCTCTTTGGTGACTTGCGCACGGGAAAAGATGGAGCGGACGAGGTGGCGACACGACGGGATGCGTATTGGAGAACAATGCCATAATAGTTGAAAAAATTCTGTTTTTTCCATATTTATTGCTGATTTGTTTTTATATGCATGTTGTGTATGCTTGAAAATTCCTCATTGTCAATTTACTAAGTGGGAGAGGGACATTTTAATTAATTCCCGCGGCCTCATTCTGATTTGTGTGATGCAACAAACTGAGCTTACGTTGGCTCTCGAGTGCCTTCCTCCCATCGGATGGGTTTGTTTTGCGGATCACTAGGTCAAATAATGGTTATAGGAAATTATTTAAGAGCGTGTGTACTTCCCAGTAAGGCACATAATCCGAAATAATCCCTTAGTATCGTGTAATGGTGCACACTTAGATCTGAATAAAAGTATCCTCCCATCGAAGTCACTTTGCTTTTATTTGTAGGGCGAAGAGGAACCAACTATTAATTTTATTTGTCAAAAAGTAAGGTTGACAAGATAATAAAATTAATGGGTAAAACCTTCTCTTCTGAATGTAGAATTCATTATCGTCCACTATCGTGGCATGCGATATTCTCGGTGTTTTGGTGTTGGTTGATTTGAATTTTATTGTTTTGAGAATCGATAATATTTGAAATCTAATATTTTGATCATTGTGATTTTTAGGATTTTGAATGACTTTCAACCCACTTCTTTGTGATTTTAAAGAAAATAAGCTTCTTGGACGAACTACATTGATTGGAAAAGAAATCGGATATTGTCTTAATCATGCGGAGTCTGAATTTATACTCTTCGAGGTCTGTCCTCCTAAGCCCTCAGGTGACTCGATGAAAAGGAGAAAGAGCGTTATAAGAAATGGGTCAAGCGGATGAGATGGCGCGGTGTTACATTTTGGCATCTCATGTCGAATATCTTTGCAACATCATCGATCGAGCCATGCTGACTTATGACGTGATGTTGATCTCGAGAACTTTTCCGGACATGTAGGCGGCTAGACGAGGCGATGAAACTTGATGGCGACCACCGTGATCGAGGGAACACGGGTAGGGATCGTATTCTCAAGATGATGGCTCATCTTAATGAGATGGAAGTCCTCGGGTGAGATCGATGGAAACTCAGTCGATATCATTCTCGATCTGCTAGGAGTTTTGGCGATTCGCCTCGACTCTGGCATGAACAAGAGGTTGTATTCGTTGGCGGAGCTTGTGAACTCCGAGCGGAGAGGGCTTTCGTCAAAGTGCTCGAAGCCGTGGTCGCTCGAAGGTTTCTTCCTCTAAGCCAGAAAGGTAAGAAGAAGAAGAAGCGAGTGGGGCGAAGAAGGTTCGATGGGACCTCGGCGAGTGAAGAAGAGAAAAAAGTGCTTGCGGTTGGAAGCGGTTATATCTTCTTGTTTAGTTGTTGAAACATGTTTAGCGGTGTTATCTACCGATTGCGGTGTGTAGATCTGAGAGCCCTGATCATGTCTGCAATACTTTGCGGGGTTCGAAACCCGGAAACTAGCGAGGAGAGATTCTGTCTTCGTAGGCAATGCTTGAAGGTGGCGGCTATTTTGCGATGGGAGACGTTTATTTATCTTTTGATAAGAATAAAGTTTTAGTTTTGAGAAATTGTCTTTATATACCTACTTTTAGAAAGAATTTAATTTCAGTTTCTAAATTGTTTATGGATGGATATTCTGTTTCTTTTAATGACAAAATAGTTATAAAAAGGAATAGGAGATTATCTGTTTTGAGTACGTTAGTTTTTTATATACTCTTGAACCGAAAACTCCCACGATGCGTATAGAAGTAAATAACTCATCTTCTAAATCTAATAAGAGAAAAGAACCTTCATGAATGACGAAGCCATATCTTTGGCATCTAAGACTTGGTCATATTAACCTAAGCAGAATTCAAAGGTTGATAGCTGATGGACCTTTGGGTTCATTAGTGGTGGAGGATCTCCCAACCTGCGAATCTTGCTTGGAAGGTAAAATGGCGAAGGCCTTCAAGGCTAAGGGTATAAGTCAGATGTGTTAGAATTGGTTCGTTCGATGCATCTTGATCTATGACTATCCAGAGCTAGAGGTGGCTTTGAATATTTTCTCTTTTATACGATTATTGAGTATGGATACATTTACTTGATCGTCGCAAGTCCAGATGCTTTGTGAGGTTGAAGAATTCGGTGATGTGGAGAACCGTCGAGGTAAAAGTATCAAGACATTACGATCTGATCGTGGTGGCGAGTACCTCTTGGGAGAGTTTAGGAGTTACTTATCGGTGGGATTGATCCCAATGTCGCACCGCACACCCAGTGAGAATGGTGTGGCGGAGCGAAGGAACAGGACTCTTATGGAGATGGTCAGATCAATGATGAGTTATTCTGAGTTACCTGATTCGTTCTGGGGGTTTGCTCTGGAAACAACAGCACACATTATGAACTTGGTTCCATCTAAGTCAGTACCCTCTACTCCCACAGAATTGTGGACTGGGCGAAAGCCTAGTCTAAGACATATTCGGATTTGGGGTAGTCCAGCACATGTGCTGAAGGGAGATGCTAGTAAGTTGGAATCTCGTACAGAAGTACGCTTGTTTGTTGGCTACCCTAATGGAACGAAGGGTGGTTTATTCTATAGTCCTAGAGATCAGAGGGTGATCGTGAGTACGAATGCCAGATTTCTAGAGGAGGACTTTGTGATGAACCACAAGCCTACGAGTAGGATTGTTCTTGAGTTAACGAAGTCACTTGATTACCACCGTCTGAGAGGAGATGCCACAAGTCAGCCGCGTGTCGCGGAGTATACACTAGAGGCACTTCGTTGTAGTGGGAGGTTGTTAGACAACCCGAGAGATTAAATGTTTTGGGAGAGTCTTGGACTTAGTCACCCTGGTGAGCGTGAGCGGATCCTTGGGACATATGAGGCACTCCAAGATAGAGATCGCGGTATCTTGGCGAAGAGCGATGAATTGAAAATAGAATCTATGGATTCTAATCGGTCTGGGAGCTAGTAGAACCACTAGATGGTGTAAAAATCATTGGATGCAGTGGATCTACAAGAGAAAGAGAGGAGTAGGCAGGAAGGTTGAGACCTTCAAAGCTAGGCTTGTTGCGAAGGGTATACTCGAAAAGAGGGTATCGATTATGAGGAGACCTTTTGTGTATCTTAAGTCTATCCGGATTCTCTTATCTATATGGATTATGAGATTTGGCGGATGGATGTCGAGGCGACTTTCCTTAAGAAGTCTTGAGAGAACATCTATATCTGGCGGACGGAGGATTCGTTGCTAAAGCGAAGAGCATCTTGTATGTAAGCTTAATCATCCCATTTTATAGATTGAAGCGAAAGCTTCTAGATCTTGGAACATCTGCTTTGATGAGGTAATCGATCGTATGGATTTATTGAAGTCGGATGAGCCTTGTATATCTGAAAATGTGGCGAGCGTAATGGTGTTTCTTGTACTATCGTAGATGACATTTTGTTAGTTGGCACAATATCAGTGTTATCAGACGTAAAGTATAGTTGTCAAGCATTTGACATGAAGGACTTGGGAGAAGTGGGACACATCCTTGGAATCAAAGTTATAAGGGATCGCAAGAAAAGGATGTTGTGCTTGTCTCAAGCTTCATACATTGACACTATCCTTGCTCGTTTTAGCATGCAGAACTCCAAGAAAGGTTTTCTACCTTTTAGGCGTGGAGTTCCTTTATCTAAAGATGTGTCCCAAACATCAAAGGAGATAGAGGGCGTGAAGGCGGTTCCTTATGCTTGGCGATGGAAGCCTCTATGTTATCTTGTGTCTAGACGGATATCTCGCTGCAAGTGGCGTAGTTAGCGAATATCGAGTAATCTGAGCCGAGACATTGGGTGCGGTAAGCGTATATTAAAGTACACGAGAAGGAATAGGATTATATCTTGGTTTCTGAAGCGGATCAATTAGTCCATGGGTTACAGATTGGATTTCCAATCGGATAGGGACAAGAGTAAGTCTACCTCGAGTTTGTGTTTACTTTTGGAGGTGGAGCCATAGTATGGAGGAGTGTCGGCGAAATGCGTGGCGGACTCTACCATGAAAGGTGAGTATGTGGCGGCCTGAGGCGAGGAGTGTATGGCTCGAGAACTTCTTGATGGACTTGGATGTGATTCTGGTTTGCCCGAACTATCACGATTTATTGTGATAACGCGATGGTGCGATTCTGAGCTCGAAGGAACCGAACCCGTAAAGCGAGTAAACACGTAGCGCAAGTACCACCTTATCGAGAGATCGTAAAAGCGAGGAGAAGTTGTTGTCGCAATTGCATCGAGAGGATAACTGGCGGATCCGTTCACTAAGGCCCTTCCAGTAGCGTTTGATAGGCATGTGGAGATGTATGGCCAGTGATGTGGCGTAGTCTTTTTGTATAAGTTGTTGATTTTTGGTATGTATACTTGAAGCCTAGCTCTTTTTGTATGAACTTTTTATTTTTCAATAAGAATGACATGTTCATTGTTTGCACTTTATATATTTATTATATGTGTGTGTATTATGCAATATTTTACATTGTAGATAACATGGTGCTTGGTGTGACACGGAAGATCGTATTATCGGTCCTCATAAAATATAAGTAGAGGCTCACAACCAAGATGGTTTTAGACGAACAATTGGCGTACGGTTGTAGTGTAGCTTGGTATTGTTTTGTCTTGAACATAAAGTTACACTAAATGCACTTAGGTGTATTGAGCGGGGCCACGTAGAGGTGATTGATTAATTCTTGACTACATAATTGAATCGGACCTCGGATATTATGTTATCACGTACTCTTAATCCGATATAATAGCGAGCGCGTGTACTTAGTATTTATTTCTTTGATTTACGAGGGTGAGATTTAGATGGATTAAATCAATATGTCCAGGTAAGTTGGAAATGATATTATTTACATGGTGTGTCGTTGATTATAGGAGGAAGCGTGTATCTATATATTAGGTTGATGATGTCCCCTTGAGGAGCTCATAAGGTTCATCATGTAAACCCAGCTGGTTGACTTAGTCAACATGATGATAAGGTTGAGTGATACTACTCGAGGAATTAGATGTTAATTAATTGATGGTTAGTAAATCAATTAATTGACGGACATTCGATATCTTAAATACGGAGAGATAAATGTACAAATAATATATGGAGCCCATATTAATTTATGGGGGTTGGTGAGGTAGTTCAATGATGATCCTCTAGTGGAATGGAACATCATTGATGGATCAAGTTTGTGTGGTTTCGATCCATCGGGTGGCCAAGATCCAACTCCTCCTTATGGTCCCTATCGTAGCCTAATATAATCCTCGTGAAGTCTAGATCCAAGGATGTAAAACAAAACCTAGAATCAACGGTTGGGATGAATCCCTAGATCCGATGGTTGGGATGAAACCCTAGAACCAACGGTTGGGATTAAATCCCTAGATCCGATGGTTAGGATGAAATCCTAGAATCGACGGTTGGGATGAAACCCTAGATTCGACGGTTAGGATGAAATACTAGAATCGACGGTTGGGATGAAACCCTAGATCCGACGGTTGGGATAAAACCCTAGATCCGACGGTGGAGATTAAATCCCTAGATCCGACGGTGGAGATTAAAGGAGGCTTAAGCCCTATTCTATAAATAGAGGCTTAGGCTTGGGCGGAAATAAGATTTTAGAAATTAGGGTTTGGCTCTTCCAAAAGTGGGCGTGAAACCTGAGCCTAGAAGGCGGCTAGGGTTTTGGCGGTAGAAGTTAGGTGAGTTTGTTCTCCCTAGGGTTTTAGTGGCGCCCGTCTTCCTCTTCTAAATCCTTGGCAGTTCTCTTCTTCCTCCTCCCTTGCTCCTTGGTGGCGTGGCTCTCGACACTTAGTGGCCGGGCGCTTCTCCAACTCTAGGTGGCCGTAGCGGCATTTGCGTAGTGGCGGCGCCGTCCATTGTTCCTTGGCCGGCGTGGTTGCATCGAAACTCCACAGCTTGGTGGCGGTTCTAGAAAGGAAAGGTATTGTTAGTTCTTCTCTTTGTTCGCGTGAGCGAGGAAGGAAAAACGCGATCTGAAAACCTTACTCGTGGAGGATCTTCGTCCATACGTTGTCCACGAGGAGGATAGGACATACGGTAGAAGATCGTAAGGTATAAAGTTTTACAACTTTATTTTCAGATCTGATCATGTTCTTTTATGTGTTGATTATACATGTGTGCGTATGTATATATATTGTATAATCATGGACCTCGAAGACAAACACAAAAACAGGCGATCCGTCCGTCGTCTCTTCCGCGGCTAACCAACTAGAAGAGTTGTGTTGCTTGAACAACTAGTTTGTTCAAGCGACCACTCAAGTTGTTAGCACGACGACGAATTGGTTGTGCTAAGGAAACTCATCCCATCCGGATTAATTCTTTCATTAATGAAAATTTTAATCGGGGACATGGGAGCCAATGAGCCTCTGAAGCAACTCCCTCTGGTAGGCCCACGCTAGAGCGACTCCATCCATTTGTGACACTACGGCGGCGGAGGTTGGCCTTGTAGAAAGCTTCCATGATGCGGAGGGTAAGAGGCGGTCGCGGTGGCGTGGTGACAGTCGGCCGATGCTTCGATGTGGCGCGAGTGCGTCGTGCGTCTGGAGGCTAATGGAATCAGATTAATACCGTAATCCCTAGGTTTATTTATAACCTAAGTTTCATTGAATTAATCAACTTGATTAATTCTTTTAATCGAGTCCTACAAATTTTAGGTTTAGCTATAAACTAAGCTTCGAATTAATCAACTTGATTAATTCTTTTAACCGTTATAAACCAAGCTTCGAATTAATCGACTTGATTAATTCTTTTAACCGAGTCCTAACAATTTTTATCCCGAAATTTCTAATAAATATTTAATAAATATAACCTTATATTAATTGACTTAATCAACGAGTCAGATAAAATAATTAGACTTAGCTAAATCTAATAAAATCTTATCCCAGAATTATCAACTAAAATACTAATAAATAACTAATTTCCTTAAAATAAATAAATTTATTTTATTTATCTCGTTTTTAAATTATATTATTATTATATTATATTATTTTTATTTTTATTTAATTTGTTATATATATATATATATATATATATTACACTTTTCTTTTGGGTCCAAAAATTTCTCATAGTGGTCATTTTTGCAATAAAATTTGCGGGGAAAAAAACCCATTCATGAACAATTTCATTAAGAATTCTAAATTAAATTCAGTCATCTCTATAACCCAACACAATACTCGTCCCTCTATATCTAGTTTATACATAATGAGCCTCAGAAGTATGAATATAAGCCAAATTGTATGCCCTTAGATAATTAGCATCAAAGCAAGTTTGAATATAACCAAATTGTATGCCCTTTAAAGCATTCCAGCAGCCTCCGAGTTATTATTGCAAGTGTGTTTGCCACTTTCTCCATTGGTGCACATCTCAATTTATCCCCATTAAGCACATGGCTCACAAAATAGACTGGATACTCCAATCAAACTTCTTCAGTACTGAGCCTAGAGCATGTACCAACACTGATAAACATATCTGAGGTGATGAAGTGAATTGTAAATTGGGTTGAGGTGGAGATAAGTGCAAGGAATATGGTTGAACCTTGTACTTGGTATGCCATTATAGACCTCAAAATGAGTGCTCAACCACTGATAGAAAGGCAGATGGCCCTCAAAGTGGGGTCAACTTGTCAGTTTGTCTTTAACTTTGGCCTTCAATAAGCTTGTCGCAAGACATGTCATCATCTTATTCACTAGTAATTAATCCCACAAATCCAATTCCAATTTACCACTAATTACCACTTAAGATGTGTCACCGTCTCATTGCTGCTGCTGCTTCTGTTTAGTGGGTGGCTACACAAAAATCATATTTGATACCAGATAGACAAATAAATTGATATCAACAGACTAAAAATTTTCAAAAAAAAAATCACAATTAAAATTCATCTTTACTGGCACACTTTGGAAATTTTACCAAGTTTGTAGCTTAGTTTGTAAAATAAACTTCAAGGCAATAAGCTAAATGTTTACATGTCTGCCAGCTTTGAACATTAATGAAACGTCAATGGCACAAAAATTGTTCTCATGAATTGAAGTATATCTTACCTATAGGGAATATGCTGATGAGTTGAAGTGTCCCTGTACTTCTTTGCAAGGCCAAAATCAATTACATATACCTGTTCGGAAATGAAAAAATATGTTACTTAAGCAAAATATAGAATTGATAAGCAGTATAAATAAAAAAGAAGAATAAACCCAACTAGTGGTGCGAATGAAAAGAAGAAATCACATACCTGATTAGCTCGCCTACCAAGACCCATTATAAAATTATCTGGTTTGATGTCTCGGTGGAGGAAGGACTTCGAATGCACAAATTCCACTCGATTTAACTAAAGTGAGAAACCTACCTAAGTCAGATACTACAACAAGGTGTTTGATATTCAGATCAAAGTTAATTATCAATATAAGAAAACAATTAATCTTCAAGCTATTGCAGCGAAGTATTAGAGTATTGATTTTAATGCAATTGAAAGACACTGTTACACTGGTTGACAAAATGGAGTGAAGGACCTTAGCTTTGCAAAGAGGAAGCAAGAATATGATAGACATCCACAAAGAGAAGAAAATTTCACATACATAAACAGAGGAAAATTAAAGAAATAAGTAACATCTTATGGACAGACATGGCAAAAAAACTATTATGATGACAGCTAAAAAGTTTGGTATACCATCTGATCTGCGAGCATCAGAACAGTCTTCAAAGACAGCTTACGGCTGCAAAAATTGAACAGGTCTTCAAGACTTGGTCCCAGTAAATCCATTACAAGGACATTGTAATCGCCCTCAACACCAAACCATCTCACATTAGGGATTCCAGCTGATGAGGAAATAGGGAAAAAAAGTCAGAAGAGTCTTGAAAATTGCTTGAATCATGGACCAAATCAAATTTTCCATTACTTCCTCCTTGCAGGATCCTATACAGCTTTGATTCATAAAGCAGCTGAGGATGCTTAGTCTTGACATTCTCCTGTTAAATAGAAAAACACATAGCAATGAGAAAATATATTCAAACCCTAACAGTGTTAATAAAACTTAGTAAATGTTTGCTCCACAGAGATGAGAGGAGATGAAGGGAGAAGAGAGGAAAGGAGAGACAGGTGAAAACTTCCATCCTCATTTACCTGGGTAAAGAAAATAAAAAGGGATAGGAACATGGGAATTGAAATCACACCTACCCTCTTCTTCTTCACTCACTTCACCCTCTCTCTCTCCCTCTCACTCTCGCCCATTGTCCAAGCCTATCACCTCCTCAATCTCATTCTACCCAACTTCCCTTCCCCACTCCCCGCTTGTTCCCACCACTAAAGTGTCCCCCCACTGAACCTCATCATACTGATTTTGCTCCTATGCACCTGCTCAAGCCTCATAGCCCTTGACCATTCTCATCATCCAGCTCTCTGCCATTAGGCACCCATGCATTCATGAACCCCACTTGAGCTCATGGCAATAGAGGGAAAAATAGGCATTTGCTCATCTGCAGACAGATCTCATGTTTTCCCATTTTGGGCAAAGGCTATATGGCTCGAAATCAAGCCCACATGGCATGCACAGAGTGGAGATTTTGGCGATGTAAACTAGGAAGTGCAAAGAGTGGAAAGCAAGTTTTCTTAGGACATTTGGCTCAAGATTTATCGGTTCACGCTAAAAGTGACTAGAGATTAACTCACAAAATGGTCATTTTCAGTTACAATACAAGGTACATACATTGACAATGCTCTCTGCATGGGAGTGCCTTTGAAAACTAGGTTCATCTTTTCTAAAAAAATGACTTAGAGATAGTATGAACATATCTGGAATGATCTTATTTTGACATGTTAGTCCCTTAAAGCAGCAGTATCCACAGAACCATAGTTGTTAAATTCCCTAATTGGCTAGCAGACTCATACAAGATTGCAACCTAGCACCAACAGCCAAGTCAAAACAATCCTCGACCCTACATCAGAACAAGTTCATGAAGACCTGAGTTCTAAGCCATAAACTCACAAATTTAGAATATATTTCATGAGTCATATCAGTGCTTATTGGTTCAGGTTTTACCCTTTTTCTTTCGGAACCTACCATTTTGTCACACCAAATTGATAAGCCAAGTTTCACATCATGATCACCTTCTTTTCTTCTCATCTTTCATCTTCTTAACCACTTCTAAATTTCTTTTCCATCATCTCATACTTTCTTCTAAAATCTTCTCTTTTTCTCTCTTTTTCACCATCTTGCTACATCTTGTATCTTTTTTTCACCATCATCTCGTAGTTTCTTTCAAAAAATTTATCTCATAGCTTCTCATCAGAGAGTCATTTCTTCTGTTCTTTCGTCATACAAATATGTCATTCTCTGATCTTTGTCCATTTAACATATTGAAGCTAAATGTCAACTTGTATGTCGCTTTGCTTATGATCTAATCTATTGATTTTAAACTTGTGTTTGTTTAGTTAATGAAAAAATTTAAGCTTATATTTGGATTATGTGTGAATCATAGAAATTATTTAGTTAGTGATTAATGATGATTTATTTTAACAAATACTACTACAACTCTGCAGCCTAAGTCTTAGATTTGAGCCCATGGAATCATTCATGTCTATATAGGAAAACCAATCTGACAATCTTGCACACAGCTAACAGAAGTTTGCCAAGCAAAAGCTGCCCCTTCTGAAAGCAAGCCCGCAAGCCTAGTTCATGACATAAAGACCAACCAAGAAAAGCTTTTATTCATATAACATGACTTTTAGCAAATGTCAATAACCTGAACGATATTTCTAAATTGCATTTATGGGTCAAACGAGTGAATATTAATTAAATATGTTAGCCGATACTCAACATATCTACGAAGACAATAGTCACTTGCCCCTACGGGCAAAGTTGGATGGTCAGCGTAGTGTAGATATGCAAAGGATGAGCATGAGTCAAACTCGGCCGAAGACAGGGTGTCTGACTTCCACTGTGCCAAACACCAATACGGTCATAGGCCAACCGTGATTTACCTCCCTTCATATAGCCGTGGGGACCGTCTTGAGAGGTGCTTGGGGTGAGCAATATCACCTTTTGCAAAGGAGGACAACCATCACTCCCGGAATAATCAGAAGAACATTGATATTGACAATAATTATCAAACGAATAGCTAAAATTAACAAATTAACCAATAGCAATGTAAACATAGGAAAAGTGCATTACAAAATCCAGTAAAGAGTATGTATTTAAACCAACTTTCCAAGAGCATAAGCTCATCAAATTGCAGGAATAATACGTACGAGTTTAATTGCGACTTCCTCATTGGTTTGGATATTAGTACCTGCAAACAACACGGCAAGTAGAAACACCTTCAAAAGAACAAACTTCAAGAATAGAAACAAAAAATCTATAAGCAGAAGCTCAAGAGAATCAACAGGAAACATCCAGAAATATAACACAAATACCTAAATAGATCTCGCCAAACGAACCGCTACCGATCTTTCGACCAAGGCGAAACTTGTTTCCAACGCGAGGCTCCATCCGACCAAAGCCGCGACCACCCCACCCAATCCAAACTCTAACCCTGGGAGCCAAAAAAAAAAAAAAACACTCCTTTTGCACGCGCACGGTGGGCCTTCGGCTAACGAGAGCGGCGACGAAATGTGACGAAACCGCTAAAAAATTAGGGATTTCGGGTGGAGGAAGGGAACGGTGGACGGGGTCGTGATCCTAAGATGACGTGATCCAGTCGCAACAGGAGCAGGGGGCAAGGAAAACCGTTGCCATCGCTCGTTCGCTTTCTCTGTCGTGGGAAAAAGAACAGATCTTACCACAACGTTGCCAGCCGGGGCTTGCTGCACGATCACGGACGTGAGGGGAGGCTTACCCTGCACTAGCACGGAGCGTACTACGAACGTGAGGCCGTATTGTCGCTTCGGAACCGGATAAGCTTACCCTGCACTAGCACGGAGCGCAGCGTTAGCATCGATGGTTTGCTTAAATTAATTATAGGAAAAATTCTCAATGGCACATTAAAATTGAGAACGGACGGCGACTATCTATTGGAGATGGATCAATCCCAATCTAATATTTAATAGGGAGGAATAATTCCAACGGGGACGATGCGATGGTAAGGTAGGATGTTGCTTACAAAATGAACAGAGTTCGATTTCGGATGAGAAATTTAAAACCTCCTTTGGCTTCAGATGGACTCTCCTGCTATCAGCGTGTCGAGGACTTTGTCCTCCATGATTTATCTCCTCTCATCTTGTCCGGGATGGATGGCAGGATCATTAGTTAGATGATTTCTAACTTTTGCATAATAGGGAGGAATAGATCGACCCAACTCGACGGATAAAAAATTTTCAATTTAATCTAATCCAATCCAATCCAATCCAAGTCAAATTATAAATTAGACAGATCAACTCACAGATCAAAAAAAATATAAAAAAAAATCTAAAATTATTAAGTAGGACTTGAGACGCGATCGACAAAGAGGATCTTAAATTAATTTTAGGAAAAATTCTCAATCACATATTAAACTTGATCACTGACGACGACTACCTATTGGACCAAATACTCACATGGATCGACCTACCATCTCGTCGAATTAAGAAATTTTCAATCTAATCCAATCCAAGTCGGATTGCGATTAGACGGATCAAACCGCGGGCTATAAAAAATATATAAAAAAACTAAAATTACTAAGGTGCTGAGGGCTTGAGGCGACGATCGACAAAGCGGATGGAGTACTATGATAAGAAAGTAACAACTAAAAGCTTGTAATTGAGATTCAATTATCAACCGATAAAATTAGATACCGATGTTTTTGATTCTTCTAATGCTCCAAAATATCCAAATCTTTTCTCCAAATAGAGATCTAATTGAGATTTTTTAGTTCTTGTAAATATTTAACTTTGATATGTCGTCAATTTCTACATTAATTAGAATAGTAATGATAAGATAATATAAAACAATTCGAGTATACAAAAAAAATATTAGAATATTTACATCAAATATTCTTTTGTTCTTTTCTTTAACTTATTTTACTCTTTTATTGAGATGTGTAATAGAAAAAGATTATGATGACGAAGAACTTATCTTGTTAGTATTAGAATATTAGTAAAAAGGTTTATATAATTTTCCTTTCGCATGTTCCATCTTCTTTTGTCATTTTTCAATTCGCGGACCAACCAGAGTCCACCACAAATCGACCCGTCTAGATTCGTAACTCGCATGGATTGCCATTTAGGCTAGCCAAAATAGGGATTGATAAAATTTTAATCCAATCCGCTTAAATTATTTGGCATGACAGGTCAACTCAACGGATCAAACCCAATCTGACAACTCTAGATTTGCATGTAGTTTTTATATTTAGATAAAATTTAAGTTAGGAAATTACGATGGTCTTAATTTTATATTTTAAGTGGGAGTAAACAAAATTAATAGGTGTTGGAGGTATATTAATAGAAATCCAAGTGGTAAAATATGATAATGCTCACTTCAAAAGTCTTTCATGATTGATCTTTCAATTTAACGAAGGATGGTAAACATGGAGAGTTTTATCCTAACACAGTGATCTCTTTGCATATAAGAGATCAGGAATCTAGTGAAATATTTTATACTCATTGAAAATTCACCTCAATATCTCATATAAGAAATACTCATACAGGTTATCAATATCAATCTGTGGAGGTATAATAATAATAAAAAGACCATAGAGCAAATTCATGATAGTATAAAGTCCTAATAAGTAAAAAAAATTGAACATTAAACATTTGATTAAGTGTAGAGGTGATGAAGCCTCTAGACATGGAATACTTGAAAGCAACCCCGGGGCTATGGTGCAGCGGCAAGACATCCAGTTTAGCTCCTAGGCATTTACAGTTCGATTCTCAGTTATAGTGAATTTACAAGTTTGTTCTCCAAATACAGTGACAAACTAGAGAAGTTGGGTTGTTGAGATTGTTCACACGAGCACTCTTCAATTTACCTCCCCATCATACATGAGACAATCATAGGTGTAGAGGAATCGATGACTGCGCTAGAGGGGGTGTCACGCCCTGAGGGAGTCCCCGCCAGACGAAAATCCGACGGCATCTCCCATGTATGGGTGACAATACAAACCTTGAATACAAGGCTCACACGGTCTACTATACATCGGTCAACACGACCGGAACATACCACAACACAATATACATAATATGCGGCCTCAAGCCATCAACCAAAATAAATAAAAGATCTACAACATCGAGACCCTACCCCTTTTGCCATCTGAGCAGGAACGCACAACCAAAACATATCGAATACAAGTCCAAAACACCAGTCCTACACATGTCCTCTAATCTATGTCAATGAACCATAACCATAAGACCCAAAGTAAGACCAATTCGACGAGGGGGATTGGTAGCTGGACTCTCCTGGCAGTTTCAACCTGAAATAGATGTAAAGCAACGGGGTAAGTTCAATGAACTCAGCGGATAATAGTCGATATGCATAGTAAGTTATATCTAACAATAATAGTCATGTCGGTACAGTCTCTTGATCAATAATAGCAAAAATGCAAGGAAAAGTTGCGGAAAGACTGTACATACCTGAATCTCCTATCTTGACATAGGAGTACGAGCCATACTAGCAGAAATAAGATCGTCAAACCAAATACAAAATGTATCATGTATGCATGTCAATCATATGCAACATCCAAGGCAGCAATCAAAATGTAGCAAACACAATACAAATGTTATCCATGCAAAATGCATGCGATGCAAATGACATGGTCACCCCTGACACCAGTCAACCACCTCACACACAATGGTGAAGCCGAGTGGGTAGGGCTATGATAACTGTGCACTCTACCATCACTGCTCCTGAGTGACCGAGTGGACAAGATGCTGTCGGAGTACACCTATCCTCCTGTCCCAAATAGAGTGGGGGAGCAAAGCTCTCATCTCCCGGGGTCGTAGACCAGAGGAGGGATCTCTGCCCGCTACCACGCTGCCTCATCGCTACCCATGAGCGGACTAGCAGAGCCTGACAGAGCAACTGTACACACCCCTCCTGATGTACCACTAACCTATGAGTGACAGCGTGTGCAGACCATGTAACTGGCTGCGGGCTCAACTATAAAGGAACCTCGTCTAGCCAGCATGCAATCATGCAAGATGGTGCATGACACTAAAAAATGTAACCAACTAAAATACATATCCGAATAATATGCACAACCAATAGGTACATATCAATGATCCAAGTAAAACAGGGAAGGTATAGCTATAAACTGATCAAATGCATTTATCAAGTAGCCACAAAAACATACAAGACAGATAAACATGAAAATTATTGCAAGCTATAACTAACTAGCATATCAACATGACTATATTAAAAGATAAGTCAAAATACCCGCCTGCTATGAAGAATACCAACTGTCTTTACGCCCGCGAATGTCTCGAATCAAAACCCTGCACATAGAACATACATGACTAAGTTCTATCATTTTCCAATAATCGAATCAAATCGATTTATTAACCCATTAACTGGTCCATCAATCCACTAACAATAGATTATGATCTAGCTCTTTTACCTAATCGTTCATTAACATAAATTCATATCCTGAACCTTACCAATATAACAACTTCTTCCATTAGTTACTAACCATCAACCCAATAGTAGCCTAGTTAAGCAAGTTCTGCAATAGGGTAATCCCATTTACTTCCTTACCCCCCATATACAGGTACCAAAATCAAAGAACTCGACTACATATCAGATTAGATACATAAGCAAATCACATACCACCATTTTCCTCAATCTACACTCACAATAGATCCATAGCCAAAACTTATTACCGGACAATCCATGGCTCAAGATCACTGTCCAAAATCACAACCCTTACACAACTCGCCCAGGTCTTCTTTACTCACCCCAGGCGACACCTTACCCTCACAGTCGGCACAATCAGCCAACCTCAACTCACAAAATCCCAATTCTACATTAGGAACCACAAAATCTAGTAATTACTGCTAAAAGACAGATAATCGAACAAACTTACCAGTCGTTGGACTCCACTGGCAGCCACTTTCCTTTATCCCAATTCCTCGATTCACGGGCTCGAGACCCCTGCCCAAAAATCACAAACTTAACTAAACGAAGGAAACTACGGCTAGGGTTTTTGATCTTCGTCCAAGGAAAAATACAATAGTCGGTTCTTACCTTGCTCCGGCGCCCAACGACAGAGATCACAACCTCCGGTCAAACCCGCTGCAACTGCTGCCTTGCCGCCGCCAGCACCATCTGCTCCGGCAGAAACCTCGGCCCCTGCTCTGAACCAGGTGTAGACGCCGTCGACGAAATTCCCGACTGCGTACGCTCGTCGTCGGCTCGTTCGTGGCCACCGGCGAGGAGGCTTGCCGTCGCTTGCCGATGAGATGGAGTAGACCGAGAATCGAAGCGATGGCGCAGGGAGAAGGTGTCGCGGGAGAAGGAGAAACCGGGACGGCGCTAGGGTTGCGACGGTGATCTAGGAAAGGAGCAGGAGGTGGCGGTGACTAGCCTCGGATGAACCTCGTGGCGGCGGAGGCTGACCGCGGATGGGGGCGGCGACGGTGAGGCCGCGAGCAAGCGATCGGCTCGAGTGAGGGCGGCGCGCGGAGTAGACGATGGCAAAGGCGTCGAGTGGTTGCAAACGCGAGGAGAAAACCGTAAAGAAAAGGGCGTCGGGCGCGGAGGGGAAAGAAAAATCGGGGAAATTCGAAAGTTAAAAACCTAGATTTATAACCTAGGTTATTTAACCCCATTAACTAGTCTAAACAAGCCCCTTTAAAAGCTTGTTTTTTCTTATCCCCGTAATTATCTCATACAGGTCCCGTTTAAATCCAGAAAAATTTCTAAAATTCTCCAAAAATCCCAAAATAATTCCCGAGATTATTTTTCTTAATTCTTTGACCATTAAATTTAGTATTTTAAATTTTCCATATTTAACAGGGGTGAATAGTGATTTTATAATTTCTTCGCTTCTATCACATTCGTTCTTGACTACAAGATTGTTAGTACGCAGCGGAATATGAAATACAAGTAAAAACAAAATACACAAGACAGTCATAAGCACAAGACAAGATTTTACGTGATTTAGAACTAGGGTTCCTACTCCACAGTCGAGCTCTAAGTCAAGCTCTAGTGATGCACACCACCACTATCAAACTTCTTCTCGAAAACAATCCGGAGACGGAGAAACCTCGTATAAAGTTCTTACAATAATAAGAAACAATAAAAATTACAAGCAAATGAAAGAAATAAAATTACAACACTTTACGAATGAACTTTTGTATGGTTGATTTTTTAGTTGCTTTGAATGACTTTGAAGATCTGGAAAACAACAACTATTCCCTTTCAAATCCCCCAAGAATCGACGACTGCTTATTCTCCCGTCAAGCTTCTTTTAAAGCACACATGACCTGGATTTCCCCCTAGCAATCAACTATCAAAAGACACCAGTCGACTGTCCATCGTGTCATTGTCACACAACGGACTTAATCCACAGTGGATTACTCCAATGGATACTCTAGCAGTTGACTGCCCTTATCAATAGTCGACTGTTAACCCAGTAGTCGACTGGCCAGTTGACTATGATACATTTTGTACCCATGTCCACCACCACCAATCGACTGGCCATCATTGGCAGTCGACTGTCATGGACTAGTCGACTATCCACAACTAGCAATCGACTGTCCGAACACAAGTTGAGTAGTCGAAGCTTAGTCGACTATCCGACCAGTCGACTGGTAATAACCCCAGTCAACTGCTCTGAGTCAACTAGGCTCCCAAGTGTCAAACATTCGGTCAATCGACTAGTCCATAACCCCAATCGACTGGTAAACCTCAAATATGATGTTTAACCCAAGTATGATACTCTCATACTTGATCGATCACCCTTAGCCTAGAGCTAAACCTTTTAGCCACCTTCATCAGTCTCACGCCTCTCGGATCACTCTAATTTTCAACTCTTCATCCTCCACATTAGCCTTCAGGCGCTTCCATTGACTATGTTATGCTAACGGGGTCCTTTGCCAAGGTTTATTTGGACTTATACCGCCAAGACTCATGCTTGAACTTTATGCCACCAAAATCTCACCCTTAGATTTTCTTGCTAAGATCCATTTGGACTTACGCGGACAAGACTCATGCTTGGGCTTTATGCCGCCAAACCTACACCCTTGAACTTTCACACTGCCAAGATCCATTTGGACTTACGTCGCCAAGACCCATGCTTGGACTTTACACCGCCAAACCTATATGCTAGTGCCTATAAGATCCATATATCTCCACAATAGTATGATATATTATCCACTTTAGGCCTAAGCCCTCAGTTTTATTTTTGGGCTTTACCCAAAAGGCCTCATACCAATGGAGATATCTTTTAATCTTATAAGTACATGATCTTTTTCATGTCTTACCAATGTGGGACTTTGATTGTATTCCCAATACTCCAACAATCCCCCCTCAAATGAAGGACCACATTGACCCTCCCCCCCTTAAGTCTATCCGTCCTCGAAGGACATCCTCTGCTTGATGTCCGATCCTCAACCCACCAAGACTTCCTGCCAACTGTCTGATCCTTCAGACCCAGCTGGACTTCCTGTCAATTATCAAGCCCTTCTGGCCCAACTGGACTTCCTACCAGTTGTTCGGTCCTCCCGACCCAACTGGACTTCCTGTCTGGTGTCTGGTTCTCTTGATCCGGACATGGGAGCTCAACTTCCTGTTGAGTTTCTCCGGCACCGCGGTGAGTGTGTGTTCGAACACGTTTCGTAAACATGCACACAACGAAAGCAATAAAAGCAATAAATCTAATTTATTACAACACACACATCACACGCATGCAAGATACAATATGTGTAAATATAATTGCTATTTAAAATTTTACAATAAAAGGAAACTTATACTAAGTATACCTGACGTAGTACATGTAGCGGGAATGACATTAACCGTAGCGACCCTCGCTAGAATTGCCTCTATCAGTATCCATGCCGAGTATTGTCGGGATAGCTTCATAAAGTCACGAGCCTTGTCTTCGCAAAAGTCAACCTCGAGTCAAAGACGATGTGATTTGAGAGACGATCACAATCTGAAATAAATTCGGATCCTAAAAATGAGTTTCACAAACTCGCTTGTCAGAAGCGGTTTTCGTCAATCGTTTGATGAAAATTTAACCCTCCACCTATAGGGATTGTCGAAGATCCAATCCTCGGCAAGTAGATCGTTGTTGAAGAAAAAAACATCGACCAAACGACCTCTCCACAGAAGAAGGGGTCGGCCAAAGGCTTGGCCAATTACTCCTTGGTCGTCGGCGGCTAGAGCCAGGTTAGGCCCGTCGAGTTGGCCTGCCCCGCCAAGTAATTTAAGTGGGTTGGATTGAAATTTTATCAACCAGCTATTTTGGCGGGCCTAAACGAATCAACCCACGTGGGTTGCGGGTTAGACGGGTTGGCCTGCGGCGGGCTTGGATTGACCCGCGAGTTGAGAGATATAAAAAAAAGATAAAACTTGTACAAAATATTTGTTTAAGTTTTTTTATCAATATTCTAATACTAACAAGCTCATAATCATAATCTTCTATCACACATACAATTCGGCACAAAGTATAGGAGAAGTTAAAGAAAATAATAAAAAAATATTTGATTTAAGTACTCTAATAAATTTTTTTTGGGTATACTCTAATTAGTTTGTCACTACTATTTCAATTTCAATTAATATGGGAAATTATGATATATCAGACAAAGTCAACCAATTACAAATCTCAAAAAATCTCAAATAGATCTTGGAGGAGCCAAAACTTGAATTTGTATATTATCAAGATTTGAATATTTTGGAGTGTTGAAAGAATAAAAAATATTGGTACCTAACATTGTCGATCGATAATTGGGTCTCAATTATAAGATTTTAGTTGTTTCAAATGTATATTTTTTTTATCTTAGTATTCTATCCTCCTTGTCGGTTATCACCTCAAGCCTTCAACACCTCAATAATTTTAGTTTTTTTTTATTTTTCGGGCCCGCGGGTTGGCCTGCCTAATCCGTAACCCGTCTTGGATTGTGTTGGGTTGAGTTGGAGATTTCTCAACCAGCCAAGATGGCGGGTCGCCTCGCCCCTCCCCGCTAAATGTTGAATTTGCGACGAATTGACCCGCCCCGCCATGGGTCATCCTGTTTGATAGCTCTACCGACAACCAAGGGAGATTGGCCGACGACTGAGGGTGGCCCAAGGGGCGCCGGCGGCTGGTGGATGGCCGACGGCGAGGAGAGGCAGTAGCTCCTTTGGGCAGCGGCGACACAAAGGTGGGCGACAGCAAAACCTTGGGCAGCGGCAAGGAGAAGAGGAGGAGAAGGAAAGGAGGCTAGGGTTTTCCAAAGCAAAGTTGTATAAAATCATCCACAAAATCCTTAAGTCGTGTTTTTATAGAGAACACATTCTCCTAACGGTTATTGGTTCATAACCAAAATCCGTTAACCTGCTCCAATAACTTAAGTTAAAATAAACCAAACCGCATTGGTATATTTTAAGTTAAAATGAACCGAACCAACTTTGGTTCATTCGTTTAAAATAAATCAAACCACTTTGGTTTATTTTCCACTATTGGATTAGAACCAAACCAATTTGGTTCATCCATCATGTCTTCAAAAGACACAGCCCATCCATGCTTCCGAGGCGATTGAAATAATTTCACACTCACTCTTTGTTTGGTCCAACCAAACCAAGTCTCTCTCGATTTGAGAATCCTATTCTCAAACTCGTTTTAAATCCTTCGGATTACACTCGTTGTGTGTGTGACCAAATAGGTTCCTGATTTATGTTGGCTATCTATAATTAACCATTAATTATAGAATGATCATGAGTGACACCTAGTAGTACATCATGATCCCCAATTAACCGAAAAATCAACGGTTGATCCCAGAACCTTTTCTGAAACCCTTCAACAGCTACAATGAATCGTGCCCCATTCCTTTCACTCATCTTATACTCATTTGGTTCAGGACATGGTCTATTGTGTCAATCCCCACTAGGTTGACTAAGTCACTCCTAGCTCAAGTATTGCTTCCTCGTCCTCCGGATTCTAGTTACTGCACATGTATCCAAGAGTACCATACTCTAAACATGTAATGCTTGGGCCAAAGACTTTAGTAACAATCCGACGAGAGGCCATAGGGTATACATCTCCTCGTAAGGAACGGTGAGTCATCTGTAGGCTATTCAAACACCTTCGACCACTATGACTTATACCCAATTATCCCGGGTCCGCATCTCCTCAGAGATGCTTGCTTAAGATGTCAAAGCATAAGTCTTCATGACCAAGATGACTTGAATATCACAAGTCGAAGGAAAATCGCACTTAAGTTGCTGTAAGAACTTCATTGACATATCCATATATGCAGATAACCATATGAAGTCTTATAGTTGATCACTCCAATGAACTAGTTACCATAACTAGCATCCACGATTAACTCCGGATATCCCAATGTCTCCAGCCAGTGAGGAACAACTGCTTGGATAAACTAAAGAATATACCTCGTGCTAGTCTCAACAGAATCGATGGCGTCCAAATCCATCAATTTATCGACTAGGGATAATTCCAATACATCACAATTACACATGTAGAGATACTCACTAGTTGTGATCCAATCACAAATTCTCTCATGCTGTGAATCGTATTGCGGACATTCAGTAAATGAGTTTAAAATTCAATCAAATACATGAAAATATGTATACTTAAATAGTGAATCTTCATTTATCAAATAAATGGTACAACCATAAGGCGATTGCCTTAGGACACCTCTCATATATTACTAACAAACTCCCACTTGGCCTAATGTCAATCGCCACGGTATCCAATACAATAAGCTCTAATATGACTCTCAAACTTACTTTGAGGTAAGACCTTAGTTAAAGGATTCGCTAAGTTTCTTTCAGTGGGAATCTTCTTGATTTGTATTTCCTTCCTACTAATGATCTCTTTGATCAGATGATAGCAGCGAAGCACATGTTTAGATCGTTGATGAGACCACATCAAGTTCAGAGATAAACTTCTTGATCTAAACCGCTTCCTTTGTTGCTTCCGAAGCTGCAATGTATTCTATCTCAGTAGCAGAATCCGCTATAGTGTCTTGCTTGAAACTTTTCCAGCTTATTGTGCCTCCATTTAAGGTAAATACGTACCTAGATTGAGACCTCGAATCATTCTTGTCTGTCTGGAAGCTGACATCCGTATACTCGCGTATTACCATATTACCTTCTCCATATATTAGGAACACATCCTTAGTTCTTCTTAAGTACTTAAGGATTGTCTTAACAGCTACCCAATGATCCATTCTTGGATCAGACTGATATCTTCTCGTGACACTCAGAGTATATGATACATCGGGCTTTGTATATAACATAACATACATGATAGATCCTATTGCGGATGCATAGGGAATCTTACTCATGCAAATCCTTTCGTCTTCTGTGCGTGGACACATAGACTTCGAAAGGTGCATCCCATGCCTGATGGGAAGAAAACCTTTCTTGGATTCCGACATGCTAAACATCTTTAGCACTAGGTCTATATATGTAGATTGCGAAAGACTAAGTAACCGTTTCGATCTATCTCTGTAGATCTTAATTCCGAGGATGTAGGTCGCTTCTCCTAGGTCTTTCATGAAGAATGTTTTGGATAATCAAATTTTAACCGACTGTAAAATAGATATATCGTTTCCTATAAGTAATATGTTATCGACATACAACACTAGGAACACGATTGCACTCCCACTAACCTTCTTGTACACACAGGGTTCGTCTGGATTTTGTGAGAAATCAAACCTTTTGATTGTCTCATCAAAATAGATATTCCAGCTCCTGGATGCTTGCTTCAGTCCATAAATGGACCGTCGAAGTTTGCATACCTTGGTTTTATCAACCGATGTGAAACCCTCAGGCTATATCATATACACGTCCTCGAGTAGGTTTCCGTTAAGGAAAGTCATTTTCACATCCATCTGCCATATTTCATAATCATAATGAGTCGCTATGGCCAGGAGCATCTGAATGGATTTAAGCATAGCTACCGATGAATAGGTCTCGTCATAATCAATACTTTATTTTTGACGATAGCCTTTTGCCACTAATCTAGCCTTAAAGGTAATCACATTACCATCCATGTCAGTTTTCTTCTTGAAAACCCACTTGCACCCTATAGGCTTAATGCCTTCAGGTGGGTCCACTAAGTTCCAAACTTGATTTTCATACATGGAATCCATTTCTGACTTCATGGCTTCAAGTCATTTGTCCCTTTCTGAACTTTTCAGAACTTCTTCATAATTGGTAGGCTCCTTATCGTCAATGAGTAACACGTCATGTGATTCATTCACAAGAAATCTATATCTCTCAGGAATATTGCGTGTCCTACCAGATCTACGAAGATGCGGTGTCACAATATGTTCAATCGATGTCTCATCACTATGAGTCATCGGTCGAGGTGCTTGACCAGGTATCTTCTCAATGTTTATTGGAGTCTCTTAAACCTCCTCAAGTTCAATGGTGCTCCCACTGTTTTCTTGCAAGAGAAACTCTTTCTCTATAAATACAGCATGCCTTGAAATAAACACCTTTTGTTCCACAGGATGATAGAATTGGTAACCCCTCGTTTCCTTAGGGTATCCAATAAATAGACATTTATCAAACTTAGCATCTAGTTTGTCTGATACAGTCTGCTTCACATAAGCAAGACAACCCCATATCTTCAAGTAAGATAAATGAGATTTCTTACTATTCTATATCTCATATGGAGTAGTAGAGACTACCTTGGTCGGGACTCTGTTTAACAAGTAAACAACTGTCTGAAGTGCATAGCCCCAAAAGGACTTGAGAAAATTCGCGTGATTCATCATCGATCTAACCATGTCCAACAAGGTTCGATTTCGCCTCTCAGATACACCATTATGATATGGTGTATACGACGGAGTCCATTGAGACAATATATCATTGTCCCTTAGATAATCCAGAAACTCTTGACTCAAATATTCACCACCTCGATCCGATTGAAGTATTTTAATACTCTTGCCAAGTTGTTTCTCTACTTCATTTCTGAATTCTTTGAACCTTTCAAAGGCTTCAGACTTATGTTTCATCAAGAACACATACCCAAATCGTGAGTGATCATCAGTGAAGGTAATGAAGTAGTTATAGCCTCCTAGAGCTTGAGTTGACATAGGTCCGCATACATCAGTATGTATTAGACCAAGCAACTCTCCCACCGGTTCACCTTTTCTCGTAAAAGGTAACTTAGTCATCTTGCCTTTTAAGCATGATTCACATGTATCATATGAATCTAATTCAAACGATTCTAGAATTCCACATCAGTGTAATTCAGACATGTATTTCTTGCTCACATGGCCAAGACGACAATGCCACATGTAAGAGTCTAATTGATTATCTTTTCGAGCATGCTTGTTGCTCGCTTCGATATTGAGAATGTCACTGGATACATCTAACGTATATATACCATTACACAATGTTTCAGTCCCATAAAACACGTCATTCAAAGTTATGTAATAACAATTGTTACTAAAAGTCAAATGATACACATTTCTATTTAAACAAGAAATAGAAATGATGTTCTTTATCAACGAAGGAACATAAAAGCAATTGTCCAGTTCTAAGACAAGTCCTGTAGGGAGTCTCAACAAATACGTTCCGATGGCGAGTGCAGCAACCTTTGCTCCATTCCCAACACGTAAATTTGACTCTCCCTTGATGAGTCTTTTTCTATTCCTTAGCCCATGTATGTCATTATATATATGTAAGCCACACTCAGTATCCTACCCAAGTGTTTGAGGAAATAGAATGACAATCAATAACGAAGATATCTGAAGAAGATGGGGCATCTGATGCCTTATTCTTCATCACGGACTCAAGATAAATCTTGCAGTTTCTTCGCCAATATCCCTCATTGCCACAATGATGGCAAGTGCCCTTTTGAGCTGGTTCTGCCTTTTTAGCCTTTTTCTTCTTCCCCTTTTGCTATTCCTTTGACTTCCTCTTAGAACCTTTCTTCGAGGAATCAACTAACAATACCATCCCCTGCTTATGCTTCACAGAAGGCTCCATAGTCTTCAGCATGTTGAGCAGTACCACAGATGAACCTTCTTGCATCTCAGAGGTGAAGAGGAGCTTGAAGACTTCGAACCTTTTGGATCTCACTTGCTCATCAAACAACTTATAAAGATGAAAGACTATGGTATGAGCATCCATATGCTCATGTTGCTTCCGCAACTCGGGTAATTTTGCAACTAGCATGAACTCACTAGTTCAAAATCACTTACATGTTTCTGATAGGCCAACAATTGGTCCAGAGTTGCGTCATCACTAGGACGAGCAGAAAGAGGCTCTTCGAGGACATACGCAAGCTTTTCCGCCTTGAGAATAATTCTCAAGTTTCTAAGCTAGTCCAAGAAGTTTGACCCAATCAATTTATTCAAATTCAAAATAGAGCGCAAATTCAAAGACATCATGATCAACCGATTAACCTAGAAATACAAATCAAGCATATATGAGAAAATGATTTTAAAATGCATCAACATACATTTACAAAATCCCATTCATTTTTCGAATTTCAAAAACCCTCAAAATTAATTCGGGAGATCGTAGGTCTCTCTCCGAATGGGTTGATATCCAACATAGATAAGAACAACCTTGGAGAGAGTCCAATAAGCCATTCTTAGCTACGATGGTAGGTATCAAGTATACCAATTGCATATCACATATATGCAACTATCATAATGTGCTATCAACTAATTGAATGTTCACACATACATCGGGTTGTTAACTCATTAACAAGTATGCATCATATGCATAGCACCCAACTTCACCTCCCTTCACATTGACCTTAGAGAGAGTCCAACAAGCCGATGCTCCAGGTTAAAGCCAATGCATTAATCGAGAAATAGCTTTAATATGATTAGAGCGCATTCAACCAATTAGCTAGACTTGGAGAGAGTCCAACAACCCAAACTAACGATTGACCTCTGACTTTTACTATATTAGTAATAAACTATTCCAATGGTTTGAACATGTTCAGGTTCGAGCCAGGCTTGGAGAGAGTCCAACAACCCAAACAAGAAATGGAACTCTGGTTCTAACCATATTAGTGAAAGGTGTAGGCTTTAATATTGTGTAAGGGATTTAATGTCTCATCCTCTTTGCATGCAAATAACTATTATCTACATGGCATGACACACATGACATACATCTACATGTCACGACATGCATGGCATAATGATATGCATCTAATGCAATTACATTACATACAATTATGATATGTACAAATAGTTTCCTTATTTGTCATAATTATTTTGGAAATAAAATATGTTTTAGATTTGATTTTCTAAATCAAATCATGATTAAATTAGGAAAAAAATTTCCAAATCTAATCACATATTTTATTTATGGAAAGTGTTAATTAAGAAAAGTCAAATTTAATTTAGGAAATAAATTTCCTAAATTGTAATTTCCTAATCATATTAGGAAATTTCCAATTTGAATTTCCTTATTTGTAATAACTAATTATGGAAATAAAATATGTTTGAGATTTGATTTCCCAAATCAAATTATGATTAAATTAGGAAATAAATTTCCAAATCTAATCACATATTTTATTCATGGAAAGTGTTAATTTCCATAAATACTTCTAAATTTTCCAAAAGTAGAAAATTTTCATAAATATTTATAAACTTTCCAAAAGTAGGAAATTTCCATAAATACTTCTAAACTTTCCAAAAGTAGAAAATTTCCATGAATACAATTATGACTATTGCAAAACTATTTTACGATTATGTCGGAACACAGCGTGGCTCTGATACCACTGTTGGATTTCCTCGACACCGCGGTGAGTGTGTGTTTGAACACGTTTCATAAACATGCACACAATGGAAGCAATAAAAGTAATAAATATAATTTATTACAACACACACATCACACACATGTAAGATATAACATGTGTAGACATAATCGCTATTTAAAATTTTGTAATAAAAGGAAACTTATACTAGGTATACCTGACGTAGTACGTGTAGCGGGAATGACATCAACTGTAGCGACCCTCGCTAGAATCGCCTCTATCCGTATCCACGTTGAGTATCGTCGGGATAGCTTCACAAAGCCATGAATCTCGTCTTCATAAAAGTCACTAACCTCGAGTCGAAGACGATGTGATCCAAGAGACGATCACAATCCGAAATAAATTCGAATCCCAAAAATGAGTTTCACAAACTCGCTTGTCGGAAGCAGTTTTCGTCAACTGTTTGACGAAAACTTAACCCTCCACCTATGAGGATTGTCGGAGAATCAATCCCCGGCAAGTAGACCACTGTCGGAGCACAAAACACCGACCAAACAACCTCTCCACATGAAGGAGATTAGGCTGTCCAAAACTGGACAACTTGTTGTGGAGGAAGAAGGGGCCGGCCAAAGGCTTCGCCGGTTACTCCTTGGTCGTTGGCGGCCAAGGGAGGTTGGCCGGCGGCTGAGGGTGGCCCAATGGACGTCAGCGACTGGTGGATGGCCGACAGCGAGGAGAGGCAGTAGCTCCTTTGGGCAGTGGTAGCACAAAGGTGGGCGACGACAACACCTAGGGCGGCGGCAAGGAGAAGAGGAGGAGAAGGAAAGGAGACTAGGGTTTTTCAACGTAAAGTTGTATAAAATCATCCACAAAACCCTTAAGACATATTTTTATAGAGAACACATTCTCCTAACAGTTATTGGTCCATAACCAAAACCCGTTAACCCTCTCCAATAACTTAAGTTAAAATAAACCAAACCGCGTTGGTCTATTTTAAGTTAAAACAAACAAAACCAACTTTGGTTCATTCGTTTAAAACAAACCAAACCACTTTGGTTTATTTTCCACCATTGGATTAGAACTAAACCAATTTGGTTCATTCATCATGTCTTTAAAAGACACGACCCATCCATGCTTCCAATGCGACTGAAACAATTTCACACTCGCTCTTTGTTTGGTCCAACCAAACCAAGTCTCTCTCGATTTGAGAATCCTATTCTCAAACTCGTTTTAAATCCTTCGGATTACACTCATTGTACGTGTGACCAAATAGATTTCTGGTTTATGTTGGCCATATATAATTAGCCATTAATTATAGAACGATCATGAGTGACACCTAGTAGTACATCATGATCCCCAATTAACCGAAAAATCAACGGTTGATCCCAGAACCTTTTCTGAAACCCTTCAGCAGCTATAATGAATCGTGCCTCATTCCTTTCACTCATCCTATACCCACTTGGTTCAGGACATAGTCTATTGTGTCAGTCCTCACTAGGTTGACTAAGTCACACCTAGCCCAAGTATTACCTCCTCGTCCTTCGGATTCTAGTTACTGCATATGTATCCAAGAGTACCATACTCTAAACATGTAATGTTTTGGGCAAAGACTTTAGTAACAATCCGACGAGAGGCCATAGGGTATACATCTCCTTACAAGGAACGGTGAATCCTCTGTAGGCTATTCAAACACCTTTGGCCACTACAACTTATACCCAATCATTCCGGGTCCACATCTCCTCAGAGATGCTTGCTTAAGATGTCAAAGCATAAATCTTCATGACCAAGATGACTGAAATATCGCAAGTCGAAGGAACATCGCACTTAAGCTGCTATAAGAACTTCATTGACATATCCATATGCAGATAACCATATGAAGTCTTACAGCTGGTCACTCCAATGAACTAGTTACCATAACTAGCATCCACGATTAACTCCGGACATCCCAATGTCTCTAGCTAGTGAGGAACAGCTGCTTGGATAAACCAAAGAGTATACCTCGTGCTAGTCTCAACATAATCGATGACGTCCGAATCCATCAATTCATCAGCTAGGGATAATTCTAATACATCACAATTACACATGTAGAGATACTCATCAGTTGTGATCCAATCACAAATTCTCTCATGCTGTGAATCGTATTGCGGATATTCAGTAAATGAGTTTAAGATCCAATTAAATACATGAAAATATATATACTCAAATAGTGAATCTTCATTTATCAAATAAATGGTACAACCATAAGGCGATTGCCTTAGGACATCTCTCATATATTACTAACACCTCCTTCGTTCGAGGTTCATGGCTTGACATGGATCATGACTCTGATACCAATTGTTAGTGTCTATAAGATCCATATATCTCCACAATGGTATGATATTGTCCACTTTGGGTCTAAGCCCTCATGGTTTTATTTTTGGGCTTTACCCAAAAGACCTCATACCAATGGAGATATCTTTTCATCTTATAAGCACACGATCTTTTCCATGTCTTACCAATGTGGGACTTTGATTGTATTCCTAATACTCCAACACTATACCCTTGGACTTTCACTTTGTCAAGTACCCCATGACTTGGACTTTCACTTTGTCAATACCATACTTGGACTTTCCATGCCACGACGATGCTTGGACTTTCCTTGCCAACTCCATGTTGGACTTTCCAATTGCCAAAGTTCACTTAGATTTTACGCTGCCAAGACTATATGCTTGGACTTATGCTGCCAAGACAATACCTTTGGACTTTCCTTGCCAAATATCCATATTATTAGAACTTCGGTGAGCGTTATAGGGGGGGTGACCGTTCATTGTTTTTCGGAATTCGATTATGTTGCTTGTCTATAATTTTCATTAGCACAATGAAATATGGAAATACAATATGAAAACAAAGATGCAAGCACAATTACAACATATAAATATAACGTGGTTCAGAATCTTAGGGTTCCTACTCCACGGGTTGAGCTCAAATTAGCTCTAGCGATGCCAAACACCACTAATCAACATCTCCTTCTCAGAAAATACTCCGGAGGTGGAGAAAACATCTTACAAGGGATTATAAAAGTAATACAACGAAAATACAAGCAATTACAAATGAATTACAACAAATAATGTAAAGAAAACTTTATAAGAGATCTTTTGAATGCTTGCTTGTTTGGTTGCTTGGGCTGCACTTGAAGACCCGGAATTGCACCAACAAATGACTCCAAATCGCCCTAAAGAACCATGGGAAAAAACCTCCCATTCGCGCTCCTTATAAAGCTGTAACTCGGGCTGATTTTTGCCTAGCAGTCGACTGTCATACCCATCAGTCGACTGCTCTTATAGCCGTTGTCTTACAACGACTTAATCCATGCTGAAAAAGTTTCAATGGATACATAGCAATCGACTGATCAAACCCATCAGTCGATTGTTCATAGGCTTTAGTCAACTGCCAAACCCTAGTAGTCGACTCAGAAATATTCTGTGTCCGTGTCCTCGACTAGCAGTCTACTATCCTCCATGGCAGTTGACTGCTCAAGATCAATTGACTGCCATAACATGGTAGTCGATTGCTCAGGCCACTCGATCACAGTCGATCGCCAGTCGACTCATGGCAGGCGACTGGTTATAATCCCAGTCGATTGCTTAGTGTCGACTCGGCTGCCAAGTGTCAAACACTTGATCAGTCGACTGCTACACATCAACCATGAGGTTTGCCCCAAGTATGATGCCCTCATACTTGCTAGGCCACCCTTATCCTAGACCTAAGCCTTCTAGCCACCTCCATCAGTCTCACGCCTATTGGATTCCTCCAAGTCATTCTTGACTTGTTCATCCATATGCTAGCCTTTAGGTGCTTCAATCAGCTATTGTCAAGCTAAGCTGGTCTACACCACCAAGGCACATTGAGCTTACGCTACCAAGACACATGCTTAGACTTTACGCTGCCAACTATTAGACTTATGTTGCTAAGACTCCATCCTTGAACTTTACGCCGCCAATATCAATCCTTAGACTTCCCTAGCCAACCCATGTTGGACTTTTCAATTGCCAAGACTCAATCTTGGACTTTCCCTTGCCAACCCATGTCGGACTTTCCAATTGCCAAGACTCAAGCTTGGACTTTCCCTTGCCAACCCATGTTGAACTTTCCAATTTCCAAGACTCAAGCTTGGACTTTTTCTTGCCAACCCATGTCGGACTTTCCAATTTCCAAGACTTAAGCTTGGACTTTTTCTTGCCAAGACCCATGCTTGGACTTTCCATGCCAAGTGTCCCACTTGAACTTCTCAATCATATGGTCAATCCCATGTCAACCATATAGTCAACCCATTGTCAAACAATAGTCAACTCATCTCAAACATTAAAAACACAAACATCAAATCACTACTCGAGTCAAACTCGAGTCTGGTCAATCGTGACCTGGGTCGATTGCACTAACAATCTCTCCCTTTTTGATGTTTGACAAAAACCAAATACCTTTGAGTTAGAACACTAACTCAATTAAATCCTTCCAATTTTCCAAATTGGGAATTCCATTTTCTCTTAATTCTCCCCCTTTTTGACATACATCAAAAAGGCTCTCCCCAAGGGTGTCAATGTCTCATATCCCAATGAGATCTTACAATCTCCCCCTTGGTCCAAAAATATCTTGGATGTCTTTACTCTTCCTAGTGATAAGTCTCATATTACTAAAGAGAGGCAATCCTCATTCTCTCCCAATTCTCAAAATTCTCCCCCTTATGAGGAAGAACACATCCATCATCCCATGATCGATAACCTCCCCCTAAAGGCTTGCTCCCCCTTGATCATTGCACCAATAATATCCTTGGAGAGTCTCTAAGCCTATAGAAACACTAAACTATCAAAATTAAGGCCAAAAGTTCAACCATGAACTTTCACACTATTAGTGAAAGTCCTAGAACCGATCATGTGATGATTGTTGTATGGACTTGTTGTATCATATTCCTATATATATTTATAAAGGCATTTCTTTATGGTTATTATACTTACTTGTATTGGTGCCAAATAACTAAGTATAATAGCGTCCTTGAGTAGAAGATTCTTATCTATATCAATCGATTGGTAGAATTGATAATGAGATGATATAGAGAATACTACTCTTAATCATTCCTAGTCAAGTATTAATATTCAAGGACAATATTAATGTGAAGAGACTAGCATGTAGGTCAACTCGATGACTTGATCTCACAAGTCATGGATATGAGATATCAAGTTGACACATGGGTATGCATTAGAGAATGTATACTGAATGACCCGCCATGAGAAAGTATCATGGATCATTATATGAGTGTCATATACTTTCTCATGTGACTATTAGTATGACTATTAGTCCTTGGACCTGAAGTCACCATGGTTCCCTATATAAGGAGTTGCATATTTTGGCTTCGTCAAACGTCACCCGTAAATGGGTGGACTATAAAGGCGATTACTCGGTATGTAACAAATTATGCGGAGGGATGTGAGTGATGTAGATGAGATCTATCCCTCCTATATGATGGGAGTGATATCATGATTCTTGATAGAGTGAGACCACTAAGTGCATGACCATGCCCAAATGAGTCAATATGAGATATTGAGCTCATTTGATTAGAGTGAGTCTACTTGGAGTTCAAGATATAGATTGTACAGAGGATGACACAGTCTATACCTCAATTGTTCAATCTAGATATCGAGGATAGAGGGACATTGTCACATATTGTGAGAGTCACAATTAGTAGTCACAAATGTGATGTTAGATCTCAATATTCTTATAACTTAGGTAGAAATGATGTGTTGTTAGATACCGCTCATTGCTTATATTTCTAAATCAGTTTAGGAGCATTGCCAACATTACAAGAACCTATAGGGTCACACACAAAGGGCAATTAGATGGAGATTAGGTTCATATGATGGACCAAGAGGATTAGATTCATGTGATGAACCAAATTGGATTAGGAGTAATCCAAATTAGACTAATTGAGTTGGACTTAATTTTATTCAAGTGTTGAATGAGTCTAATTTAGATTTGATTCATTGAGTCAATTTAAGCTAATGAATAGAGATTCATTAAATTAAATTGACTTGAATCAAAGGTTAGATTTGATCAACCATGGGAGATAAGAGGTCAAGTTTGACTTGACTTGAGAGGGAAGATGAATGGTCTGGTTCGGAGGTCTGCTCGTTGTACTTTTGTATGCAGGTTAGCTTTTCTGGTGAAAAAGATGCATTTTCAGAGCAAAAGAAGGACTTTTGCAGCTAGACGCAGAGTGAGACACGACCAAGGCGTGTGGATTCACACGACCGTGTCCAATGGACGAAGAACAACACCCCAGGGCCGCACACGACTTGGCCGTGTGGAAACACATGTAGGATCGATGAAGTGAAGTGTTGGCCGCCGGCTAGAGGGGGGTGAATAGCCCTCTTTTGTTCGATGACGTAATTTGCTTGTCTACAAAACTAATTAGCGCAACGGAAACAAAACAAGACAAGAAAATAAACAATGCAAAGGTAAAAATAATGCTAACAAGATAATATAACGTGGTTCACGGATATGCCGCTAATCCACGGTCCCCGATTCGTCCTCGGTGAATCACTCCGCAACTAATCCATTATTGGTCTCTCCTTTGCACCAAGCTAGGTGGAGGTAACCCTTACAACTCAAGAACACTCCTTCTTTTACAATTGATGTGAAAGAGAACTAGAAGGAGTTTATCACTTGTAGAGCACTTGGATGATGATTTGGAATATGAGCATTAGCCATCCAAAAGCCCACACCCTCTCTTTTTATAGAGAGGGCTGATTTCTTTCCGTTGGCCGCCACGGTCGGCCACATAGCGATCGGCGCCACTACAATAGCCTCGAACACGCGTCGGATCCGATTGTTGTAGTCCAGCGGATCCCTCGATCGTGATGTAACCATCGGTTGGCTACGCCTCCGTAGTCGGCGCCGATCGGCTCACGAGAGTCAATGCGCGACTTCTTCTGGTAGTGGACTGCCATTCCATGGCAGTCGACTGCTGGGCATGAACCCATCAGTCGGATACCAGTCGAACCGCGTTTGACTCAGAGTAGTCGACTGCCATTTCATGGCAGTCGACTGGTGTCGGGAAACCTCATCTGACACTTAGCCAAATGACCAAGTTTCACCTACGAGCACTATCCCTTCCCGGGTTACATTCGCTCACTCTCATCCCTCGGAGTCCCTCGCCTTCGAAGTTGTCTTTGTCCAGCCACGTCCATCGGATGTGCCAAGCGCACGACTCTGCAGCGCCATCCTTCGCGTCTTGCCCTGAAGTCTACTTCCTCTGGCTTCACTCCAAGCTCCTCGTCCGGCGGTCCCTCGGATGCTCCAAGCGCACGGCTTCCGCAAAGCTATCCTTCACCGACTCAAGGATCGAGTCATGAGAGGTGAAACTTGCCAAGGCTCCATGTGCTATTACTAAGCCCTGCAAGACTCCAACGCACATATCAAATCATAATAACAACCTAACTTAAACCCTTTGCCACACACATCAAAACCTTATCATGGCAAGAGATTGCCCTAACAATCTCTCCCTTTTTGATGTGTGACAATCCGTTTAAGTTAGGTAAAACATTTGATAAACTATTAAGGAAAGAAAGCATGTAAATAACATGATTAGCAACTCTCCCCCTTAATACATGAAACTCCCCCTAAATATATTCCTCCTTACTTAAACATACATCTTTCTCCCCATTTGACACCATCAAAAAGATTAAATAAAGTTTATATATCATAACATCAAGTTTAGAGAGAAACAAAAATCAAAATCACTCAAAAACCTGATAAAATCAATTTACTATTCTTGTTCATAGTCCATCAGTCGACTGCTATCAGTATGGCAGTCGACTGGCACAATGAAATCTGAATTTCTGATTTTCTGGACGAATTTCAGAAATACACTATAAATTCTAGAAAATTTAAAAAATAGTGAAATTTGGGAAACACATTTCTTTTAGGATTCTTTATCAATGAAAAATAGTTTTCCATGAAAAATCATTATATTTTCAAAGATTTGTCAAAAATCCAAAAGCTTCAAAAATAACTAGTGTTTTGATCAAGTTTGTATCCATTTTAACACCTAGTTTTGCTTTAGATTGTTTCAAAACATGAACACACAGATTTTAAAGTAAGAAATTGTTTTGAAAATATATGAAATATCCAACCATGATCTTTGGGCAATATGTCTATGAATTAAACATAAGCCTTCCCCATGATTGGTCTATTATTGTTATTTTGATACCCATTTTAACACCTAGTTTTGCTTTAGATTGTTTCAAAACATGAACACACAGATTTTAAAGTAAGAAATTGTTTTGAAAATATATGAAATATCCAACCATGATCTTTGGGCAATATGTTTATGAATTAAACATAAGTCTTCCCCATGATTGGTCTATTATTGTTATTTTGATACTTTAAATGACCATCTAAATGCCATAGACATTAGTGGACATTTGTATCATCCTAACATCTCACTCATGCTAAGTTTGCAATCAAGGTAGCCTATGGTGAGTGTGAGATGCATCCTAAAGGTATTTGTATATACTTAACCATTATTTTCATACAATTCTATCAAGGTTAAGTATCATCCTATCATTCCACATGATCATAAAGATATATATGAATTAATTTCACATTATGATCATGAAACAAATGTATTCATCAAATTGTGATCATGCATTAGGTATTACATCATGATAATAAGGTAAATATCACCTAAAGCATGATTTATCTATTTATAGGTGCATTATCATCACCTAACACTATTTCAAAAATGTTGTCCCGCCATCCTAAGTCAACCAACATATGATTTAGATAAATTCTATATGGTTGACTATCCTAGGGTTTTCCTAACCCTTAAGGATGAATTTAGGAACCCAATATAAATTCTTGCCTATGGGGTTCACTAAAAATTCCTTAGGGATCTATTTTCTAGCAATTGTTTTTTTTTTATCTTGACACTTAGCAATTAAGCATTTATAGGCATTTTCATTTTTATTTTCTTTATATCCCAGGCCTTTCTTATTGAAGCTTGCTCTTTGGCTCCCTATGATCATGTTCAATGTATTTGAGCCAATTGTAAACTTTTCTAGGGCTTTGGTCAGATGGTCTACCTTTTCCCTTAAAGCCCTATTTTCATCCATACATGCATCATTAACATTAAATGGTATATATTCATGTGAGCATGCATCATTTAAGCTAGAAGAAATATTATCATTTACATTTAAGCATGCTTTTTCTAATTTTTCTTCTAAGTCCTTAATTTGATCTTGCATGCTCTTATTTTTCTTTTTGGCCCTAAATAGATCCTTAGTAAGACTAGAAATCATGGAAACTATTTTACTTGGTGAAAGGTTCGTTACCATAGTTTCCATGTCCTCTTCTTCGGATTCGGAGGATGGTGAAGAAGCTCCCCCTTCGCTAGAGCTCTCCTCACTTGTGCTTGATCCTTCATTTTCGGAGGAGGAAGAGTCTAGATCGTCAAAGGCCATCAATGCAAAATTTATGACAAAGACATTTTCTTCCTCGGATGATGATGATGATGAGGAAGAAGGGTCATCCCAAGTCGTTGCTTTTAGTGCCTTGGCCTTCCCTTTTTCTTTGGCCTTCTTCTCTTCTTCTTTCTTCTTGCTCCCCTTTTTCTTCTTCTTTTCTTCCTTCTTTCTCTTCTCCTCTTTACTCTTGTTTAGGAGGGGACAATTATCCCTTATATGTCCCTCTCCTTGGCAATTGTAGCAAATCACCTTCCCCCTTGGTCTTCTCCTCCTATCATTAGATTTATTAAATTTGAAATCTTTTAATGCACGCCTTACCCTCCTTACCATATAAAGCTTCTTCCGTGCTATCCATGGAGGAGGAGGAGGAAGCTTCGTCGGAGGAGGAGAGAGTCTCCATCTTCTTCTTCCCCTTGTTGGCCAAAAGTGTCACTCCTCTTGACGGTTGAATTCTTGGCTCTTCTATTATTCCTTTAAGTCTTGTTTCGTGGAGCTCCATGGTTGAGAAAAATTCCTCCAAGGTGCTAACTTCTAGGTTCTTGGAGATGTAGAATGAGTCAACCATAGAGCTCCATCTTGAGGACCGAGAAAAGGCATCTATAGCCTTCATGAGCATGTCCCTATTTGAAAGCTTCTCACCTACACTAGATAAACCGGTTATTATCTCTTTAAATCTAGAGTGTAGTGAGGTTACCTTTTTTCCCTTTTCTAATTTGATGTTTGATAGTTGGGAGCGGAGGAGGTCTCTTCTTACAAGCTTGGCCTCCGAGGTACCTTCATGAAGCTCTACAGCTTCTCCCACATCTCCTTGGCACTAAAGCATTCCCCTATCATATTCACTTCTTGTTGGGGGAGTACATTGTAGAGGTGGTGCTTGACATTTGAATTTGCCAAGTATTCTTCCCTTTGCCTCTTGCTCCACCTTGATTTCTCCAATGGCTCCCCTTCTTCATCCCTAGGCAATTCAAAACCATTTTCCATAATTAAAAGAATTTTGAAATCGGTTTCGAAAAATACCTCCATTCTCTTTTTCCACCAAGAGAATTCACCTTCAAATTTTGGTGGGTGAATGTTGGAGCCGACCATTCTTGAATGTGCTTGTTGTGACGGTTAGTCCTCGACAAGCTTTCCTCGACTCTGATACCACTTGTAGGATCGATGAAGTGAAGTGTTAGCCGGCTAGAGGGGGGTGAATAGCCCTCTTTCGTTCGATGACGTAATTCGCTTGTCTACAAAACTAATTAGTGCAACGGAAACAAAACAAGACAAGCAAATAAACAATGCAAAGGTAAAAATAATGCTAACAAGATAATATAACGTGGTTCACGGCTACGCCGTTAATTCACGGTCCCCGATTCATCCTCGGTGAATCACTCCGCAACCAATCCACTATTGGTCTCTCCTTTGCACCAAGCTAGGTGGAGGTAACCCTTACAACTCAAGAACACTCCTTCTTTTACAATTGATGTGAAAGAGAACTAGAAGAAGGAGTTTATCACTTGTAGAGCACTTGATGGTTTGGAATATGAGCATTAGCCATCCAAAAGCCCACACCCTCTCTTTTTATAGAGAGGGCTGATTTCTTCCCATTGGCCACCACCAGTTGACTGCTGCCCTTGGCAGTCGACTGTCGCCACTACAACGGCCTCCAAACACGTCAGATCCCTACCGTTGTAGTCCAACGGATCCCTTAGCGCCATCGATGTAACCATCGATCGATCGCTTCCTCCGTAGTCGACGCCCGATTGGCTACGAGGTTGTGCCCGCGACTTCTTCTAAAGTCATCGCCATTCCATGGCGGCGATCGGGCTATAAACCCATCGCCGGATACAATCGCTGCGACTTCAGAGCGGCCGATCATTGTCATTTCATGGCAGTCGACTGGTGTCGGGAAACCTCATTCGACACTTAGCCAAATGGCAAAGTTTCATCTACGAGCACTACCCCTTCCCGGGTTACATTCGCTCACTCTCATCCCTCAGAGTCCCTCGCCTTCGAAGTTGTCTTCGTCTGGCCACGTCCCTCAGATGCGCCAAGCGCACGACTCTGCAGTGCCATCCTTCGCGTCTTGCCCTGAAGTCTACTTCCTCCGGCTTCACTCCAAGCTCCTCATCCGACGGTCCCTCGGATGCTCCAAGCACACGGCTTCCGCAAAGCTATTCTTCACTGACTCAAAGATCGAGTCATGAGAGGTGAAACTCGCCAATGCTCCATGTGCGAATTACTAAGCCCTGCAAGACTCTAACACACATATCAAATCATAATAATAACCTAACTTAAACCCTTTGCCACACACATCAAAACCTTTTCATGGCAAGAGATTGCCCTAACAACACACGACCATGTGGCGACCCAACGAATTTGCGTGACTAGGGCTTTTTTCGAATTTTGCAGTGGTTCGAGGCGATGTCTATATAAGGCGATGTCTAATGCCCAAACCCTGGGGGGAGGCATGACGGCTAGGATGGCACGCCGAAGCCCTAAAAAGCTTCGGTAACTCGCAGCGGGGAGGAGGAACACCGTCAGAGGTCCACAACTTGCAATACAACGCTAAAGAGAAGATCACAAAGCATCGTATATCTCTATTTTTGCGCTTTATTTCTATTGTATTCAAACTTAAACATGTTTTGTGATTCTTTATTCGTATTTATGGAGTAGTACTTTGGATTCTAGGATTAGGGAGTAGCTTGTGTACATAAACAATGTTGGTTCATATTAAATTCTGGCCAAAAGTTTGATTTGACAATTGGTAGTTGCTCTCTATTATATTTACGTGCGTTTAACTTTCTTTCTGCTGTGCTTAGGCAATACGAGGTGGTGACAGCCCTCGCAATCTAAAATTTAGGAGGTTTGATCCAAGGAACCTAGGGGTAAACCTGACCTCCCGTAACTGCGGGGAGAAGGGAGCGGTGGAATCGGAAATGGTCCACCGTAAGGATTGATTTGGCATCCTTGTACCCTCTATCCCGTCCTTTTTGGCGGAGATAGCTCCCAGTGAATGCGGCGGCTCTACGGGAGAGTATATGATGTCCCTTCCCCAAAACTGTAGGTAGATGTTTAGACGACACCAATTGACAACATTGTTCTATGATACACAAGCGAAACCGAAGTCCTAGAATCGCCTTTTAAGACCCCGGCACACTCTTTTCCTCCTCTGTGTGACACCGTACAGAGTAGGGTCCACCTATAGTCCTCACCAACCGACTCTCTCAGAGATTACGTCCGAACAATCGCAACCACTTAGTGTATTGGTATTCGAATCCCAGTCCATGTGGGATCGATAAATCTTTCTTACTTGACGACATCCGTGCACTTGTGGGCATTGAGCGCTAGTGTGCGCTTTGAGTCCTAGACGGTATCCGTCGCGAGATTCGAGGTCGCGTCCGTGCACATCATGTTTTTGGTGCCGTTGCCGGAGACTGTTGATTCGTTATCAAATTGAACGGTGGTTAATTGGATCGAACTTAGGATTAGATTATTTACTTGCTTTATTTTCTTATAGTTTATCTTATTTGCTTTAGTTCTATTTTCCATATTTAGTTTTTATTTTCAGCAGTAGTTTTTTTTATTTACTTATTGCATCTTAGATTTTTTATTTGCTAGACTTATTTATTTCTGCTTTTAGCATTAGGATAGCGCTCTTAACTTTGTGGTTTGGTTCGTCGTATGCTTAGACAATTAGGGTCGAAAGGTCTAATTCCGATCGACTTAGAGATTGAGCGAACCTTTCACCGTCGGAGAGCAGTACAACAAAAGATGGAAGATCAAGCTGCATCCGAGGTGAACATAGGAAGCCGACCTCTGCGGGACTACGCAGCTCCTAGCGCTAGAGGATTCAGACCGATTATAGCTGGACCATATATTTTGGCAAATAACTTTGAGCTGAAGCTGACACTTATACATATGGTCCAGTAGAGCCAATTCGGGGGAGCTGCGACTGAAGACCCGAACCGACATCTTGAGGCTTTTCTCGAAATCTACTCAACTATGAAACTGAACGGAGTCCCTTCTGATGCGATCCACTTGAGCCTGTTCCCGTTTTCACTACGGGATAAGGCTAAGGCTTGGCTTCACTCTCTATCCTCTAGCAGCATCACCACATGGGAGCAGTGTGAGCAGCAGTTTCTGAATAAATACTTCCCACCAAGTAAGACTGCTCACATGCGCAAACTTATCACGAGCTTTCGCCAAAAGGAGGAGGAGTCCTTGTTTGAAGCATGGGATCGCTACAAGGGGCTACTTTACCAATGCCCACACCACGGACTGGAGAGGTGGCTGGTGATCCACATTTTCTATAATGGGATTGCTTACACCACAAAGATATCCCTAGATTTTGCCGCAGGAGGAGCACTAATGAACAAGACCATAGAGGAGGCAGAGGAGCTTATCGAAGAGGTGGCACAAAACCACCATCAATGGGCTTCCAAACGTGGTCAACCCATGCCTACAGCAGGACGATACATTGTTAACTCCATGGACCACCTTTCGGCAAGGAGTGGCAGCGTATCGTGAGGACCACTATGGAGGGCAGGGGACCTCAGACGAGCAAATTGACCACTGTGACGCGATTGGGGACTATGATCAAAGGCTCCACAACCCATACTCTAATGCCTACAATCCTGGATGGAGGAGTCACCTGAATTTCTCCTACAAAAATAACTCGGGAAACCCCCAACCATCCGGAGGGTATGGGCAATAGTAGGCAATGGGCAAGGAACCACGTAAGTCCGATCGAGAATGATGATGGAGGACTTCATCGCTACCCAAACTAAGGCCAATGAGGAATTTCATCGCCAACATCAGAAGTCTGAAGAAGCACTGAGAGACTTGAAGGCCACTGTTGACGACCTTGCAAGTCATACCCGGATGTTGGAGACACAAGTGGCCCAAATAGCCCAATCAGTGTCACAACCTGTGAAGAACTCTCCGGTGAGCCAAGGAAAAGAGGAAGGAGTGGGGCAGAGTAGCTAATTCGCCAAGGGGTGTGCAACCATGATTACCACTCTACCTGACCAAGCTGAGTTTGAAGAGAAGATTCCAGTACAGCTTGAAGACCCTGATGAATTTGTTATTCCCTGCTCGATTTATGGGGAGAGCTTCGACGAAGTACTATGTGACTTGGGGTCATCAGTCAGTGTGATTCCCTACGCATATTTTCTGAAAATGGGGTTGAGCGGGTTCCAACCAGCGAATCTTGATATTCGTATGGGGGACGATTCAGTAAAGGAGCCCATTGGCCTGCTACCACACATTCCTGTGATGATTGAGGATTTCGTGATACCCACGGACTTCATCATATTGGACACAGGACTGAATCCCTAGAATCCCATCATTCTGGGAAGGCCTTTTCTAGCAACCGCAGAGGCGTGCATAGATGTGTAGGCACATCAGATCTCCCTGGAGGTGTCAGGGAGATCATCCTTTTCAGCCTTTCGGAGCACAGAGCTCCCTACTTTGACGGCATCATGATTAGCAAAATGAAGCCGGAACCTCCATATCAAGGTCCCGAGACAGATGAATGGAGGTTCACTGAACCACCAGAGCCGAGTTGATAGAAGAGTGCGGTTGAGCTAAACGACCTTAAACAAAGTGCTTCTTGGGAGACAACCCAAGTTTAGTTTTAGATTTTCCTTTTTGATTGCATTGCATACATTTTTTGAATTTTAGTTTTGATTTCCATCGCAATTAGAGTTAGGAATAGAAAAGAACTTTGCTAGGCAAAAATGAGACCCATATTAGCCTACACGGCGAAGTGTATGAGGAAATTTAGGCCATGGTGCATAAATGGGTGAAAAATGGGGACACACGGCCTGATCGTGTGTTTTCCCATGGCCGTGCCTGATTGACCAGAAGTGCACACGGCCTGACCGTGTGTTTTCACACGGCTATGGCACGCAAGGTTAAAAGGGGCGAGCCGTGTGTTTTCACCCCATTTGCGTCGTGTGCTTCAAAAGTTCTTGCCCTAGCCGTGTGATTTCGCTTTCTCCTTCTTCTAGAAGCATTTCTAACCTCTAAAGAAGCCAAAAGGAGCAAGGATGAGGAGGACCAAGACCGTAGCATCCCGATCCGACGCCTCGGAGTGACGAACAAGGAGAGCCGACACCCCTTAAGCGCTGGAGGAGGGTAACACCCTACCCCCTCTACTTTTTTGCAATAATGAACATAGAGATAGATACAATATGCTCTCTACTCGTAAACTTACTGCTACTAGGTACTTAGATGAGGATTTGCTAGAATCTTTAGGTTTGTTGGGTGACATGCAAACCCTATTTGCAAAATTGGGGTGGGATGAGATTATGGGAATAAGGCACCTAATCTACCCTAGGATAGTTTTGGAATTTTGAGTTCTTTAGAGGTGGAAGTTTTAATGGGTAGAGAGAGCAAGGAGGGTAGGATAACTTTTAGGCTTTTTAATATTGAACATGAGTGAACCCTTCACCAATGAAACTCATACTTTGGCTTGCCAAGCGGGGGAGAGAGAAGGACCCCTAATGGGTACAACTCTCGTATGATTTGGACAGAGTTGACAGGGGAGCACGCTTATCACCCATCTAGGGCCAAAGCGTCGCGCCTCCAAAACCCCATCTTTCGATATCTACACCGCATCATGGCTAGTACCATATTTGGTTGTGGGGAGAGTGACGGTGTAGTTAGAGCCAACGAGCTGCTTTGCTTATGGGATATGCTACAAGAAAGGAGTAGCATCGATGTAGGGTCCCACTTCATCAGACACTTAGTGAAGATGGGCAAAGCAGCACGCGGAGAGATCAATGTGGGAGGCCTACTTACCCACATTTGTTATAGGATGGGGTACGACTACACAACATTGGAGAGTATAGAGGGGAGCCCTAAGATCGACCTAGGAGTATGCATGACCATGAAGATGATTGTAAGAGGAGACTCCTTATGCTTTGTAAGGAAAAATCTTACGACCCTTAGGCTCCCCGACCCGGATCGTACCACCATCACTATATGCGCCAATTGGCGCTTAGACCTGATAGTGGAGTCCCCTCCACATGAGGGACCATCCACATCAATGCCCATCTCTCCACCTTTGTATCACTCTCCCTCCAGTCCACACATGCATAGGAGCCCACCTAATCCACGTCTACATGAGCCTACACCTGCACCACCACCTTTTTCTACTTTTGAGTAAGATGTAGGTACATCGACCTATGATTTCTCGGAGTTCCAATCGCGCCTTGACGATATTTACACTGAGCAGCAGACGCAGAGGCAGCGATGGGAGGAGCAGAGCGCCTACTAGCAGGCAGAGTTCCAGGGATTCCGAGAGCATTTCCAGCGGGCCGAGGAGTTTTATGATGAGACTCGCATATACTTCCAGGAGGAGGCTGCTCGTTGCTAGGATGAGGCCGCCTACCGCAGGGAGATGCAGCATCATATGCACGCCCAGTAGACACAGTGGGCTAGGGTGGAGGAGCACTGAGCAGCCGCTGCATCCACCAGCTCTCAGATCGACCACATGTATATGTGGCATCAGCGACTCAGCAGTAGGTTCTCCCAGGATCTAGAGATGCCCAGGCTCCCAGAATTTCCACCTCGTCCACCCTATTAGAGGTATGTTTTCATTTAAGTTTGGGGGGGGACCCCAAGATTTATTTTGTTTTGTTTCCTAGCAGTAGTTTCTTTTCTGGTATTTTCATTCATTTGTTCATGCATGCATGAGTTGTTGAGTTTCTTTTAGTACTTAATTTTTAGTGTCTATAAATGTACCTTAGTAGTATTTTTGAAAGTTGCTTGCATGAGTTGTTCCCATAGGTAACTTAATTCCATTTATCTTATGGTATTTAATTCTATTCGCTCTATTGAATGTTCTAGACTTACACTGGTTAGCTTTATTTTTGCACTTACACATGTTGAAAATTCTAAAAGGGAGAATCTAGTACATACCTAGTTATGATTCACTTCAGTAGTCTAGTACTTTGGAATTCATAGGTGACTCTAGGTTTAACATTTTAGTTACTAGAGATGCTCGGATTGTGTAAGTCCATTCGGAAAAATCAAAATCCCTGTGAGCTGAAAAATAAAAAAAAAAGAAGGAAAAAAAGAGAAAAGAAAAAAAAAGAGAAAGAGAAAAAGAAAAAAAAGGAGAGATTATGAGAGATAAAAAACAGTTGTCGTGGGTGGAAATGGCTAGGTGCCCCTTTGAGACCGAGTTAGGTTACTGGGGAAACACCTCCCAATTTCTCTCAATACCGAGCACGCCTTTGAGACTTTATGCTAGATCTAGGGAACAACCCTCGCTTTGGGCAGATAAGTGCCTAAGAGCTGGAAACCTCAGGAAAGCTATGAGGTGACGACTTAACTCACCATGGAACGGGCATCCCCTAAGAATGATTCGCCTAGCATGAGCACGAGGAGCTAACTTAGTGAATTTTTAGAACATATCTATTTTTCTTTGATTGCAAATACTACCTGATAAATTTAGTTAGCATGCTAATTATGGAACAATATCTTTTTAAAATTTTATGGCACTGAGGTTTGCTTAAGGACAAGCAAAGATTTAAGTCTAGGGGAAGTGATATGAGTAAAACATATAGGGTTTTATGAATAGTTTTCGCTCATATCTTGTTACATTTTGTGTTAGTTTCATGTATATGTTACTCTATTCTTGCACGCATTGCCTATTTTCTGGTTCGGAGGTCTGCTCGTTGTACTTTTGTGTGCATGTTAGCTTTTCTGGTGAAAAAGACGTATTTTCAGAGCAAAAGGACTTTCGCAGCTAGACGCAGAGTGGGACATGACTAGGTCGTGTGGATTCACACGGCTGTGTCCAATGGGTGAAGAATGACACCCTAGGGCCGCACATGGCCTGGCCATGTGGAAACACACGACCGTGTGGTGGCCTGACGGAGTTGTACGACTAGGGCTTTTTTCGAATTTTACAGTTGTCCGAGGCGATGTCTATATAACGATGGCTCCGCCCAAACCCTGGAGGGAGGCACGACGGCTAGGACGGCACGCCGAAGGCCTAAAAAGTTTCGATAACTCACAACGGGGAGAAGGAACGCCACCGGAGGTCCACAACTTGCAATACAATGCCGGAGAGAAGATCATGAAGCATCGTATATCTCTATTTTTGTTCTTTATTTCTATTGTATTCAAACTTAAACATGTTTTGTGATTCTTCCTTCATATTTATGGAGTAGTACTTTCGATTCTAGTATTAGGGAGTAGCTTGTGTACATAAACAATGTTGGTTCATATTAAATTCTGGCCAAAAGTTTGATTTGACAATTGGTAGTTGCTCTCTATTATATTTACGTGTGTTTGGCTTTCTTTCCGCTGTGCTTAGGTGATACGAGGTGGTGACAGCCCTCGCAATCTAAAATTTAGGAGGTTTGATCCAAGGAACCTAGGGGTAAACCTGACCTCCCGTAACTGCGGGGAGAAGGGAGCGGTGGAGTCAGAAATGGTTCACCGTAAGGATTGATTTGGCATCCTCGTACCCTCTATCCCGTCCTTTTGGGCGGAGATAGCTCTCGGTGAATGCGGCGGCTCTGTGGGAGAGTGTATGATGTCCCTTCCCCAAAATCGTATGTAGACGTTTAGACGACGCCAATTGACAAGCGAAACCGAAGTCCTAGAATCACCTTTTAAGACCCCGGCACACTCTTTTCCTCCTCCGTGTGACACCGTACAGAGTAGGGTCCACCGATAGTCCTCACCAACCGACTCTCTCAAAGATTATGTCCGAACAATCGCAACCACTTAGTGTATTGGTATTCGAATCCCAGTCCATGTGGGATCGATAAATCTTTATTACTTGACGACATCCGTGCACTTGCGGGCGTTGAGCGCGAGCATACACTTTGAGTTCTCGACGGTATCCGTTGCAAGATTCGAGGTCGCGTCCGTGCGCATCAGTGTGCCACCTCATGAGGAAGACCAAGAGCCATGACTCGTGGTATTACATGGATGTTTATAACCCCCTCCTTAAGTGGTCGGCCAATTGATGAGTAAGGATAATTGATTGCTTCTTCTTCCTTCTCCTATCTTCTTCTCTCCCTCTCCTCCATGGCCGAAACCTCCAAAGAGTGCTAGCACACTCTAAGTGGTTCTCTCCACTCTTTTGTCCGTGTGGATACGTGTAGAGGAGTGTACACTTGACACTCTATGAGATCCGACAATCTCTTGGACGAGCGGGATAAGTGAAGGGCATTGCTACAAGGGTAACCCTCTTCCCATGTAGATCTAAGGTTGATCTAGTGTAGATAAACATGTACATGATTTTTTTTATTTATCTTTGCACAGATCCGTGGTCGACTTTCGAGGTTTCCGCAACGCAAAAAGTGGTTTTTGCGGCTCGGAGAGTCTAATAGTGGTATCAGAGCACGTGTGAAGCATATACATGTTTATATTTGTAATTTTTATATTAGATACGAAAAGTTATAGATCTGTAAGTTTCTATAATTTTCCTAATTTTATAGATTTTTTGAGTATTTTTCTCGTAGAGTCGAAGAAACAAGTGTTTGGACACTTGTAGGCTTCAACCACCGAGAAAAACTCTCCGAAATGGCAAGGTCTCATTTTTGTTTCTTGGGACAACGACTTAAGGCACTGTAATATCGGTATGGGACACTCGCGAGATTCATTTTGCGAGAAGGGGCGCTGCCCCTAACCCCGCAAGGGGCATTTTCGCGCGATCGCGCCCGAAAATCGCTTTGCGGGACCGTTGCGGAGTTGTGACTCATAAAATTAAAAAAAAAGGTAGGAAAATTATAGAAATTTATGTAAAATATATAATTTAGAATTATGTATGATATTGTGATGGTCATGGCCCAAAAACCCCAATGTGATTGGATAATTGTGTTGTAATTCATAATACGGCTTGCACGTCGTTTTTTTTGGTGTTGTGCATATTGTATATGATATGCGACTTGCGCATCGTGCCTCCTTTATTATATTCTTGTTGTAAATAGATTTTAGACTTGAATGTAACTTGAGTTTAATGTTTGTAATGTACAAAATGAAGTGGTGGAAGGTCCACTCGCAGACGGAGTTACGAGGAGGGTGTCGACGACACATGACGGTCAAAGGAGGCACTTGGAGAAGCCGCTAACCCTAGGTTGACCGTCCGATCTTCTCATTGGCTTGAGAAGATCGTAGTAGAGCCATGACCTCATCACAAATTAATTAATTAGTATATATATATATATATATATATATATATATATTTGTTTTTGCTTGTATGTATGTGATGCATGCTAGTATAGGGTAATTAATGCCTTAATGCGTATATGATACACATTCACGATTAGATTAGATCTTAATCAAGTCAACTCGAAATGCCTACCAAGTTTTGATACCCATCACTACCTCGATCATTTGTTGTTATTGAATCTGCCAAAACAGAGCAACTTATATTATCTTGGTAGGGTGCGGAGGGACAATCTTGGTCCCGCCTATCAAAGCTTGGGTGAGAATAAGCTCATTTAGATTGAGTGAAACTAGTTAACTCAATTGAATCGGATAAAACTATAGGCATATTCCAACGGTTGGAAAGATAGGATAAGATCACGTTTACACTAAATCTTGGGCAATTTAGCCAAAGCTAACTCAAGTTTTTTTTTTGTAAATGTGGATTTTGATCCTATAAACAAGAGTTGCATAGAGATGTAATTGGTAATTTGTTACCTACCGATCATACTAAGTCTTGGGCGATTTAGCCAAAGCTAACTCAAGGCGTAGTATGATGTGGATCTTGTCCCGCGAGAATTATAGCTAGTTGGTATTAATCTAGTAGTGTGGTTTGACCACATCAATGACTCGATTCTACAAAAGTCCTATAATTTAGTGGGAGCATTATTTAATTAAAGTCCTAATTAAATGATAAATGGAATATGATATTTACTTTCTGCATTATTTATGTTGTAGATTGTCATGTTGTCAAACACGAATACTCTCTCCCTGTGTTCTGTCCTTGAGAAGGACAAGCTCAATGGAGCTAATTTTCTGGACTGATACAGGAATCTAAGAATTATTCTCAAACAAGAAAGAAAACTGTACGTCCTGGAGCAGCCCATTCCAGAAGCACCTCCTGCCACTGCCTCGTGAGCTGACCAAGATACTTACAAGAAGCATCAAGATGATGCATTAGATGTATCATGCCTCATGCTCGCGACCATGAACTCTGAGCTTCAGAAGTGACATGAGTTGAAGAATGCTTTTGATATAGTTGAACATCTTCGTCAACTATATCAAGGACAAGCAAGGCACGAGAGATTCGAGATCTCTAAGGCATTGTTTCAGTGCAAGATGCAAGATGGGACTCCCGTAGGTCCATATGTACTCAAGATGATTGGGTACATAGAAAACCTACAGAGGTTGGGATTCCCACTTGGCCAAGAACTGACCACTGACTTGATCTTGCAATCCTTGCCAGAAAGTTACAATCAATTTGTCATGAATTACAACATGAATGAAATTGATAAGCCACTGCCTAAGATGCTTGGCATGTTGAGAACTGCTGAGCTCAACCTTAAGAAGGCAAAGCCCAACTCCATTTTGATGGTGCAAAAGAAGAAAGGCAAGGGCAAGCCTAAAAGTAAGGGAAAGTCCTAAGACAAGGGCAAAGGCAAGGCACTGAAACCTAAAGTAGGGGTTGCAAAGGAAGGTGAATGCTACCACTGCGGTCAGACCGGTCACTGGAAGCGGAAATGTAAAGGATACCTGGAAGATCTTAAGAAGAAGAGAAGTGAGACTTCTACTTCAGGTATATATGTTATAGAAGTCAATATATCTATTTCTTCATCTTGGGTATTTGATACCGGATGTGCTTCTCACATCTGTACTAATCTGCAGGCGCTGAGAAATAGCAGGGCATTGACGAAGGGTGAGGTAGACCTACGAGTAGGCAATGGAGCAATGGTTGCTGTTGTTGCTGTAGGAACTTATTTTCTATCTCTGCCCTCTGGGCTTGTACTAGAATTAGATGAATGTTGTTATGTGCCTGCTCTCACAAAGAACATCATTTCAGTTTCTTGTTTAGACAAGAAAGACTTTTCATTTATAATAAAGAACAAATATTGTTCTATTTATTTAAATGATATGTTCTATTGTAGTGCACCTCTGATGAACGTACTCTACATTCTAGACTTACAGAACCCCATCTATAACATAAGTACCAAAAGGTTCAAGTCAAATGAGTTGAACCAAACCTATCTCTGACATTGTCGCTTAGGTCACATAAATGAGAGTTGCTTATCCCAGCTCCATAAGGATGGGTTGCTGGACTCCTTTGATTTTGAATCATATGAGACATGCGAGTCTTGCCTTCTAGGCAAGATAACTAAGACTCCCTTTAGTGAACACAACGAAAGAGCAATAGACTTGTTAGGACTTATACATAGTGATGTGTGTGACCCTTTCAATGTTGCTGCTAGAGGTGGTTATAGGTACTTCATTACATTTACTGATGACTTCAGTAGATATGATTATGTGTATCTGATGACACATAAGTCAGAATCCTTTGAAAAGTTCAAAGAATTCAAGAATGAAGTACAAAAATAGCTTGGCAAGAGTATTAAGATACTTCGATCAGATCGAGGTGGTGAATACCTTAGCCATGAGTTTCGTGACTATCTAGTTGAGTGTGGGATTCTATCCCAACTCACTCCTCTGGAACACCACAATGGAATGGTGTATCCGATATCCTTTTGGGGATATGCTCTAGACACAGCAACCTCCACACTTAACCGTGTTCCATCCAAAGCTGTGATAAAGATACCATATACGATATGGATAGGGAAAAATTCCAAGATGTATTTCATGAGGATTTGGGGTTGTGAGGCTTACGTTCGATGTCAAGTCTCAGACAAACTGGGACCCAAATCCGATAAGTGCTATTTTGTTGGATATCCCAAGAAAACGAAGGGATATTACTTCTATATTCCCAGTCAGCACAAAGTGTTTGTGACAAAGACTGGGGTATTTCTAGAAAGGGACTTTATTTCTAGAAAAACTAGTGGGAGTAGGTTCGATCTTGAAGAAATTCAAGATATAGACCATAGCACTGAGGCCTTGATGGAGGTTGAACAGGAACCACAAAGTGTTATGGATGATGAGATTGTTGCACAAAGAGTTGTGGAACAACAACCTGTTTATGTAGACCTACTTCTTTGCAGGTCTAATAGGGTAAGTCGTCAGCCTGAGAGATACTCATTTCTCTTGTCTGACCATAATGACGTTATGCTCGTTGAGAATGAGCCTAATTCCTATTAGGAAGCTGTGATGAGCCTAGATTCTGAGAAATGGATAGAGGCCATGAGATCCGAGATGAAATCCATGTACATCAACCAAGTATGGACTTTGGGTGATCCACCTGAAGGCGTCAAACTCATTGGGTGTAAGTGGGTCTTTAAGAGAAAGACTGACATGGATGGACTTACGCATACATATAAGTGGCGATTGGTAGCTAAAGGTTTCAAGCAAATTCATGGTATTGACTATGATGAAACCTTTTCTCCAGCTGCGATGTTTAAGTCCATTCGGATCATGCTTGCTATTGCAGCGTACCACGATTATGAGATCTGGCAGATGAATGTCAAAATTGCATTTTTGAATGGAAACTTGCTCGAGGATGTATGCATGACACAACCTGAGGGTTTTGTAGATCCACAGCATACTAGCAAAGTATGCAAGCTGCAAAAGTTCATTTATGGGCTAAAACAAGCTTCTCGGAGCTAGAATCTTCAATTCAATGATGCGATCAAACAGTTTGGTTTCATTAAGAATGAAGCTAAACCCTGTGTCTACAAGAGGGTTAATGGGAACACAGTTGTCTTCCTTGTATTGTATGTGGATGACATACTACTCATTGAGAATGACATTCCTTTGCTACAGTCTTTGAAGACTTGGCTGGGGAATTATTTCTCAATGAAGGACTTAGGTGAAGCAGCCTATATTCTAGGCATCAAGGTCTATAGAGATAGATCTAAGAGATTGCTTGGCGCCTAAGTCAGAGTACATATATTGACACAATATTACTATGGTTTGCCATGCAGAATTCCAAGAAGGGATTTCTATCGATGTCACATGGTGTGAGTCTTTCGAAGACTCAAAGTCCCTCTTCTAGAGAGGAAAGAGACCGCATGGATAAGATCCCTTATGCATCTGCCATAGGATTTATCATGTACGTCATGCTATGTACTCATCCTGATGTCTCGTATGCTTTGAGTATAACCAGTAGATACCAGTCAAATCCAGGTGAGCGTCACTGAATAGCAGTCAAGAATATTCTTAAGTACTTAAGAAGGACTAAAGAATATTTCTTGATATTTGGAGGCGATAGGGAACTAGCTGTAAAGGGTTACAATGATGCCAGCTTCCAAACTGAACAGGATGATTATAGATCATAGTTAGGGTTCATGTTTTGCTTAAATGGTGGTGCTGTGAGCTGGAAGAGTTCGAAGCAGGACATAGTTGCTGATTCTACAACAGAGGCCGAGTATATTGCTGCATCAGAGGCAGCAAAGGAGGCAGTTTGGATCCGCAAGTTCATTACTGAGCTTGGGGTGGTTCCTAGCATAGAAGATCCTATAGAGCTATATTATGACAACAATGGAGCGATTTCGCAGGCTAAGGAACCTTGCTCACACCAGCGGACCAAACACATACTACGGCGCTTCCATCTCATTCGAGAGATTATCGATAGAGGAGATGTGAAGATTTGCAGAGTACCCACAGAGGCTAACGTCGTAGATCCCTTGACCAAGGCTTTGGCACAGAAAAAACATGATGGTCATACTAGGTCATTGAGTATTAGATACTACAATAATTGACACTAGTGCTAGTGGGAGATTGTCAGTGAAAACCCTAGAGCCGATCATGTGATGATTGTTGTATGGACTTGTTGTATCATATTCCTATGTATATTTATAAAGGCATTTCTTTATGGTTATTATACTTACTTGTATTGGTGCCAAATAACTAAGTATAATAGCATCCTTGAGTAGAAGGTTCTTATCTATATCAATCGATTGGTAGAATCGATAATGAGATGATATAAAGAATACTACTCTTAATCATTCCTAGTTAAGTATTAATATTCAGGGACAATATTAATGCGAAGAGACTAGCATGTAGGTCAACTCGATGACTTGATCTCACAAGTCATGGATATGAGATATCAAATTGACACATGAGTATGCATTGGAGAATGTATACTGAATGACCCACCATGAGAAAGTATCATGGATAGTTATATGAGTGTCATATACTTTCTCATGTGACTATTAGTCCTTGGACCTGAAGTCACCTTGGTTCCTTACATAAGGAGTTGCATACTTTGGCTTCGTCAAACGTCACTCGTAAATGGGTTGATTATAAAGGCAATTACTGGGTATGTAACAAATTATGCGGAGGGATGTGAGTAATGTAGATGAGACCTATCCCTCCTATATGACGGGAGTGATATCATGATTCTTGATAGAGTGAGACCACTAAGTGCATGGTCATGCCCAAATGAGTCAAAATGAGATATTGAGCTCATTTGATTAGAGTGAGTCTACTTGGAGTTCAAGATATAGATTGTATAGAGGATGACATGGTCTATGCCTCAATTGTTCAATCTAGATGTCGAGGATAGAGGGACATTGTCACATATTGTGAGAGTCACAATTAGTAGTCACAAAGGTGATGTTGGATCTCAACATTCTTGTAACTTGGGTAACAATTATGTGTTGCTAGATACCGCTCATTGCTTATTTTTCTAAATCAGTTTAGGAGCATTGCCAACATTACAAGAACCTATAGGGTCACACACAAAAGGAAATTAGATAGATATTAGGTTCATATGATGGACCAAGAGGATTAGGTTCATGTGATGAAGCAAATTGAATTAAGAGTAATCCAAATTAGACTAATTGAGTTGGACTCAATTTGATTCAAGTGTTGAATGAGTCTAATTTAGATTTGATTCATTGAGTCAATTTAAACTAATGAATAGAGATTCATTAAATTAAATTGACTTAAATCAAAGGTTAGATTTGATCAACCATGGGAGATAAGAGATCAAGTTTGACTTGTCTTGAGAGGGAAGATGAATGGTCAAGTTTGACTTGACCAAATGCCACTTCATGGTGACTTGGCATAGGGCCGACCAATGATGATGTTCCACATCATCATGGACACATCACGGTGTGCCACCTCATGAGGACAACCAAGAGCCATGGCTCGTGGTATTACATGGATGTTTATACCCCCCTCCTTAAGTGGCCGACCAATTGATGAGTAAGGTTAATTGATTGCTTCTTCCTTCTCCTATCTTCTTCTCTCCCTCTCCTCCATGGCCTAAACCTCCAAAGAGTGCTAGCACACTCTAAGTGGTTCTCTCCACCCTTTTGTCCGTGTGGATACGTGTAGAGGAGTGTACACTTGACACTCTACGAGATCCGACAATCTTTTGGACGAGTGGGATAAGCGAAGAGCATCGCTACAAGGGTAACCCTCTTAGCATGTAGATCTAAGGTAGATCTAGTGTAGATAAACATGTACATGATTTTTTTTATTTATCTTCGCATGGATTCGTGGTCGGTTTCCGAGGTTTCCGCAACGCAAAAAGTGATTTTTGCGGCTCGGAGAGTCTAACACACACATCTTAAAATTGATACACACCCTAAACAATTCTCCTAATCCATATCCAATTGATTTTCACCATTTTTAATGCTTTCCAAAGCATATCCTAGGTTAGGAGCAGTTAGGGTAGCCTAACATAGTTGAAATATGGGTTAAACATCCTTGTTTATCCGAAATCAGTATTGGCAATCGATTGTCGATTACCAATAGTCGATCATTATCGACGCTACTGATCGCCATCCATGAATCGGTGATTTGCAATAAATCAGGTTTCAGAAAATGAAATTCAAAAATACATAAGTAATTATACGTAATTTGAAAAATCACGAAACTTCATACATATAATACTTAAGTCAATCATTATTGGTGAAAAATATTGGAAAAATAAAATACCTATAAAATAATCAGATTGACACAAAGTTCAAAACTATTGAAAAGTTCAAAGTTTTGACCCTACTTTGTATCAACTCTATCAATGGTGATTGATATCAAAAGATAGACTTCACCAAGATTTTTCAAAATGGTTTTGAAATATTTTTCAAAACTTAATTTCAATCATGGTATATGGACTAAGTATACATGACTTGTATGAAAGGACCGGTGAATGCAAGAGGGGGGGGGATTACTTTTTCAAAAAAGAATGAGTAAACGCATCGGAGTTTGACAGTAAATGAAGGCAAACACAAATGTAACCAGAACCTTGAAAATCAGAGTTAAATAAATGCGTTCGAAACAAAAAGAATAACGATGAAAAGAACACAGTGCACGAAATCAAAAAGGAACGACACGGTTGCTTTTTTATTTGGTTCATAGCTCTCTCCTAGAGCTGCTAGTCCAAGGCCTACCACTATTTTTTCTCCTTTTTGAAGTCAAACTTCAAGGGTGGAGAAAACCTCTTAAAAACTTACAAATTACAGATCTTTAGTATAAGAAATATGCACAGAGATCAGGATTATATGAAAGAGTAAGCAGTAAAGAATTTTATAGATAAGAATGTCGATATTAGTTCAGTCAGCCTTCGTCCTTGTTGTGATCTGGGCAACCACACACGTTGTAGCACCGAGAAGGCGGCGATGAGGCTTTTCATATGTCGGATGGTGCAGAACAGAATGCAGAGATAGTCGCAGCATAGGATGTGGGCACAAAGAAGAAGCTGGCATCGCGGAAGCAGAAAGCATGAAAAGGATCTATTGCAGCGGAATCAGAGTTTGCGAAGAATAAGATCGATGTTGCTATGTTTTTTCTACGTGAAAGCAATAAAGCTATGATCGTTCATCTGATTCCCGTTCTCGATCACCCACCTAAGCCCGGAAGCTCGGATCCACTGCGAGAAGAGTTCTTGTTCGTAGGATTTTGATAGCCATTTGAAACTTGCCGGTAGAAATCATCCATGCATTGAAACAGAGAGGTTTTCTTGCCAGAATCGTGACTCCACTTCCCATCAGTCGAGGCGACAGTCGAGTGCGCCTTGCGTCTGTGCGATTTTTCCGAAGGCCAGTCGAGGTGCTAGCTCGACTGCTCATGTTAAATGCCGAGACTTCCTCTATTGCAGTTTAGGTGCTAGTCGGAGCTCCCTTACTGCTCACTTGCCGCTAATCGCCGAGGCGTCGACTGACCGCACCACCAAGCATCGATTGCGCTCGCTCACATCTATCGATTGTCAGAGGCGGCCGAGCCGCTGACTCGATCGCCGCATTGAACTGCTTGGCCGAGTCCGCCTCTTCCTCGCGCTTAAGCCCGACGGGTTGAGGCATTGCCTTGACTGCCTTAGTCGAAGAGTTGGTCGAGGTGCCGGCTCGACTGTAACTTCTTCTGTAGCTATCGAGCTCCACTTGCTCCTGGCCGCTGATCGAGATCGCCGAGTCGCCTCGATCGCTTGGCGCCGACAAATTCGCCGATCGGCCTTGAATATAGTAAAGGCAACAGTTGAGGTGTCAACTCATTGTTGTCCTTATGACCCGTTGTTTCATTCAACTCTAAGACTGAAGCACGCATAGTAAAGATTCTACCTAGAGACCCTTTACCTGCCAAGACTCCGACCTCCAGCCATTCTTGGACTTTTCACCTTGCCACTTTCGCCAAGAATTTTCTACCTGCCAAGGAATTACCCATCTTGGACTTTTCACCAAGGTCCACCCTTGGATTTCTCATCTGCCAAGGAATTAATCATCTTGGACATTTCACCAAGGGTCCACCCTTGGATTTCTTACTTGCCTAGGACCTTTGTTTACTTAAATGTTTATCAAACACCAAAACATAACTTGGAGCATCAACTCCAATATTGTATACTAGCTTTCCTCATGATTTGTCCATGATATAAGATGAGTTTGAGTTCATCTAGATGCAAAAACTATGCACCTTGAACTTAACTCATTTCTTAGCATCTCACATGTGTATAGGGTGTATCAATATGCACACATATCAATTGATGTGAGATGTGAGTTTTGTTCTTCCTAAACTAAGGTCTCATGCATTTTCTAAGGCAACATTATTTGATTCCCTTATACACGGGACTTCAAATCATGTTATTTGTCCTTAAATCAATTTTCATTAATCCTAAATGCATGAATGATGATTATGACATAAATGATAACATAATTAAAAATAAGCATCAATAATCATGATGTCATGACATAAATCAGAAACCTAAGCACTAACATGACATAAAAACTATCCTAAGCATTATTATGACATATTATATGATTTAAAAGAGATATGATGTCATGACACATTATATGACAATCAAGACATGACAAATAAAATATAGAGGTATAAGAATACCTAAATTTTAGTATTAATTGTCCATTTTGCAATATTACCACTTATCTCCAATGTGTGCCAAAACCAAAAATGACACACTATGACCTCTAAACCTAGTTTGTGCCAATTTTATCAATTTTTTATAGTTCTCAAAATATATTGTCACATCCTAAAATTCTTTAGGATTAAATTCAATCTTATTTCCAAAGTATCCCATAACCTTGGAAATGACCTAAAGTGTCAACTTTGCTATGGTTGAGTTAACTACCCATCCAATCAAGGTTGACACATCCTAACTCATTTAGCGTGAATTGATCACGCTCCTAGGAACCCAAAACCTATTGGAGCTCCTTGGGTTTACTAGGTATTCCTTAGGGATGACCTCCCTTGATACCTTTCTAATAACCCTCCTAGGCTTAGAAGCCTTAGTCATTGTGGTCTTGCCTAGGTTAACTCTAAGGATGACTCCCCTTGTAACCTTCTTAGTGGCCTCTCTAGTTTTCATGGAAACCTTGGCCACTAGGCACTTACCTTAGTTACCCTTAGGGATGACTTCCCTAGTAACCTTGGCTTTCCTAGACCTAGGTTAAGTTCCATAATCGAATGGAACTCTATGATAGGTCTCCTTGGGCTTAGGTTTGTGACCCAAATCTCTCTTGCCCTTAGGTGGAGCTTGCTTTATAAACCCTAGATTTTGACTCCTTGATCCTAAATCTTGACCATTTGACCCTTGCATTTAATTTTGCATTATCCTAAGGGTCTTTTCTAATTTCTCAAGTCTTGACCTCAAGACTTGATTTTCCAACTCTAATTGCTCGATCTTTGAATTTTGATTTATTCTTTGGGCGTGGTTCTTCATTTTAGGCATATGCCTACTTTTCTTAGAGTTAATGCCTAAATGCTCTTCGACCTTCCTAATAATTTCCCTAGGTAGGATTTTTCTAGGGTTATCAGTCCAAATTTTCTCCTTAGTTCTAAAATCACATGATTTGGTGCCTAAACAATAGAATTTATTTTTAGCATGCTTTGTATTATGATGAACAACAAGTGAATTAAAATTATCCCTAACATGATTTTTAACATTAAAATTCGAAGGTGCATTATTAAAATATACCTTAGGGTTTACTTTTAAAGCTCCCCCTACATTTGATACTCCTTCTTGGCCCTTGGTTTGCTTGCTCCCCCTAGGCATTGACTTCTATAATGCCCTCTATGATGACACTTGAAGCACACCACGTGCTCCTTGCTCTTAATGGTTGGGGCTCCAGTCTCCTTGGCCTTTGGCACGACTTGTGCCATCTTCTTGACCCGTTTCAGACACTTGCTCTTGTAGTGTCTGACTTCCCTACACTTAAAGCATATAATATGAATTTTATCTTTAATTGGAGTGCTTGAGTTACCTTCCATGGTAGGGGAATCTTGAACTTCCTCTTCTTCTCGACCGGAGATAGATGGTTCCTCTTGAGTTTGCTCTTGTTCCGGAGTGGAAAGTCTCTCCTCCTCCTCAATCCTTGAGGTGAAGACTTCTTCCAATTCTACCTCCTCTACCGATCTAGATGTTGATTCCCTCTCAACCTCTGAATCCTCAAACTCTTGAGATGACGATGATGTGCTTTCTTCTTGAGCTTGGGAGGATGAGCACTCCTCCTCGGACTCCTCCTCTACTTCATGAGTCGGTGATGGATTTTCATGATACTTTTCCAATTCACTCCAATGCTCCTTGGTATCCTTGTATTCACCTAACTTGGACAAGACATTATTAGGAATTAAATCACTTAGCATTTTAATTACCTTAATATTTATCTTGAACTCATTGAGTTGTTCCTTGGTCTATTTTTCAATCTTGAGGATTCCACCCTTCTTTCCTCTTGGAAATTTGCAACCTTCTATCAAGGAGGACCAAAGCTTGATATCCACCATCACCAGGAAGTTCTCAATCCCTATTTTCCATTGATTGAAACCTTCAAATCCATAGTCCTCGTGGATGGTGGTGTGTTGATGTCCTGACCTAGTTTAAAACTTGGCTCCTCCATCTTCTTCTTCACCCTCTAGCGATGCTCCCTTAGTTGTTAAACCTTGAAGAGTGGTGTCGCTCTGATACCACTTGTTGGAACTTCGGTGAGTGCTAGAGGGGGGGGGGGGTTGAATGGTGCATTCGTCATTTTTCGAAATTCGATCGTGTTGCTTGTCTATAATTTTCGTTAGTACAGTGGAATATGGAAATACAATATGAAAACAAAGAAGCAAGCACAATCACAACACACAAATATAATGTGATTTGGAACCTTAGGGTTCCTACTCCATGGGTTGAGCTTAAATGAGCTCTAGCGATGCCAAACATCACTAATCAACCTCTCCTTCTCGAAAAATACTCCGAAGGTAGAGAAAACCTCTTACAAGGGATTACAAAAATAATACAATGAAAATACAAGCAATTACAAATGAATTACAATAAATAATGTAAAGAAAACTTTACAAGAGATCTTTTGAATGCTTGCTTGTTTTGTTGCTTGGGTTGCACTTGAAGATGCTGAATTTCACTAGCAGATCGCTCCAAATCGCCCTAAGAACCATAGGCAAAAACCTCTCATTCGTGCTCCTTACAAAGTTGCAACTCGGGTTGATTTCTACCTAGTAGTCAATTGCTTATACCCATCAGTCGACTGCTCATACCCATAAATCGACTGCTCCTGAAGACATTGTCTCACAACGACTTAATCCACGTTGGAAAATTTCCAACGAATACCTAGCAGTTGACTGATTAGACCCATCAGTCGACTGCTCATAGCCTCCAATCAACTGCCAAACCCTAGCAGTTGACTCAGAAATATTCTGTGTCTGTGTCCTCGACTAGCGATCAGCCCTCTATAACGGTATTGCCATAACATCGCATGATCATTGCCTACCACTCGGTAGTTCGATCGCCTTGATTGACTCACAACATTCGACTGGTCATAATCCTAGTCATCTGCTCAGTGTCGACTCGGCTGCCAAGTGTCAAATATTTGACCAGTCGACTGGTCCATAACCCCAGTCGACTGCTACACCTCAACCATGAGGTTTTCCTGAAGTATGTTGCCCTTATACTTGCTAGACCACCATTAGCCTAGACCTAAGCCTTCTAGCCACATCCATCAACCTCACGTTTATTGGATCCCTCCAAGTCATCCTTGACTTGTTCATCTATATGCTAGCCTTCAGGTGCTTCCATCGACTATTGTCATGCTAAGCTGGTCTACACCGCCAAGGCACATTGGGCTTACGCTGCCAAGATACACGCTTGGACTTTACGTCGCAAACCATTGGACTTATGTTGCCAAGACTCCACCCTTAGACTTTACGTCGCCAATATCAATCCTTGGACTTTCTTTGCCAACCCATGTTGGACTTTCCAATTGCCAAGACTCAAGCTTGGACTTTCCCTTGCCAACATATATTGGATTTTCCAATTGCCAAGACTCAAGCTTGGACTTTCCCTTTCCAACCCATGTCAGACTTTCCAATTTCCAAGACTCAAGCTTGGATTTTTTCTTGTCAAGACCCATGCTTGGACTTTCTATGCCAAGTGCCCCCCTTGGACTTCTCCATCATATGGCCAACCCCATGTCAACCATATAGTCAACCCATTATCAAATAATGGTCAACTCATCGTCAAACTTTAAAATACAAACATCAAACCACTACTCAAGTCAAACTCGAGTTTGGTCAATCATGACCTGGGTCGATTGCACCAACACATATTTGGACTTTCCTCATCGTATCAAAACTTTGACTTCCGAGATTGATTGCTTCAACAATCTCCTCCAAATAATCACCCCCATATGACTTTGGATATCCCAATAATCCACTAGTCATATGGTCAACATATGGTCAAACCATATAGTTGAACAATGGTCGAACCCATTGTTAAACATCAAAATACTACTCGAGTCCCACTCAAGTTTGGTCAACATTGACCCAGGGCTTATTGCACCAACAATCTCCCTCTTTTTGATGTTTGACAATACCTTTAAGTTAGGCTAATAATAACCCAACTTAACTCTTTCAATGGCAAAGCATAGTGATGGTTTACCCAACTTAAACCTCACTTCTCCCCCTTTGGCATACATTAAAAAGTCTTCCAAGGGTTTTCCAATGTTCCATCTCCCAATGAGATCCTAAATTCTCTCCCTTGGTTAAAAAACATCTAAGATGCCTTCACTCTTCCTAGTGATAAAATCACATATCACTAAATGAGAGGCAATCCATAATGAAGGTTTACCAAACCCTCACTTCTCCCTTTTGATCAAAATTGCATCCATCATCCCTAGATGGACACACTCCCCTAAAGACTTGCTCCCTCTTGACCATTGCACCAACAATTGTTGGGGATCGATGACCCAGTTAGAAGGGGGGATGAATAGTCTTTTTCGTCACTTGATTGAAGTTGATCGTGCTTGTCTATAATACTTGTTAATATATGTAGCAGAAATAATAGTAAAGCATAAACAAAATCAAGGACACAACGCACACAAGAGACAATTGATATAACGTGGTTCAGAATCTTAGGGTTCCTACTCCATGGGACGAGCTCAACGAGCTCTAGTGATGCACACACCACTACTAAATCTCCTTCTCGACAACACATCGAAGGTAGAGAAATCTCGTATAAGCAATAACAATAGTAATACAAAAATGTACAAGAAAATACAAAGACAATAATGAAACACAAGTAAAGAACACTTTACAATAATTGCTTTGAACTCTTTCTTTTGCTTGCTTTGATTTGCTCTTGAAGGTATGAAATACAGCAGCAATTCTCCTTTAAAATTTCCCAAAAAATTGCTATAAAATCCTCCAACTCGAGTTCCTTTTATAACCTGCATCGAGCTGATTTCACGCCCAACAATCGACTGCCATAAGGCCCCAATCGACTGCATTGTAACCGTTATCTCACAACGACTCAATCCACACTGGAAACACTCCAACGGATACATTAGCAGTCGATTGCCAACCTTATAGCCGACTGATCAGTCGGCTACCGAGTGTTCTATGCTCGCGACCAAGACTAGCAGTCGACTCCCCTCTATGGTAGTCGACTGCTCAAGGCTAGTGGAGGCGTTGCCTTGATTGGGACTCCAGTCGAGGCGCTAGTCGAGTTGCCTTGCATCTGTGGCCACAACTCGGTCGCAGTCGATCGCCAGTCGACTGATACATCCCCCCAGTCGACTGATAAACCTCAACTATGAGGTTTAACTCAAGTATGATGCCCTCATACTTGTTATACCACCCTTGGCCTAGATCTAAGCCTTCTAGCCACCTCAATCGGCCTCACGTCTCTCGGATCCCTCCAAGTCATCCATGACTTGTTCATCCATACACTAGCCTCCAGGTGCTTCCATCGGCTATTGTCATACTAACCGGGTCTACACCGCCAAGCCTACACACTTGGACTTCCCATGCCAACTCCGTGCTAGACTTTCCATGCCAAGGCTACACACTTGGACTTCCCATGCCAAGGCTACACACTTGGACTTCCCTTGCCAACTCCATGTTGGACTTTCCAATTTCCAAGTCCCATGCTTAGACTTTCACCACCAAGGCTATACACTTGGACTTACGTGGCCAAGGCTACACACTTGGACTTTCCTTGCCAACTCTATGTTGGATTTTTCAATTGCCAAGCCCCATGCTTGGACTTTCACCACCAAGGCTACGCACTTGGACTTACGTGGCCAAGGCTACACACTTGGACTTTCCATGACAATTTCATTGTCATACGTTTTGTCAAAAATCAAAATACCGCTCGAGTCAAACTTGAGTCTAGTCAATCATGACCTGGGCCGATTGCACTAACAACAATATCCTTGGAGAGTTCCTAAGCCTATAGGAAACTTAGACTATCGAAAATAAGGGTAAAAGTTCACACTTGAACTTTAACCTCCCTTAAAATTTGATACTCACCCTAAATAAGTCTCCTAATAATTTTCAATGATTATTTCACCCTTCCAATGCTTTTTAAAGCATATCCTAGGGTTAGGAGATGTTAGGGTACTTAAGGGTGCTGAGAAATGGATAAACAACCTTTATTTAACCAATATCAGACAAATCAGTTGACTGGTTTCAGCTACCAATTGACTGAAACACCACCAATCGACTGCCCAGAGCGACAATCGACTGGTTTCTACAACTGTAGAAAATAATTTCAGAATACGAGTTTTTGAAAAGTATAAGTAAATATACATATTTATAAAAATCTTGAAATTTGATACGTATATTGCATACATGAAATACAATGGGTGAAACATAATTTTAAATTAAAATGTTGATACAAAGTTCAAAAGCATTGAAAACTTCAATATTTTGTCTAACTTTGTATCCACATTCTCAATGGTGATTGCTATCAAAAGATAGTTTTCACCAAAGTTTTCTAAAATGATTTTAAAACATGGTTTATGGGTTAGATGTACATGACTTGTACATTAGCTTTCCTCATGATTCATCAATGTTATATTATGAGTTTGAGTTTATCTAAATGCAAGAACTATGCACTTTGAACTTAACTCATTTTCCTAACATCTCACATGTGTTTAGGAAGTATCAATACACACACATGTAAATTTAATATTTTTGTGAAATATAGATTTTTGTTCTTCCTAATCTAAAGTTTCATGCATTTTATCTAGACAACTTTATTTGATTCCCTTCTCATGGGGACTTCAAATAATGCCATTGTCCTTAATTTCATTTTAATTATCTTAAATGCATGAGATATGATCATTAGATAAATGACAACATAAATTAAAGCATTTTCCAATAATCATAATGTCATGACATAAATATAAACCTAAGTACAAATATGACATATTAACTTAATTATTATCAAGACATTTTATATGATTAATATGAAGCATGATGTTATAACATGACTTACGAAAAACAAAGCAGGACAAATATATAAAAATGCAAAGGTATAGAATACCTAAGTTTTAAAGCACATTTGTCATTTTCTTGGATTAAATCAATTTTGCCATAATGAACAAATTCCTAAGTGTGGCAAAAATCCAAAATGATACACCATTGACTCTAAACCTAATTGTGTCAATTTTGATTGACTTTGCAACTTCCATAATTCTTTTGACACATCCTAAAATCTTTTAGGATTAAAATCTAAACTCATTTTCAAAGTATTACAATACTCTAAAAATGTCCTAAAGTGTCACCTTTATCATGGTTAGCTTAACTATCTATCCATTCATGATTGGTACACCTTAAACCTATCTAGCGTGATGGAATCATGCTTCTAAGAATTCAATACCTATTGGAGCTCCTTGGATTTTGTAAGTACTCACTAGGGATAACTTCCCTATCTACCCTCCTAATGTCCCTTCTAGGCTTTGAAATCTTGGTCATTTTGGTCTTATCTAGGTTAATCTTAGGGGCAACTCTCATTGTAAACTTGTTAGTGACTTTCCTAGGTTTTTTGGAAATCTTTGCCACTAGACATCTACTATGGTCAACTCTAGGGATGACTGCCCCTTGTGATCGTGGTTTTCCTAGACCTAGGAGTGGTTCCATAGTTAAATGGAACATTATAGTAGGTAGGCATGACTACCTTGGGCTTAGGTTTGCTACTCAAACCTTTCCTTTCCTTGGATAGTTCTTGCCTCATAACACCTAAGGTTTTCCCATTAGATATTTTAATTGAATTTGTCATAATTTGAAGGGTATTTTCTAATTTTTCAAGCCTTGACCTTAAGGCTTAGTTTTCCACCTTTAATTTGTCAAATTTTGACTTTCCATTAATTCCTTGGACATATTTCTTCCTAGGCACATGCTTTCTATCATGATGAACAATAGTAAAAAACTTCTTAATATGCTTTTTGGCCTTACATAAAGTAGGAGCAATATTAAATGTTACCTAAGGATTTGCCTTAGCTCCCCCTACATTTGAGCTCCCTACTTTGTCCTTCTTAGAGTGACTCCCCTTAGGAAATTGGCTCCTATAGTGACCCCTTTGATAGCACTTGAAGCATACGATATGCTCCTTGCTCTTGTGTGTTGGGGCTTCGGTATCCTTTGACTTATCCTTAGCCTTTGGTGCCGGTTGAGTCTTCTTGATACTTTGTGGGCACTTACTCTTATAATGCCCTTGCTTCCTACACTCAAAACATGTTATGTGATTTTTATTTTTATTTAGCATGCTTGAGTTACCTAAAGAGGAATCTTGAGCTTATTCCTCATTTGCTCTAGAGGTTGACGTGGAAGGTTCCTCTTGCTCTTGCTCCAGTGTCGAATGTCTCTCCCCCTCAATACTTAAAGTAGAGGCTTCCGAGATTTCTTCTTCCTCGGATGTTGAGCACCTCTTAACCTTCGATTCTTCAAGCTCTAGAGAGGAGGATGATGATCTTGTTGGATCGAGAAGCGTCGCTAGAGGGGCGGGGGTGAATAGCGAGCATGAAATCTTTATTTCTTTTCATTCGTTCAATTAAGAATATAAGTAATGCAGCGGAAAAATAAATATGACAAATTTATTTTTACTTGGTTTACAACCCAGCGGTTGCTACTCCAAGATCCCACGATCCTTGACCGCTATGAAGGGGCAATCCACTATAGAGTCTTCTCCTCGTTGGAGGTAGGAGACAACGATCACAAAAACTGAGAGACAAAAACTCGAGGATGAGGCAACAAGCCTACCTCACATCGTTACAATGAAAACTCCGATTACAAATTAAACAAACTAATACTACTGACGAATATGAATCGGAGATGAAGAGCTCGTCGGCGGTGTGTTGGTGTCGTAGTGTCGTCGTCGAAGTGTAGCGTTGTTGGAGCACTTGGGAGCAAAGATTTGATGATGTAGGGTTCGAGTCCTCCCCTCCTTTTATAGACTCGTGCCTTAGAATTAGTCCAGATCCAGATCTTCAATTTGTGGAACTTATCATAAGGTGACACCTTATCTTATTGCGAAGTGGCGGCGTGAAACGTTATCCTTTTTGACATAACGCACAAGGCTGATTCATCGCCATCAGTCGACTGATGCACTTCATCAGTTGACTGCCAATATCCAGTAGACGACTGCCAGCCTGGCCACTTCCCTGCAACAAAGAGTTAGCACGGAAAATGGTAAATACGACGAGTTCTTACCATCCAATCTCGACCGAGATCTTCCACTAGAAGTCTTAGTTGGATCACCGCCTAGGGTCGTCCTCATACAGAGGACACGACCTTACCATCTCTCTTTATACTTGTGCTTACCTCTGGTCCTTTATGACCTGTTGCTTTGCTTCCGGTCTTCACTGGGTTCTTCGACTCCCATGAAGTTCTCTCGGTGTCGCCCGACCACCATGGTTTCCCGACTTGAGATTCTCCGGGCGTCGCTGACCTTCGGGTTAGCTTAACCATTTCCTGCACACTTAATTCAACTCATGAGGTAACAATATAACCTTAACTTTGGATCTTTGCCATAATCAAAACCTAGGTTCGATTATCTAGTGCCCCTGCACTAACAATCTCTACCTTTTTGATCTATGACAAACCAACACAAAGTTAAGGGAAATTTAAAGCATAAAACAAGTAGAGTAAATGATAAATGCTATTTCAAAAACTCCCCCTTAACCCTAGGTGAGTTTTGAAAGAGATACTTTAATTTTTAAAATAAAGTTTGTTGTGTCACTCCCCCTTAACTTTTGCTCTTCTTCCCCTTTTGCCATAAATAAAAAAAATGTGGGAGTGTTTATATAAAATAGAGATTAAAAAACAACATGCATCTAAAATTATTAAGGATAAATCAACTATGTGTCCAAGCATGCATCTAACATTAGTTAGATAGATTGGTTTGAGATGTGTCCCTCTGCACCAATAATTTAATAAGTTTTGAAACATACTTTTCAAAATACTTATAAGTTTATTTTCAAAGAGAACTTTAAAGGTTTGTAATATAAACTTAAGGTTAGTTTACTCTCCCTCTTAGTCAAATATATGAAGTATAAGAGATTTTAGGATGCGCTAAACTTTGACCTAGAGAGTTGTATACTTAGTGTTGGTCAATCGAAATTATAATTATTCATTAAGTGCAAGAAAATAAGTAGCATTTTGAAAAAGTTATGTTAAGTGTATTTTAATTATCCTTAACATCTCACCCATTCTATGTGTCTCAAAAATGCTACTTTAATCCATGATTGACTAGTTCGGCCTCCATCTCCTCTTCGGATTCACCTTCCAATTCAATTTCTTCTTCTTTGGGAGGTATCTTGCTCTTTGCTTTTCGTCTTCATCCTGCAAACAACGCTACACCTTTCTCGACCAAGACCACGTTAGTTTGTTCATGCAACTCAAATTCCGAAAAGAATTCGTCTAACCTAATCTTAGATAAATCTTGTAGGCATCAACCATGGATGCCCACAAGGTGGTCCTAGGAAATGCATTGAGTGCGTACCTTATTATATCTCGATTGTCTACCTTTTGTCTGATGACATGTAGACCGTTCAAGATGTCTTGGATCCACGAATGGAGTTGTGAAGTGATCTTGATAAGATTGTCTTGAATCGGTTCGCCTTGAAATTCAATTTGGGAAAGGATATTGATGCCACACTCAAGAAAGACAAGAAGGTGAGTGATAAGTCATGGGTGTTTTGATCGCCACAAGTTGCCTTGATAAGATCAGATTTAGTTCTTTGCCTAAGAACTCGATGGAAGCTCTCACAATAGAGAAAACTCAGATTTCATTCAACCAAAAAAATTACCTTTAACCATACAAGAGTTTTCCTATATATAGACTTAGTGGAAGTTGAAACATTAACCTCTACTACACTTCCCACTAAGCACTAATTATGCACCATTATCATTCATGCATGAATGCATGACATTTATTTTCCACCAATGCAACCACTAATCCCTAATACTAGCTTAGGAACTCTCAAAAAGGCATTAAAACCCACCAAAGGACTTCAAAAGTCACTCTAGAAAAATCCCCAAAAAATACATACGAAAATGGTCCTCATGTTGGCTCAATTTCATTTTAGTTGAAGGAATGCGATCCATTTAGTTGTTGCCTCCATTGTGCATTGATCCTCCTTTTCCTTGAGCTCCATTATTAAGCCTTCCAAGGCTTGCTTCATTTTTTTAGTCTTGGACCTTGTCTTGGGTCCTCCAATTCCCTTCAATGTCTCTTCATCCTCGGCTTTGTCTTGTAAGCTTGAAACCCCCTCCTTGGCTTTCATCATTCCCTCCTTTTGGTGAATTCGTCTTTGAATTTAGGTCCTTATCACCTACATCAACAGGACGTAAATCAGCCACATTAAATGTTGCACTAACACCATACTCACTGGGCAAGTAAATCTTGTAAGCTTTGTCATTAATTCTTTCCAATACTTGGAATGGTCCATCTCCTCTTGCTTGAAGTTTTGATTTCCTTTGAACCCACACCCAATCACCGGGTTCAAGGACAACTCTTTTTCTTCCTTTATTTGCTCTATTTGCATATTGCTCGATTTTCTTCTCAATTTGAGCTTTAACTTGCTCATGAAGCTTCTTCACATATTCCGCCTTTGTTTTGCTATCCTTGTGAACTAAAGAAGAAGTGTTAGGTAAAGGAAGCAAATCAAGAGGTGTTAGTGGATTGAACCCATAAACAATCTCAAAAGGAGAAAATTGAGTAGTAGAATGGACACCCCTATTGTAAGCAAATTCAACATGGGGTAAACATTCTTCCCAAGACTTAATGTTCTTCTTAATAATTGCTCTAAGAAGAGTAGAAAGAGTCATATTTACCACCTCAGTTTGGCCGTCAGTTTGAGGGTGGCATGTGGTGGAGAAAAGAAGCTTTGTTTCTAGCTTGTTTCATAAGATCCTCCAAAAATGGCTTAAAAATTTGGTGTCACGATATGAAACAATGCTCCTAGGCATGCCATGAAGTCTTACCATCTCTTTGAAAAACAAATCTGCCACATGAGTTACATCATCCACTTTGTGACAAGGTATGAAGTGTGTCATCTTGGAAAATCTATCAACTATCACAAAAATGGAGTCGTTACTTTTTGAGTGCATGGTAGCCCTAAAACAAAATCCATAGACATGTCAGTCCACAGGAAATCAGGAATAGGCAAAGGAGTGTAAAGTCCATGAGGTGATTTTGCTTTTCTACACACAATGCACCTTTCACAAAATTTCTGCACATCATGCTTCATGTGTGGCCAATGAAAATGTCCATGCAGCATTTCTAAGGTCTTTTGAACCCCAAAGTGTCCCATTAAACCCCCCTCATGTGCTTCCCTAACTAGCAATTCATGCATGGATCCTCTAGGCACACAAAGTCTATTATTCTTAAACAAGTAGTTATCATGCCTAACAAACCCATTTTGTGATTTCTTTTTACACGCAACATATAATTGGGAAAATTCATTATCATGTACATATAATTCCATAATATGTTCAAAGCCAAGCAATTTAGTTTCAAGTGTAGCAAGCAAATTATACCTTCTTGAAAGTGCATCTGCTACAACATTTGCCCTTCCTTGCTTGTGCTTAATCACATAAGGAAATTGTTCAAGAAATTCAACCCACTTGGCATGCCTTTTGTTGAGGTTCCCCTGCCCTTTCAAAAACTTCAAAGATTCATGATCACTATGAATGACAAATTCTTTAGGCAAAAGATAATGCGGCCATGTTTGCAAAGCTCTAACAAGTGCATACAATTCTATATCATAAGTGGAATAGTTGAGAGTGGAGCCACCTAACTTCTCACTAAAATATGCAATGGGATGACCATCTTGAAGTAAAACAACCCCAATACCCACATGAGATGCATCACATTCAATTTCAAATGATTTGGAAAAATAAGGCAAAGCAAGAATGGGTGCGTGTGTGAGTTTGTCCTTAAGTGCTTGAAATGCATTTTCTTGATTCTCCCCCCATTTTAAACCCATATTTTTCCTAACAATTTCATTTAGGGGTGCTATAAATGTGCTAAAATCCTTCACAAACCTTCTATAGAAACTTGCCAACCCATGGAAGCTCCTAACTTCACTCATAGTTTTAGGAGTTGGCCAATCTCTAATGGCCTTAACTTTCCCTTCATCAACCTACACTCCTTTAGAACTTATGACAAAACCAAGAAAACCCACATGATTAGTGAAAAAAGAACACTTTTCTAAGTTAGCATATAGTTTCTCCTTTCTAAGGACATGCAAGAGAGATTGGAGATGTGCAATATGCTCAACAAAACTCTTGGAATATACCAAAATATCATCAAAGTATACTACCACAAATTTTCCAAGGAATTCTCATAAAACATGGTTCATAAGCCTCATAAAAGTGCTTGGTGCATTAGTTAACCCAAAAGGCATTACCAACCATTCATACAATCCATATTTAGTTTTGAAAGCAGTTTTCCATTCATCCCCTTCCCTTATCCTAATTTGATGGTACCCACTTTTAAAATCAATTTTAGAAAAAAAGCAAGCACCATGCAATTCATCAAGCAAATCATCAAGTCTAGGGATAGGATGGCTATACCTAATTGTGATGTGTTTGATTGCTCTACAGTCAGTGCACATCCTCCATGATCCATCCTTTTTAGGTACCAAAATTACGGGTACAACACAAGGATTTAAGCTCTCCCTAACCCATCCTTTTTGCAATAACTCCTCCACTTGATTTTGTATCTCCCTTGTTTCTTGAGGGTTGCTCCTATAAGCTAGCATATTGGGTAGAGAAGCGCCAGGAATAAGGTCTATTTGGTGTTTTATCCCCCTCATTGGTGGCAAACCATGTGGGGTACTTCCTTGGGAAACACATCCTCAAAATCTTGCAAAATAACAACAACATCACTAGGCAAGGAGTTAGTGTTAGATTCCAAGCAAGTTTCCTTGCATAAAAGAAGAAATATAGGCTGCTTTGTCAAATAATCTCTCATCATCTCACTTCCTCTTGTAAACAAATTTTCTAATTTTCTCTCTTTCTTTTCCTCATTCTCTCTTTTCTTTTGAATTTTGTCCTCAAAATCAATTATTTTCTTTTTCACACACTCTTTCTCTTTCTTAAGCTCTTGCTCTTCTTTTTCTCTTTTCTCTCACATTTTTATTTGATCCTCACAAACCTCCCTAGGTGATAATAGTACAAGTGCGACTTTGCGAGAATTGTGGACGAGAGAGAACTTGTTGGAGAATCCATCATGGTGAACTCACCTATCAAACTGCCAAGGTCTTCCAAGAAGAATGTGGCTTTCCTCCATAGGTACAATATCACATAGAACTTGATCTTCATATTTGCCAATGGAGAAATTAATCAACACTTGTTGATTCACTACCAATTCACCACTATTACTTTGCCATTGGAGTTTATATGGCCTTGCATGTGGTGTAGTCTTTAGGTTGAGTTTGGTGACCAACCTAGTGCTTGCCACATTGGTGCAACTCCCACCATCAATGATCATAGAGCATGTTTTACCTTAAATAAGGCAGCGGGTATGAAAAATATTTTCTCTTTGGTCCTCCTCATGCTCCTTGGCTTGGCTCCCCAATAACCTCCTAACCACCAAGAGATCTCCATCTTGTGCATAGGCTGCTCCATCATTTTCCCCATCGTTTGAGGAAGAGGAATGAGAAGAAATTTCTTCACTAGAGATACTCTCATTATCCCTCACCACCATAGTCTTCTTATTTGGGCATTCGGATGCAATATGTCCTTTTCTCAAACACCTAAAGCACTTGATATCCCTACTCTTAGAAGTAGAAGAATAATTAGCAGGAATAGGCTTCTTAGTGCTTGTTACCTCCTTAGAATTAGAAGAAGAACCCTCCTTCTTTGGCTTGTCCTTCTAACTTGAAGAGTAGTTTGAAGAAGATGATTTCTTCATAATGCCCTTTCTCTTTAATTGTTGCTCCACTTTCATTGCTTGATGAACTAAGTATTCAAGCTCCACATAATGTTGTAACTCCACAATGTCTCCAATATCTCGGTTTAGGCCATGGAGAAACCGGGCCATGGTTGCTTCCCTCTCCTCTATAATATTGGCCATAATCAAAGCCACCTCCATCTCCTTGTAATACTCATCCACACTCCTACTCCCTTGGGTGAGTCTTTGCAATTTGTTGTGCAAATCCTTGTGGTAGTGGGAAGGAACAAATCTCCTTCTCATCAAAGTCTTCATTTCATCCCAAGTGTCTATAGGATGCTCTTCATACCTTCTTATATCTTTTTGAACTTGATCCCACCAAATTAAGGTGTAATCAGTGAACTCAAGGGCAACCACCTTCACCTTCTTTACATCATTGTAATTGTCGCATGAAAAGATTTGTTCTATTTTCACCTTCACCTTGGAAGGAAGGTACCTTGACTTTCACACCTCTTAGATCATCTTCACATCTATGGTCTCTACCTCCTCTTTCATGTCTTCTTCCCCCTTTACGCCTCCTTCCTTCTCTTGGAGAACTGTAGAATAGGTCAATTAATTGATGAGATTCTTCATGATTAAAATTGCCCCCATGGTTGGAAACTCTTCCTCCTTCAAGTTGGTCCATCCTTTCATGTAATCTCCCCACTCATGCTTGCAACAAAAAGAAGATGACAAGGACAATTACAAAAGAAATGTTAGAAGTACCTCACCACTCTACTCACGTGTTTGCACTCAAATTTAGCCACTTAGCTTCCTTTATAAGCTCTTAAGATAAGAACCTTATCAATGATTTTTTTTTCAAGACAGCAAGTAGACGATCAAGTGAACAAGAAACCAACAAGAAAATATGAGTAAAATAAGAGAAATAAACGGATAGAACAAGAAATTCAACAACGATCAAGAGCAATCAGAGGAATATTGAGTCCTTTTTTCTTTGGTTCTGCCTAGAATGTTTTTTTTCCCAATTTTTTTTTTCAACTAGAAACACAATGACTCTAGTAGCACCTTTTTTTTTTAAAGTTTAGGACCCAAATAGAGAACAGAAATTGGCGACAAATAGAGATGGAAAATGAAAAGATACCAATGGAATACTATGGATGAGAGATCAACGAAGATGAACAAGAACAAAAATAATTTTTTTGAATTGACAAACAAAACACAAACCTGAAAATCAAGGAACTTGGCTCTGATACCAAATGATAAGATTGCCTTGAATTGGTTCGCCTTGAAATTCAGTTTGGGAAAGGATATTGACGCCACACTAGAGAAAGACAAGAAGGTGAGTGATAAGTCATGGGTGTTTTGATCACCACAAGTTGCCTTGATAAGATCAGATTTAGTTCTTTGCCTAAGAACTCGAAGGAAGCTCTCACATAGAGAAAACTCAAATTTCATTCCACTAAAAAAATTCCCTTTAATCATACAAGAGTTTTCCTATATATAGACTTAGTAGAAGTTGAAACATTAACCTCTACTACACTTCCCACTAAGCACTAATTATGCACCATTATCATGCATGCATGAATGCATGGCATTTATTTTCCACTAATGCAACCACTAATCCCTAATACTAGCTTAGGAACTCTCAAAAAGGCATTAAAATCCACCAAAGGACTTCAAAAGTCACTCTAGAAAAATCCCTCAAAAATACATACGAAAATGATCCTCATATTGGCTCAATTTCATTTTAGTTGAAGGAATGTGATCCATTTAGTTGTTGCCTCCATTGTGCATTGATCCTCCTTTTCCTTGAGCTCCATTATTAAGCCTTCCAAGGCTTGCTTCATTTTTTTAGTCTTGGGCCTTGTCTAGGGTCCTCCAATTCCCTTCAATGCCTCTTCATCCTCGGCTTTGTCTTGTAAGCTTGAAACCCCTCCTTAGCTTTCATCAGATCTCGTGATTCTGCATCTTTAGATTATACAATTTATTCAATAGTAAGTCTCTTTTGCATACCTTAGCATCGGATGTCCCTTCGTGTAGCTCGATTAACTTGGTCCAGAGGTCTTTGGCACTAATGAATGACCCAATTCGGTTGAGCTACTCCTTGGACAAGCCGCATTACAACTTGGGTTGCTTTTGCATCGGCTTCGATTTGCCTCTTGGTTGAGTTGGTCCATTTGTCGAAGTCCAAAGGCTCCCCTTGATCATTAGTGGGTAGAGCAAAGTTGGTTTGGATTATTATCCAAGTCTCGACTTGTATTTTCAAGAAACACTCCATCTGACCTTTCCAATAACGAAAATCATTTCCGTTAAAGAATGGAGGTCGGGTGGTGCTATACCCCTCAGTGTGAGCCATTAATTATCTTGCAAAACACGAATAAAAACCAAAAGGAATTCCAAGACTTGGTCTTGGATTAGTAATGTAGAAAATAATAAAAAGAAATAAATGAAAAAAATAAAAAGCTAAACAAAAACTAGAAACTTACGACCTTCGATGTCCCTGAAAGGGTACTAAATGTCATTTTTTGGGGATGAAAACAGCTTGTTACAAGGGTAACCCTATAATAAGTGTAGATCTCTGAGAGAGCTTCAATTTGGTGGGTAGCACATTTTGTGGGTTCACTTGTATGAAAAGTTATGCTCATTTTACCGTGAGCTACTTCCGAGGTATAGAGATACTTGCAAACACAAAAAAAAAAATGCAAATTGCTAAGACTTTGTCTTGGATTAGTAGTGCGGGAGAAGAATTAACCAAAAGCTCAAAAACAAAATGAAAAGAAAATAAAAAAATTTGCTAGATTGGTGGTTACACCAAATCTTAGTGCCCCCACTCTGATACCAATTGTTGGATCGAGAAGTGTCGCTAGAGGGGGGGGGGTGATTAGTGAGTGTGAAATCTTCGTTTCTTTTCGTTCGTTCGATTAAGAATATGAGTAATGCGCAGAAAAATAAATATGACAAATTTATTTTTACTTGGTTCATAACCCAGTGGTTGCTACTCCAAGGCCCCGCGATCCTTGACCGCGTACAAAGGGGCAATCCACTATAGAGTCTCCTCCTCGTTGGAGGTAGGAGACAATGATCACAAAAACCGAGAGAAAAAAACTCGAGGATGAGGCAAAAAGCCTACCTCACCTCGTTACGATGAAAACTTCGATTACAAATTAAACAAACTAATACTACCGACGAATATGAATCCGAGATGAAGAGCTTATCGTCGGTGTGTTGGCATCGTAGTGTCGTCGTCGAAGCGTAGCATTGTTAGAGCACTTGGGAGCAAAGATTTGATGATGTAGGGTTCGAGTCCTCCCCTCCTTTTATAGACTCGCGCCTTGGAATTAGTCCGGATCTAGATCCTCAATTTATGAAACTTATCACGAGGTGGCACCTTATCTTATTGCGAAGTGGTATCGTCAAACGTTGTCCTTTTTGACCTAGAGCACAAGGCTGATTCGTCGCCATCAGTCAATTGACATTAGTTGACTGCCAATATCTAGCAGTCAACTGCTAGCCTGGCCACTTCCCTGCAGCAAAGAGTTAGCACAGAAAATGATAAATGCGACGGTTTCTTACCATCCGATCTCGACCTAGACCTTCCACTGGAAGTCTTAGTCGGATCGCCGCCTAGGGTCATCCCCGTACAGAGGATATGACCTTACCATCTCTCTTCGCACTCGTGCTTACCTCTGGTCCTTTATGACCTATTGCTTTGCTTCCAGTCTTCACTTGGGTTCTTCGACTCCCATGAAGTTCTTCCGGTGTCACCCGACCACCATGGTTTCTTGACTCGGGATTTTCCGGGTGTCGCTGACCTTCGGCTTAGCTTAACTATTTCAAGCACACTTAATTCATCTCATGAGATAACAATATGACCTTAACTTTGGATCTTTGCCATAATCAAAACCTAGGTTTGATTGGTGCCCCTGCATCAACAAATCTTCCTCTTCGGATGTTGAGCATCTCTCAACTTCTGAGTCTTCTTGAGCTTGAGATGAGGAGCACTCTTCCTTGGATTCCTCCAATATTTCTTCCTTATCATCTTGGACCGGTTGAGGTTTCTCATGGAATTTTGCCAATTTGCTCCATAGCTCCTTGACATCAATATAATCCCCTAGCTTGCACAAGATTTCATTAAGTATTAAATTTGTTAAAAATTTTGCTACCTTAACCTCGCTCTTAAATTTTTGGCGTTGCTCCTTGGCCTACTTCTTGATTTTTAGAACTTTTTCCTTCTTGTCCATGGGGGGGGGGGGGGTCGAACCCTTCCATTAAGATGAACCAATCTTCGATGTTCATCATGAGGAAAGGTTTCTATACTCGCCTTCCAATGCTCAAATCCCCCTTGTCCGTAGAATTCGTAGGGAGGTGGAGTGTTGATGTCGCGGCCTAGTCCAAGGTTTGGCAACTCCATTCTTCTAGATACTCCTCTAGCGCTTTGCTCTATTGGCAGTTAGTCCTCTAAAGAGCGCCCTCGCTCTGATACTAATTGTAGAGGAATCGGTGACCATGCTAGTGGGGGTGAATAGCGATTTTGCGATTTCTTTGCTTCGATCATGTTCGTTCTTGTCTACAAGATTGTTAGCGTGCAACGGAATATGAAATACAAGTAGAAACAAAATCCACAAAACAATCAGAAGCACAAGACGAGTTTTTACGTGGTTCGGAATTAGGGTTCCTACTCCAGGGTTGAACACTAGTGATGCACACCACCACTATCAAACTTCTCCTTCTCGAAAATAATCCGGAGGTGGAGAAACCTCGTACAAAGTTCTTACAACAATAAGAGGCAACAAAAATACAAGTAAATTAAATAAATGAAATTACAAACACTTTATAAGTGAGATTTTAGATGCTTGATCTTTTGGTTGCTTTGAATGACTTTGAAGGTCCAGAAAGCAACAATTATTCCCCTTCAAATCCCTGAAGAACTGACAACTTCTCCTTCTCCCATCGAGCTCCTTTTAAAGCACGCACGACCTGAATTTACGCTGCACATGATCGCCAAAGACACCGGTTATTTGCTCAGTCATTGGTTGGATTACTCCAAGAAATACCCTAGCAGTCAATTGCCCTTATTGACAATCGATTGTCAACCTAGTGGTCGATTGGCCAGTCGACTGCAGGACATTCTGTGCCCCTATCCACCACCACCAATCGATTGTCCATCATTGGCAGTCGACTACCGTAGACTAGTCGACTGTCCACAATGTTGGTGTAATCGACCCAAGACTCGAGTTTGACTCGAACTATATTTTGATGTTAGACAAAACATATGACATGGGATTGTCATGGGAAGTCCAACATGGGTTGGCCACGTAAATCCAAGTGTGTAGCCTTGGTGGTAAAAAGTCCAAGCATGGGGCTTGGTGTTGGAAAGTTCAACATGAGTTGGCCACGTAAGTCCAAGTGTGTAGCCTTGGCGGTGAAAGTCCAAGCATGGGGCTTGTCATGGAAAATCCAAGCATGAGGCTTGGTGTGGGAAGTCTTGAGGACTTGGCAAGTTCACTAGTTTTTCTAGAAATAAATTCTCTTTCTAGAAAGACAGCATTTCTGGCAACAAACACCTTGGGATTGTAAAAGTAATATCCCTTAGTTTCCTTGGGATATCCGACAAAATAACACTTATCTGATTTGGGTCCTAGTTTATCTGAGACTTGACGTCTTACATAAGCTTTACAACCCCAAATCTTTATAAAAGACATTTTGGGACTCTTCCCAGTCCATATCGTATATGGTGTCTTTTCTACGGCTTTTGATGGGACGCGATTAAGTGTGAAAGCGGCTGTCTCTAGAGCTAGTCCCCAAAAGGAAGTAGGTAGATCAGTCTGGCTCATCATTGATCATACCATATCTAATAGAGTACGATTTCTCCTCTCAGATACACCATTCCATTGTGGTGTTCCAGGGGGAGTGAGTTGGGATATTATCCCACACTCAGCCAGGTGATCACGAAACTCTTGACTAAGGTATTCACCACCTCGATCTGATCGAAGTAGCTTGATACGCTTACCAAGTTGGTTTTGTACTTCATTCTTGAATGCTTTGAACTTTTCAAAGGATTCTGACTTATGTCTCATCAAATATAAGTAGCCAAATCTACTCATATCATCAGTGAAAGTAATAAAGTACTTATAGCCTCCTCTGGCTTCGACATTGAAAGGCCCACATACATCAGTATGTATGAGTCCTAACAAGTCCGTCGCTCTCTCGCCATGTCCACTAAATGGAGTTTTAGTCATCTTTCCTAAAAGGCTAGATTCGCATACCTCATATGATTCAAAATCAAATGAGTCCAATAATCCATCTTTATGGAGTTGGGATATGCGTTTTTCATTTATGTGACCTAGGCGACAGTGCCAGAGATATGTTTGGTTCGAATCATTCGATTTGAACTGCTTGGTATTTACGTTATAAATTGGGTTTTCTAAATCTAGAACATAGAGACCATTCATAAGTGGTGCATTACAATAGAACATTTCATTCAAATAAATGGAACAACATTTGTCCTTTATTATAAAAGAAAAGTTTTTCTTGTCTAAACAAGATACAAAAATTATGTTCTTTGTCAATGCAGGTACATATAAGCACTCCTCTAGTTCTAAGATAAGCCCAGTGGGCAAAGGCAAAGAATATGTTCCTACAGCTACAGCAGCAACTTTTTCGCCATTGCCTACTCGTAGGTCTACTTCGCCTTTTGCCATTTGTCTACTATTTCTCAGTCCCTGCACATTATTACAAATGTGAGATGCACATCCGGTATCTAATACCCATGTAGAAGAAATAGATAGATTAACTTCTATAACGTGTACACCTGAGGCAGAAGTCCCACTTCTTTTATTCTTTACTTCCTCAAGGTAGACTTTGCAGTTCCGCTTCCAGTGTCCAGTCTCACCGCAATGGAAGCAGTCCCCTTCCTTAGGTACTTTACCTTTACCCTTTGAAGTGGATGAATTGGCCTTGCCTTTGGCTTGGGTCTTACCCTTGCCTTTGCGCTTACCTTTGCCCTTCTTGACCATTAGTACGTTGCTAACTTTCTTTTTGAGATTCGGTTCAGCAGTTCTTAACATGCTGAGAATCTCAGGCAAAGGTTTATCAATTTCATTCATGTTATAATTCATGACGAATTGATTATATGTAAAATACTGAAATTAAAATACGAAATGAAATGGCCAAATAATTAAGGAAATAATCCTGGAAATTTTTCGGGATTTTTGGGGAATTTTAAGAAATTTTCTGGATTTAAACGGAGGTCGTACGAGATATTTACGGGGATAATTAATTTACTAAGGTTTTACTAAAAATAAAAACCTAGGTTTCTCTCTAATTTTTCCCCGATTCTCGTTCCCAAACTTCCCGTTCCTTCTCCTCGCGCCGCAGACAACAACCACCGCGTCGCGATCGCCGCTTAACCTCAACGCCGCCCCTTCGGTTGCTCCATGCTCGACGAGATGGTGCGACCCCCTCCTTAGCGGATCGCCCGGTAAGCGCCCGACCTTCCGGCGCCAGACCTTGCGTCGATCGCGTCGGCGACGTAGTCCTCTCTGTCACCGCCGACCTCTCCGGATCGCACGTCGCACCGGCGATCTACTACCCTCGATCGCGCACCCACCTGCGATTCTGCGCCGAGCCGCATGCGCCGGTGGCCAACCACCGCCGCCGCAGTCTTCTCCACAGCGCCGATTCACCGCCGGCCGTCCCTTTGCCAGCGTCGGCCGTCCTCCGGCCAGTCCGCAGCCTTGCCAACGCTCTCGCCCGTAGCCACCGGAACTAGCAGCCAAGTCGACAGTGCTTAGAGTCTGGATCGGTAAGCTCTGTTCTCTCTTAATCTGGGACAAGATTCCTTTCATTTGAGATGGATATCAATTTAACGAGATGTGGTGTTCTATGTTTGTGATTTCTATAGGGAACAGGGGAATTAGGGCAGTGGTATTATAGTTGCGTTTTCAAGTGTACAAGGCGGCTTTAGGGAAGGGTCATGTGGAGGTCCCTAGGGCTGGTAAGCTTGATTTACCCTCCTTTCATTTGTTAATTGTTGGATTTTGCTAGGCAGTCATGTATGGTGTGTGATCTGTGGAGTTGGCTGTGAATTAGAGGTTTGGGTCGTTTGAGACGGCTGTGAGGTTTTGCCGACTGTGAAGGGTTGTTGATTTCGGTGAGGTTGATTAGTTCTCAGAATTATTTATGGAGGATTGATTAGGTTAAATGGGATAACTAGATCAATCTAGTTGACCGGGATTTTATTAAGCATTTGGGTTAATTGGTTTATGTCCGAAATCGGCTTAGGATTTGATTTGACGATGGATCGTATCTTAGTGCTTAACAATAGTTATCTTTGTATGCAGTGTTTTTCCACGAGGCGTGTTCTACTCGTGACGATTTGGTTCTTTTCATGGACATTTTATCAAAGTGTACTTTGACTTATCTTTTAGATATAGTCAAGTTGATATGTTAGTTAGAAGAGCATGCAATACTTTTCATGTTTATATGCCTAGTATGCTTAGTGCCTATTTGCTACATGCATTTGATCAGTATGATTATATCTTCCCTGTGTTATTTGGATCATGGTTGCTTGGATCAGTTATATGCACTTATTGACTTTGCATATTATTCGGATGGATATTTGTAGTTGGATTTACATGCTTTAGTATCATGCACCATCTTGCATGATTGCATGCTGGCTGGACGGGGTTCCATTATTGTTGAGCCCGCAGCTAGTTACATGGCCTGCACACACTGCCACTCATGGGTTAGTGGTACATCGGAGGGTGTGCATTGCTCTGTCGCCATTGGACCGCCATGGGTAGCGACAGGCGCGTAGTAGCGAGGATCCCTCCTCCGCCTATGACACCGGGAGATGAGAGCTTAGCTCCCCACTATGTTTGGGGCGGGAGGATAGGTGTACTCGGCATCCCTGTCCCACTCTGGTCACTCAGAGCGATGATGGCGAGTGCATTGTCATAGCCCTACCCACTCGGCTTCACCATTGCGTGTGAGGCGGTGTGGCGGGGTGACCATGTCATTTACGACATGCATTTTTGCACGGATTGCATTTGTATTGTGTTTCTTTGCATTATTGTATTGATGCCTTGGATGTTGCATATGATTGACATACAGGATTCATATTCTTATATATGTGATGACTTTATCTCTTATAGTAGGGCACGTGCTCCTATATCAGGGTAGGAGACTCAGGTGAGTACAGTCCTTTTGCATTTATTTCTTGCTTACCATATATATGAGACTGTACTGGCATGATTAGTATTGTTAGCTATTTCTTGCTATTCATATCTACTATACAGAGTTCTTTCAACTCACCCCGATTATATCTATTTCAGAGGATGGGCTATCAGAGAGTCCAACCGCCAAACTCCTCGCGTGGAAGTGTATTTTGTTATTTGTGTTTACGGTTTTTATTTGGATTAGAATATATGTTTAGGACCGGAGTTGGATATTTGTACTGTGGATGTTTTGGTATGTCCTTAGGGACCTTTGATCGGATTTTTATTTGATTGGATTTGGTTGAGTATTCCCGCCAGATGGCGAAGGGGTAAGTCTAGTTAGAGTAGACTTTTGTTTACCTAGATTTGTTGGCCTGAGGCCTTATTATTATCTGCGTGTGATGTGGTATGATTCCGGTCGTGTTGACCGATGTATAGTGGCCGTGTAGGCCTTGTATAAAAATTGGTATTGTCACCCGTACAGGGGAGATGCTGCCGGATTTTCGTCTGGCGGGGACTCCCTCGGGGCGTGACAATTTATTTGGTATCAGAGCGTAGGTTTCCGAGTTCCTTAGGGTTTTTGGGTTTATGGAGTTCGAGTTTGGCGGAGTTAACTGGGTATTTTCGAGTTATGCAGTTTAAGCGATTTTTATGTTTGAAATTGAGGTATTATGTGAGGTCAATATGGGGATTTGCGCAGGACATCTCCAGACAGCTAACAGGTAAATAAATTCTAGAAAATTTTCTAGATTTGGTATATATTTATATTGGTTATATTTGGTTATGCGGTGATATCATGTTTTATCTAGTATTGCTTTAACTTGATATCTGTTAGACTGTTAGATTTTTAGGTTGCTGGTTTATAGATAGCATTTGGTTATAAATTGCTATTACTGCTATACGTAGCTTGTTATCATTGTGATAAAAATGATTAGATATTATTGGTAGATGTTTACCACTTAGGATTTGACTAGTATTAGGATTATTAGACTAGTTGAATAATATGAATAAGATGGATAAATTCGTAGAAGGCATGATGACATGATTACAGTTTATGTAGTTTAGAGTATATATAGGCATCTGATGTTTTATTTAGTATTGCCTTGACCTTGTCTGGCATGACCCTTTAGCTATACCTAAATTAATTTCGGCTATTGATTGCCATTGATATGACTATGTTGTCGTTTATTAGACAGTGTGTTACATGTTTATATGGTTATGTGTTTTGTGGTGGATACCATAATTAAGACTGGTAGAGATAGAATAACTTAGATGAGGTTATTCGGTAGGAGCGGATTTCAGGAATGAAACAATATTAGTAGAACCCTAGGTGTTGGAACCCTAGGCGTAATAACCGGATGTGCATATTGGTATGTGATTACCCATTTACTGTTTCTGTGATATGGTGATCGGAGGTCGAATGATTAGGATGCGATTAATCCTTACTATATCTCCCATTCTTGGTTGAGAGAGAGAGTCTGCAGTAGAGTCTCTCTATAGGTAGGTGCTTTGTATACATGTGGTCTCTCATGCATGGTTGAGATGACCTACTGCAAGATATACTCTTGCGTTATTCGTTCAGAGTTGGTGATAATCGGATTCGTATGATGTCTGTAGCAAGATAGCTACTTTACGTCTTAAGTACCCACGAGATATGTTCGTGGTAGCAGATTGGGGCATGCATGATTGAACTGGTAGGACGATATAATTTAGGCTTAACCCTCTTGAAGGGCTTGATAGTAGATTTGTGGCCTTTATTGGCTTTGATAGGCGTTTCTTGTTAGTTGAGACGAAACCCAATGATTAATCGTCTCGACGTGATTATTGGTGGACTTATGATTTTGATCGACCTTGATAACCGATCATGTTAGAAGGGTTGGAAAGCTAGACTTAACCATCTCGACTTATTTATTTATTAGTCGATGATCTTTACCGGCTTTGGTAGACCTTTTGTATTGGAGGTGTTAAAACCCTCGCTTGACCGCCTCAATGGGTTTAATTATAGATCGATGATCTTTGTCGACGTCAATGGTCGTTTTATACTGGATGTATTGGATAACCCTAGGCTTAACAACCTAGGATAATCGACTGCTCACGCGACCTATTGGTGGTAGTACGCCAGAGCGTGCAGTCAATAATTAGATATTTATATACAGTCTGTCTATCCACGAGTCTCATTCGTGGTAGCATATAGTTGCGCGTAGACCGTGCTATTGATTGTCGGCCCATGGGTTACCTTCGAGGTAGCTCATAGATAGTTTCCTTTTTGTGTGAGAGCCACGAGACTTTGTCGTGGTATCCGGATGAGCACTGCTTGTTGCAGTGGTTATGTATGTTGCGGGTATATTTGATATACTGCTGATCAGGATAGTTGCAGACTGATATTGGTACTCTGAGGGTTGGGTTACTCTAGCTTGTTCCCTGTGACTTCCATTATGTGCATTATGATTATGCACTATTGTCTATACATCCATAGAGTGGTTGTACACACCCCCCTCCTCACTTATACTCTAGGTTAATTGATGGAGGACGTGTCATGTTGACCTACCTTTGAGTCGCTCAGAGAGTTCCTTGCCGTGCTTGTCCCACTGCATCGTCGAGATGCTGCTTTATTTACTTTATCGGTGTTGCATTTTATTTATGCACTTTGGATTTTTGGTCGCAATTGGATTTGGGGTCATAAAACTATTTTACTTTGATTGATATATGTTTAGTCGTGCATGCATGCAGTTATTGAAATACTTATATTTCTATAATTATTTCGAGGTTTTTACCAGATTTGGTCCATGGATTCTGGATATTGTCACTAAGGGGCTCCCTTGTCATTTGGATGACGGATATGCCCCCAGGACGTGACCATTTTATTGGTTTGCGGTTTTGGTTTGGTTTTGGTGTATCGAGGATTTTCTTTTCCTTGGATTTTTGGGAGTTCTTGGGTTTTGGGACCAGACGAGCTGAAGGATATCTCTGAGCTATAGGAAAAGTATTGTCTTTAGTGGTTACTGTACTTTAATGGTTAGGAAAACTATTGACTTAGTGAAATTGCCCCTACTCATGGGCGTGGACGAGTTCGACGACGTATTGATCTTGAGTAATCTAATGATGATTTCAGAGGTACGGATTCTTTAGAGGTGTCGACTGATGTCGAATTAGGAAGCTAGGAATATGGCCTGCTAGTCATCCATTTGAAGGTCAAGGAGTAAACCCTCAGAAAATATCAGTCCCTACTATTAGTGATTTGGTTATGGATAAGGCGTGTATGCGTACACTGGTTAAGACGATGAAAGATCGTTTTACCTTATTATAGGAGGTATTGGAGCGGACATTTATCTGTCCCAGAATTTCTTCCAGAGAAGATCCGAAACTCTTTGTTAAAAGAGAGATGAACCTTTGAGGTTATGCATTGATTATCGATGATAGAATGCGGTAGCTGTAGAAGGAAATGAATATCCTTCATTGTGGATATATATGATCTATTTAGATCAGCTATAGGATACCTATATATACTCTAGGATTGATTGGTGATTGGTGTGATGATATTGTAGGGACATGGTGTCCTACAATTATCATTGTCGTTGTGATGATTTTTTTATATCATCAGCTTAGAGTAAAGAGAATACATGTGTGTAGCGATGACAATTTCATACTTGGTATGAATTATTTGAGCTTTTGATTATCTTATTAGACTTATTGACGACTTAGTCGTCCAGGGATTTGGGAAATCGTGTATTCTGGACACGATTGGATCATTTGTGATGGTGGTAGTTGGAGTTGAGCACTCGGCCACCGTAGATGATGATTTTTTTTGGTATTGATTTGATTATTACCATAGATATGGATAGGATGTTCTAGTGGTACTATACCGCTGACTGGTGATGGAATTTATTTGGTCTAAAGCTTGTGAAATTAGTTTCACAGCTCAGACAATGATTGACTTTTACACCCGTGTGGTTTGATCATTCTCGGGTGGAAGGAAGGGTATTGTATGCGGATGCAATGTTTCAGAGAATGGAGCGTTTCTGTTTTAGTTGATTGAGACGTATCCCATGGTTACGTCAAATGAGGAACTACGAGATGGGTTGTCATATATATATATGACGTGGACCTAGTAGGAGTTGTTATGTTGTTTTGTAGAGATGAGCAGATATGCTTATGAGGTTTTAGCTAGCTACTGTGTAGTTGCATTTGAATTTCGGAAGAGTTATTATTGATTCGGGAACAACAGATAGATTCCTGTTGTGATGATAGAGAGCATTTACCATAGAGTTGTACTCTTGCTCTACCGGTTCGGAATGAGTGATATTGGAATTTGTATGTAGTAGGTGGCTAGATAGCTACATGGCATCTTGACTGGCTATGAGTCCCGGTCGTGGTAGCATGTCGTTGCCCGTAAGTAGTGTCTTTTGCATTACTCCGAGAACCACGAGACTTGGTCACGATATTTTGATAGGTATTGCTGAAGATTGCAATAGGTTGTATATGTTACAGATGTTTAAGATTGTATCCGGAAAATAGTAAGTATTGAAACGTTCTCCGTGGAGGAACGACATGCGGAATATAGTTGATTTGGAAGTTTGGTAAAGGTGGTATATAAATAATCAGCAAGGTTCTGTACCGAGTTGGACGTGAAAGCCTAGTATGAGGGACAGTGTTGGGAGATTATTTGGAATTCAGAAAGGACTTAGTATGATTAGCTAAGTCCACTCATTTTCTAGATCCATACGATGAGTTGTTGGATCATTTGGATAGGTTTATACTATGAAGATTTCCAGTTCATGGAGTATCTTTGAGTATCGGATGCGATAGCGATTCAAGATTTACCTTAGGATTATGGTAAAGTCTTTAATAGGTCACGGATATAGAGATCCACTCAGGTACAGTTAGGTACTTGTTATAGGTGGTCGATATGAAGATACTATTCATACTTTGGAAGGGCTGCTAGAAGCAAGTGTGATTGGATGTTAAGGGATATCAGTAACCCCACTTAGTCACTTGAGGTGTGACTTGTCTCCAAATGCTTGAGATGGTTGTTGGGACATCTCGTACTAATATACGAGTAGGAAATTTGGGGACCAAATTTTTATTAGTTGGGTAGAATGTAAAATACTGAAATTAAAATACGAAATGAAATGGCCAAATAATTAAGGAAATAATCCTGGAAATTTTTCGGGATTTTTGGGGAATTTTAAGAAATTTTCTGGATTTAAACGGAGGTCGTACGAGATATTTACGGGGATAATTAATTTACTAAGGTTTTACAAAAAAAATAAAAACCTAGGTTTCTCTCTAATTTTCCCCGATTCTCGTTCCCAAACTTCCCGTTCCTTCTCCTCGCGCCGCAGACAACAACCACCGCGTCGCGATCGCCGCTTAACCTCAACGCCGCCCCTTCGGTTGCTCCATGCTCGACGAGATGGTGCGACCCCCTCCTTGGCAGCGATCGCCCAGCCGACGCCGCCAGCCTTGCCGGCGCCACAGACCTTGCAACGATCGCCCAGTCGACGTCGTAGTCCTCTCTGTCACCGCCGACCTCTCCGGATCGCACGTCGCACCGGCGATCTACTACCCTCGATCGCGCACCCTGCGATTACTGAAGCCGCATCGCCCGTGTAACCACCGCCGCCGCGATCTTCTCCAAGCGATTCACCGGCCGTAGTCCCTTTGCTGCCGTGCCTCCGGCGATCCGCGCGCCTTAACGCTCTCGCCCGTAGCCACCGGAACTAGCAGCCAAGTCGACAGTGAGCGTACGGCTTAGAGTCTGCCGGTGGTCATCGGAGATCGGTAAGCTCTGTTCTCTCTTAATCTGGGACAGGATTCCTTTCCTTTGAGATGGATATCAATTTAACGAGATGTGGTGTTCTATGTTTGTGATTTCTATAGGGAACAGGGGAATTAGGGCAGTGGTATTATAGTTGCGTTTTCAAGTGTACAAGGCGGCTTTAGGGAAGGGTCAGGTGGAGGTCCTAGTTTAGTAAGCAGATTTACCCTCCTTTCATTTGTTAATTGTTGGATTTTGCTAGGCAGTCATGTATGGTGTGTGATCTGTGGAGTTGGCTGTGAATTAGAGGTTTGGGTCGTTTGAGACGGCTGTGAGGTTTTGCCGACTGTGAAGGGTTGTTGATTTCGGTGAGGTTGATTAGTTCTGTAATTATTTATGGAGGATTGATTAGGTTAAATGGGATAACTAGATCAATCTAGTTGACCGGGATTTTATTAAGCATTTGGGTTAATTGGTTTATGTCCGAAATCGGCTTAGGATTTGATTTGACGATGGATCGTATCTTAGTGCTTAACAATAGTTATGCTGTATGCAGGTTTCGGTCACGAGGCAGGTTCACGGTCGTGACGATTTGGTTCTTTTGCGGACATTTTATCAGGCGGGTACTTTGACTTATCTTTTAGATATAGTCAAGTTGATATGTTAGTTAGAATAGCATGCAATACTTTTCATGTTTATATGCCTAGTATGCTTAGTGCCTATTTGCTACATGCATTTGATCAGTATGATTATATCTTCCCTGTGTTATTTGGATCATGGTTGCTTGGATCGGTTATATGCACTTATTGACTTTGCATATTATTCGGATGGATATTTGTAGTTGGATTTACATGCTTTAGTATCATGCACCATCTTGCATGATTGCATGCTGGCTGGACGGGGTTCCATTATTGTTGAGCCCGCAGCTAGTTACATGGCCTGCACACACTGCCACTCATGGGTTAGTGGTACATCAGGAGGGTGTGTGCGCTCTGTCGTTCGACCGCTCATGGGTAGCGACGAGGCGCGCGTGGTAGCGTGGCGGATCCCTCCTCTGGCCTATGACACCGGGAGATGAGAGCTTAGCTCCCCCACTATGTTTGGGGCAGGAGGATAGGTGTACTCCGACAGCATCCTGTCCACTCGGTCACTCAGGAGCAGTGATGGCAGAGTGCACAGTTGTCATAGCCCTACCCACTCGGCTTCACCATTGCGTGTGAGGCGGCTGACTGGCGTCAGGGGTGACCATGTCATTTGCACGACATGCATTTTGCACGGATTGCATTTGTATTGTGTTTCACGACATTATTGTATTGATGCCTTGGATGTTGCATATGATCGACATGCATACTGAGATTCATATTCTTATATGGTGATGACTTTATCTCTTATAGTAGGGCACATGCTCCTATATCAGGGTAGGAGACTCAGGTGAGTACAGTCCTTTTGCATTTATTTCTTGCTTACCATATATATGAGACTGTACTGGCATGATTAGTATTGTTAGCTATTTCTTGCTATTCATATCTACTATACCCGCAGAGTTCTTTGAACTCACCCCGTTGATTATATCTATTTCAGGATGAAGCTATCAGGAGAGTCCAGCTGCCAAACCCCCTCGTCGTGGAAGTGTATTTTGTTATTTGTGTTTACGGTTTTTGGGTATTTGGATTAGAATATATGTTTAGGACTGGAGTTGGATATTTGTACCTGTGGATGTTTTGGTATGTCCTTAGGGACCTTTGATCGGATTTTTATTTCGATTGGATTTCGGTTGAGTATTCCTGCCCAGATGGCAGAAGGGGTAAGTCTAGTTAGAGTAGACTTTTGTTTACCTAGATTTGTTGGCCTGAGGCCTTATTATTATCTGCGTGTGATGTGGTATGATTCCGGTCGTGTTGACCGATGTATAGTGGCCGTGTAGGCCTTGTATAAAAATTGGTATTGTCACCCGTACAGGGGAGATGCTGCCGGATTTTCGTCTGGCGGGGACTCCCTCGGGGCGTGACATTATATGCTTCCGGCAACGATTGCAGGATAACATCGGTTGCCAATTCTTGGCTCAGTGGAAAACCTAGTCTTTCAAGGTTCTCAACGTACCCAATCATTTTGAGTACGTGAGTTCCTACAGGTGTTCCTTCTTGCATCTTGCATGCAAAAAGAGCCTTAGACACTTCAAAACGCTCGTGCCTAGCTTGTCCTTGATATAGTTGTTTCAAATGCTCAACCATATCATAGGCATCCATGTTCTCATGTTGCTTCTGAAGCTCAGAGTTCATGGTGGCAAGCATAAGACATGACACATCTAATGCGTCATCTTGATGCTTCTTATAAGCATCCTTTTCAGCACGAGTGGCCGCATGGGCGGGTGTTTCAGGGGTAGACTGCTCTAGGACATACAGTTTGCGTTCTTGTTTGAGGATAATCCTCAAGTTCCTATACCAGTCACGAAAGTTCGCTCCATTAAGCTTGTCCTTCTCAAGGACGATCGCAAAGTTGAGGGGGTGTGTCGTGTTAGATGTCATGGTGATCTACAACATTAAAATGCAAAGTTAAGTATCATACCTAAATCATTTAATTAGGCCTTTAATTAAATGAGGCTCCCACTAAATTCTCATAGCTACTATTTATCAATAAATTTATATGGGATAAAGATCCACATTATAATTCGTCTTGAGTTAGCTTTGGCTAATCGCCCAAGACGTAGTATAATTAGGTAGGCAATCTTTTGCCAATTACATCTGATGTAACTCTTTAATAGCTTTGGTTAAGTTTTAGATTAGTTTAGTGTTTATTCCTAAACCAGCTTCCAGGCTGTGGCGAGGCACAGGGGCCTTCTTGGATATCGGAGCAACGACCACTTCTAAGACAAAGCTGATGTTCGGAAATCACATAAAACTAATTTTAAAACTTATGTTCAAAGCTAATATATGCCTCTACTTTCTTAACTAATTAAGAAAACTTAATTAAGTCTTAACCAAGTTTGATAGCGGGACATCACGATTGTCCACTCGCACTCTTCCAAGATAAAATGCATTGCTTTGCTTTGGCAAACCCAATAACAAATGATCGAGGAAGTAGTGAGTACCAAGCTTTGGTAGGCATATCGTTTTTGACTTATTAAGAAATAAACATGTATCATATACATATTAGCATACATCACATATAAGCTAAACTAATCATGCATCACATACAAGCTAAACTAACATGCATCACATACATATTAAACTAAGCGTGTCATGGTTATGGCCCTTATTCTACAATCTTCTCAAGCCAATGAAAAGATTGATTGGTCAACCTAGGGATATGTTAGTGAAAGCCCTAGAGCCAATCATATGATGATTGTTGTATGGACTTTATTGTATCATATTCCTATTAATAAAGACATGGTTATTATATTTACTTGTATTGGTGCCAAATAACTAAATATAATAATGTCCTTGAGTAGTAGGTTCTTATCTATATCAATCGATTGGTTGAATCGATAATGAGATGATATAGAGAATACTACTCTTAATCATTCCTAGTCGAGTATTAACATTCAGGGACAATGTTAATGCGTAGAGACTAGCATGTAGGTCAACAAGATGACTTGATCTCACAAGTCATGGATATGAGATATCAAGTTGACACATGGGTATGCATTGGAGAATGTATACTGAATGACCCGCCATGAGAAAGTATCATGGATCGTTATATGAGTGTCATATACTTTCTCATGTGGCTATTAGTATGACTATTAGTCCTTAGACCTGAAGTCACCATGGTTCCCTACATAATGAATTGCATACTTTGGCTTCGTCAAACGTCACCCGTAAATGGGTGGACTATAAAGGCGATTACTGGGTATGTAACGAATTATGCGGAGGGATGTGAGTGTAGATGGGATCTATCCCTCCTATATGACGGGGGTGACATCGATATTCTTGATAGAGTGAGACCACGAAGTGCATGGCCATGCCCAAATGAGTCAATATGAGATATTGAGCTCATTTGATTAGAGTGAGTCTACTTGGAGTTCAAGATTTAGATTATGCAAGGATGACACGGTCTATGCCTCGATTGGTCAATCTAGATGTCAAGGATAGAGGACATTGTCACATATTGTGAGAGTCACAATTAGTAGTCACAAAGGTGATGTTGGAGCTCAACATTCTTGTAACTTGGGTAGCAATGATGTGTTGCTAGATACCGCTCATTGCTTATGTTCCTAAATCGGTTTAGGGACATTGCCAGCGTTACAAGAACCTATAAGTCACACACATAAGAGCAATTAGATGGAGATTAGGTTCATATGATGAACCATGAGGATTAGGTTCATGGGATGAACCAAATTGGATTAAGAGTAATCCAAATTAGACTAATTGAGTTTGACTCAAGTTGATTCAAGTGTTGAATGAGTCTAATTGAGATTTGATTCATCAAATCAATTTAAATTAAAGATTCATTAAATTAAATTGACTTGAGTCAAGTGGTTAGATTTGATCAACCATGGGAGATTAGAGGTCAAGTTTGACTTGACTTGAGAGGGAAGATGAAAGGTCAAGTTTGACTTGACCAAATGCCATGTCATGGTGATGACTTGGCATGGGCGGCCAATGATGATGCTCCACATCATCATTGACTTTGTCAATTGATGCCATATCATGAGGGAGATCAAGGGTCATGGGAGTTACATGCATGCATGTAACCCCCCTCCATGAAGTGGCCGGCCACTCCATTAGATGGGGTATTGATTTTTGGTGGCTAATTGACTTCATCTTCAACCTTGGAACTTTTCCTCTCAAGCTCTCTCCCTCTCCTTCCTCATCTTGCCGAGACACCCTAGGAGTGCTAGCACACTCAAGTGTGTTTTTCTTCCACCTATTGCTTGTGTGGATACCATAGAGGAGTGTGCACTTGACACTCTCGAGTTCCGGCGGACTTTTGGACGAGCGGGATTTGCGAAGGGCATCGCATCGAGGGTAATGATCTTATCTCTTAGATCTAAGGTAGATCTAGGGTTTTTATACAAGCACATACATGTTTTGTTTTAATACTTCTTCGCACGGATCCGTGGCCGGGGGCTTTCGAGGTTTCCGCAACGCAAAAAGCGGTTTTTGCGGCTCGGAAAATCCCAACAGGATAGCATCTTCTCCTAAGTGCTTCCTTTTGGTTGTCTTGTGTGTTGACCTCCTCCTTGTAACCTCATCTTCCAATGGACCCTCCATCTTTGTTTTGTACATTACAAAAGGAGAAATACTCGAGTTACATTCGAGTCTAAAACTAATTTTACAACAAGAATTTTAGGAGGAAGGCACGACACGCAGGCCGTATTTAAGAATTACAACACACACACATTCACAAACCTTTTGGGACTAGGCCATAACCATGCACCATGTCATTTTAACTTTTAAAAGACATTGGATATATTATTATGTTTGACAATTGCTAATGAAATTATCAACTCATAATAAAATTTATCCTACTTCTATATCACATATAAAATAGAGAAAACCTATTTTATACGATCTTTCGCAAGTGGCTCTGATACCACTGTAGGGAATTCTTTATGCCAAATGGCATATGCGCAACGGAAAATAGGATCCCTTCCAAGTGATCCATGCGAAAGCAAACTCGTATAAAATAAATTTCTCTAAACCAAGCCTATCTTATAGGAGAGGATTACCTTTGTTGCGTGCCCTTGTTAATCCCGCTTCTTCCTTTTGTTTGTTGGATCTTTAGCACGTTCAAGTGTCCGTGCCTCTATATGTATCCACACGAGCAAGCTCTTGTCTCACAAAGGAAAAACTAGAGGAGCTCTCCTTTACTTCTTGCTAGAGAAGTCCCTAAAGGAGAGGAAGCTAGGGAAAAAGAGAAGGGAAGAAGAAGACTACTCTTCTTGCTACACTCACAAAAGCCACACAACAATAAGCTCTCAAGCTCTCTCCAAGCCTCAAGCTCCCAACAACCACACCCACCAAAAATTCTACTTTGGCCGGCCACTCCATGGAGCCTTTTATAGGGTTGGAAAAACCCTTCCACCTCCTTCACATTCAATGCAATCCATTGCATTGAGACACACTCAAAAAGGATTTGGCTTCCTTGTTTGGCCGGCCACTTAAGGAGACAAAACCATTTTGTTTCCTTCCACCTTATCTAGCTTAGGTGGATGCTTAGGTGGCATGCTTATGTGGCATGCTTATGTGGCATTCTTATGTGGCATTCATGCATGTTGAATTAATCTTATTAATTCAATTAAGCTTATGTTATCATATTGAATTAATCTTATTAATTCAATTAAGCTTATGTTATCATATTGAATTAATCTTATTAATTCAATTAAGCTTATGTTATCATATTGAATTAATCTTATTAAATCAATGAGGTAACATATTGAATTAATCTCATTAAATCAATTAGCTAAAATTCTCATTAAGCTTAAAGTCCAAAAACCATTTTGTACTTAAGCTTATTCCCAAATTATTCTAGTCAAACTAGAATACTCTAATTCCTCTAATCATCATGCTCTTTGTGTGTGACCATATAGGCTCTCATAACGTTGGCAGTGGACCTAAACTCTTTTAGATACACAAGCAATGAGCGGCATCTAGCAATACATCATTGCTACCCAAGTTATGAGATAAGTCAAGATCCGACTAACCTTTCCGTGACTACTATAATATATGACCGTGTCCTTCTATCCTTGATATCATATTGATCAATGAGGCATAGACCGTGTCATCCTCGATCAATCTATGTGTTTCTTGATCCCTGAGTAAACTAACTCAAACAAATGAGCTCAATATCTCATATTGACTCATTCGAGCATGGCCATGCGTTTTAGTAGTTCTACTCAATCAAGGGGCCCACCGATATCACTCTCGTCATATGAGAGGGATAGATCCCATCTACATCACTCACATCCCTTCGCATAATTTGTTATATACCCGATGTCGCCTTTATGGTCCACCACATTACGGGTGGCGTTTGATACCAAAGTACATAACTCCTTATGTAGGCAGTAGTGACTTGGTCGAGGACTATTCATACCAATAGTCACATGAGAAAGTTTATGACACTCATATAACGATCCATGAAACTTTCTCATGGCGGGTCAGTTCAGTATATATTCTCTAATATATACCCATGTGTCAACTTGATATCATATATCCATGACTTGTGAGATCAAGTCATCAATTGACCTACATGCTAGTCTTTATGTATTAATATTGCCCTTGCATATTAATACTTGACTGGGAACATTTAGAAAGTGTTCTCTACAGCCTCTCATAATCAATTCTGCCAATTGATGTGCTGTAGATAAGAACCTACTTTTCTAGGGCATTACTATATTTAATTTAGCTGGCACAAGCAAGACTTAAATATAATAACCAATCCTTTGCCTTTATAGAATATGATACAAAATGTTCCCTATTCAACCATCACATGATTGGTTCTTAGGGCTATAACTAACATGACGTAGGCCAAGGGAAGAGATCTTCGGTGGGGAACTCTATGAGAGGATGAGGTGGACTTGGCCAAGTGGCTAAGACTGAGTGTCGGATGCTCAAACATGGTGTTTGAGGGTTTACCCGACGGTCGGATGCTCAAACAACTTGGTGTTTGAGGTTTTACCCAACATCAGTCGACTGACATAGGTGCCAGTCAACTGCTCTAGGTCGATTGGACTCAACCGATGTTCATTGATCGAGTTACGGCGAAACGATCGGCTAGGAGGAAAGTTATCGCGCGCCATCGATCGTGATGATGGAGATCGATCGGGATCGAGGCAAATTTGGGCACAGAAGGTCTTCCAATCAAGTGTTCGCACCCAACACTCGACTGATGGGATCATTAGTTGATTGATGGGCATGATTAGTCAACTGATGATGGATCCGTTGGAACTTGGCCAGCATGGATCGAGTCGTTGTGAGACAACGACTATAGGACCAGTTGACTGATAGTCATGATCAGTCGACTGATGGACGCGAAATCAGCTCGATGCAGGTTATAAATGGAGCTCGAGATGGAGCATTTCGCCAAGACTTTTGGGAAGATTTTGAAGGGGAATTGTTGCTGCATTTCAGTCCTTCAAGAGAAAACCAAAGCAAGCAACAAGCAAGAGTTCAAAGACATTTGTTGTAAAGTGGTCTTTACTTATTTCATTTGTATTCTTTGTATTTGCTTGTACATTTCGTATTACTTGTTGTAATTGCTTGTACGAGATTTCTCCACCTCTGACGCGTTGTCGAGAAGGACTTGTTGTTAGTGTCGTGCGCATAACACGAGCTCGTTGAGCTCACCTCATGGAGTAGGAACCCTAAGGTTCCGAACCATGTATATCGTGTGTATTTGTGTATGCTTGTCTTTTGTATTCGTATTACTATTATTTCCGCTGCACATTAACGAGTATTGTAGACGAGCACACGAAGAGCGATCGAATTCCACCGTACACGTGATTAAGGGCTATTCACCCCCTCTAGCCGTCCACCGATGTTCCAACAAGTGGTATTAGAGCGAGGAGCTTGTCGAGGACTAACCGCCAACACAAGCACGACAAGATGACCGCCTATAACATCCATCCACCGAAATTTGATGGAGACTTTTCTTGGTGGAAGAAAAGGATGGAGGTATATCTCGAAACCGATTTTGATTTCATGTTGATTATTGAAAATGGTTTTGAAGTGCCTAGGGATAAGGAAAACAAGCTAATACAAAAATCAAGATGGACCAAGGACCAAATGAAGGATTTCAAGACAAACCTCAAGGTAATCAAATTGCTAAGTGATTTGATTCCTAACCATATTTGGTCAAGATTAGGTAATTATAGGGATGCTAAGGACCTATGGGGCAAGGTGATCAAATTTCATGAAGAGCCCACATTGGTCCATGATGAGGAAGAATTGCCATCAACCTTCGACGATGTTGATGATTTGGTGGAGACCTCCACCTCTAGCATTGAGGGGGAGGAGAAGACTTCCATCCCGGAACAAGATCAAGAAGAAGCTTCAACATCTGGGAGAAGTGATCAAGAGGCTTCAACCACCTCCCTAGGTAACTCATACATTATAATTAATAATAAAGATCACATAATATGCTTTGAGTGTAAGGAGAAAGAGCATTACAAGAGTAAATGCCCAAAATTGGCTAAGGAAAAAGCACCGGTGCCAAAAGTCAACCAAAAGTCAAAGGATGCCGGAGTTCTCACTAGAAAGAGCAAAGAGCATATTGTGTGCTTTAAATGCAACCAAAGAGGACACTACCGAAGCCAATGCCTTAGGGGGAAGAAGAAAGGGCAAGAAGGGGCATCTCATGTAGGGGGAGCTTCCAAAGCTAACCATAAGGTAAATTTAATTAATGCACCTTCAATTCCTAAGACCAACAAACATGCTAAAAACTATTTTAGTTCACTTGCTATTATCAATGAAAAGCATGCTAGTAGAAATAAATATTTTTGTCTAGGTGCCAAGCATGTTAGTTTACCTAAGGACAAACCTAGACATCATAACCCTAGACCAATCCTACTTAGGGATTCCATAAGGAGAATAGAAGAGAACTTGGGCATTAACCCCAAGAAATCTAGGCATATGCGTAAAAGGAAAAATAATTCCCAAAAATCTAATGATAGATCAAAATTGGGAAAATTAGAATTAGAAAATCGAGCTTTGAGATCAAGGCTTGAAAAATTGGAGAAGACCCTAGCAATTATGACAAATTCATTTAAAGGGTCAAATGTTCAAAATTCAAGGCCTAGGAAACAAGAAATGTCCAAGGGTAAGAAAGGTTTGGGTCACAAACCTATGTCCTACCATAAAGTTTCATTCAATTACTGAACTAATTCTAGGTCTAGAAAGGTCAAGGCTAATAGGGAAGTTATCCCTAAGATTAGCCATGATGTGTGCTTAGTGGCTAAGGACTCAAGAAAAACCAAGAAAACCACTAAGAAGGTCAAATGGGGAGTTACCCCTAGGTTTGACTTAGGAAAGACCAAAATGACTAAGGTGTCAAAACCTAAAAGGGTCATTAGGAAGGTATCTAGGGAAGTTATCCCTAGTGAATACCTAGTTAACCCAAGAAGCTTCAATATGTATTGGGTTCCTAGAAGCGTGATCGATTCACGCTAGATGAGTTAGGGCGTGTCAATCCTAAGTGGATAGGTAGTTAACCTAACCATAGTGAGTTGACACCTTAGGATGTGCCAATGTGCTTTGAGAAGTTGAAAAATGATTAAATTGACACAATTAGGTCTTAGGAGTAATGGTGTGCCATTTTGGATTTTTGGCACAATAGGGGGATAATTGGCGTTAAGGCAAAAATGGACTTAATCCTAGGAATGACAATTTGGGCTTAACACTTAGGTATTCTATACCTTAGTATTTTATAATTTCCATTATTTGTTTGCCTTGCCATGATATGACATCATATTTAATTTTATCATATAAAATGTTATGATCATTTTTAGGGTTATTTTTATGTCATGTATGCTTAGATTTCATTCACATGTCATGACATCATGATTATATGACACATGTTTTATTCTTGTATCATTATGCCATAATCATCATTCATGCATAAATAAAATGGATTTAAGGATTAAGACATGATTTGAAGTCCCATGCATAAGGGAATCAAATAATGTTGCCTAGAGATATGCATGAAACCCTAAATAACAACTAATACTTGAACTTGTATGTGTTTTACACATTTAGATACAAGTGAGATGTTTAGGAAAAAAGAATTAAAGGTTTTAAAAACATTTAAAAATAATTTTGAAAAGCCTTGGCGAAGTCTATCTTTTGATAGCAATCACCATTACAAAGAGGGCTCAATATTGAAGCTTTTCTTAACTTTTGAAATTTGTATCAATCTCGCTATTTTGTGGGTAAAATAATTTTCCAATATTTTTCACCCATAATGATTGGTATAAGTAATATACATATGAATTTTCACCTTATGTATATTTACATATGAATTTCAAAAATTTTTTTCTGAAAATTGAAAAACTGTATTTTGCAGTTATCAGTTGACTGCCATGGATGACAGTCGACTGATGTGGGAAGGAGTCGACTGATCTCTGAGAGAGTCGATTGATAATGCTGATTTCGGGTAAACCATGGTTGTTAGGCCCATGTTCAGCTATGTTTTGGTTCTCTAACCACTCTTAACCCTAGGACATGCTTTGGAGATCATTAGAAAGGGTGGAAATCCATTGGATATGGATTAGGAGAAGTGTTTAGGGTGAGTATCTATTTTAAGGTGTGTGAGAGTTCATTGTTGAACTTTGACTTAATTTTGATTGTTTAGTGTTCCTATTAGCTTAGGGACTCTCCAAGGACATTGTTGGTGCAATGATCAAGGGGGAGCAAGCCTTTAGAGGGAGGTATCCATCATGGGAAGATGGATGTGTATTTTTCCTCATGGGAGGAAAATTTGGGATCGCTTCTTTTAAGTGATATGAGACTTATCACTAGAAAGATTATAGGCATGTGTGTTCCTCCAAGGGAGAGATTGTAAGATCTCATTGGGATATGAGACATTCATACCCTTGGGGAGGACCTTTTTGATGTATGTTAAAAAAGAGGAGAAGTTACCAATTGGGATAGTTGGAATTCTCATTGGGATGTGAGAATTGCCAATTGGGGATAATTGGTAGACTTGAGTTTGAGGTTTTGTCAAACATCAAAAAGGGGGAGATTGTTGGTGAAATCAGCCCAGGACTCGAGTTTGACTCGAACTATATTTTGATGTTAGACAAAACGTATGACATGAGATTGTCATGGGAAGTCCAACATGGGTTGGCCACGTAAATCCAAGTGTGTAGCCTTGGTGGTGAAAAGTCCAAGCATGAGGCTTGGTGTTGGAAAGTCCAACATGGTTTGACCACGTAAGTCCAAGTGTGTTGTAATGCCCGTAAAATTTCTAGAAAATTTTATAAGAATTTTTGCATGATTATAATGAGCTTTTATGTGGGCTCTTTCAAAAATAAAAGAAAATAGAGCAAAAAAAAGGGATGCATGTCCCAGGGTTTGAACCCTGAACCTCCAAGCAGGAAACTAAACCATAGGATGCATTCGATAACCAGAATCCCAACAGGGGTGTGCTATTAGAAGGGAATGGGAAATGATAGATAAGTGTAGGGGAGGCTAAGGGACACCTTCAATTGAATAAATAGGAGTATGAGGAGACAAGAGAACCACAACTTGTCATTCTCTTCTTCCCTTCTTCTTCCCCCACCGAAACCCCCTCATCCCCTTCTTCCATTTTCGAAAACTCAAGAAGCAAGAAAGAAAAGAGCTCTTGTCTTGACACCACCTAGGGTATATCCTTATACTAAACAAGCGAAAGGATGTAAGTATCCCCTCACCTGCAGTACAAGTTGTTTTGATTGTTGATTTCTTAAAAATCCTATTTGAAAGTTTCGGCCAAGACCCCCCTTCATGCTTCTAATGATTTTCCATGCCATGTTTTGTATGTATATGATGATAACATGTTGATAGATAGGCTTTGTACAATTGTTTGAGTGTTTGATTTCAAAGCCCCCCCTTTGAAAGTTTCGGCCAAGTCCTATTTATGCTCCTAATGATCTTCCATGCCATGATCTATATGTAATTGATGTTAACATGTGTTAGTTAGACCTTGTAGAAGTTGTTTAGGGTTTGAATTTTTTTTAGAACCCCCATGAAGTTTCGGCCAACCCATGTTATGCTTGTTAATGATGTTTTATGCCATACTAAATATGTATATGATGTTAGATAGACCTTGTACAAGTTGTTTTAGGGTTTGAAGTGTTAAGAACCCCCCCATGAGGATTCGGCCAACCCATGTTTATGCTTGTTAATGATGTTTCATGCCATACTATATATGTATATGATGTTAGTATGATGCTAGATAGACCTTGTACAAGTTGTTTTAGTGTTTGAATTCTTAAGAACCCTCCCTTAGGGTTTCGGCCAACCCATGTTCATGCCCTCTAATAATCCTCCATGCCATGCTATATGTATATAAGATGTTAATATGATGTTAGTTAGGCTTTGTGTAAGTTGTGGAGCATTTGAATCCCGAGAAACCTCCATTAGGGTTTCGGCCAAACCATGTTTGGGCTACCAAGGATTTCCCCTTGTCATGTTTTATATGTATATGATGTTAACATGTTGATAGCTAGACCTTGTACAAGTTGAATTAGGGTTTGAATTCTTAAGATTCCCCCTTGGAAGTTTCGGCCAAACCTTCTTCATGCTCACCCATGATCTTCCATGCCATGATATATCTATATATGATGTTAACATGTTTTATGTTATGAAAAGGAACATAATATGTTATGAAAAGGAACATGATATGTTATGAAAAGGAACATGATATGTTATGATAAGGAATATGATATGTTATGATAAGGAACATGATATGTTATGATAAGGAATATGATATGTTATGATAAGGAACATGATATGTTATGATAAGGAACATGATATGCTATTTTACTTTTGTATGACTTGTACCGGACCCTAGCAAGGTCCAAGGGATGAGCTCTTACATGCCCCTAGGTCGACGGTCATAGTACGAACCAGTACGGGATGGACTCCTAAGTTGCCCTAGGCCGACGGTCGTAGTATGGGCCTAGGATGGGCTTCTATGTTATGTTGCCCCTAGGTCGACGGTCATAGTACGAACCTAGTACCCTAGTAGGTTCGGGATTAGCTACCTCAGGTCTATTTAGGGATGCGTGCAAAGATGTGGTACAATGCTGAGCCCACTATGTTGAGATTATGTTTAAGTACCTATAAAGTATATGTTTTCAAAGAACATCTTGCATATACCCATTTCATGTCTATGTGATTATGATATTTATATGAATGCTATGCTTATATGTTCTAAACGATCATGTCACTACTCTATGTCTAATTCTTGATGTATGACTTTTGTGAGTAGGAAAGGATCTTACTAAGCATGTGTGCTTATAGTTTCATGTTTCCCTTGTACTGCAGATAAGGGTAAAGAATGGCTAAACTAAAGGGAGCAGCAGGAGGGGCAAAGTGTGTGTGGTAGTGGCATGGTGGAAGAGATCTGTTTTATGTTCCCAGACTTATGCATGTTTTCCTTTAAGTTTTGCATGATAGTTGTTAAGAGTCGAACTCTACTTGATGTTGATGGTTGCTACTTGGTGTCCATTAAGTTGATTATTATGAACTTGAACTAAGTAGTGTCCTTATGAAATGATTATGCATGCTCCATGTTTCATGTTCTATGTTTAAAAAAAAAAAGAAGTTTAAAGTCTTCCGCTGCAAATGCATGTATGTATGATCGCGTCGCGCCGCCCTTCCAACCCCTATAGATTACGAGGAAAGGGCGGGCGTGACATGTGTAGCCTTGGCGGTGAAAGTCCAAGCATGGGGCTTGGCATGGAAAATCCAAGCATGAGGCTTGGTGTGGGAAGTCTTGAGGACTTGGCAAGTTCACTAGGCTCGGGGTCCTTGAGTCGGTAAAGGATGACATTGCGAAGTTGTGCGCTTGGTGCATCCGAGGGACCGCCGAATGGGGAGCGAATGGAGTGAGGTCTAAGGGAAGCATACTTTGAGGGCAAGAGACACGAAGGATGACATTGTGAAGCTGTGCGCTTGGTGCATTCGAGGAACGTAGGCCGAGGGAAGAGAGCTTCGGTGGGGAACTCCATGAGAGGATGAGGTGGACTTGGCCAAGTGGCTAAGACTGAGTGTCGGATGCTCAAACGTGGTGTTTGAGGGTTTACCCGACGGTCAGATGCTCAAACAACTTAGTGTTTGAGGTTTTATCTGACACCAGCCGACTGACATAGGTGCCAATAGACTGCTCTAGGTCGATTGGACTCGACTGGTGTTCGACTGACTAGGTTTTGGCCGAATAGTCGACTACCGAGAGAGGGAAGTCGACTGTAGACACCATCAGTCGCTGATCGGGGCTAATTTGGGCATAGAAGGTCTTTTAGTCGAGTGATCGCGCTGAACACTCGACTGATGGGATCATCAATAGACTGATGATGGATTCGTTGGAACTTGGACAACATGGATCGAGTTATTGTGAGACAATGGCTACAGGACCAGTTGACTGATGATCACGATCAGTCGACTGATGGGCACGGAATCACCTCGATGCAGGTTATAAATGGAGCTCGAGATGGAGGATTTCGCCAAGACTTTTGGGAAGATTTTGAAGGAGAATTGCTGCTGCATTCCAGTCCTTCAAGAGCAAACCAAAGCAAGCAATAAGCAAGAGTTCAAAGCCATTTGTTGTAAAGTGTTCTTTACGTATTTCATTTGTGTTCTTTGTATTTGCTTGTACATTTCGTATTACTTGTTGTAATTATTGCTTGTACGAGGTTTCTCCACCTCCGACGTGTTGTCGAGAAGGAGTTGTTGTTAGTGTCATGCGCATAACACGAGCTCGTTGAGCTCACCTCGTGGAGTAGAAATCCTAAGATTCCGAACCACGTATATTGTCACGCCCCGAGAGCATGCCGAGCCGAAAATTAAACGGACGACATCTCCCCTGTACGTGACAATATTTCGGGTTAATACAAGGCCCGTAGGCACACAATGACAACAATATATAAAAATATACCAAACCACAACAGTATATATATATCAACACCACAACTACACACAGCGGAAACGATACAACAACAATACAATCCTACACATGCATACCGGTATGACTAACACATCACAACAATACAAAACTTCGATAAAAAATCTGAATATACAACATGTACATCACGAAAGCTCCAAAATACAATATACAACGGACGGAAAGCCCAAATACACATGGGAGCCTCGGAGGTGAGATGGGACGATGTCAGCCGGCGGTGCTCCAAGCCATCACGAAGTCTTCTACCTGTTACCTGGGCGACAGAAAACCCAGGGTCCGTGGGGGGTGGTGAGTAAAACTCAGCAGGTAATAGAAAAATATATATATATGCCATATCACATGTATTTTCAACAACATACTCTAGAAGTACAACAGGTATATCAACATAGTGTATAAATACAAGCATATATCGTCTAACCAAATAAACAACATAAAAATACAGACATACCTGAAGTCTTCCATGCTACTCTGATCCAACCTGAACATATATCCAACATATATATATATATATATATATAACAGGAAGAGTAGCTCAACTCAAAATATACTTTAGCTACAGGTCAAGGTATCTAATGGTCTGTCCAACACATATACCAGTACCCGACACAACCGTATAAAATATGCAGGAAGCATGCATGAATATGATATACAATCAAGTGCAGCAAGAATAATACAAACAAATGCAACATCACAATAATCATATATATATAGACTGTGTCTATATATATATATTAATCTCAACCATCCATATATATATACATGCATATATGTATATATATATGGTAATATGCAAAGTGCCATAAGATACGGTAATGCAGCATGCATGGTCATGCCTGCTCACCCCTACTCGCTACCACGACCCCAGTGTGGCCTAGGTGACCCGTGAATAGCCCTCTTCCGATGGATGGCGTAATTTGCTCGTCTACAAAGAGATTAGCGCAACGGAAACACAAAGACAAGCAAATTAAACAAAGAGAAATACAAACAATACAAACACCGAGATTTAACGTGGTTCACGGCTACGCCGCTAATCCACGACCCGATTCGTCCTCGGTGAATCACTCTGCCAAAACCAATCCACTATTGGTCTCTCCTTTGCACCAAGCTAGGTGGAAGTAAACTTTACAATCAAGATCACTCTTCTTACAATAAGAATGAAGTAAAAGCAAGTAAGAAGAGTGGGAAGATGTTTGTAGCACTTTGGGAGAAGATTAGAGTTGAAGCATTAACCTCCCAAAGCCCCATCCCCTTCCTTTTTATAGAAGAAGAGGGTTTCTTCCCGTTGACACAGGAGCAGTCGACTGATGTCCCAATCAGTCGACTAGTCCTGTAGCCGTTACCTAATAACGGCCGCTTTCCACGTTGGATTTCATCCAGCGATCGCATCATCGATCGATATTACCATCGATCGTGATGCTCGATCAATCGAGTGCTCTGCGGTCGACTACATTCTCGTGCCCACATCTTGTGATCAACTGCCATTCCTGGCGGTCGGTAGCGTCGACATCGATCATTGCCGATCCATGGCGGTCGACAAGCACTAGACCTGGTGTTATATCAGTCGATTGAACCATCGACTTAGAGCAGTCGACTGCCAGTATATGGCAGTCGACTGGTGTCGGGAAAGCTCATCCGACACTTAGCCAGATGGCTAAGTTTCACCCGACACTTCCCGAATTACATTTGCTCACTCTCATCCCTCGGAGTCCCTCGCCTTCGAAGTTCTCTTCATTCGCGGCCACGTCCCTCGGCAGCATCAGGCGCACAACTCTGCAATGCTTCTTCACGTCTCTTGCCTCAAAAGTCTACTTCCTCCGGCTTCACTCCAAGCTTCTCGTCCGGCGGTCCCTTGGATGCTCCAAGCGTACGACTTCCGCAAAGCAATCCTTCACCGACACAAGGACCGAGTCATGAGATGTGAAACTTGCCACGACTCCATGTGTGAATTACTAAGCCCTGCAAGACTCCAACGCACATATCAAATCACAATAACAACCTAACTTAAACCCTTTGCCACACACATCAAAACCTTATCATGGCAAGAGATTACCCTAACATATCCGAACTTACCAACCTTATCTACACATGCACATCTTCTGAATCTCAAGTGGAGAAATCACATCCAACTATTCACAGCCCCTTTTTTACCACCACGACAGAGCCATTCCCAGATCGACATTCATTCATGCTGAACATAGCAACACAACCACAAAACACCTCTGTTCACATCCATTACATCTACCATTCCAAATCTGCAAGTTAAATCACTCACGACTAACCTACTCCACCTATAGCTGAATTTCAATGATTCCACAACCGGTTCAACACACAAATCCACCATCAACAAAACAGAATAATCCATATTAGCTTAACACTAAAACTAATCACATACCACCAACTCCTTCAATTCGATCAGCCCCTCTATTACACACTGCCACCGACCCATTCAACCTAAGATCCGACACCTACAATCACCAGAATTCCTACTCCAAGACCCATCCACAGCCACTTCAACCGACTGGAATTCACCAAGCTCTCAACTCACTGTCCATCCAACGAATCAAACTTGAATTCACAGCATAAAAGGGAGAACTGACCTTGCTTACCAACACTTTAAAGCTTCACTGACAGTTAATCCTCACCGGCATCAACTCCACAGAACCGACAACCACAACTTTACCTATCCCCTGTTTGCCGACACCAACACTTGCCCAACACAGATCGAGCTCATCGCAAGGAAGATGCACCATAGCCCTAAATCTATTCCAATGTAAGGAGTCGCCCCTTACCTAGTTTCCAGCGGCGATCCTGTATTCACCGGCGAAGTCAACGCGTCCGAAGCACTGCCCTAGCTCCCGCTGGGAACCCCGGCTCCAACAGCAAGTCGTCGTCGTCCCTACCCAAGCACAGCGCCGTCCAGCCGCTGCTAGACCACCATCTTCTCCGACAGAGATCCCAGATCGGCAGCACATCGTCGGATGTCACCGATTCAAGCTCCCAACCACTCACGCACCCTCTTCTTTTGCTCGTCCGCAAGATCGCCGAGGATGGCCCAGCCGCAGTCGCCGCTTCTCCGCGCTCCAGCGAGGTCACGGTCTCGGCAATCCACCGGTCGCGAGATCGCGAGAAGAAGAAAGGAGTCGTCGCGGAGAAAAAGAAACCGACAGGGAATGAGAAGTCGGAAATCGGCTTTATAAGGAAATTTAACACCTCATTATAGTCTAAACAGGCTTTACAAAAGCCTGTTTACTTTATGCCTATAAAATATCTATAGAACCTCCATTTAAATCCAGAAAAATTTCTAAAAATTTCTGAAAAATTCCACAAGATGTTTTATCAATTACCGAGGAATATTTTTATTTTTATTTTTATTATTATTATTTTTCTACGGTATTTTACATTCTCCCCCACTTATAAAAATTTGGTCCCCAAATTTCGTACTAACATGCAAAAATTTACTTCAAGCAAGTTTCCGAAAGGACCACATACCTTCCTCAAGTGACCAGATGAGACCATCGAGCTCGGATAGTATCTTCCAGCTTCCACATAGCCTCCTCATCGGTATGATATTGTCATCCAACCTTTACGAGTCGGAATGGTCTTCGTCCCACTACTATCGCTCCTTAAGACCCAGGCTCTACCCTGGAATCTCCTCGTAAGTCACATTAGACTGAGGTAGAATCGGAACCTCTTTCAGAACATGATCTGAATGATACACTCAGACTGTCTATCCGTCTGCGAATGAAACGTTGCACTAAGTCGAAGCTCTGTGCCATAGTTTGGTGTAGACTCTGCCAAAATCGCGAGGTATATCGCGAATCTCTATCCGATATGGTACTTAAGAGTACCCCACTCAATCTGATAATCTTTCGGTAATACAACGCTGACGGATGGTCCACGAGTACGACCCACGAATAGGAAGGAAATGAGCTGATTTGGTCAGTCGATCCACAATCACCCAAATCGCATAACGTCCTTTACGGGTTCTAGGCAATCCCGTAACGCAATCAATCGTGATATGCTCCCACTTCCATTCTGGAATCGAAATTTCCTGGAGCATCCCACCGGGTTTTTGATGTTCAGCCTTCACTCGCTGGCATACAAAACATCGAGTAGCAAAAATCTGCTATAACTCTCTTTATACCATTCAACTAGTACAACATTTCACTCTCGATACATCTGAGTACCCTCAGGGTGAATAGTAAATCTCCAATGATATGCTTCCTGTAGCGACTCTTTCTTGACTGGACGCGTGTCCAGAACACACTATCCTTATCAGAGACGAGAAATTATCTTCTCAAAAGAGAAGTTCATCTGTCGTCCAAAAATTCCACTCCACCACGCACTTTGTAAGTGTATGGGAGACTATAGCGATCAATCTTACCCGTTGTTGCAACTGTTCGTGCTCCAGCAACTCCATTGTAGCTACCCAGTAGCTTGTCAAAAATCCCATGAGCATTCCTGCTCCATACAATTACAAATCCAGATAATAACTACTAAAGCCTCGTCATGTATATGACAGACTAACTCGTAGTTTCTTAACTGACGTAGGGATAAGATATGCCTCATTCACTGCATCGGAATCGTTCCGATCCCTGAAACGATGCATTTGTGTACATCATCCTTTTATCCACTCCGGAAGGATTAACTAATACTCGTGTAAAAGTTAACCGCCGTCTAGGTCTTATAACTGGTTTCATCAGCTTCCGACTAAATGATTTCCAACATCACCTTTGTCAAACAAGTCTGTGGTATAGTAGTGCTAAGACATTCTATCCACATCTACAGTACTAACCAAAACATACAAGGAAAACCACCATCTATGGTGGTCGAGTGCGCAACTCCAACTACCACAATAAACAGTGGACAAGTTACGCAACTCCAACAACTACAAAAGGATCCTATCATGTTCAGGATACACGATTCTCCAATCCAGTGACGACTAAATCATTAATTAGTCTAGCAACTTAATCACAACTCATAACAATTCATACCAAGTATGAAATTGTCGTCTTTACACACCTGCATTCTCTTTACTCTACACTGATGATATATTTTAATCATCACGACACTGATAATTGTATGACACCATGTCATTACAATGTCAATGCTCCAGTCGCAAATCAACCTTAGAGTATACACAGATGTCCTTTGTTGATCTAAACAGATCATCTATCCCCAACGGAGGATATTCATCACGACAACTACTGTATTCCATCATCGATAATCGATGCATACTTTTAAAGGTTCATCTCTCTTTCAACAAAGAGTTCGTGATCTTCTCAAGGAGGAATACTGGGATAGATAAATATCCCTTCCAACATATCCTATAATCACAATTTATATTCTTCCAATTTCTATAGTGTTTAGCAACACTGATGCCAACAAAATTATCACTCATATGTGATATTCGAAACCAGAACTAATTTCTGCAATCATTTCGATCGCCTACTCCACTTGCCTAAGCAACAACAAGGCTAGGAGTTCATCCGAAACTACATCCGATTGCTCTCAGATTATACGCACATCTGAGAGACATAATCATACTATAATCTCAAAAACTTGACCATCCGTAAGGATATGTCTACAGTAAAGATATGTCTATCCGAGTCTAAGGGCATCCCTTGACTTCTTAATTGTTGATCCTCATCTCACCTGATGGTAGAGATACCATCGACCCACAAGTCGATGTAAAGGACCCTTCTAATCCAACTGAGAATGTTCTAGATACAGATACCTGTAACTACAAGCATCTCTCAACATATTAACCTTGAGGGTAAACTAAAGTAATACCCTGAATCATCAATTATTGATCGATCCGATCCAAAGGCTCCTCGTAGGTCTCGGCCTTTCTCCGAAGAGAACCAGATCAGATCCAACAGTTCACGACAAAGCGGTCGCATTTCTGCAATGAATGATCCGAGGATTTTTCCTAGATCATCCGATCCCATCACTTAATCCTATAAGCTGCAACTATAGAATACCGAATAGATACGACCTTCGTCGTATACTCTCTCCTCTGCATTAAGCAAAACACATCTGGAGGTAACTGCTTGTTGTTGTCTGCTGAGTCTTCTATAATGTCTTCTGCTGATGCTACTTCTGTGCTGATCTCTGCTGAAGGGGAGTATCAAGGAACTCCAACCACTCCTAAGGTAGTATGTTGATGCTGATAAGGTAACCCACATCTTCTCGTCTCGCGATCTTCCTCCCGGAACACCATCGATAGTCTTCAACTAAATCTTCAAGGTACACCTGCTCCACTGTACTGGTTGCTCAACAATAGCAACAACTGAACTGATCCAACGGATAATCTGACTTCGCATCCGCACTGCATGCACATAATCCCTTCGAAGTCTTTGTTCTGATTTTGCTGATATCCTCGAGAATATCCTGATGATCTGCGGTTGGTCTTCCATAATCGGATAGTAGCTCAAAGCCTATGACTCCGATCTTGCTCCTTTTATCCAATAGTCGAAGACTTCTGACACTAATAAGTTGACCTGCAATATTTGCTTATCGGTCTCCAACTCTTAAACCCTTGTACGGAGTCATTTTTAAACTCCTGTCTCAATCCAACGTCTTCCGACAAGATCTGGTAGAAGATCCCGTCATCTTAATCCAACAGTAAACCAACAATCGTAGGTGGCTTAAAATATCCATTCATCTTCTTGAGCTATTAGGTGGTCGTAACCTTTGCAAGTCTCACGACTCTGCACAGTACACTATTACTAACTGATCACCCTTTTTTTTAAGCTCAAGAATTCCTTACAATGTGTCACTAAAAGTGACACGGGAAAATACACTCTTTCAACATCACTAATCCATGATCAAGTGATATATTATTTTCCGAAGATTATTTTCTGCATTTATCACCAAATACCAATTTGATCCCGATAATGGTATGCAAACAATTCTTCTTTCTCGGTATAACATGAGTTAAGTACTCAAAAGTACTCTCAAAGTTATACAACTCAGTACGAATAACTCAGGGATAAAAATTCCTATGAAACACGGTAACCTAGTCTTCCGCTATCTGCATCACAATAGTCTACAAGTCTGTTCATTACCCACAGGTAATGATCTGACTAGCACAGTTAGTGGAAATCTCTAAGACTGTAGTCTCTGATTTCCATAATAAATGTGATGACTTGACCCCTATTTTCTGAATCGGTATCAGTCAGCTCTCAAAGGTAAATCACCTTCTCGACACAGGTTCAAGACTCACAGACTCAACAGGTCGTTCCCGTGGTCAACTCATACCACGGTTATGAATAATAACCAATACACTATAGGTTACTCCCTGGTATAAGCATCTAAATGCATAGCCAACATAACCGAGAGTATAAACCCTAAAGGTCACTCTGGTTGGTCGCCTCGATGGACAACCCCTACTACAAGTCTGCACAGGTGTCATAACTATATGGTATACACCTACTAATCAAGTTTAGATAAATATCTATAAACCATAAGTTTTTCAAGAATTCTTACCTCGTGCTGCTTGGACCTCAGGCCGCTGTCCATCTCATCTCAGAAAACCAAAACCGAATAAATCGACTCCCGAGAATCCAAGACTTGACACAAAACATCATTGTATGGCATCGCAGAACCTTGGGTTATGATACCACTAAAGTTGTCACGCCCCGAGAGCATGCCGAGCCGAAAATCAAACAGACGACATCTCCCCTGTACGTGGCAACATTTCGGGTTAATACAAGGCTCATAGGCCCACAATGACAACAATATATAAAAATATACCAAACCACAACAGTATATATATATCAACACCACAACTACACACAGCGGAAACGATACAACAACAATACAATCCTACACATGCATACCGGTATGACTAACACATCACAACAATACAAAACTTCGATAAAAAATCCGAATATACAACATGTACATCACGAAAGCTCCAAAATACAATATACAACGGACGGAAAGCCCAAATACACACGGGAGCCTCGGAGGTGAGATGAGACGATGTCAGCCGGCGGTGCTCCAAGCCGTCACAAAGTCTTCTACCTGTTACCTGGGCGACAGAAAACCCAGGGTCCGTGGGGGGTGGTGAGTAAAACTCAGCAGGTAATAGAAAAACATGTATATATGCCATATCACATGTATTTTCAACAACATACTCTAGAAGTACAACAAGTATATCAACATAGTGTATAAATACAAGCATATACCGTCTAACCAAATAAATAACATAAAAATATAGACATACCTGAAGTCTTCCATGCTACTCTGATCCAACCTGAACATATATCCAACATATATATATATATATATATATATATATATATATATATATATATATATATATATATATATATATATATATATATAACAGGAAGAGTAGCTCAACTCAAAATATACTCTAGCTACAGGTCAAGGTATCTAATGGTCTATCCAACACATATACCAGTACCCGACACAACCGTATAACATATGCAGGAAGCATGCATGAATATGATATACAATCAAGTGCAGCAAGCATAATACAAACAAATGCAATATCACAATAATCATATATATATAGACTGTATCTATATATATATATTAATCTCAACCATCCATATATATATATATACATGCATATATGTATATATATATGGTAATATGCAAAGTGTCATAAGATACGGTAATGCAGCATGCATGGTCATGCCTGCTCACCCCTACTCGCTACCATGATCCCAGTGTGGTCTAGGTGGCACGACATGACAACTGTCCCAACTCACACCAACCACTGCTATAGAGTGGCCGAGTGGGCAGTATGATCAAGTAGCATATGAGCGTAAAGAGCTCGCTACACAACGGGGGTCCCTACTGCTGGCCACTCTGACTAACACTACCAATGAGTGGTCGAGTACCACGCACCCAGAACAACTGCACGTAACTCCAACTACCACCGTCTATAGTGGTAGAGTGTGGCACAACAGATGCTCTGCCCTCACACCAGTTACTCCTCGGGGAGTGCTTTGGGAGGCAAGATGACTGACGACTCTCTCAACCCCAAGGGAGACTATGTCGTCAGAATGCATGCAAACGACATGTGTATGCTGTCACACGTATAGCCATCTACCACAGACTCTCTGTTCAGCAAAGAGTCATACCCATCTAATCAATACTCTCTATCCTGTAGAGAGTTGTACTCAACAGATCGACGGACTCTCTATCCTGTAGAGCGACGTACTCAACTGATCATAACTCTCTATCCAATAGAGAGTCGTACTCAACTGATCGACACACTCTCTATCCTGTAGAGAGTCGTACTCGACTGATCATATCATGCTGGGACCACCGGTCCGTAGTGACACTCTAATCACCCTTCACTTAACCATTACACAACTCATGTTTGGTAACAGTATGAAACATACAAGTATTGGAAATAGATCCTACATTTAGGGCATTACCTACCAATAGATGACCTTTTTCCAATTTATAAATTGGGTCATCCCTCGTACTAACATTTACACCCTACTAAACATCTAGGCCAATTTACATCACATCTATAACTCCTAAATCATGATAGGGTATATGTGATATCAACAATTGAGCATAAATATATCCAACGATAAGTTCAAGCATACGATAATAAGAGCAGGGTCAAGGTAATATGAACACTTAACATGCTCATATCTATGACTAAATCTGAATGCAATACATCTACCCGGACCAGGTAGGAAATTACCCACCTTCTAAGAAGCTCAGAATAATATCTTCACTGTCGTGGTCCTGTCTCGTATCCTATCCTGCACATATCAAACATTATGATTTAGTGCAAGCATACAACAAATTATCAAATCAAATCCTATATCGACTTCGTATCCTGATCAACTAGATTGATCTAGTTATCAAATTAACCTAATCAATCCTCCCCATTAATCCCCATCGACCATTAGGCCACATAACAACCTATTATGCATTTATAACCAACCATATCCGAACTTACCAACCTTATCTACACTTGCACATCTTCTGGATCTCAAGTGGAGAAATCACATCCAACTATTCACAACCCCTTTTTTACCACCACGACAGAGCCATTCCCAGATCGACATTCATTCATGCTGAACATAGCAACACAACCACAAAACACCTCTGTTCACATCCATTACATCTACCATTCCAAATCTGCAAGTTAAATCACTCATGACTAACCTACTCCACCTATAGCTGAATTTCAATGATTCCACAGCCGGTTCAACACACAAATCCACCATCAACAAAACAGAACAATCCATATTAGCTTAACATTTAAACTAATCACATACCACCAACTCCTTCAATTCGATCATCCCCTCTATTGCACACTGCCACCGACCCATTCAACCTAAGATCCGACACCTACAATCACCAGAATTCATACTGCAAATTCCATCCACAGCCACTTCAACCGATTGGAATTCACCAAGCTCTCAACTCACTGTCCATCCAACGAATCAAACTTGAATTCACAGCATAAAAGGGAGAACTAACCTTGCTTACCAACACTATGAAGCTTTACCGATAGTTAATCCTCACCGGCATCAACTCCACAGAACCGACAGCCACAACTTTACCTATCCCCTGTTTGCCGACACCAACACCTGCCCAACACAGATCAAGCTCATCGCAAGGAAGATGGACCATAGCCCTAAATCTAGTCCAATGTAAGGAATCACCCCTTACCTAGTTTCCAGCGGCGATCCTTTGTTCATCGGCGAAGTCAACGCATCCGAAGAACTGCCCTAGCTCCCGCTGGGAACCTCGGCTCCGGCAGCAAGTCGTCGTCGTCCCTACCCGAGCACAGTGCCATCCAGCTGCTGCTAGACCACCATCTGCTCCGGCAGAGATCCCAGATCGGCAACACACCGTCGGACGTCGCCGATTCAAGCTCCCAACCACTTATGCGCCCTCTGCTTTTGCTCGTCCGCAAGATCGCCGAGGATGGCCCGACCCGCCGCTTCTCACGCTCGAGGTCGCGGAAGAAGAAAGGAGTCGTCGCGGAGAAAAAGAAACCGACGGGGAATGAGAAGTCAGAAATCGGCTTTATAGGGAAATTTAACACCTCATTATAGTCGAAACAAGCTTTACAAAAGCCTGTTTACTTTATCCCTATAAAATATCTATAGAACCTCCATTTAAATCCAGAAAAATTTCTAAAAATTTCTGAAAAATTCCACAAGATGTTTTATCAATTACTGAGGAATATTTTTTTTTATTTTTTTTATTTTTATTTCTCCGGTATTTTACATATATCATATGTATTTGTGTATGCTTGTCTTTTGTATTCGTATTACTATTATTTCTTCTATGCATTAACGAGTATTGTAGACGAGCACGCGAAGAGCGATTGAATTCCACCGTACACACAATTAAGGGCTATTCGCCCCCCTCTAGCCGACCACCGACGTTCCAACACACAATTGGCTATTGACTGCTCGAATACAAGTTGAGCAGTCGAAGCTCAGTCGACTACCCGACCAGTTGATTAGTAATAACCCCAATTGACTGCTCCGAGTCAACTAGGCTCTCGAGTGTCAAACACTCGGCCAGTCGACTAGTTCATAACCCTAGTGGACTAGTAAACCTCAAACATGAGGCCCAAGTATGGTCCCCTCATACTTGATCAATTGCACTTAGCCTAGACCTAAGCCTTCTAGCCACCTCTATTAGCCTCACGCCTCTTGGATCCCTCGAGTCTGAGACCCTTTATTCTTCGCGTTAGGTGCTTCCATGGGCTATGTCATGCTAACTGGGTCCTTTGTCAAGGTTCATTTGGACTTATGCCATGAAGACTCATGCTTGGAATTTACACTGCCAAAACCTCACCCTTGCCAAGATCCATTTGGACTTACGCTACCAAGACCCATGCTTAGACTTTACGCTGCCAAACCTACACCCTTGGACTTTCACATTGCCAAGATCCATTTGGACTTACACCGCCAAGACCCATAATTGGACTTTACGCCGCCAAACCTATACCCTTGGACTTTCACTTTGGCAAGTACCCATGACTTGGACTTTCCAATTGTCAAGATCATGATTGGACTTTCCTTGCCAAGACTATGCTTGGACTTTCCTTGCCAACTCCGTGTTGGACTTTAAAATTGCCAAAGTTCACTTGGATTTTATGTTGCCAAGACTACATGATTGGACTTATGTTGCTAAGACTATACCTTTGGACTTCCCTTGCCAAATATCCATATTTGAATTTTTCTTGCCAAGTATCCAAACTTGAACTTCCGAAGTTGATTGCTTTAACAATCTCCCCCATATGTCTTTGAATATTATAATAATCCACCATTCATATTGTCACGCCCCAAGAGTATACCGTGCCAAAAATCAAACGGACGGTATCTCTCCTGTACGTGGCAATATTTCGGGTTAATACAAGGCCCGTAGGCCCACAACAACAACATAATATAACATAATAACAGCAGCGGAAATAAAAACCACATACCCACAACATACATACCAAAATATACAGGTGTACACCTCCTGACAAGTCCACAATCATAAAACCGTAAAAAAAACAACGACTACACAAATAGAGTCCACGACATCATGACAAATCCATAATAACAACAAGTCCATACATATCAAAGTCCAAGACATAACCAAAAACGAACTCCTCGGGAGACTCGGAAAACGGAGATGGGATGGATCGGTCGGCGCAGCTCCAAGTCGTCACAAAGGCGTCTACCTGTTACCTGGGCAACAGAAAAACCCAGGGTTGGTGGTGGTGAGTAAAACTCAATAGGTAATCAGAGAAAACATGTAAATATATGTATCAATATTACATGTCATTCAACAGTTTAAATCTACTCGAACAACGGGTATACATCAGCATAAAAGGTATATATGCATGCATACACTAAATAAATTGAACAACAACGATGCTGACATACCTGACAGTCAGCTACTCTATCCTGATCCAACCTGGGCATATAACCACATCATAGGGTATAAAAGAATACTACTAACTCACACAATATCCTGAATATGATCCAAGGGTATCACCGTGAATAACCAACAGGTATACAAGTACCAGCCTACTACCATACAGGAAATGCAGTATCATGTATGAATATGTACAAACTGTTGGGTTTCGAGCATCGCGGTGTGTGTGTTCGATCACGTTTCATAAACATGAACACAGCGGAAGCAATAAAAATAATAAATCTACATTTATTACAACACACACAACACACACATGCATACTACAACAAGTGTAGACATAACCGTAAATTTAAATTTGCAATACAAGGAAATTTATCTACGTTATACCTTTCGTATGACGTGTAGCGGGAACGACATCAACCGGAACGATCCTCGCTAGAATTGTCTCTATCCGTATCCACGCCGAGTTCCTCGGGATGACTTCACTAAGCCACGAGCTTCGTCTTCGTACGGGTTACTAACCTCGTGTTGAAGACGACGTGATCGAGAGATGATCACGATCCGAATCCAAATTCGGATCCTAATACGAGTTCTCAAAACTCGCTTCTCCGGAGAGGTATTGGTCAACCAATTGACGAATCCTTCGTCCTCCACCTCAGAGGATTACCGGAGATCGAATCCCCGGTAAGTTAGCCGCTGTCAGAGCTCTAACCGTCGTCCAAACGACGCTCCGATGAGAGGAGAACAAGCTGTCCAGAAAAACTGGACAGCTTTGGTGGAGGAGATAGGCGCCGACCAACCAAGGGAAGAAAAGGCTCACCTTGATGCCAAACCTATAGGAGATCACCGGAGGGTCGCCGGAGGATCACCGGCTGAAGCTTGGTCGCCGGCAAGGAGCTGGACGGCGGCACAACAAGCTGGGCGGCAATGGAGGTTGGGCGGCAACTCCAAGCTAGGGTTTTGGATTAGGGCTTAATTATCCCTTAAGCCCTCTTTTATAGAGAACTAATTCTCTTAATGGTTATTGGATCATAACCATTAGGCCCGTTAACCCGCTCCATTAAGATAAGTTAAAATAAACCAAACCATGATGGTTTATTTTAAGTTAAAACGAACCGAACCAACTTTTGGTTCATTCGTTTAAAATAAACCAAACCCTTTGGTTTATTCTCCTCCATTAGATTAGAACCAAACCATTTTGGTCCATCCATTATGTCTTCATAAGACACGACCCATCCACGCTTCCATTGCGACTGAAACGATTTCATGCTCGCTCCATGTTTGGTCCAACCAAACTTAGTTTCTCTCGGTCTGAGAATCCCATTCTCAAGCTCGTTTTAAATCCTTTGGATTACGCTCGTTGTGCGTGTGACCAAATAGGTTCTCGGTTTATGTTGGCCGTCTATAATTAACCATTAATTATAGAAAGATCATGAGTGGCACCTAGTAGTACATCATGATCCCCAATTAACCGAAAAGATCAACGGTTGATCCAGAACTATTTCTGAAACCCTTCAGCAGCTCGAATGAATCGTGCCCCATTCCCTTCACTCATCTTACACCCACTTGGTTCAGGACATGGTCCATTGTGTCAGTCCCCACTAGGCTGACTACGTCACACCTAGCCCAAGTATCATTTCCTCGTCCTACGGATTCTAGTTACTCCACATGTATCGAAGATTACCTTACTCTAAACATGTAATGCTTTGGACAAAGACTTTAGTAACAATCCGACGAGAGGCCATGGGTATACATCTCCTCGCAAGGAGTGGTGAATCCTTTATAGGCTATTCAAACACCTTTGATCACTTCGACTTATACCCAATCATCCCGGGTCCACATCTCCTTAGAGATGTTTGCTTAAGATGTCAAAGCATAAGTCTCTATGATCAAGATGACTTGAATACCGCAAGTCAAAGGAACATCGCACTTAAGACACAGTAAGAACTTCATTGACATATCTATATATGCAGAGAACCATATGAAGTCTTACGGCTGGTCACTCCAATGAACTAGTTACCATAACTAGCATCCACGATTAACTCCAGACATCACTATGTCTCCAGCCAGTGAGAATCAGCTGCTTGGATACACCAAGGAGTATACCTCGTGCTAGTCTCGACAGAATTGATAGTGTCCAAATCCATCAATTCATCGACTAGGGATAATTCCGATACATCACAATTACACATGTAGAGATACTCACTAGTTGTGATCCAATCACAAATTCTCTCATGCTGTGAATCGTATCGTGGACATTCAGTAAATGAGTTTAAGATCCAATAAAATACATAAAACATGTATACTCAAATAGTGAATCTTCATTTATCATATAAATGGTTCATACATAAGGCGATTGCCTTAGGACATCTCTCATATATTACTAACACAAACAAATGCAACGAGCATAGCACATACAAATGCATCATCAAAGTGAGTATATATATAGACTGTATCTGTATGTATACTAATCACCATCATCCATGTATATATATATATATATATATATATATATATAAGCAGGTATGTATATATATATATAACCATATGCAAAGCATCGTATGATACGACAATGCAGCATGCATGGTCATGCCTGCTCACCCCTACTCGCTACCACGACCCCAGTGTGGCCTAGGTGACACGACATGACAACTGTCCCAACTTACACCAACCACTGCTATAGAGTGGCCGAGTGGGTAGTATGATCAAGTAGCATGTGAGCGTAAAGAGCTCGCTACGCAACGGGGGTCCCTGCTGCTGGCTACTCCGACTGACACTACAAATGAGTGGTCGAGTGCCACGCACCCAGGACATCTGCACGCAACTCCAACCACCATCGTCTATAATGGTAGAGTGCGGCACAACAAATGCTATGCCCTCACACTAGTTACTCCTCTGGGTGTAACCTGGGAGGCAGGATGACTGACGACTCTCTCTCAACCCCAAGGGGAGACGATGTCGTCAGTATGCATGCAATGACATGAGGGTACTGTCTCACATATAGACATCTACCATAGATTCTCTGTTCAACAGAGAGTCACACCCAATTGATTAGTACACTCTCTATCATGTAGAGAGTCATACTCATCTGATCATGACAAGCTAGGACCATCGGTTCGTAGCGACAAACTATCCACGACATCACCTGACCATTTACACAACCCGTGGTTGGTAAATAAATGTGCAACATACAGGTATGGAATGAGTCCTACATTTAGGGTCATACTTATCCATGGAGGACCTTTTTTCTAAATTTACAATTTAGGTCATCCTCCGTACTCTAACATCTACACCCTACTAAATAGTTAGACCTACTTACATCACATCTGTAACTCCTAAATCATGATAGGGAATATGTGATATCAACAATTGAGAACACATATATATCAACGATAAGTTCAAGCATACGATAAACAGAGCAGGGTCAAGATAATATGAACACCTAACATGCTCATATCTATGTCTAAATCTGAAAGTCATTACATCTATCCGACCGGTAGGAAATTACCTACCTGCTGTCAATGCTCATAGTAATAAACTCCTCACAGCCGCGGACCCGTCTCGTATCCACGTCCTGCAAATATCATCAATTATCATTCAGTGAAAGCATACAACAATAATATGATTAGCTACTATGTTATCCACATATCCGTATCCCTTATCGAATACGATTTAGAAACCCCAATGAGCCAGACTTGACCATTTATTTTTAAATCCAGACTCAGGAGTGGAGAGAAGAAGTTGATCGGGAGATTTGTCACGGCGGATGAGGTAAGGAAATGACGCGATAGAGGAAAATGTTCGCCGAAAAACTTAAAGTTAGCGGCGTCGAACAGAAAGAAATCATAACGGTATGGCTTAGCGGGTCGGATTTCAGCTAAACGGGTCGAATTTCAAACCCGTTAAGCCCACTAACTCATAAACAAAAAGGATCTTAGAAATCCCCATTCGAGTCCAGAAAAATTTCTAAAAATTTCTGGAAATTTTTATAGGGTATTCTCCTAATTACCCAACATTTATTATTATTATTATTTTTTTCTGTGGTATTTTATACATATAGTCAACATATGGTCAAATCCATTGTCAACCCATTGCCAAACATAAAAACATTACTTGAGTCCCATGCAAGTTTGTTCAATATTGATCCTGGACTTGTTGCACTAACAGTAGGGTATCACTAATGTGACAATCCCAAATTTTTATAGAAGTCATGATGAAAACATGAAGATAATAAAGAGTCTCTTATTATGAAGCTAAATGGGAGAGTTAAATACACATGTACTTTGGGGGTACACATGAGACCCAACTTAAAAGTGGTCTTAACTTTAAAAATAATCATAATCGGAATGTAGGTGAGTCATTTAGACTTGATACTTGAGCCAACTAAGTAATCAACTCAAGGTCAAGCAAAAATAGATGAAAGATTTTTATTTAAGCAACTATCGACTATTAGTCGATTAATGCTATTGTTAGTCGATTGATACTTGTTTAATTGATTACTCAAACTATGAATCCCAAAATATAAATCAAATGGGTATTCTATTATAGAGTTAGTTGATTAGTCAGTCTATTGATGATAAATTTAATCAACCAAAATCATGGATTAGTCTCAACATAAACAAAAATGAACATAAGGTTCTATTTAAGGGAGGAATGAATGATTAATTAACTATAGTCAATCCAATTGATTAGGTAGTCATATTAATTGATTGAATAACAATAGTAAAAAAATGGAATTGCCACATTAGCGTGTTGGATCGAGCGGATCGCTAGAGGGGGGGGGGGTGAATAGCGAAAGAAATTTTTCGTTCAAAATCGTTCGTTAAAATGCAAGTAGACACAGCGGAAGATAAAAACAAAACAAGCGAGACAATAGACACAAGGGTTTTACTTGGTTCGTAGCTGAAGGCTACTACTCCAAGGCCCTAGTGGTCCTTGACCACGTACGGAGGGCAAACTACTAAAGAACTCCTCCTCGTTGGAGGTAGGAGTTAGACGGATACACAAAATGACAAAAGCTCGAGGTAGAGGGACACTCCCCCTCTCCTCGTTATAATGAAAGCTTTACTAAAAATAAACTGAAATACAATTTAAACTTTCGTTACCGACGACTTCAAAGGTTGGAGGTTGAATCTCTAGTCGTCGTCAAATGCCGCGGCACCGTTGTAGGGATGGAAGCCTTTTTAATTGATGAAAAACCCTAAGACAAGCCCTCCTTTTATAGCCTTTGAGCCCCTCATCGAATGAGTCTTCAACCAATCACAAATGGACACAAAACCTCCTTGAAATGGGGTGATAAGCCTTGACTCCTCGAAGCTGATCATTGACCATCGATCGATGGCCATCATCGATCGTGATGGTAGCATCGATCAGTCTTTGACGAGATACCGATCGATGAAGAAGCGTCGAGTCCTCAAGTGCAATCGGTGATGCTAGCTGCAAGGCAAAGTTAGCTCAAAAAAAACATTATTTCGACGGCCTTCGACCGTCTGATCTCGACCTAGACCATCGATGGGATGTCTTTGGTCGGATCTACGCTTAAGACCATCCCCGCAAGGAGGATACGACCTCACTTACGCTCGCACACACGAGCTTACCTCGATACTTACCATGCCGCTTTTGCTTCCGGCCTTCCACTCGATTCCTTCGGCTCCCTCCGAAGTCACTCGAGTGTCGCCCGACCACCCGGCAAACGTTTAAGTTAAGAGTTCTTCTTAACTTGGCCCTTTCTCCCCTTTAAGTAAAGCATTAACGACATAATGTTTACGTTGACAACACACATAAGTTTAAGTTAAGAATTCTCTTAACTTGGCCTTTACTTCCTTTTGTTAAAAGTTAAATAAGTTTTCAAAAACTTAGAGTTAACTTTTTTGGTTTAAATATGAAGTAAGAGTTAAGTTATAAAAAAAAATTGACCCCTTAACTTTGGCCTTTTTCTCCCCCTTTTGCCATATATCGAAAAGAGTGAGGGTGTGTATGGAAAACAAAAATAAGTGTTAAATTTAAAGTCCAAGCATGTTCCACATTATTTTGAAAATAATATACTGAAAATAAGTTCATCTATAAAATGTTCGACTCATATTTGACTTGATTGATATGAAAGATCAACCAGTCCTGGTCAGAGTCGGTTAGTATGTATGATTATACTCCGTGGTTCATAACGATGCACTAGCTCTACATCTGGAACCAGGAGTAAGGTTCTAACATCTCATGCCCATCTACGTGGCTAAGTACACAAACATATTAGTCCTATGTGTTGTGAGATGTATTGGCTCCTTAAATCTATAGGTGCATGATATCTAAGGTATGTCGTATACTAATTCCATAAAAAATGAAAATTAAGAAATAGTAGTAAGAAAATATAATTTTGCAAGTTCCTATTCTACTACGCACATGCCCAATTTTCATCTTAATAGACTAAATTCGACTTCGGGTAGGGGTTTAGTAAATAGGTCTGCTAAGTTAGACTTTGATTCGACGTATTCGAGTTATATGGCTCCGTTGGCCACATGTTCTCGAATGAAATGGTGTTTGACCTCTATATGTTTGGTCCTAGAGTGACATATCGGATTCTTTGTAAGATTAATTGAACTAATATTATCTAAGTGAAGTTTAGTATTCGTAAAGTCTAACTTAAAGTCGCGAAGAGTGTGCTTCATCCAAAGAAGCTGCGTGACACACTCACCCATCGATATGTATTCGGCTTCGGTGGTAGATAAAGCAACACAGTGTTGCTTCCTACTGCACCAACTCACTAGACTCGAGTAGAGAAGTTGACAACAACCACTCGTACTCTTTCTATCGAGCTTACTACCGGCATAGTCCGAATCAGAGTAGCCGATTAGTTCGAACTCGGTAGATCTAGGGTACCAAATACCGACATTAAGTGTACCCTTTAGATATCTAAGGATACGTTTAACTAGAGTTAGGTGAGACTCCTTGGCACAGGTTTGGAACCTTGTGCACATACTTACTGCAAATAGGATATCAGGTCGGCTTGCAGTTAAGTAAAGGAGACTCCCTATTATGCTCCTATAGTATTTTAATCAATTAAATCTTCTTCTATATTGACATTAGTTGCCATTGGGGTATTAATAATTTTAGCATCTTGCATTCCAAACTGTTTAATTAATTCCCTAGTATATTTGCGTTGATGTAGGTATATACCATCTTTAGTTTGTTTAATTTGTAGACCTAAAAAGAAGCTTAACTCACCTACTAAATTCATTTCAAATTCACTTTCCATATGTGAAATGAACTCATTTAGTAGGATTGAGTTGGTGGTTCCGAAAATAATATCATCTACGTAGATTTGGGCTATGAATATGTCTTTACCTAAGGTTTTTACGAAAAGAGTTGGGTCAACTACACCTTGGTTAAAACCTTTGGACTTAAGATAAATCGAAATTCTCTCATACCAAGCTCGAAGAGCTTGTTTAAGTCCATAAAGAGCTTTCTTTAACCTAAGGACATGATCGGGTTTGTCTAAACTTTCGAAACCGGGGGGGTTGACTAACGTAAACTTCTTCTTTAATGTATCCATTTAAGAATGCAGATTTCACATCCATTTGAAACAATTTAAATCCTCGATGTGCTGCATATGCTAATAGCATTCGAATGGACTCTAATCTAGCTACTGGGGCATAGGTCTCGTCGTAATCTAAACCTTCGACTTGACTAAACGCTTTAGCAACTAGTCTAGCTTTATTTCTAACTACTTCACCTTTATCATCAATTTTATTTCTAAACACCCACCTTGTTCCAATGATTGTTTTATCTTTAGGTGGTGGTACTAATTCCCATACTTCGTTCCTAGTGAATTGAGCCAACTCTTCTTGCATTGCAATAATCCAATCGGGATCAAGAAGAGCTTGGTCAATAGTTTTGGGTTCAATTTTAGAAATCAAAGATATTTGACTAAGGTTTCTGTATGAGGCTCTAGTTCGAACTCCTAGACTTGGATCACCTATCACTTGGTCTATAGGATGATTCGTTTGGGTCCTAGTTGGATTTGGGTTTGAGTCTACAACTTGATCCATAGGATGGCTTGTTTGAGTTCTAGTTTGGTTGGAGTCATCTATCACTTGGTCGATAGAGTGACTTGGTTGACTTAGGTTAGGATTAACACTAGACCTGATCTCCGGATCAGAGTTAGGTCTAGTATGAGTCGGCTCGCTAATTGGGGTTGCCGGGGGTTTTGTAGGTTCGTGTCCTTCATCAAATACTACATTGATAGTCTCCTCGACTCTAAGGGTGTCATGGTTATATACTCTATAAGCTCTGCTTGTAGTCGAGTATCCTAGAAAGATTCCGGTCGTGGTTTTGGATGTAAATTTCCTTAGGTAATCCTTAGTGTTTAGGATATGTACCTTACATCCAAATACCCTAAAGTACTTGATGTTAGGTATTTTATCATGATAAATCTCGTATGAGGTCTTAAGGTGCCTCTTTACCATAAGGATTCTATTTTGGACATAGCATGTCGTACTCACGGCTTTCGCCCAAAACCTATCGGGTAGGTTATACTCATTTAACATTGTCCTAGCGGCTTCTTGTAGGGTTCTATTTTTGCGTTCTACTAGGCTATTTTGTTGTGGAGTTCTAGGGCAAGAGAACTCGTGGTGGTATCCATTTAGGTTACAGAATTCTGTAAACCTATGGTTTTCGAATTCACCACCATGATCAGTCCTAAGTCTTTTGATTTTAATGCTTTGTTGATTTCTTTTTGTAATCGTTGCTCCTACTTCCAACGAAGAGGAGTGGTTTTAGTGAATTGCCCTCCGTACGTGATCAAGGATCACTAGGGCCGTGGATTAGCAATCGAAAGATTGTGAACCACGTAAAAATATCTTGTCTACTTTATATTTCCGCTATGCATTCTCTACTTGCTTTTTACTTATTGCAAAAGTTTTTAACGACACCGTATCGCTATTCACCCCCCCCCTCTAGCGACACTTTCGATCCAACAATTGGTATCAGAGCCGGGGGCGCTAAGATTCGGTGAAACCACCAATCTAGCTTTGTTTTTCTTTTTTCACAGATTTTTTATTTATTTATTTCTGTTTTCGTATAATTATTTCACTTGCTTATCTTCTCCTACATATAGAATTGCATTAGAGGCTTTAGGATCCGGATAAGGTTGTCCTTCGGGTTAGATCCCGAGTAAGGTTGTCCTCCGGAACTTCAACGACATTCGCATTTGATTGTTTATTTCTTTTTGCAAGTTACATTTTATATATATTTTTTTTACTTCTTGCACTACTAATCCAAGACGAAAGTCTTGGAATATTCTTTTCGTGTGTGTTTTGCAAGATTCTTTCCGTCGTTCTTCTTCTTGTTTTTAAATGGCCCATCTCGAAGGGTTTAGCACCGCCCTTGACCCCGTTTACAGTTCGTTATTGGAAGGGTCGGATGGAATGCTTTCTTAAAACCCAAATCGAGATGTGGATCGTAATCCAAACCGGTTTCACACTTCCTATTAATGAAGATGGTGAATCTTTGGGTTACGATCAATGGTCAAATTCCATGAAAAAACAAGGAGAAGCCGATGCCAAGGCAACTCAAATCTTGCAATGTGGGTTGTCCAAGGAAGAGCTCAACCGCGTCGGCCCCTTCATTAGTGCAAAGGACTTATGGACCAAGCTAGTGGAACTACACGAAGGCACCGACGACACGAAGGTATGTAAAAGAGATTTACTTTTAAATAAATTGTATAACTTGAAAATGCAGGAAAACGACCGCAACTCAACTACATGCTCGTATCCAAGACATCGTCAACCAACTCCATGCCATCGGACAAAAGGTCGAGAATCGCGACCTTATCGTATTCTCTTAACTCGTTTCCTAGGACCACCTTGTGGGCATCCATGGTCGATGCCTACAAGGTCTCCAAGGACCTTTCTAAAATTAGGTTAGACGAATTGTTTTCGAACTTGAATTACATGAGCAAACTAACGTGGTCCAGCCGAGAAGAGTATTGCGTTAGTTGCGAGGTTCCAAGAAGAAGAAGCCCGCAAGCAAGCCACCCCAAGGAAGAAGATTTGAGTCCGAATCGGAAGTAGACTCGAAATAGAATCCGAACTAGTCAATCTAGTTCGAAGATGATCAAGAGGCGAAAGCGACCAACAACTCAAGGTAAGCCTAAACCTAATTCAAATACTTCTAATTTTAGATGCTATGAGTGCAGCGTGTTCGGTCACATCAAGTCCGAGTGCCCAAAGCTAAAGAATAACGCATCAAAGACCAAGAAAGCGCTAAACGCTACATGGGACGAGTAGTCGGAGTAAGAAGACTAGATACAAGCTCAAATGGCCAAGCCGACCGAGCACGACTCCTAAACCGAAGAAGAGTCCGACACCGACTCCGAATATCAGCTTCCATTCAAGACAAGCCACGGATCCGCATCCGGTTCAAAAGAATCATTAAGGGTAAGTCGGTCGTTACTTAATACTTTGTATGGTGCAATTAAATTTTTAAATAAGAAACTAGCTAAGTCCGAGTCCAAGGTCGAGACCCTAATTGAGGAGGTTAACCTTCTCAAACATGAGGTCTCCCTAACCTCTTCGACTACTCGTATTCAAGAGGAGGACTCAACTCAAGTTGAAAAGCTTGAAGTTGAGAACTCGCTTTTGAAAACACAAGTCGAAGACCTTAGGAACACGTTGGAAAGGTTCACTTTGGGATCCAAGGGACTTGACCTCTTACTTGGATCACAAAGGGCCGTGTACAACAAGGCCGGACTCGGGTTTAACTCAAATACAACCAATAAGTCATATATGTCTATAGTAAACCAACATAAGAAAAATGTCCAAGCATGGGTCCCTAAGACCACTTTGATTTCAACTTTAGGATCTAACATGTATTGGGTTCCCAGGACCAAATTCACTATGTGAATAGACCCACTCGATTCAATGGTCGAGCCAATACAAAATGTATTTTTGTTAAGTCTTAGAAATTGCATGCTTAGTTTTTCCTTTATTTTTAGAATGGTTAGATAGGACTCATAACCAACTAAAATCCTGCAAAAGATTGAGCCTCGGGAGCCTCTTTTCAAAAATAAACCAACTAAAATCCTACGAAAGATTGAGCCTCGGGAGCCTCTTTTCAAAATAACTAGTTAGACCAAGACGTAGTCTCAAGTAAGTCGAGTTATCAATTTCTTGAAATTAGCTTTGTCTAAGGAAGTGGTCGTGTTCCGATCAAAGAAGGCCTCTGCTGCCGCCACGACTGGAAGCTAATCTCTTGAAAAGATTACTTGATGAGCTTAGACTAAATCGAATCTAACCTAATGTTGGTTAATTTAAATTCATTAAAATTAATCAAGTAAAATTGAAAGTCATCTCACAATAACACATAGGAATAACATGTTTTGATCATGTAGATATTGGTGAGATGATTTAGGTTTAAAACTTACAAACAACCCTTTAGTAATTCCAATATCCGATCCAACTACCTTATGTGTAGGATCAATGGATGTTGGGACGATGGTTACTCGACACATGACCGGGATCAACTCAAATTTTGATTCGATTCAAGCGACAAGGATCGGTAGCCTTGGAAATAACGACAAGCTCAAAATCATCGGATCGGGTGATATTGAGCTCAACTCTAACTTTACAATTCAAAATGTCTTATTAGTAGAAAACTTTCAATATAATTTACTTAGTGTAAGCCAATTGTGTGATAACAATTATAAGGTCATATTTCTAGAAAATGAATCGTAATCAAAATAAATGCAACATCTAAAATAATACTTAAAGGAACTAGGAGTAGCAACATCTACACAATAAATTTACCCAACTCCTCAACCAAGTGTCTTATGACACAAAGAAGAGAATCTTGGTTATGGCACAAGACTCGGACACTCTGCACCCAAGACTCGTCCACAAGATGAGTCAGTGGCTTGGTTATAGGTTTGCCTAAACTAAACAACTTGGATAATAAAATATGTAATGCTTGTCAACAAGGTAAACAATCGAGGACACAACATCAATTAACTAATCAAGAACGAACCAAAAGTGTTCTTGAGCTCCTACACATGGATCTAATTGATTCACATGGAGCTAAGTCACTCAATGGTAGTCAATTTTGCTTAGTCATAATTGGCGACTATTCTAGATTTACTTGTGTTAGGTTTATCAAACATAAAAATGATACCCTAGACCAACTAATCAATCTTTGTAGGTTAATCGAAAATCAAAAGAACCTTAAGATTAAAAGACTTAGAAGCGATCATGGTGGTGAATTCGAAAACCACGAGTTTACAGATTTACTGTAACCTAAGCGGATACCACCATGAGTTTTCATGTCCTAGAACCCCACAACAAAATGGGTTAGTCGAGCGGAAAAATAGAACCCTACAAGAAGCCGCTAGGACAATGTTAAGCAGTATAACCTACGATAGATTTTGGCGGAGGCCGTTAGTACTTGCTATGTCCAAAATAGGATCCTTATGGTAAAGAGGCACCAAAAGACCTCGTCTCGAGATTTATCACGATAAAATACCGAACATCAATACTTTAGGGTATTTGGATGCAAGGTACATATCTTAAACACTAAGGATTACCTAGGAAATTCAAATCCAAAACCTCTCTGGAACCTTTCTAGGATACTCAACCACCAGAGAGCTTATAGGGTATGTAATCCACGACACTCTTAAGTGAAGAAACCATTAATATAGTTTTCGGACGAAGGACACGAACCCGTTCAATCCTTAACAAAACCAACTAGCAAATCAACTTATAGCGAACCCGACTGATCTTGAACTTGAATCTCGTCCTAACCCAAGTCATCCTATCGACCAAGTGATAGATGACTCTAACCCAAGTCAAACTAGAACTCACCCAAGTCATCCTATCGACCAAGTGATAGATGACCCTAACCAGTCACACTAAGACTCAAACAAATCATCCTATCAATCAAGTTATAGGTGATCCAAATTTAGGGGTTGAACTAGAGCTTCATATCGAAACCTTAGTCAAATCGTTAATTTCCAAAATCGAACCCAAAACTATTGAACAAGCACTTCTTGATCCCATTGGATTATTGCTATGCAAGAAGAGCTAGCTCAATTCACTAGAAATGAAGTGCAGAATTAGTACCACCACCTAAAGAAAAATCAATTATTGGAACAAGGTGGGTATTTCGAAATAAACTTGATGATAAAGGTGAAGTAGTTAGAAATAAAGCTAGGTTAGTCGCAAAAGGGTTTAGTCAAGTCGAAGGTTTAGATTACGATGAGACCTACGCCCCCGTAGCAAGACTAGAGTCCATCCGAATGTTGTTAGCATATATTTACAAACTTTTTGAGTTAAGGCAAAAGGGGGAGAAAGTCACAAAAGTAAGGAAGAAAGTAAACAAAATTATTACCTTTTATATTAAGTAATTCCGTTTACTTAAGCAACTATTAAGGGGGAGTAAAATTATTTTCAAGAACTCACCTTGGTCAAGGGAGGTTACCTCAAAGGGAGAACTTGAAACAATAATATTTCTCACTCATGCTTAATCTTTATGCTAGCTCACTCATGCTTAATCTTTATGCTAGCTCATTCATACTTAATCATTATGCTAGCTCATTCATATTTAATCATTATGCTAGCTCATTCATATTTAATCTTTATGCTAGCTCATTCATATTTAATCTTTATGCTAGCTCATTCATGCTTAATCATTATGCTAGCTCATTCATATTTAATCTTTATGCTAGCTCATTCATGCTTAATCATTATGCTAGCTTCTTTGTTATATAATTTTTCCTTAACTTTTGTGTCGGTTTGCCATGAATCAAAAGGGAGATTGTTGGTGCAAGTGGGCGTGGGCACCAAAGTCGAACGGTATTTTGATTATGGCAAAGGCTCAATAGTTAAGGGTATATTTGTTATCTTACGAGCTCAATTAAGTGTGCGAAATGCTAAAGTTGAGCGGAAGGTCTGCGACACCCGGTGGGAACCGAGGTGGTGGTCGCAACGCCGAGAGGACTTGGAGGAAGCCGAGGTACTCGGGTGAAGACCGGAGCGAGGCTACAAGGTAAGCTCGTGTGAAAGCGAAGCAAGGTCGTTAGCGTAGATCCGACCCAATACCTCCAATGGAAGGTCTAGGTCGAGATCGGATGGTTAGAACCATCGTACTTTATATTTTAAGCTAACTTGCTCTGCGGTCCAAAACCCTTTGACTGATCCGCTAGTCAAGTTCGACCTCGAGAAGAGCTCGAATTTCAAGGGGTGAATTTGGACTTGACTCGTGTTTTGGTACAAAGGGTGATGTGGCATCAAGGTGGACATCCAAACCATCACCAAGCTTCCTTGTGGTGGGCCAAAATAAGGTGAGTTGGCACAAGATGGTTGGCTCCCATGATGTGGCACAAGTTGAATGGCTCCAACAAGTTGGAGGCGCGGAGGTGGCACAAGGTGGTTGGATGAAACACCTCATCCTCAAGTTAGGAGGTTGGAGGTGGCACAAGGTGGTTGGATGAAACACCTCATCCTCAAGTTGGCGCCCAAGGAGGTTGGAGGTGGCACAAGGTGGTATCCAACACCTCATCCTCAAGTTGGCGCCCAAGGAGGTTGGAGGTGGCACAAGGTGGTTGGATGAAACACCTCATCCTTGAGTTGGGATAAGAACCTCACCTTGGACACTACCTATGTCTAAATTCATAGATCAATATCCATAAATAGACATGTTCAAGCCAAGCAAATTACAAGAATTCAAGAGCTCTCAACACGCCGTCGTAACGCCGCTACTACTACTCACATTTGCTACGACGAAGTGCCGCCGACAACGAAAGCTACATCTTCTACTTATAAGAGTTGTCGGTATATTTATTTAAGTTCTACTTCTTTAAATTGTCTTTGTGCTTTAATCGTAACAAGGAAAGGGGGAGTGTCCCTTTGCCTTGATTTCTTTTTGTAATCGTTGCTCCTACTTCCAACGAAGAGGAGTGGTTTTAGTGAATTGCCCTCCGTACGTGATCAAGGATCACTAGGGCCGTGGATTAGCAATCGAAAGATTGTGAACCACGTAAAAATATCTTGTCTACTTTATATTTCCGCTGTGCATTCTCTACTTGCTTTTTACTTATTGCAAAAGTTTTTAACGACACCGTATCGCTATTCACCCCCCCCCCTCTAGCGACACTTTCGATCCAACAATAAGACACTTAGTTGAGGAGTTAGTTAAGTTGATAGTGTAAATTTTGTTATTTCTAGTCCCTTTAAGAATTGTTTTAGAGGTTTCGTTTGTATTAATTACGCATTCATTTTCTAGAAATATGACCTTATAGTTATTATCACACAATTGACTTACACTAAGTAAATTATATTGAAAATTTTCTACTAATAAAACATTTTGAATAACAAAATTTGAATTGAGCTCAATATCACCTGATCCGATGATTTTGAGCTTGCCGTTATTTCCGAAGGCTACCGATCCTTGTCGTTTGAATCGAAGCTTCGAAAACTTGAGTTGATCCCCGGTCATGTGTCGGGAGCAACCACTGTCCAACATCCATTTATCCTACATGCAAGGTAGTTGGATCGGATATTGGATTTATTAAAAATTGGTTGAAGATTATTAACCTAAATCATCTCACCCATGTCTATATGATCAAACATTTTAATCCTATATGTTCTTGTGAGATGACTTCCAATTTTTTAGTTGAATTAAGTTTAATGACTTAAACACTTGTCAACCTTGCGTTAGATTCGGATTTGACCTTAGGCTCATCAAGTCACCTTTTCAAGATCATGGCTTCCAGGTCGTGGCTGATGAAACTCGGCTTCGTATTAACTTCAAAGCTTGTTGTAAGAAGTAGGAGAATGGTGAAACTTAGCTTTGGTATGAACTTCAAAGCTTGTTAAGAGGGAGGGAGGAGAATACATGAATGTTTTTCCTTTAGAATGAAAGCAAGCATACAAAGGGGGTTTTATAGGGTTACATGCTCTTAATGAGCTTTGCATGAAAAAAAACCACCGTTGGAAGAATAAGACCGTTGCCTACTTTTGAGCATCAAAACCTTTTTGCATGTTGCATTTAATGAGCCTCCTTGCATTGATTAGTTTTGTCTTCTTGCATGGTGACTTGCATGTTGCATTTAATGAGCCTCCTTGCATTGATTTGTTTTGTCTTCTTGCATGATGGCTTGTCTTGATTATTGATTAACTTTCAACACTCCCCCTCAAGTTAGGTGCGTACATGTCAATGGCACCTAACTTGTCAAGGATGTTCTTCATATGTTGAGTAGTGGTAACCTTAGTAAAGATATCTGCGTGTTGATCTTGTCCGTTGATATGATGAGATGTGATGATCTTTTCATCAATCTTCTCCCTAATGAAGTGGCAATCCACTTCAATGTGCTTGGTTCTTTCATGAAATACTGGATTTGTTGCAATGTGAATGGCTGACTAATTGTCACAGTATAATCTGATTGGGGAACTGATGGGGAACCCCAACTCTTCAACTAAGGCTTTTAGCCATATGAGTTCACTTGTATCGCCGCCATTGCTCAGATTCGCTTCGATCGGATCTTGACACAGTTATTGTTTCTTACTTTTCCAAGACACCAAATTTCCTCCAACAAACATACAATATCCTGTTGTTGATCTTCTATCTTTGTGATCTCCTGCCCAATCTGCATCACAATATCCCACGATTTCTATATTATGGTTATTCCTCATCCAGATTCCTTTTCCTGGTGTCCCTTTCAAATAGTGAAGGATTCTCTCTGCTGCCTTCCAATGACTCTCCTTTGGTGCATGCATGTTTTGGCTAGTTTGATTTACTGCATATGAAATATCCGGATGAGTAATGGTTAGGTAAATCAATTTACCTACTAACCTTTGGTATTGTTGAATGTCCTCCCATGGATTTCCATCATCATTTCCTTTCTTAGATGTGAAGTAGGGGCTACTAGCTGGTTTTGCTCCAAGTTTTCTAGTTTCCTGTAAGAGATCAAGTGTATACTTTCGTTGGGATAGAACTAGTCCATTAGGAGAGTAGGCTAGTTCTATACCTAGAAAGTACTTTAGTTTTCCTAAATCCTTTATTTCGAATTTAGAATTGAGAAAGCACTTAACTTGTTTATTAGATTTATATCATTTCCTGTAATAATGAGATCATCTACATATATAAGAATGATGATAGTTTTATCATTTTCTACTTTAACAAATAATGAGGAATCACTACTGCATTTTTTGAATTTATAACTTAAGAAAGTGAACCATGCCCTTGGAGATTGTTTGAGACCATATATGACCTTGTTCGGTTGCATACCTTCCCTCATATCTATTTTGAATTCCTTCTGGAATATCCATATAGATCTCTTCTTCAAGCTCTCCCTGTAGAAAAGCATTGGCAACATCCATTTGATAAAGTGGCCAATCCATATTTATTGCGAGGGCAAGTAAGACTCGGATGGTGTTCATCTTGGCCACGGGTGCAAATGTCTCCTTATAATCAATTCCATAGGTTTGAGTGTATCCTTTAGCGACTAGTCTGGCTTTGTGTCGTTCAATGGTACCATCACTTCTATGCTTGATCTTGTATACCCATTTACACCCGACGGGTTTCTTTCCTTTAGGCAAATTTGTGATCTCCCAAGTGCCATTTTTGTCCAAGGCATTGATTTCTTCTTCCATTGCCTTTTGCCAAGATTGTTGTCCTTTTGCTTCCTCATATGTTCTAGGTTCCTGTGCTTTATCTATGCCACTCAAGAATGCTTGGTGACTTGGTGAGATATTATTAGTGGTATAATAATCAAAGATAGGATGATATAACATGCCAGAATGAAAGTATGTTCGACGATTAATCCATTCAGATGAAGGATACCTTATTCTTGTTGACCTCCTTAGTGGTGGAGGAGAGGAGGGTAGATGTGCAGTTTCTATTGTCCCTCTATTGTTGCTTAATTGAGACGGAATTTGCCTCCCTTGGTCTAGGCTTTCCTCGTTTCTTGATTCTAGATTAGTTCCTTCTTGCGAGCATTCTGGAACCTCTAAGTTGCTATTTTGAGGTGGATCCTGCCTTTCTTCAGGAAATAGAGGATAACTACTAATTGAGTTTCTTTCCTTTGTTACTCTTCCTCCTTTGTTTCTGAATAAAAAAACTCATTTTCGACAAATATCACATCCTTTGATGTGTACATCTTGTTAGTAGCAGGATCAAAGTATTTATATCCTTTTTCTGAGGTGGCATATCCAAGGAAAACACATTTCCTTCCTTTATCATCTAATTTAGTTCTAAGTTGTAATGGAATGAAAACATAGCATATACACCCAAAAATTTTTAAATGAGAGATGTTAGGCCTTCTATCATATAGGAGTTCTATTAAAGATTTCGCTCCTAAGTTTTCTGTTGGCATTAGATTTATTAGATGAGCTGTTGTGCTAATGGCTTCACACCAGAATATTTTGGGAATATTAGCATGATTTAGGAGAGTTCTTGCTGTTTCTAATAGATGTCTATTTTTCCTTTTGCTACCCCATTTTGTTGGCGTATAAGGACAAGAGGTTTGATGAATAATTCCCTTTCTTTTAAGTAGTCTCTCATTTTATTGCTTGTGTATTCTCCACCATTATCGGATCTAAGGATCTTAATATTGCCATTGTATTGCCTTGAGATATAATTGTTATAGGTTTTAAAAGCCTCAAACACTTGAGATTTGTTAGTGATCATGTAAACCCAAGTGTATCTAGTTTTATGATCAATGAATGTAACAAAGTATTTATAACCTTGTTTAGACAAAATTGGAGAGGTCCATACATCAGAGTGAACTAGATCAAAGAATTTTTCATATATAGTGATAGAACAAGGATAGTTTGCTTTTTGTCTCCTTCCGAGAATACATGGTTCACAAATACTATTATCTAAACTAATTGTAGGGAAGAAATATTTTAGGACATGATTGCTAGGGTGACCTAGTCGGGCATGCCAAAGTTGATAGTCATGATCCAAGACATAAAGGTTATTCCTTTTATATCCCTTGCCAATCAAAAGATTTGTCTTGATGTCCTGAAATGACACATTGTTAGGATCAAAAATAACCTTGCAACCATGTTCCTTAGTTACTTTACTAATAGACATTAGATTGGAAGTAAAATTTGGAACATATAGGGCATCACTTGGCTTTCCTAGTAGTTCTATTTCTCCTATTTGATTTACTGTTATGTTTTGACCATTAGCCACCTTAACTGTCTTACATTTTTCTAAGGTTCTAAACTTTAGGACTTTTTTTTAATCTTTTACCATATGATAATCACATCCAGAATCAATAATCCAATGTTTAGTATCTAGAGTGGAGTTTAAGCATATACCTGTTGTAGAGTTTTCTTGATGTTCTTCCATAGAAGTTTGTACTTTTAATGTTTGCACGGGTTCCTTCTTTCGAAATGACTTTGGTCTTAAATGAGGATGAAGAAACCAACATTTGTCCTTTGTATGCCCTTTCTTCTTGCAATTAGGACATACCTCTTCTTTTGGATGAACTTCGTTAATCTTGAACCCATGAACTTCCATTTTTTTGTTTGAAGTTTCTTCAATATTAAAGCTTGACTCAGTTCTTTGGATGATTTGCAAAACTTCATGATATGTAGGGAGATTTTGCATTCGTAGAATTTCCTGTCTCATAGTTGAGAATGAGTCACCGAGAGTCATAAGAAGACTAAATACCTTGTCTTCATTTTGTCGCTTTATTATTATTGTTGGATTAGTGGTTGATGGTCGGAGAACATCAAGCTCACTCCATAAGGCACCAAATTCTCCAAAGAGTTGTGGGAGAGTCTTTTTCTCTTTCCTCATATCCGCTATCTGTCTTCTTATTTCAAAGATCCTTCCAATGTTGTTGGTCTGCCCGTATATCGCCGAGAGATGATCCCATAAGGCTTTAGCACTAGGAGAGCAAGCAACCATACTTTTGTGAGCTTCATCTAAGGAAAGAAGGAGATGAACAAAGACTTGATTATCCTTCTTTTTCCATTCTTTGAAGACGGGATCAACCTCGTTAGGAGGATCTTGAAGAATTTGATCTTCAAGGTTATATGTACTTAGGATCCTCTTAATAAATCCGGACCATTGAATATAGTTGGAGGAATTAAGAAGAAGAGAGGAAAAGAGTTGTGGGGGAAGTGAGCTTAGCTGCGGAAAGGCTAGACTTTGCTGCTCTGATACCATGATGAAACTCGGCTTCGTATTAACTTCAAAACTTGTTGTAAGAAGTAGGAGAATGGTGAAACTTAGCTTTGGTATGAACTTCAAAGCTTGTTAAGAGGGAAGGAGGAGAATACATGAATGTTTTTCCTTTAGAATGAAAGCAAGCATACAAAGGGGGTTTTATAGGGTTACATGCTCTTAATGAGCTTTGCATGAAAAAAACCACCGTTGGAAGAATAAGACCGTTGCCTACTTTTGAGCATCAAAACCTTTTTGCATGTTGCATTTAATGAGCCTCCTTGCATTGATTAGTTTTGTCTTCTTGCATGGTGACTTGCATGTTGCATTTAATGAGCCTCCTTGCATTGATTTGTTTTGTCTTCTTGCATGATGGCTTGTCTTGATTATTGATTAACTTTCAACAGTGGCGAGGCACAGAGGCCTTCTTTGATCGGAAAAATGACCACTTCCTTAGACAAAGCCATTTTCAAGAAAATAGAGACTTGACTCACCTAAGACTACTTCCTGGTCTAACTAGTCTAGGATATGGCGAGATAGCTTCAGCTAGTTCCGCTCGGTCAAGTGCACCGAACTAGATACGCCTTATCTAGCCCGAATACACAAGACTCCGCTTTCCTAGCGTACTATCATCTCGCCGCGTCCTGGTATTATGTTATCAAGCATTGACGAGTTATAGTCCTATCTAACCATTCTAAAAGAAATAAGAGGTTTAGGTTATCGAATATACTATTTTGGTATTAGCTCCCCCTGGATCATTGAACCGATATGGTCTGGTCAAGTAATGAACTTGATCCTTGGGAATCCAAAACCTATTGGTCCTTATATGTGAGTTTAATAAAGTTTTCGGGACCCACGCTTGGACTCGATGATGACTACGGTTTACGATAGACATGTAAGATATATTCGTAGTCTTTGAGCTATATCCGAGTCCGGCTCTGTTGTACACGGCTCTCTGAGTTCCAAGAAGTCGGTTAAGATTCTTGGACCCCGTCGAGAACTTGTTCAACCGAGCTTCGAGCTCTTGGACTTGCCCTCTCAAGAGAGAGTTCTCTTCTTCGAGTTTTTCAACTCGAGTTGAGTCCTCCTCTTGAACTCGACTAGTCGAAGAGTTTAGGGGTGTCTCTTGTTTGAGGGTTTCAATCTCCTCAACCAAGGACTCGACCCTAGACTCGGATTTAGCTAATTTTCTAGTTAGCAATTTAATCGTATTGTAAAGCGTATGAATTAGTGAGCGGCTAACCTTAATTTTATCTTTCGATCCGGCTTTGAGTTGCTTCTCGAAATAGTCCTCGAGTTCGGAGTCGGTGTTGTAATTGGATTCGGATTCAGACTCTGACTCAGACTCTTCGGGTCTTGCCATGCATGCTATGCCGCCGCCTTCTTCGTTGTCCCATGTTGCATGAAAAGCCTTCTTTTTATTTGATTTGAATTGTGCCCTCTTTTGATTCTTTAGTAGCCTCCTTTCCCTCTGAACGATCTTCCGCACTACGTTCACTATTGCTTCCACCTTTTCCGATTCGGACTCGGGTTCGAGTTCATCTACTTGCCTAGTAGGTGGCTTGCTTCTTTGTTCTGCAAGTAGAGCAATACCTCTCTCGGCCCGGACCATGTTAGTTTGCTCGTGAAGTTCAAACTCGGAAAATAATTCGTCTAACCTAAGCTTTGAAAGGTCCTTAGAGACCTTGTAGGCATCAACCATGGATGCCCACAAGGTAGTCCTAGGAAATGAATTAAGAACGTACCTTAGGAGGTCACGGTTTTCGACCTTATGTCCGATGGTGTGCAATCCGTTGACAATGTCCTGGACGCGGGCGTGTAGTTGCGTTGCCGTCTCACATTCCTGCATTTTTAGGTTATACAATTTATTAAGTAGTAAGTCACGCTTACTTACCTTCGCGTCATTAGTCCCTTCGTGTAGTTCTATGAGTTTTGTCCACAAATCTTTTGCACAGATGAAGGGTCCGATGCGGTTGAGCTCTTCCTTAGACAAACCACATTGCAATATTTGCTCTTGCATCGGCTTCGATTTGCCTCTTGGTTGCATTGGTCCACTTGTTGAAAGCCGGTTTGGATGATTATCCAAGACTCGACTTGTGTTTTTAGAAAACACTCCATCCGACCTTTCATGTAACGGAAATCATTTCCACTAAAGAACGGAGGTCGGGTGGTGCTGTACCCCTCAATGTGGGCCATAAAGAAAAACTTGCACACACAAAAAAAACAAAAAAAAACTTGCCAAGACTCGAGTCTTGGATTAGTGGTGCGGAAAATAAAGGAAACAAACGAGAAATAGAAAGTTAAACAAAGAGATAAGAAACTAAACAAAAAGTAAGTACTCACAACCTTTGATGTCCCCGAAAGGGTACTAAACGTCGTTTTTTGGGGATAAAAACAGATTGTTACGGGGTAAACCCCAATAAGAAGTGTAGATCTCTTAGAGAGCTTCGATTTGGTGGGTAGATCGTTTCGTGAGTCCACTTGTAGCAAAAGTTATGCTCGTTTGATCGTGAGGTACTCCGAAGGCGATTAATACTTGCAAAAACACAACCAAAAACTATGTACCAAGACTTGGTCTTGGATTAGTAGTGTGGCAGAAATCTTAAAACGATAAATACGAAAAGAAAAATGCTCGACCGGTGGTTGCACCAAATCTGAGCACCCCCGGCTCTGATACCAATTGTTGGATCGAAGAGGATCGCAAGAGGGGGGGTGAATAGCGATAAAACTTTTTCGTACGAATTCGTTTCAAAACACTTATATGCAGCGGAAAGATAAAAAAATAAAAGAGACAAGTATATTTTTTACTTGGTTCGTAGCCTTCGGCTACTACTCCAAGGCCCTAGTGATCCTTGATCACGCACGGAGGGCAAATCACTAATGAACTCCTCCTCGTTGGAGGTAGGAGTTAATCGGATACAAAAACCACGAAAGAGACTCGAGATAGAGGGACACTCCCCCTCTTCTCGTTACGATAAAACCAAAATAAAAAGAAGTACAGAATTGAATTAAACTTAGATTATACCGATGACTCGTAGATGGAAAGATGAAACCCTAGTCGTCGTGTCTGCAGAGCTTCATCGTAGGAATGTCGGAGACTCGTAGCGTACCGGAAGCACTTGGAAGCTTTTTAATTCATGAAAAACCCTAAGACAAGCCCTCCTTTTATAGCCTTTGAGCCCCTCATCGAATGGGTCTTCAACCAATCACAAATGGACACAAAACCTCCTTGAAATGGGGTGATAAGCCTTGACTCCTCGAAGCTGATCATTGAGCATCAGTCGACTGATAGCCATCATCGATCGTGATGGTACATCGATCGTCTTGAACTTCGGCGATTGGTGATTGATGCGATCGAGTCCTCCAAGGCGATCGTGATGCTTGTTGCAAGTCAAAGTTAGCTCAACAAAAATATAATTTCGACGGTCGTCGACCGTCCGATCTCGACCTAGACCATCGATGGGATGTCTTTGGTCAGATCTACACTTAATACCATCCCCGTAAGGAGGATACGACCTCACTTACGCTCACACACACGAGCTTACCTCGATACTTACTGCGTCGCTTTCGCTTTTGGCCTTCCACTCGAGTGACTTCGGTTCCTTCGGCTCCCTCCGAAGTCACTCGAGTGTCGCCCGACCTCCGCGGCTTCCTCCGGGTGTCGCTAGCCTTCAGCTTCAGCTTTAGCACTTTTCTGCACACTCGATTCAGCTCGTGAGATAATGATATATCCTTGACTTTGCGTGTTTTGCCATAATCAAAATACAGGTTCTACTTAGGTGCCCCTGCACCAACAATCAGTCGACTGCTAGTCGGGGTTTCAGGCACAAAAACTTCCCGAGCCGACTGTTGGGGCTTTACAGTCGAGTGATGACTTGATCAGTCGACTGGTGGGCATGATCAGTCGACTGATAGTTTATCCGTTAGATTTTTCCAGCATGGATCGAGCCATTGTCTCATAACAACAGTGGCATCAGTCGACTGATAGGCAAAATCATGCCCGAGTTGCAGGTTTAAAAGGAGCACGGAGGGAAGGATTGAGCACCGGTTTTCTTGGACGATTTGGAGTGATTTGCTATTTCAAATTAGGGTCTTCAAGGCTAGTCCAAGGCAATCAACAAGCAAGCATCCAAAAGAGTTTTTGTAAAGCGTTCTTTACTTCTCTTATTGTATTTCATTTATAATTGCTTGTATTTCATTTTTATTGTTGTAAGAATACTTGTAAGAGGTTTCTCCACCTCCGGATTGTTTTGAGAATGAGCTATTTGAGTAGTGGTGTGTGAGTGGCATCGCTAGAGCTCATTTGAGTCTGATCCGTGGAGTAGAAACTATTCGGTTCCGAACCACATTATATTATTGTGTTTGTATATTGTTATTACTTTATTTCTGCTGCGCACTAATCATTTGTAGCAAGCGCGTAATGATTTCCTCCATCGACGACGAACTCGCTATTCATCCCCCTCTAGCGGTCATCGAGATCCCCTACAATTGGTATTAGAGCCCGGGGCTCTTCTACGGACTAACCGCCGGGAGCAAAGATGCTAGAGGGCAAGAAGATGGAATTTCAAGAGAGTTTGGGTTGGGACATCAGCACACCACCATCTTATGAGGATTATGGATTTGAAGGCTTCAACTCATGGAAAATAGGAATTGAGAACTTCCTAATGATGGTGGATATCAAGCTTTAGTCCACCTTGATAGAAGGTTGCGAATTCCCAAGAGGCAAAAAGGGTGGAATTCTCAAGGTTGAAAAATGGACCAAGGAACAACTCAAAGAGTTCAAGACAAATATTAAGGTAATCAAATTGCTAAGTGATTTAATTCCTAATAATGTCTTGTCCAAGTTTGGTGAGTACAAGGATGCCAAGGAGCTTTGGAGCGAGTTGGCAAAGTATCATGAAAGTCCTCAACCGGTTCAAGAAGATGAAGAAGAAGAGGAAGAAGAGGAGTGCCCATCCTCTCAAGCTCAAGAAGAAGCAAGCACATCTTGATCCCAAGAGCTTGAGGATTCGGAGGTTGATAGGGAATCAACATCCGGATCGGAAGAGAAAGAAGAGGTGGAAGAAGCCTCCACCTTTAGGATTGAGGGGGAGGAGAGAATTCCCACACCAGAGCAACCTCAAGAGGAGTCATCTACCTCCGGTCGAGGAGTTGAATAACCAACTCCGATTCCCACTGATGACCTAGGTAACTTAAACATATCAATTCGTAATAAAAATCATATCATATATTTTGAGTGTAGGGAGCAAGGACACTACAAGAGTAAGTGTCCAAAAAGAATTAGGAAGACTCCACCGGTGCCTAAAAGTCAAGAGAAATCTAAGGATGTCGGTGCCCCCACTAGAAGAAGCAAGGTGCATATCATTTGCTTCAAGTGCCAACAATCGGGGCATTTTAGGAGTCAATTCCCTAAGGGGAGCAAGAAGGTCAAAGAAGGAGCTACACAAGTAGGGAGAGCCTCTAAGGCAAACCCTAAGGTAAAATTTAATAATGCTCATTCTTTAAGTTATAGGCAAAAGCATGCTAGAAATAATTTTAGCAATCTTGCAATTTATCATAAAGAGCATGCTAGAAATAGGGAGTATTGTTTGGGAGCTAAGAGTGTCAACTTTACAAATAAGGAGAAATTTGGGACTAATGTCCTTAGAAAAACCTTACCTAGGAAATCCATTAAGAAAATAGAAGATCACCTAGGTTTTAACCCTAAATGGACTAGGCATATGCCTAGGAAAAATAATGTCCAAAGAATCGATGAAAAATCAAAAATTGGACAATTAGAGTTGGAAAATCAAGTCTTGAGGTCAAGACTTGAGAAATTAGAGAAGACCCTTAGAAATATACAAAATCAAATGCAAGGGGCAAATATACCAACTCACTAGACTCGAGCCAAGAAGTTGGCAACAACCACTCGTACTCTTTCTATCGAGCTTACTACCGACATAGTCCGAATCAGAGTAGCCGATTAGTTCGAACTCGGTTGAAGCTCTAGTCGTCGTCTCAGCAGCGCTTCGTCGTAGGGATGTCGGAGAGTCGGAGCATATCGGAAGCACTTGGAAGCCTTTTTAATTGATGAAAAACCCTAAGACAAGCCCTCCTTTTATAGCCTTTGAGCCCCTCATCGAATGGGTCTTCAACCAATCACAAATGGACACAAAACCTCATTGAAATGGGGTGATAAGCCTTGACTCCTCGAAGCTGATCATTGACCATCAATCGACTGATGGCCATCATCACGATCGATGGTAACATCGATCAGTCTTGCCGATAGATCGGTGATGAAGGCGCGTCGAGTCCTCCAAGTGATCGTGATGCTAGATGCAAGGCAAAGTTAGCTCAAAGAAAACATTATTTTGACGGCCTTCGACCGTCCGATCTCGACCTAGACCATCGATGGGATGTCTTTGGTCGTATCTACGCTTAAGACCATCCCCGCAAGGAGGATACGACCTCACTTACGCTCGCACACACGAGCTTACCTCGATACTTACCATGTCTCTTTTGCTTCCGGCCTTCCACTCGATTCCTTCGGCTCCCTCCGAAGTCACTCGAGTGTCGCCCGACCACCCGGCTTCCTCCGGGTGTCGCTAGCCTTCAGCTCCAGCTTTAGCAATCTTCTGCACACTCGATTCAGCTCGTGAGATAATGACATAAGTTTAACTTTGTATCGTTTGCTATAATCAAAACTCAGGTTCGACTTAGGTGCCTACTGCACCAACATAGCGGCCCCACTACTATCCCTACCGTGTAGGTAGATAAATCATGACCACAGTTGACAAACACAAAGGAGAGGAATCGTCGATAGCCCAAGGTCATAACTTCTCCGAGAATTGACCCCTGCCCACCATAAAAACAATTATTAAAGCTATTGATTTCACATAAAAAATCTACAACGATCAGATGTTTATATGCTATTATATAGATAATTAATTATGATAACCTTATAAGGCAAAACCAAGTTGGAAATTTATTGAAGGATTGAAGCTATAAGAGGAGGATGTTGAAGACTTGAAACTGTTGGAGATCCGTTGGTGTCGCTAGAGGGGGTGAATAGTGATTTCTCATCATTTGATGGATTCGATCATGTTCGTATTGTGCTCGTCTACAAAAGCATTATATGCAGTGGAATATACAATACAAAATACAAATAGAAATATACACGCACAACAAGACGATATAATGTGGTTCGGAACCTAGGGTTCCTACTCCACGAGTTGACCTCAAGTGAGCTCTAGTGATGCACACCACAACTAAATCTTATCCTTCTTGACAATACGTCAGAGGTGGAAAAATCTCATACAAGTGATTATAATAATAATATAATAATAGAATAAAAGCAAATACAAGTATACAAATGTAATGCAAAGAAAAACTTTACAAGAGTGCTTTCGATTGCTTGCTTTAGATTGCTCTTGAAGGTTTGAAATTCAACAACAATTCCTCTTCAAAATCTCCCCAAAAACTGATGCAAAATCCTCCATCTCAAACTCCTTTTATAACCTTTATAGAGCTAATTTTGCACCTAGCAGTCGACTACCGAAAGGCCCTAGTCGACTGTCCACATTGCCGTTTGTAGGGAAAAATTTGGATCGAGACATTCACAACATCGCCGGCGAAATACTTCGCACAATCGCAGCGGAAACAAAAATATAAATCTGATCCCTCTAGAGATCCATGCAAAATATATAAGTCGTTTTGATTATCCTACTTTATCTAGATCTTATCTAGAAGAAGAAGTATACCTTCGATGCGAGCTCTTCGCAATCCCACAAATCCAAGCGCTCCCGGATCTCAATACGGTAAGTACAATCATATCTCCACGGTATCCATGTTGGGTTTCCGGCACCGCGGTGAGTGTGTGTTCGAACATGTTTTGTAAACATGTGCACAACGGAAGAAATAAAAATAATAAATCTAATTTATTACAACACACACACCACACGCATGCATAGTACAACATGTGGAGACATAACTGCAATTTCAAATTTTGCAATAAAAGGAAATTTATACTACGTATACCTGACGTATCACGTGTAGCGGGAAAGGCATCAACCGGAGCGATCCTTGCTAGAATCGCCTTTATCCGTATCCACGCCGAGTATCTTCGGGATGACTTCACAAAGTCACGAGCCTCGTCTTCGTACGAGTTATTAGCCTCGTGTTGAAGACGATGTGATCAAGAGAAGGTCATAATCCGAATCAAAATTCGGATCCAAAACGAGTCCTCAAAAACTCGCTTCTCTGGAGAGGTATTCGTCAACCGTTTGACGAATCCTTTGTCCTCCACCTATGAAGATTATCGGAGACCGAATCTCCGGCAAAGTAGCCGCTGTCAGAGCTCCAAACGTTCCAAATGACGCTCTGACTCAAAGAAAGCAAGCTGTCCAGAAAACTGGACAGCTTGGTGGAGGAGTTTGCGCCGACCAAAGAGAAGAGGGCCAGCAAGTCCTTGGTCACCGGAGCCAAGGAGGATCACCGGAGGGTCGCCGGAGGATAGCCGGTTGGAGCTTGGACGCCGGCAACAAGCTTGGATGGCGACACAAGGTTGGGCGGCGGCTAGGGTTGGGCGCCGACCACAAGAGGAGAGGGAGAGGGTGGGCGGCAACTATGGGTTGCTTGGATTAGGTTTTCACAAAACCCTTAAGCCCTATTTTATAGAGAACAAATTCTCCTAATGATTATCAGATCATAACCAAAAGCCCATTAACCCACTCCATTAATTTAAGTTAAAATAAACCAAACCGATTTGGTCTATTTTAAGTTAAAACGGACTGAACCAACTTTGGTTCATTCGTTTAAAACAATCCAAACCCCTTTGGTTTGTTCTCCACCATTGGATTAGAACTAAACCAATTTGGTTCATCCATCATGTCTTCATAAGACACGGCCCATCCACGCTTCCATTGCGACTGAAACGATTTCATGCTCTCTCCTTGTTTGGTCCAACCAAACCTAGTTTCTCTCGGTCTGAGAATCTCATTCTCAATCTCATTTTAAATCCTTCGAATTATGCTCGTTGTGCGTGTGACCAAATAGGTTCTCGGTTTATGTTGGCCGTCTATAATTAACCATTAATTATAGAACGATCATGAGTGGAACCTAGTAGTACATCATGATCCCCAATTAACCAAAAAGATCAACGGTTGATCCAGAACTATTTCTGAAACCCTTCAGCAGCTACAATGAATCGTGCCCCATTCCCTTCACTCATCTTATACCCACTTGGTTCAGGACATGGTCTATAGTGTCAGCCCCCACTAGGTTGACTACGTCACACCTAGCCCAAGTATCATTTCCTCGTCCTATAGATTCTAGTTACTGTTAGTTATAGCCCTAGAACCAATCATGTGATGGTTGAATAGGGAACATTTTGTATCATATTCTATAAAGGCAAAGGATTGGTTATTATATTTACGTCTTGCTTGTGCCAGCTAAATTAAATATAATAATGCCCTAGAAAAGTAGGTTCTTATTCTGACACATCAATTGGCAGAATTGATTATGAGAGGCTGTAGAGAACACTTTCCTAAATGTTCCTAGTCAAGTATTAATATGCAAGGGCAATATTAATACATAAAGACTAGCATGTAGGTCAATTGATGACTTGATCTCACAAGTCATGGATATATGATATCAAGTTGGCACATGGGTATATATTAGAGAATATATACTGAACTGACCCGCCATGAGAAAGTTTCATGGATCGTCATATGAGTGTCATAAACTTTTTCATGTGACTATTGGTATGAATAGTCCTCAAACCTGAAGTCACTACGGTTCCCTACATAAGGAGTTATGTACTTTGGTATCGTCAAACGTCACCCGTAACAGGGTGGACCATAAAGGTGATTACTGGGTATATAACAAATTATGCGGAGGGATGTGAGTGATGTAGATGGGATATATCCCTCCCATATGACGGGAGTGATATCTGTGGGCCCCTTGATTGAGTGGAACTACTAAAACGCATGGCCATGCTCGAATGAGTCAATATGAGATATTGAGCTCATTTGTTTGATCGAGGATGATCGAGGATGACACGGTCTATGCCTCATTGGTCAATCTGATATCAAGGATAGAAGGACACGGTCATACATTATAGTAGTCACGGAAAGGTTAGTCGGATCTTGACTTATCTCGTAACTTGGGTAGCAATGAAGTATTGCTAGATGCCGCTCATTGCTTGTGTATCTAAAAGAGTTTAGATCCACTGCCAACGTTATGAGAGCCTATAGGGTCACACACAAAGAGCATGATGATTAGAAGAATTAGTGCATTCTAGTTTGACTAGAATAATTTGGGAATAAGCTTAAGTACAAAATGGTTTTTGGACTTTAAACTTAATGAGAATTTTAGCTTATTGATTTAATGAGATTAATTCAATATGCTAAGCTTAATTGATTTAATAAGATTAATTCAATATGTTACCTTATTGATTTAATGAGATTAATTCAATATGATAACATAAGCTTATTGAATTAATAAGATTAAGTCAACATCCATAAATGCCACATAAGCATGATGAGGTGGAAGGAGACAAAGGGTTTTGACCTTTGGAATCCCTCCACTAGTGGTCGGCCAAACAAGGAGTATTTGATTATGTTTCAATGCCATTCATTGCATTGAATGTGATAGGAGTTGAAAGGTTTTTTCAATCCTATAAAACACCCCATGGGGTGGCCGGCCAAGGGGTTGAAGTGTGGAAGCTTGAGGCTTGGTGAGAGCTTGGTGGGAGAGGCTTTGGTTGTGTGGTTTTTGTGAGTGTAGGCTAGCAAGAAGAGTGGTCTTCTTCTTCCTTTCTCTCTTTCCCTACTTTCCTCTCCTTTAGGGACTTCTCTAGCAAGAAGTAAAGGAGAGCTCTTCTAGTTTCTTTTGTGAGACAAGAGCTTGCTCGTGTGGATACATATAGAGGCACGGACACTTGAACGTGCTAAAAAGGTAATAAAGGGCACGCAACAAAGGTAATCCAAGGAGAAGCGGGATTACAAAGGGCACGCAACAAAGGTAATATTCTCCTATAAGATAGGTTTAGAGAAATTTATTTTGTACGAGGTTTTCTTTCGCAAGGATCACTTGGAAGGGATCCTATTTTTCCGTTGCGCATATGCTATTTTGCATATAAGATCCCTACAGTGGTATCAGAGCCACTTGCGAAAGATCGTATAAAATAGGTTTTCTCTATTTTATATATGATATAGAAGTAGGATAAATTTTATTATGAGTTGATAATTGCATTAGCAATTTTTCAAACATAATAAAAATATCCGATGTCTTTTAAAAGTTAAAATGACATGGTGCATGGTTATGGCCTAGTCCCAAAAGGTTTGTGAATGTGTGTGTTGTAATTCTTAATACGGCCTGCGTATCGTGCCTTTCTTCTAACATTCTTGTTGTAAAATTAGCTTTAGACTCGAATGTAACTCGAGTATTTCTCCTTTTGTAATATACATCAAAGATGGAGGGTCCATTGGAAGATAACGTTACAAGGAGGAAGTCAACAACACAAGACAACCAAAAGGAAGCGCTTGGGAGAAGATGCTATCCCTAGGTTGACCAATCAATCTTCTCATTGGCTTGAGAAGATTGTAGAATAAGGACCATAACCATGACATGCTTAGTTTAATATGTATGTGATGCATGTTAATTTAGCTTATATGTGATGTATGCTAATATGTATGTGATGCATGTTTAAGTTTATTTCTTAATAAGTCTAAACGATATGCCTACCAAAGTTTGGTACTCACTACTTCCTCGATCATTTGTTATTGGGTTTGCCAAAGCAAAGCAATGCATTTTATCTTGGAAGAGTGCGAGTGGACAATCGTGATGTCCCGCTATCAAACTTGGTTAAGACTTAATTAAGTTTTTCTTAATTAATTAAGAAAGTAGAGGCATATATTAGCTTTGAACATAAGTTTTAAAGATTTGTTTTGTGTGATTTCCGAACATCAGCTTTGTCTTAGAAAGTGGTCGTTGCTCCGATATCAAAGAAGGCCTCTGTGCCTCGCCACGACCTGGAAGCTGGTTTAGGAAGAAGCACTAAACTAATCTAAACTTAACCAAAGCTATTAAAGAGTTACATCAGATGTAATTGGCAAAAGATTGCCTACCTAGTCATACTACGTCTTGGGCGATTAGCCAAAGCTAACTCAAGACGAATTATGATGTGGATCTTTATCCCATATAAATTTATAGCTAAATAGAAGCTAATCATATAAGCAAAATATGTTTGCCTACATCAATGATTAGCTCATATCAAAGCTATGAGAATTTAGTGGGAGCCTCATTTAATTAAAGGCCTAATTAAATGACTTAGGTATGATACTAAATTTTGCATTTTAATGTTGTAGATCACCATGTCATCTAACACGACACACCCCCTCAACTTGCGATCTGTCCTTGAGAAAGACAAGCTCAATGGAGCTAACTTTCTAGACTGGTATAGGAACTTGAGGATTATCCTCAAGCAAGAACGTAAACTGTATGTCCTAGAGCAGTCTATCTCTGAAACACCCGCCCCTGCGGCCACTCGTGCTGAAAAGGATGCTTATAAGAAGCATCAAGATGACGCATTAGATGTGTCATGTCTTATGCTTGCCACCATGAACTCTGAGCTTCAGAAGCAACATGAGAACATGGATGCCTATGGTATGGTTGAACATTTGAAACAACTATATCAAGGACAAGCTAGGCACGAGCGTTTTGAAGTGTCTAAGGCTCTTTTTGCATGCAAGATGCAAGAAGGAACACCTGTAGGAACTCACGTACTTAAAATGATAGGGTACGTTGAGAACCTTGAAAGACTAGGTTTTCCACTGAGCCAAGAATTGGCTGTAGAGGATCGGTACGGCCGGCTAGAGGGGGGTGAATAGCCCTTTTTGTTTGGATGCCGGTATTTGCTCGTCTACAAAACTAATTAGCGCAAGCGGAAGACTAATAAAGACAAACAAATAGAAATACGAGAAAACAATCGCTAACAAAGAATGTAACGTGGTTCACGGCTACGCCGCTAATCCACAATCCCGATTTGTCCGAGGTGAATCACTCCTCCAAAGCCAATCACTATTGGTCTCTCCTTTGCACCAAGCTAGGTGGAGGTAACCTTTACAATCAAGAGCTTGTGGGGCATAAGTCACCTGGAGCACTAGGAAGAGTTTAGAGCTTGTGGGGCACTAGGAAGATCACCTGGAGCATAAGCATTAGCCTCTCAAAGGCTTACACCCTCTCTTTTTATAGAGAGGGCTGATTTCTTCCCGTTGGCCGCCACCAGTCGACTGCCACCCTTGGCAGTCGACTGCCGTCACTACAACGGCCTCCGAACACGTCGGATCCCGATCGTTGTAGTCCAACGGAACTCTTGGCAGTCGACTGATGGACCTCATCAGTCGATCACTGCCAAATAATCGGCCCCGATCGGCTACGAATGCCATTTGAATGGCCAAAACCCTATTGACGATCATTTGCTCGCCTTCGGCCCGATCGGCGTCGTCTAAACTTAACATAAGTTTGAGCTTCCGGCGGTCGGGTAAACCTTAACCCTTGCGGTCAAGTCTCAGACACTCAGTCATTCAGCCAAGTTCACCTAATGAGCTACTTACATTTCACTCATTCTCTCATCTCACTCGAAGTCTCTCGCCAAAGCTCTCTTCGTTCGCGGCCACGTCCCTCGGCAGCATCAGGCGCACGGCTCTGCAATGCTCCTTTGCGTCTCTTGCCTCCGAAGTCTGCTTCCTTGGCTTCACTTCAAGTCATCTCGTCCGGCGGTCCCTCGGATGCTCCAAGCGCACGGCTTCCGCAAAGTCATCCTTCACCGACTCAAGGACCGAGCCAGTTACGTATTGCTCATTCGCGCACTAAATCTCATCCTCCCCATGCATGTCTGAGCCATCCAGGGAACTCCGTAGAACTAGAAATCCCTATTTTTGTTTACATCCATGATCCTACATACTCATGAGGAGTGTACATGAAAAAGATTCTTTGTCATCCTAATGCGATTGTGTACCCTCTTCATTGACTTCCGTCGGCAATGGTTCTAAGGTAAGAAAGCATGTAAAGATAAACATGATATAGCAACATGCAACTCCCCCTTAATCCATGAAATTCTCTCCCCCTATCATATATTTCTCCCCCTAAAATAATTAACTTAAACATAATTATTTCTCCCCCTTTAACACCATCAAAAAGATTAACACTAAGTTAAAAGCACATGGCATCAAGTCTAATAGAAAGAAAATACCACAAGTTGAATTAAAATCGGAATTCAGCCTTTACTGGTATGATATTCAGGTAATCAGTCGACTGGTTCAGACTACCAGTCGACTGGTATTCAAGATTTCTGATTTCTGGGGTGAATTTCAAAAATGCGTTAAAAATTCCAGAAAATTCGAAAAATCATGAAATTTGGGGAACACATTTCTTTTAAGTATATCTATCAGTGAAAAAAATGTTTTCATGAAAAATCATTATATTTCCATGTATTTTCCAAAAATCCAAAAGCTTTAAAAACTACTAGGTTTTTTATCATAAGAGTATCCATTTTAACACCTAGTCTTGCATCCAATTGTTTCAAAACATGAATACATAGATTTTAGATTAAGAAATTGTTTTGAAAACATATGAAATATCCAACCATGATATTTGGGCAATATGTCTATGAATTAAACATAAGCCTTCCCCATGATTGGTCTATTATTGCTATGTTGATACTTTAAATGACCATCTAAATACCATAGGCATTAGTGGACATTTGTATCATCCTAACATCTCACCCATGCTAAGTTTGCAATCAAGTTATCCTATAGTGAGTGTGAGATGCATTAGTGGACATTCATGCAATTCTATCATGGTTAAGTATCAACCTAACAATCATCATGATCATAAAGGCATATATGTATTAATTTTACATTATGATAATGAAATACATGTATTAATTGAATAATAATCATGCATTAGGTATTATATGATGATAATAAGCAAAGTATCACCTAAAGCATGATTCAAACCTATTTCTCATGATAACGTGCCAAATTTCAAAAACATAAATCATGATTGCAAATATACATAACAATTACATTAATCATCATGATTTAAGCATTATTATCTATTTATGGGTACGTTATCATCACCCAACACTATCTAAAAAATGTTATCCCGTCATCCTAAGTCAACCAAAATATGATATAGGTTAGGTCCATGTGGTTGACTACCCTAGGGGTTTTCTAACCCTTAAGGATGGATTTTGGAATCCAAAATAAGTTCTTTCCTATTGGGTTCACTAAGTATTCCTTGGGGATCCATTTCCTAGCTATTACTTTCTTCTTGTCTTGTCCCCTAGCTATTAGGCATTTGTAGGCCTTTTCATTTTTCTTTTCCTTATAGCCTAGGCCCTTTTTGTTGAAACTAGCTCTTTGGCTCCCGAAGATCATGTTCAATGTGTTGGAGCCAATAGTGAATTTTTCTAGGGCTTTTGTTAAATAATCTACCTTTTCCCTTAAGGCCCTATTTCCTCTATGCATGCATCATTAACATTCAATGGCACATAAAGGTCATGTGAGCATGCATCATCATGGCAAGAAGAATTATTTTCATTTAAGCATGCATTTTCTAGCTTATAATCTAAATCCTTAATTTGAACAAGCATGCTTTTATTTTTCTTTTTCATTCCAAATAAGTCCTTAGTTAAACTAGAAATTATGGAAACTATTTTCTTAGGAGAGGCTTTCGTTACCATAGTTTCCATGTCCTCTTCTTCTTCGGATGATGAGGATGTAGAAACTCCCCCTTCATTTGAGCTCTCCCCACTTGAGCTTGATCCTTCATTTTCGGTGGAGGAGGAGCAATCCGAGTCATGAAGAGCCATTAGTGCTAGGTTGGAGTAGACATGCTCTTCTTCTTCGGATGAGGAGGATGAAGCAACATCATCCCAAGTCTTGGCTTTGAGTGCCATGACCTTCCCTTTTCCTTTTGCCTTTTTCTCTTCTTCCTTTCTCTTGCTCCCTTTCTTCTTCTTCTTTTCTTCCTTCTTTTTCCTCTCTTCCTTGCTCTTGTTTAGGAGGGGACAATTGTCCCTTATGTGCCCCTTTCCTTGGCAATTATAGCATATGACCTTCCCCCTTGGTCTTCTATTCCTATCATGAGATTTATCAAATCTAAGATTATTAAATGCATGCCTTACCTTCCTTACCATGTAGGCTTCTTCCGTGCTATCCATGGAGGAGGTAGAGGCTTCATCGGATGAGGAGGAGGGGACTTCCATCTTCTTCTTCCCCTTATTTGCCAACAAGGCTACTCCCCTTGAAGGTTGAATTCTAGGCTCTTCTTGTATTCCTTCAAGCCTAGTTTCGTGGAGCTCCATTGTTGAGAAAAATTCCTCCAAGGTACTTGCTTCTAAGTTCTTGGAGATGTAAAACGAATCCACCATGGAGCTCCATCTTGAGGACCGGGGAAAGGCATCTATGACCTTCATTACCATATCTCGGTTTGATAGCTTCTCACCTACACTTGTTAGCCCAATTAATATTTCTTTAAACCTAGAATGTAGGGAAGTTACCTTTTCTCCCTTTTCTAATTTAATGTTGGATAGTTGGGAGCGGAGGAGATCTCTCCTTGCTAGCTTTGCCTCGGATGTGCCTTCATGAAGCTCAATTAGCTTCTCCCACATCTCCTTGGCGCTTAGGAATTCTCCTATTCGGTTGATTTCTTGTTGGGGGAGAACATTGAAGAGATGATGCTTAGCTTTTGAATTTGCAAGGTGCTCTTCCCTTTGCCTTTTGGTCCACCTAGATTTCTCTATTGGCTTCCCTTCTTCATCCCTAGGCAAAACGAAACCGGATTCCATTGTAATCATAATGTCAAAATCCATTTCGAAAAATACCTCCATTCGCTTCTTCCACCAAGCGAATTCTCCGTCGAACTTCGGAGGATGGATGTTGGAGCCGGCCATTTCGAAAATTTACTTGTTGTGGCGGTTAGTCCTCGACAAGCTTTACCTTGGCTCTGATACCACTTGTAGGGGATCGGTATGGCCGGCTAGAGGGGGGGTGAATAGCCCTTTTCGTTTGGATGCAGGTATTTCCTCGTCTACAAAACTAATTAGCGCAAACGGAAGACTAATAAAGACAAACAAATAGAAATACGAGAAAACAATCGCTAACAAAGAATGTAACGTGGTTCATGGCTACGCCGCTAATCCACGATCCCGATTATTCCGAGGTGAATCACTCCTCCAAAGCCAATCACTATTGGTCTCTCCTTTGCACCAAGCTAGGTGGAGATAACCTTTACAATCAAGATCACTCTTCTTACAAATAGAATGGAGTAAAAGCAAGTAAGAAGATTTTAGAGCTTGTGGGGCACTAGGAAGATCACCTGAAGCATAAGCATTAGCCTCTCAACATTTTTATAGAGAGGGCTGATTTCTTCCCGTTGGCCGCCACCAGTCGACTGCCGCCCTTGGCAGTCGACTGCCGTCACTACAATGGCCTCCGAACACGTCGGATCCCGACCGTTGTAGTCCAACGGAACTCTTAGCGATCGGCTACGCCTTCATAGTCGGCCGCCCGATCGGCTCTGAAGCGATTACGTGGCTAAAACCCTATTGACGATCATTGCTGCCTTGATCGGCGATCGGCGTGATAATCTTGATCGGCTGCCGAATCCGGTCGATCGTATACGGTCGAACTCACAACATAAGTTTGAGCTTCCGGCGATCGGGTAAACCTTAACCCTTGCGGTCAAGTCTCCGACACTCAGCCATTCAGCCAAGTTCACCTAATGAGCTACTTACATTTAACTCATTCTCTCATCTCACTCGAAGTCCCTTTCCGAAGCTCTCTTCGTTCGCGGCCACATCCCTCGGCAGCATCAGGCGCACGGCTCTGCAATGCTCCTTCGCGTCTCTTGCCTCCGAAGTCTGCTTCCTTGGCTTCACTTCAAGTCATCTCGTCCGGCGGTCCCTCGGATGCTCCAAGCGCACGGCTTCCGCAAAGTCATCCTTCACCGACTCAAGGACCGAGGTTGTGAGGGTGAACCCGCCAAGGCTCCATGTGCGAATTACTAAGTCCTGCACGACTTCAACGCACATATCAAATCAACATAACACACTAACTTAAACCCTTTGCCACACCATCAAAACCATATTACGGCAAGAGATTGCCCTAACATTGGCAACCGATGTTATCCTGCAATCGTTGCCGGAAACATATAATCAATTCGTCATGAATTATAACATGAATGAAATTGATAAACCTTTGCCTGAGATTCTCAGCATGTTAAGAACTGCTGAACCGAATCTCAAGAAGAAAGTTAATAACGTACTAATGGTCAACAAGGGCAAAGGTAAGCACAAAGGCAAGGGTAAGACCCAAGCCAAAGGCAAGGCCAATTCATCCACTTCAAAGGGTAAAGGTAAAGTACCTAAGGAAGGGGACTGTTTCCATTCCATTGCGGTGAGGATCGACCACCTTGAGGAAGTAAAGAAGAAAAGAAGTGGGACTTCTGCCTCAGGTATACATGTTATAGAAGTTAATCTATCTATTTCTTCTACATGGGTATTAGATACCGGATGTGCATCTCATATTTGTACTAATGTGCAGGGACTGAGAAATAGTAGACTAATGGCAAAAGGCGAAGTGGACCTACGAGTAGGCAATGGCGCAAAAGTTGCTGCTGTAGCTGTAGGAACATATTCTTTGTCTTTGCCTACTGGGCTTATCTTAGAACTAGAGGAGTGCTTAACAAAGAACATAATCTCTGTATCTTGTTTAGACAAGAAAAACTTTTCTTTTATAATAAAGGACAAATGTTGTTCCATTTATTTGAATGAAATGTTCTATTGTAATGCACCACTTATGAATGGTCTCTATGTTCTAAATTTAGAAAACCCAATTTATAACGTAAATACCAAACGGTTCAAATCGAATAATTTGAACCAAACATATCTCTGGCACTGTCGCCTAGGTCACATAAATGAAAAACGCATATCCCAACTCCATAAAGATTGATTATTGGACTCATTTTGATTTTGAATCTTGTCTTTTAGAAAAGATGACTAAAACTCCATTTAGTGGACATGGCGAGAGAGCGACGGACTTGTTAGGATTCATACATACTGATGTATGTGGCCCTTTCAATGTCGAAGCCAGAGGAGGCTATAAGTACTTTATTACTTTCACTGATGATATGAGTAGATTTGGTTACTTATATTTGATGAGACATAAGTCAGAATCCTTTGAAAAGTTCAAAGAATTCAAGAATGAAGTACAAAACCAACTTGGTAAGCGTATTAAGCTACTTCGATCAGATCGAGGTGGTGAATACCTTAGTCAAGAGTTTCGTGATCACCTGGCTGAGTGTGGGATAATATCCCAACTCACTCCACCTGGAACACCACTATGGAATGGTGTATCTGAGAGGAGAAATCGTACTCTATTAGATATGGTACGATCAATGATGAGCCAGACTGATCTACCTACTTCCTTTTGGGGTTTAGCTCTAGAGACAGCCGCTTTCACACTTAATCGCGTCCCATCAAAAGCCGTAGAAAAGACACCATACATGTTATGGACTGGGAAGAGTCCCAAAATGTCTTTTATAAAGATTTGGGGTTATGAAGCTTATGTTAGACGTCAAGTCTCAGATAAACTTGGACCCAAATCAAATAAGTGTTATTTTGTAGGATATCCCAAGGAAACTAAGGGATATTACTTTTACAATCCCACACTTGGCAAGGTGTTTGTTGCCAGAAATGTTGTCTTTCTAGAAAGAGAATTTATTTCTAGAAAAACTAATGGGAGTAAAATTCATCTTGAAGAAATTCAGGATGAAGATAACACTAAGGCTTCGATGGAAAATGAACAGGCACCACAAAGTGTTGTGGATGAGGAAATTGTTGCCCAAAGAGTTGTGGAGCAAACACCTGTTCAAGTAGACCAACCTCTTCGTAGATCTGATAGGATCCGTCGTCAACCCAAGAGATATTCTTTTCTCTTGACTGACAACGGTGAAGTATTGCTTGTCGATCTTGACGAGCCTACATCCTATCAAGAAGCTATGATGAGTCCATATTCCGAGAAATAGCTAGAGGCCATGAGATCCGAAATGGAATCCATGTACACTAACCAAGTATGAACTTTGGTTGATCCACCTGAAGGGGTAAAATCCATTGGGTGTAAGTGGGTCTTTAAAGTAAAGACTGACATGGATGGTAATAAGCATACCTATAAAGGTAGATTGGTGGCTAAAGGATTCAAACAAATTCATGGTATTGACTATGATGAAACCTTTTCACCAGTTGCGATGCTTAAATCCATTCGGATCATACTTGCTATTGCAGCCAACCACGATTATGAAATCTGGCAGATGGATGTCAAAACCGCTTTTCTGAATGGAAAGCTACTCGAGGATGTGTACATGACATAGCCTGAGGGTTTTGAAGATTCAAAGCATCCTGGAAAGGTATGCAAACTGCAAAGGTCCATTTATGGACTAAAGCAAGCCTCTCGAAGCTGGAATCTTCGATTCGATGATGCAATCAAGGAGTTTGGTTTCATCAAGAATGAAGATGAACCTTGTGTCTACAAGAGAAATAGTGGGAGCACAGTTGTATTTCTTATCTTGTATGTAGATGACATACTTCTCATCGGAAATGATATTCCCTCACTCCAGTCTGTAAAGATGTGGTTAGGGAATTGTTTCTCGATGAAAGACTTAGGTGAAGCTGCCTATATTCTAGGCATCAAGATCTATAGAGATAGATCTAAAATATCACTTCGTAAGTCAGAGTACATATATTTATAAAGTGCTAGATCGTTTTGCTATGCAAAATTCCAAGAAAGGATTTCTGCCTTTATCACATGGTGTGAGTCTTTCGAAGACTCAATGTCCCTCTTCTAAGGAGGAGAGAGATCGCATGGATAAGATCCCTTATGCATCTGCTATAGGGTCTATCATGTATGCCATGCTATGTACTCGTCCTGACGTCTCGTATGCTTTGAGCATGACGAGTAGATACCAGTTGGATCCAGGTGAAAGTCACTAGATAACAGTCAAAAATATTCTTAAATACTTACGAAGAACGAAAGAATATTTCCTAATATTTGGAGGCAATGAGGAGTTAACTGTAAAGGGTTACAGTGATGCAAGCTTCCAAACAGACAAGGATGACTATAGATCGCAATCGGGGTACGTGTTTTGTCTGAATGGTGGAGCTGTGAGTTGGAAGAGTTCGAAGCAGGACACAGTTGCTGATTCTACAACAGAAGCTAAGTATATTACTGCGTCTGATGCAGCAAAGGAGGCTGTTTGGCTCCGCAAGTTCATCAGTGAACTTGGGGTAGTTCCTAGCATTGCAGATCCAATAGACCTCTATTGTGACAACAATGGGGCTATTGCACAGGCTAAGGAACCTCGATCACATCAGCGGACCAAACACATACTGCGGCGCTTCCATCTCATTCGAGAGATCATCGATAGAGGAGATGTGAGGATATGCAGAGTACCCATAGAAGCTAACATCGCAGATCCATTGACCAAGGCTATGGCACAGAGGAAGCATGATGGTCACACTAGGTCACTAGGTATCAGATATTATAGTGATTGGTACTAGTGCTAGTGGGAGATTGTTAGTTATAGCCTTAGAACCAATCATGTGATGGTTGAATAGGGAACATTTTGTATCATATTCTATAAAGGAAAAGGATTGGTTATTATATTTACGTCTTGCTTGTGCCAGCTAAATTAAATATAATAATGCCCTAGAAAAGTAGGTTCTTATCTACAGCACATCAATTGGCAGAACTGATTATGAGAGGCTGTAGAGAACACTTTCCTAAATGGTCCTTGTCAAGTATTAATATGCAAGGACAATATTAATACATAAAGACTAGCATGTAGGTCAATTGATGACTTGATCTCACAAGTCATGGATATATGATATCAAGTTGACACATGGGTATATATTAGAGAATATATACTGAACTGACCCGCCATGAGAAAGTTTCATGGATCATCATATGAGTGTCATAAACTTTCTCATGTGATTATTGGTATGAATAGTCCTCAAACCTGAAGTCACTATGGTTCCCTACATAAGGAGTTATGTACTTTGGTATCGTCAAACGTCACCCGTAACAGGGTGGACCATAAAGGCGATTATTGGGTATATAACAAATTATGCGGAGGGATATGAGTGATGTAGATGGGATCTATCCCTCCCATATGACGGGAGTGATATCTGTGGGCCCCTTGATTGAGTGGAACTACTAAAACGCATGGCCATGCTCGAATGAGTCAATATGAGATATTGAGCTCATTTGTTTGAGTTAGTTTACTCAGGGATCAAGAAACACATAGATTGATCGAGGATGACACGGTCTATGCCTCATTGGTCAATCTGATATCAAGGATAGAAGGACACGGTCATACATTATAGTAGTCACAGAAAGGTTAGTCGGATCTTGACTTATCTCGTAACTTGGGTAGCAATGATATATTGCTAGATGCCGCTCATTGCTTGTGTATCTAAAAGAGTTTAGATCCACTGCCAACGTTATGAGAGCCTATAGGGTAACACACAAAGAGCATGATGATTAGAAGAATTAGTGCATTCTAGTTTGACTAGAATAATTTGGGAATAAGCTTAAGTACAAAATGGTTTTTGGACTTTAAGCTTAATGAGAATTTTAGCTTATTGATTTAATGAGATTAATTCAATATGCTAAGCTTAATTGATTTAATATGATTAATTCATTATGTTACCTTATTGATTTAATGAGATTAATTCAATATGATAACATAAGCTTATTGAATTAATAAGATTAAGTCAACATCCATAAATGCCACATAAGCATGCCACCTAAGCATGCCACATAAGCATGCCACCTAAGCTTGATGAGGTGGAAGGAGACAAAGGGTTTTGACCTTTGGAATCCCTCCACTAGTGGTCGACTCCTTGTTTGATTATGTTTCAATGTCATTCATTGCATTGAATGTGATAGGAGTTGAAAGGTTTTTTCAATCCTATAAAACACCCCATGGGGTGGCCGGCCAAGGGGTTGAAGTGTGGAAGCTTGAGGCTTGGTGGGAGAGGCTTTGGTTGTGTGGTTTTTGTAAGTGTAGGCTAGCAAGAAGAGTGGTCTTCTTCTTCCTTTCTCTCTTTCCCTACTTTCCTCTCCTTTAGGGACTTCTCTAGCAAGAAGTAAAGGAGAGCTCTTCTAGTTTCTTTTGTGAGACAAGAGCTTGCTCGTGTGGATACATATAGAGGCACGGACACTTGAACATGCTAAAAGATCCAACACATCCAAGGAGAAGCGGGATTACAAAGGGCACACAACAAAGGTAATATTCTCCTATAAGATAGGTTTAGAGAAATTTATTTTGTACGAGGTTTTCTTTCGCAAGGATCACTTGGAAGGGATCCTATTTTTCCGTTGCACATATGCTATTTTGCATATAAGATCCCTACAGTTAATGCACATGTATCCAAGAGTACCTTACTCTAAACATGTAATACTTTGGCCAAAGACTTTAATAACAATCCGACGAGAGACCATGGGTATACATCTCCTCATAAGGAGTGGTGAATCCTTTATAGGCTATTCAAACACCTTCTATCACTTCGACTTATACCCAATCATCCCGGGTCTGTAACGCCCGTAAAATTTCTAGCAATTTTACAAGAATTTTTGGTTGATTATGATGGGCTTTATGTGGGCTCTTTCAAAAATAAAAGAAAATGAGCCAAAAAGGATGCAAGGCCTAGGAATTGAACCCCAAACCTCTAGAGATAGGCAAGCCCTATAGATGCATCCAATAACCAGAAGCCCAGCAGGGTAGGGGAATATGGGAAGTGATAGTTAAGGGTAAGGGAGGCTAAGGGACACTTCAAGTGAATAAATAAGGGAATGAGGAGACATGAGGAAGCAAACTTGACATCTTCTCCTTCTCTTCTTCTTCCTCACCGAACCCTAAAGCTTCCCCTTCTCATCCTTTGTCCGAAATTCATCCAAGCAAGAAGAAGGCTAGGTTTGCTTCCCTTAGGTTATCTTCCAACCAAAAAGCAAAGTTCCAGTTACGTATTGCTTTCTGGGACTCGAAGTAGCTTTTCGATTGAAGTTGTTATGTCAAATTCTCCATGAACCATTCGGCCAAGACCTTTACTTGAGTTTTCAATGAAGATCCATGCCATACCTTGTATGAATATGATGATGATTGGATGCTAGATGGATTAGGTTAAGAGTTTAACCCTAAAAGCCCCAAGAAACTTTCGGCCAAGACCATAACTAGGGCTCACCATGGTGATCCATGCTATATCTTATATTAATATGAAGATGAGGGATTTTTAGATGAGTTTAGTTAAGTGGTTGATCCATGAAACCCCCTTGAAACATTCGGCCAAGACCATAACTTGGGCTCACCATGGTGATCCATGCTATATCTTGTATTAATATGAAGATGAGGGATTTTTAGATGAGTTTAGTTAAGTGGTTGATCCATGAAACCCCTTTGAAACATTCGGCCAAGACCATAACTTGGGCTCACCACGATGATCCATGCTATATCTTGTATTAATATGAAGATGAGGGATTTTTAGATGAGTTAGTTAAGTGGTTGATCATTGAAACCCTTTTTGAACCATTCGGCCAAGACCCCTAATGTGTTCTTTATGCCATGCTTTAGGTGAGTTCATGATAACTTGTCTGATGCTAGATGAAGATAACATGCTCTAGGTTAGGTTAACATGTGTTTTATGCTTTAGGTGAGTTCATGATAACTTGTGATGTTAAATGATGCTAGATGAAGATAACATGCTCTAGGTTAGGTTTGAAATGAGTTCATGCCATGTTTGATGTTAGAAGAAGATAACATGTCCTATGCCATGCTTTATACGTTAAAGAATTAACATGTGTTTTAGTTAGACCATACATATATATATAAGTTGTTTGGTGTTTAAAACTTTGATAGAGCTCCATGCAATTTAGGCCACTCCATGTATACTTGCTCATGATGTTTATGCCTTATGCCATGCCCTATATGTGTGTGATATTTATGATATGTTTATGAAATGAAATATGATATGTGTTTATGAAATGAAATATGATATGGTTATGAAATGAAATATGATATGTTCATGAAGTGAAATATGATATGTTTATGAAGTGAAATATGATATGTTTATGAAGTGAAAGATGATATGTTTATGAAATGAAATATGATAGGTTGATGAAATGAAATATGATATGTTTATGAAAAAAAATATGATATGTTTATGAAATGAAATATGATATATGATATGTTTATGAAGTGAAATATGATATGTTTATGAAGTGAAATATGATATGTTTATGAAGTGAAAGATGATATGTTTATGAAATGAAATATGATAGGTTGATGAAATGAAACATGATATGTTTATGAAATGAAATATGATATGTTATGATAAGAAGCATGTATGTATTTTACCTTCTACATGGCTTGTACCAGGACCCTAACAAGGTCCAAAGGGATGGGCTCCTAAGTTGCCCTAGGCCGACGGACTAAGATCGGGCCTAGGATGGGCTTCTATGTTATGATGATGGCCCCTAGGTCGACGGACTAAGATCGGCCTAGTAACCTAGTAGGTTCGAGATTAGCTGCCTCGGGTTTATTTAGGGATGCGCACTATGATGATGATGATGTGGTACAATGCCGGGCCCAATATGTTGAGAGTTATGTTCAAATACCTATGATATATGTTTTCGAAAAGCATCCTACATATACCTTTATGTTATGATTGCTTATGTCATATATGTTACATGTTATGGTTGCTTATGTTACAGATGCTATATGTTATGTTTGCTTATGTCATATATGTTACATGATATCGTTGCTTATGATATATATGTTACATGGTATGTTTTCTTATGTCATATATGTACCTGATATGTTGCTTATGTTATATGTGTTACATGTTATGTTTGCTTATGTCATATATGTTACATGATATGGTTGCTTATGATAATATGTTACATGGTATGTTTGCTTATGTCATATATGTACGTGATATGTTGCTTATGTTATAGGTGCTGCATGTTATGTTTGCTTATGTTACATATGCCACATGTTATGTTTGCTTATATCATATATGTTACATGTTATGTTTGCTTATATGTTATGAATGTTTACATGCTATGTTTAATGTCGATGTATATTTTTTTTGTGAGTAGGACAGGATCTTGCTAAGCCTATGTGCTTTTATGTTCCCTTATACTGCAGATAAGAGTAAAGGGTGGATAAACTAAAGGGAGCAGCAGGAGGGGCAAGGTGTGTGTGGCAGTGGCATGGTGGAAGAGATCTGTTATGTCCCTTATGCATGTTTTCCTTAAGATGATTTGTTTATGGACTTGAATTAGGCACTAAGTACTTATGAAATAATGATGCATGCTCTATGTTAAGAAGAAGTACCTACGAAATGACGATGCATGTTTATGTTTAAAAGAAAAAAAAATATGTCTAAAGTCTTCCGCTGTAAGTAGTACGATGTATGTATGTACGATCGCGTCACACCGCCCCTCCGGACCCTAGGAAAGGGCGGGCGTGACAGGGTCCACATCTCCTCTGAGATGCTTGCTTAAGATGTCAAAGCATAAGTCTTTATGATCAAGATGACTTGAATACCGCAAGTCGAAGGAACATCGCACTTAAGCTGCAGTAAGAACTTCATTGACATATCTATATATGCAGAGAACCATATGAAGTCTTATGGTTGGTCACTCCAATGAACTAGTTACCATAACTAGCATCCATGATTAACTCCGGACATCACAATGTCTCCAGCCAGTGAGAATCAGCTGCTTGGATACACCAAGGAGTATACCTCGTGCTAGTTTCGACAGAATCGATGGTGTCCAAATCCATCAATTCATCGACTAGGGATAATTCTGATACATCACAATTACACATTTAGAGATACTCACTAGTTGTGATCCAATCACAAATTCTCTCATACTGTGAATCGTAGTGTGGACATTCAGTAAATGAGTTTAAGATCTAATCAAATACATGAAAACATGTATACTCAAATAGTAAATCTTCATTTATCATATAAATGGTTCAAACATAAAGCAAGGACATCTCTCATATATTACTAACAATCCACACTGACACTCAGTAGTTTTGGAGTCACGTTGTGCTAGCAACCCAAACCACCAAGAACACTTGGAAGAAAGTAGGAGAAGAAGGAGAAGACTCTCTTGGCTTGCACATCCAACACCAAAAAAACCACTCTAGCTTTTTCACGTTGAAAGCCTATGAAAACCCCACAAGCCATCAACTCCCTTATCTCCTAATGAATACCATGACCCTTGGTATTCCCTTTCATCAATGCATAAAACCTCTCATCTCCTCATCATGAATACCAAGGCCCTTGGTATTCTCTTGCATGATTAATCACATTAATCATGCAAAGTGATAGATGACCCTTGGATTTTCTGCATGATGAATCATCTTCCATGGTTTAACTTGATTCTAACTCAAGTTCAACCAGCTTGAGCCTAACTCAAGTCTTGGCCATTTGCTCAATTGTTCTTTTAGTCAACTAAAAGAAACTATCTCCAAAACAAAACGCCATTTGTGTGCGACCCAATAGGCTCTTGTAATGTTGACAATGTGTCTAAAATCCCATTTTAGACACATAAGTAATGAGCGGCATCTAGCAATACATCATTGCTACCCAAGTTACAAGAAAGTAGAGATTCGACAACCTTTCCATGACTATTATCATGTATGACGGTGTCCTTCTATCTTTGATATCTTAGATCGATCAATGAGGCATAGACCGAGTCATCCCCTTATTGATCTGTGTTTCTTGATCCCCAAGTAGACTCACTCAAACAAATGAGCTCAATATCTCATATAGACCGAGTCATACTCTATCAAGAGGCCAAAGATATCACTCCCGTCATATGAGAGGGATAGATCCCATCTACATCGCTCACATCCCTTCGCATAATTCGTTACATACCAAGTAATCGCCGTTATAGTGCACCCTGTTACGGGTGACGTTAGACGATACCAAAGTACATAACTCCTTATGTAGGGAACCATAGTGACTTCAGGTCTAAGGACTATTCATACCAATAGTCACATGAGAAAGTATGTGACACTCATATAACGATTCATGACACTTTCTCATGGTGGGTCAATTCAGTACATCTCCAATATATCACATATCCATGACTTGTGAGATCAAGTCATCCATTGACCTACATGCTAGTCTCAATGTATCAATATATCCCTTTGTCTATTAATACAATACTTGACTAGGAATGTTTTAAGTATAATGTTCTCTACAGCTTCTCATAATCAATTCTACCAATTGATATACTATAGATTAGAATCTACTATTCAAGGGAATTATTATATTTATTTGGCTGGCACACACATAAAGTTAATATAATAATCAATCTTTGCCTATTATTAATAAAATATGATACATATGATCCCTAATCAATCATCTCATGATTGGCACTAAGGGCTGACACTAACACCGTTATCTCACAACGACTCAATCCACATTGGAAAACTCCAACGGATACAATAGCGCTTGATCACTTACCAAAGAATGATCGCTACCCTTACCAAAGATTCAATCAAGGTTGCCGATAGTTGACTAATCATCGACTACCAAAGCTTCGTATTTATGTCCACTTAAATCACCGACTACTAAACCCTAATTAGATCACTAGACCATAGCGATCGCCACGCCAAGAGATCAGTAGTCGAGCCTCAGTCGACTCTTGATCAGTCGACTAGTCATAATCCCAGTCGACTGATCCAAGTTGACTCAGTTACCAAGTGTCAAACACTCAACTAGTCGACTGATCTATAATCCCAGTCGATTGATAAACCTCAAACATGAGGTTTAACTCAAGTATGATCCCTTCATACTTGATAGACCACCCTTAGCCTAGACCTAAGCCTTCTAGACACCTCCATCAGCCTTACGCCTATTGGATCCCTTCAAGTCATCCATGACTTGTTCATTCATATGCTAGCCTTTAGATGCTTCCATCGGCTATTGTCATGCTGACCAGGTCTACTTTGCCAAGGTATATTTGAATTTACACCGCCAAGATAAAAGTTTGGACTTTAGGTCACCAAACATTGGACTTATGCCTCCCATACTATAATTTGGACTTTACGCCGCCAATATCACACCCTTGGACTTCCCAAATGCCAAGTATCCATACTTGAACTTTCACCGCCAAAGTTCACTTGTACTTTACGCCGCTAAGACTACAACTTGGACTTATGCCGCCAAGATTATACCTTTGGACTTTCCTTGCCAAGTACCCATGACTTGGACTTTCCTTGCCAAGACTCATGCTTAGACTTTCCATTCCAAGTACCCATGACTTGGATTTTCCATTGCCAAGTACACATGACTTGGATTTTACCTGCCAGGTACACATGACTTGGACTTCTCAAATACCAAGACCATTCTTGGACTTCTCATGACAATTACATTGTCAATCATTTTGTCGAACATCAAATACTTCTCAAGTCAAACTAGAGTCTAGCCATTCGTGATGTTACGCCCCAAAGGAGACCCCGCCAGACAAAAATCCGACAGCATCTCCCCTGTACGGGTGACAATCCAAATTTTTACATACACGGCCACTATACATCGGTCAACATGACCGGAATCCAAACTCACACGCAGTTATATAAATCAGGCCTCAGGCCAACAATCAAATGATATACACAAAAGAATATCATAACTAAACCTACCCCTTCTGCCATCAGGGCAGGAATACTCAACCAAAATCCAATCCAGAACAAACTCCGAATAGAAGTCCATAAGAACACCAAAAATCCAAATACAAAAAAAATCAATCTCCAAACCTATACATATCCTCTAACCAAAATATCCAAACCATAAAGCAAATATCCACAAATAAAACATCTACGACGAGTGGGGGTCCGGCAGCTGCACTCTCCTGACAGCTTCATCCTGAAATAGATATAAATCAACGGGGTGAGTTCAAAGAACTCTGCGGGTATAGTAGATATGCAAAATCAGGTATAGCTAACAATAAAAATATCATGCCAGTACAGTCTCACATAAATAGGGTATGCAAGCAAGAAATACAAAATGATCAGATTTTACTGAATCTCCTACCCTGATATAGGAGCATGTGCCTGACTAGAAGTAATAGAGTCCTGACCATATATAAACATGTATCCTGTATGCATGACAATCATATGCACATCCAAGGCATCAATAAAAAATGCAGCAAACACAATACAAAATGCAATCCGTGCAAAGTGCATGCCGTGCCAATGACATGGTCACCCCTGACGCCAGTCAGCCGCCTCACACGCAATGGTGAAGCCGAGTGGGTAGGGCTATGACAACTGTGCACTCTGCCATCACTGCTCCTGAGTGACCGAGTGGACAGGATGCTGTCGGAGTACACCTATCCTCCTGCCCCAAACATAGTGGGGGAGCTAAGCTCTCATCTCCCGGTGTCATAGGCCAGAGGAGGGATCCCTACCCGCTACCACGCTGCCTCATCGCTACCCATGAGCGGACCAGCGGAGCCTGACAGAGCAACTGCACACACCCTCCTGATGTACCACTAACCCATGAGTGGCAGTGTGTGCAGGCCATGTAACTAGCTGCGGGCTCAACAATAATGGAACCCCGTCCAGCTAGCATGCAATCATGCGAAAATGGTGCATGATACTAAAGCATGTAAATCCTACTCATAATATACCTATCCGAATGATATGTACAACCATATATACATATCCCTAATCCATGTACTATGATCCAAATCAAACAGGAAAATATAATCATATCCTATCACATGCATGTATCTAGTAGACACCAAAAGTATATCAGGCATATAAACATGAAAAAGTTATTGTAAGCTATCCTACTAGCATATCAATTTGACTTAATCTAAACGTTAAGTCAAAATACCCGCCTGAATATGTATCCGCAAGAATGAACCAAATCGTCACGACTGGGGACCTGCCTCGTGACCGAAACCTGCATAAAGCATGACTATAGTCAAGCACAAAAATACAATTCACCGACAAATCGAATAATTAATCGATTTCCTTTATATCCCAATTAACCCAAATCTCATATCCTCCGAATACCGTACCGATCAACCGAATAACTCCGGAATCAACCCAAATCGACCAATCAAACTCACAGCCACACTAACTGTATTTACAGCCACATCTACACCCAATAAAACCTCACAACCCTCTCCACTTGTCAAAACCCCAAATCACAGCCATCACTACCCTCTTCATTCCTCCACAGCCGAACTAGCTTCATCCACTCATCACAGATCACAACCTAAATTATCAATTTACAGTTATAGAAGAGGGAATAGAACAAGCTTACCCGCCCTGCACTCCATCGGTAGGGATTTCCCAATGCTGCCCTGTTCACCGAAATTTCCTGTTGCTGCCCTAATTCACTTGCTCCGGCGAATACCGGCCAGGGCCGCTCCTAATCCGCCCGCGTGAAACCGCTGCCGATACCTAGCTCCAAGGTCGAGGACGCCGGCAGCGACCTCCTGAGCGACTAGAAAGGAGTCGTTGTGCTCCTGGCTGAGCCCACGCGATGAAGCCGACGAAGGGACAGAGCTACTGCTCACCATCGATGCGGAGGGTGTCGGAAGTGAGGGTTGTGCGAGCGCCGGTGTCAAACAGAACCCCGGTGTCATCTCGCGACGGTCCGAGGCGAGAAGGGCGGAAGGCAAGCATTTGTCGGCGCCACGACCGACTTAGGTCGCGGTGGCTCGTCCGCAGTACGCACGAGCGACGGCTTGCCGCCGCAGAGAAGGGAAAACGCCGACCGTGGCGAGGCTGATTGTGGCGGCGCCGGAGGAGAGGGAAACGCGAGAGAGGAGAGTGCGCGGAAGAGGGCTTGCGCGAGAGAACTGCCGGCTAAGAAGATGGGTTCGCGAGAGAGAAACCGACGCGGGGGGGGGGGGAAAGACAGGGAAATTAAAACCTAAGTTTATTAATCCTATTAACTAATCCAAACAGGTCCTTTAAAAGTCTGTTTATTTTATCCCCGTAAAAATCTCGTACAAGCCCCATTTAAATCCAGAAAACTTCCGGAAAAATTCCTAAAATTCCCGAAAAATTTCCAGAGATATTTTCCTTAATTCTTTGTCCATTTAATTTCGTATTTTAAATTTTGGTATTTAACACGTGACCTGTGTCGTTTGCACCAACAATCTCTCCATTTTTTATGTTTGACAAAACCTTTGAGTTAGGCTACCTAACTCAAGCCATCAATTCTCCCCCTTTTTGAAATACATCAAAAAGTCTCTCCCCAAGGGCGTCAATGTCTCATATACCAATGAGATCTTATATTCTCCCCCTTAGTCCAAAAATATTTAGGATGCCTTCACTCTTTCTAGTGATAAATCACATATCACTAAATGAGAGACAATCCTCACTATTCTTCAATTCTCCCTTTATGAGTAAAAATCCATCCATCATCCCTTGATGGATACCCTCCCTCTAAAGGCTTGCTCCCCCTTGACCATTGCGTCAACAATGTCCTTGGAGAGTTCATAAGCCAATAGGAAACTTAAACCATAGAAATTAAGGGTAAAGATTCAACATTGAACTTTCACCTCCCTTAAAATTCGATTTTCACCCTAAACACCTCTCCTAATTCATTTCCAATGAATTTTCATTCTTCCAATGCTTTCCAAAGCATTTCCTAGGGTCAGGAGATGTTATGATACCCAGGGATGGCTGAAAATGGGTTAAACAAACCTTGTTTACCCGAAATCAGCCCAGTAGTCGACTTGATCAGCAATTAGTCGACTACTAGCAACATCAGTCGATTGCCAGACTGAAGCAGTCAACCGCCATTTGATTTTCAGAAATCAGATTTACAGAAACAAATTTTGAAAATACATAAGTAAAAATACGTAATTCGAAAAATCTTAAAAATTCATATATACATTACTTACATGAAATACAATGGGTGAAAAATAGTTTTAAATTAAAATACACATTAAATTGTGAGATTGATAAAAGTTCAAAACCATTGAAACTTTCAATATTTTTGACCTACTTTGTATCAACTTCTTTAATGGTGATTGCTATCAAAAGATAGACTTCACCAAGGTTTTCTAAAATGATTTTAAAATATTTTTAAAAACCTATTTTGAACAATGGGTTATGGGCTAGATGTACATGACTTGTACATTAGCTTTCCTCATGATTCATCATTATCATTTAATGAGTTCTAAGTTCAATATGATGTACTAAATAAGCACATGAACTTAACTCATTTCCTAGCATCTCACATGTGTCTAATAAGGTGTATGAAAACACACATAAGTCAATCTAATATTCCTGTGAGATGTGGGTTTAGGTTTTATGCATTTTCTAGGCAACTCTTTTTTATTCTCTTATACTTGGGACTTCAAATCATGTCATTTGCCTTAAATCAATTTGATTCACCAAAAATGCATGAAATATAATCACGGCATAAAATGATAGCATAATTATGTGTCAATGATAATTGATGTCATGGGATAAAGATATACTTTAATATAAGCTTGCCATTTACGAAAATATGATCATAACATATTAAAATAACCATAAGAAGTATGATATCATGATATATATATGGATTTCATGGTTGAAATAGAAGCTATGGCTTATACATGATGACATGACATAATAGTAATGAATAAACATACACATCAACACATGTAATAAGCAAAACAACACACATTATCACAACCAAGCAATATAGGGTAAATAACACACAGTTTTATAAAAGAAAACATTTAATTTGAATTAAGGGTCATCCATACAAGTGATAGACAAATGTTCTGACCCTCAATCTCCCTATGAAAATAAAAGAAAAATACATAATCGCAGTCCTAACTACCATCTACCAGTGTCATCGATCGAAGGTGTTGGTGTAATCGGCCCAGGTCACGATTGACCGGACTCGAGTAGTGCTTTGATGTTTGATATTGATGTTCGACAAAATGTATGACAATGTGATTGTCATGGAAAGTCCAAGCATGGGTCTTGGCAATGGAAAGTCCAAGTGGGACACTTAGCAATGGAAAAGTCCAAGTCATGAGTACTTGTCATGGAAAGTCCAAGTGAGACACTTGGCGATGGAAAAGTCCAACATGGGTTAGCATGGAAAGTCCAAGCATGGGTCTTGACAAGGAAAGTCCAAGCTTGAGTCTTGTCAAATGGAAAGTCCAACATGGGTTGACAAGGAAAGTCCAAGGGTTGATATTGGCGGCGTAAAGTCTAAGCGGGAGTCTTGGCAGCATAAGTCCAATGGTTGACGGCGTAAAGTCCAAGCGGGAGTCTTGGCAGCATAAGCCCAATGTGCCTTGGCAGTATAGACCACGTTAACATGACAATAGCCGATGGAAGCACCTGAAGGTTAGCATATGGATGAACAAGTCATGGATGACTTGGAGGGATCCGATAGGCATGAGGCTGACGGAGGTGGCTAGAAGGCTTAGGTCTAGGCTAAGGATGGTCTAGCAAGTATGAGGTCATCATACTTGGGGTTAAACCTCATGTTTAAGGTTATCAGTCGATTGGTCAAGTGTTTTAACACTTGTCAGCCGAGTTGACTTAGATCGATTATGACCCCGAGATTATGACCAATTGTGAGTCGATCGGGTTCGACTATGCCGTAATAGCCTTGGCAATGATCGATGGATTGAGAAGTCGATCGCCATGGATGGCGAATCGTTGCTAGTTGGGGTTATAGGAGCGAATGCTCGAGTCGATCGTCGGGACGACCTGGCAATGATCACGAGTAATGGCAATCGACTGCCAGTGATCCGTTGGAACTTATCCAACGTGGATCGTGTTGTTGTCTCACAACGGCTACAAGAGTAGTCAACTGATGGTCTCGATCAGTCAACTGCTAAGCAGAATCCAGCCCGAGGTGAAGCTTTAAAAGGATCTCGTGGAGAAGGATTTTGGCATGGTTCCTTAGGGCGATTTGGGACGATTTGTTGGTGCAATTCTGGGTCTCCAAGTGTAGCTCAAACAACCAAACAAGCAAGAATCCAAAAGTGCATTTGTAAAGTTTTCTTTACGTATTTTTGTGTATTTCATTTATTGTTGTAAACACTTGTACGGGGTTTCTCCGCCTCCGACGTGTTGTTGAGAAGGAGTTTTATTAGTGGTGAGTGCATCACTAGAGCTCGTTGAGCTCAATCCATGGAGTTGGAACTCTAAGATTCCGAACCACGTTATATTTACGTGTTGTAGTTGTGTTTGTTGTCTTTCATTATTGCTATTATAATTTCTATTGCATTAACAAGTGTTGTAGAGACGAACACGATCAAAATCCATCGACGTACGACACGCTATTCACCCCCTCTAGCGACGTCCAATTCCTAACAAGTGGTATCAGAGCAAGACCGCTCTTCATTTGGACCAACCGCCAAGAGAGCACCGCTAGAGGGTGAAGAAGAAAATGGAGTTTGAAGAAAGACTAGGATGGGACATCAACACTCCGATCCCGTATGCACTTTATGGATGAGAAAGCTTCAATTCATGGAAGGGAAGGATTGAAGACTCATCATGATGAGGGACTTTGAAGAATGGGCCATCTTGATGGAAGGATTTAATTATCCAAGAGGGCCAAAGGGAGGTTTTCTCAAAATGAAGAAGTGGACTGGGAAACAACTCCAAGAATTTGAGAAAAATACAAAGGTAATAAAATTCTTGGTTGATTTAATCCCTAATGATATTTTGTGCAAGGTAGGGGATTACATGGATGCCAAATAGCTTTGGAGCAAGTTGGCAAGATTCCATGAGAAGCCTCACTCGGCACAAGAAGAAGAAGAGGAGGAGAAAGAGAGCTCATCCTCACAAGAAAGTGAGGATTCAGAAGTTGATAGAAAATCAACATCCGGATCGGGATCGATGGAAGAAGTAGGAGAATCCTCCACCTCTAGGATTGAGGGGGAGGAGATTAGATCATCTACACTGGAGCAATCTCAAGAGGAACCATCAAACTCCGGTCGACAAAATTAACAAACTCAAAAGGCTTCCACCACCGACCTAGGTAACTCAAGCACATTAATTCAAAATAAAAACCATATTATGTGTTTTGAGTGTAGGGAATATGGGCACTATAAAAGCAAGTGACTTAAGAAGGTTAAGAAGGCTTCACTCGTGCCAAGGACCAAGGAACTCGGTGCCTCAATGTTAAATACGGAAAATTTAAAATACTAAAATTAAATGACCAAATAATTAAGGAAATAAGCCTGGAAATTTTTTCGGGATTTTTAGGGAATTTTAGAAATTTTTCTGGATTTAAACGGACTCCGTATGAGACTTTTACGGGGATAAAATAAATAGGCTTTAGAGGGGTCTATTTAAGGGAGATAAATACACGGAAAACCTAATTTCTATTTCCCTTTTTCTTTTTCCCCGCCGCGACTTCGTTCCTTCGACAGTTTCTTCCGTCGGCGCTCCTTTCTCTCATCACCGCGGCGCCCGCGGCGACTTCTTCCTCGCCTCCACCAGCGGACCACCGAGCCCTTCTTCCTCGTGGGCCTCCTCGCTCTAGACGACGGCCGCCACCTGTCCTCACCGCCGCCGTGTCGCCAGCCACAAACGCGACACCTGCTTCGACTCTGCGCATCGCAAACATGCGCACACCGTTGTGTGCCCTGTCTGCCGACTGCCTCGGTTGCCACCTCGCCAGATCGCGACAGGCTCGCCGAACACCACCATCAGGCCTAATTCAAATTCCGGCGCCCCACAACTTGATTTTTGTCAAAGCAAGTGGTTTCCAGCAGACTGAACGAGTTGGGAAGGAGTGACACCGGCGAATAGGGCAGCTTTAGGGAAAAGGGCTGCCGGAGGAGGTTCCTAGGGCGGTGTTTGATTTACCCTCTTTCATTTGTTAATTGTTGGATTTTGCTAGGCATTCATGTATGGTGCGTGAATGGAGGGTTCTGTTTAGGAATCGCTGATGGTACGGCAGTGTGAAAAGATGTGTGCCGGTGAGTCTATTGTAGTTGAGTTGTGAATGGTCGACGATGGGGAGAATTAATGGTTATAAATAGCTGTGAGGTTTTATTGGGTGTTGATGTGGCTGTAAATACAGTTAGTGCGGCTGTGAAATTGAAGGTTGAGGATTTGGGATATGTTGTACAGGATTTTGGGCAACGAGTAGGCTGTTAATTGGTTTAATGGTCGATAGGGATTGATGTGTAGACTTGTGTAGGTTATGTGGGTAATTAGATCAATCTAGTTGATCGGATCTATAAGTCGATGTAGGATTGATTCGATCGGTTTGATGTTATTGCTTAATCTTAATCATAACTTGTTTTATGCAGATTTTGGTCCACGACAGTCCACTCGCGTGAAGATAGTTATCACTAGCATTATATAGTGTACTTTGACTTATCTTTTAGATATAGTCAAGTTGATATGTTAGTTAGGATAGCATGCAATACTTTTCATGTTTATATGCCTAGTATGCTTAGTGCCTACTTGCTACATGCATTTGATCAGTATGATTATATCTTCCGCTTTTATTGGATCATGGTTGCTTGGATCCTTATATGCACTTTGACTTTGCATATTATTCGGATGGATATTTGTAGTTGGATTTACATGCTTTAGTATCATGCACCATCTTGCATGATTGCATGCTGGCTGGACGGGGTTCCATTATTGTTGAGCCCGCAGCTAGTTACATGGCCTGCACACACTGCCACTCATGGGTTAGTGGTACATCAGGAGGGTGTGTGCAGTTGCTCTGTCAGGCTCCGCTGGACCGCTCATGGGTAGCGACGAGGCAGCGTGGTAGCGTGCAGGATCCCTCCTCGGCTATGACACGGGAGATGAGAGCTTAGCTCCCACTATGTTTGGGGGCAGGAGGATAGGTGTACTCGACAAAGATCCTCGTCCACTGGCCACCAGAGCAAATGATGGCAGAGTGCACAGCTTGTCATAGCCCTACCCACTTGGCCACCATTGTCAGGAGGCGGCGACCGGCGCTGGGGTGACCATGTCATTGCATACATGCATTTTGCACGGATTGCATTTGTATTGTGTTTGTCGATTATTGTATTGATGCCTTGGATGTTGCATATGATTGACATGCATACGTGATTCATATTCTTATATGGTGATGACTTTATCTCTTATAGTAGGCACATGCTCCTATATGTAGGAGACTTCAGTGAGTACATGATCCTTTTGCATTTATTTCTTGCTTACCATATATATGAGACTGCATCGGCATGATTAGTATTGTTAGCTATTTCTTACTATTCATATCGACTATACCGCTAAGTTCTTTGAACTCACCTCTGGTTTTATTTTTATTTCGTGATGAAGCCGTCAGAGAGTCCAAACGCCAAACCCTCCTGTCAGTGGATAGGTTTTTATTGGTCTTATGGTTTTGGATTTTGTATAGAAGATATGTTTAGGTCCCGATGTTTTGGTTATGTACTGTGGATTTGTGGTGTCCTTAGACCTTTGTTCGGATTTTATTCGATTGGTTTGGTTGGGTATTCCCGCCAGATGGCGTAGGGTAAGTCTAGTTAGTGTAGACTTATATTTACCTTGATTTGTGGCCCGAGGCCTTATTTGATTATCTCGTGTGATGTTTGGATTCCTAGTGTTGACCGATGTATAGTGGCCGTGTAGGCCTTGTATAAAATTGGTATTGTCACCCGTGACAGGAGATGCTCGGATTTTCGTCTCAAGTGAGACTCCTGGCGCGTGACAATTTATTTGGTATCAGAGCCTAGGTTTCCGAGTTCCTTAGGGTCTTTGGGTTTATGGAGTTCGCCAAGTTTGGTAGGTTAACTAGGTATTTTCGGAGTTGTACTGATTCATGATTTTTATGTTTCGAAATTGAGGTATTATCGACGAGGTCAATATGGGGATTCAAGCTGACATCTCCGCATGACCTAATGTAAATAAATTCTAGAAAATTTTCTAGATTTAGTGCATATTTGTATTGGTTATATTTGGTTACGCTGATATCATGTTTTATCTAGTATTGTTTTAACTCGATATCTGTTGACAATTAGATTTTTAGGTTGCTGGTTTATAGATAGCATTTGGTTATTAATTGCTATTACTGCTATACGTAGCTTGTTATCATTGTGATATAAATGATAAGATATATTGGTAGATGTTTACCTCTTAGGATTTGACTAGTATTAGGATTATTAGACTAGTTGAATAATATGACTAAGATGGATAAATTCGTAGAAGGTATGAGGACATGATTACATAGCTTATGTAGTTTAGAGTATATATAAGCATCTGATGCTTTATTTATATATTGCCTCGACTTTGTTCTGGCATTGACTTTGATCTGGCATGACCCTTTAGTTATACTCTAATTAATTTCAGCCATTGATTTCTATTAGTAGGACTATGCTGTCGTTTATTAGACAGCGTGTTATGTGTTTTATTTGGCTATGTGATATTGCGGAGATACTATGATTGAGACTAGTAGAGATAGAATAACTTAGATGAGGTTATTCTGTAGGAGCGGATTTCAGGAATGAAACAACGTTAGTAGAACCCTAGGTGTTGGAACCCTAGGCGTAATAACCGGATGTGCATATTGGTATGTGATTACCCATTTACTGTTTCTGTGATATGGTGATCGGAGGTCGAATGATTAGGATGCGATTAATCCTTACTATATCTCCCATTCTTGGTTGAGAGAGAGTCTGCAGTAGAGTCTCTCTATAGGTAGGTGCTTTGTATACATGTGGTCTCTCATGCATGGTTGAGATGACCTCGCAAGATATACTCTTGCGTTATTCGCGTTGAGTTGGTGATAATCGGATTCAGATGATGTCCGTGAGCAAGATAGCTACTTTACGTCTTAAGTACCCACGAGATATGTTCGTGGTAGCAGTTAGCATGCATGATTGAACTGGTAGGACGATATAATTTAGGCTTAACCCTCTTGAAGGGCTTGATAGTAGATTTGTGGTCCTTATTGGCCTTGATAGGCGTTTCCTGTTAGTTGGGACGAAACCCTATGATAATCGTCTCGACGTGATTATTAGTGGACTTATGATTTTTATCGACCTTGATAACCGATCATGTTAGAAGGGTTGGAACGCTAGATTTAACCATCTCGACTTATTTATTTATAAGTCGATGATCTTTATCGACCTTGGTAAACATTTCGTTTTAGAGGTGTTGAAACCTCGCTAACCGCCAATGGGTTTAATGGTAGATCGATGATCTTGACGGCATTGATGGTCGCTTTATGCTAGATGTATTGATAAGCCCAGACTTAACAACCTAGGATAATCGATCGCTCACGCACCTATTGGTGGTAGTACGCCAGAGCGTGCAGTCAATAATAATTAGATATTTATATATCGCTCTATCCACGAGTCTCATTCGTGGTAGCATATAGTTGCGCATAGACCGTGCTATTGATTGTTGGCTCATGGGTTACGTTCGCGGTAGCTCATAGATAGTTTCCTTTTTATGCGAGAGCCACGAGACTTTATCGTGGTATCTGGATATGCACTGCTTGTTGCAGTGGTTGTGTATGTTGCAGGTATATTTATTATATCCGATTAGGTTAGGCAGTAGATCGATATTGGTACTCTGAGGGTTGGGTTACTCTAGCTTGTTCCCTGTGACTTCCATTATGTGCATTATGATTATGCACTATTGTCTATACATCCACAGAGTGGTTGTACTTATCCCCTCCTCATTTATCCTCTAGGTTAACTGATGGAGGACGTGTCATATTGACCTACCTTGGTGTCGCTCAGAGAGTTCCTTGCCGTGCTTGTCTCCCTGCATCGTCGGGATGCCGCTTTGTTTACTTGATCGGTGTTGCATTTTGATTGTGCACTTTGGATTTTGTCGCAATTGGATTTGGGGTCATAAAACTATTTTACTTTGATTGATATATGTTTAGTCGTGCATGCATGCAGTTATTGAAATACTTATATTTCTATAATTATTTCGAGGTTTTTACCAGATTTGGACCATGGATTCTGGATATTGTCACTAAGGGGCTCCCTTGTCATTTGGATGACGGATATGCCCCCAGGACGTGACAATTTATTGGTTTGCGGTTTTGGTTTGCGGGTTTTGTGTTTCGAGGATTTTATTTTCCTTGGATTTTTGGGAGTTCTCAGGTTTTGGGACCAGGCGAGCTGAAGGATATCTCTGAGCTATAGGAAAAATGTTGTCTTTAGTGGTTACTGTACTTTAATGGTTAGGAAGAGTAGTGATTTAGTGAAATTGTTCCTACTCATGGTCGTGGACGAGTTCGACGACGTATTGATCTCGAGGAATCAAATGATGATTTCAGAGGTACGGATTCTTTAGAGGTGCCGACTGATGTCGAATTAGGAGGCTAGGGTTAGACCCGCTAGCCACCCATTAGGAGGACAAGGAGTAAACCCTCGGAGAATATCAGTCCATACTAATAGTGATTTGGTTATGGATTAGGCGTATATGCCTACACTTGTCAAGACGATGAAAGATCGTTTTATCTTATTATAGGAGGTGTTGTATGGGATATTTATCTGTCCCAGTATTTCTTCCAGAGTAGATCCGGAACTCTTGATTAAAAGAGAGATGGACCTTTGAGGTTATGCATCGATTATCGATGATAGAATATGGTAGTTGTAGAAGGAAATGAATATCCTTCATTGTGGATAGAGGATCTATTTAGATCAACTATAGGGCATCGGTGTATGCTCTAGGATTGATTTATGATTGATGGGTTGATATTGTAGTGACATGGTGTCATACAATTATCATGGTCGTTGTGATGATTGTTATATCATCAACCTAGAGTAAAGAGGATGCAGTTGTATAGCGACGACAATTTCATACTTGGTATGAATGGTATGAGTTTCTGGATATCATATTAAACTTATTGACGACTTAGTCGTCCAGGGATTTGGGAAATCGTGTATTCTGGACACGATTGGATCATTTGTGATGGTGGTAGTTGGAGTTGAGCACTCGGCCACCGTAGATGATGATTTTTTTTTTTTAGTATTGATTTGATTATTACCATAGATATGGATAGGATGTTCTAGTGGTACGATACCGCTGACTGGTGATGGAATTTATTTGGTCTAAAGCTTGTGAAATTAGTTTCACAGCTCAGACAATGATTGACTTTTACACCCGTGTTGTTTGATCATTCTCGGGTGGAAGGGTATTGTATGCGGATGCAATGTTTTAGAGAATGGAGCGTTTCTGATTTAGTTGATCGAGACGTATCCTATGTTTACGTCAAATGAGGAACTACGAGATGGTTTGTCATATAAATAATATGACGTGGACTTAGCAGATATTATGTGGTTTTGTAGAGGTGAGGAGCAGGAATGCTTATGAGGTTTTAGCTAGCTACTGAGTAGCTGCACAGAGTTGTTAAAACACGGATAGTTGCAACTAGGGAGACGGGTCAGTAAAGTTTTTCAGTCACCTTCTGTTCTGTGCGATAGAATGGATTTTAGACAGCAGATTGCTTTTGAGAGAAAATATTTCTCCATTTCCGAGGAGAATGGTGGGTTACATAGTTACATTCGAATTTAGGAAGAGTTACTATTGATTCAGGAACAACAGATAGATTCCTGTTGGAATGATAGAGAGCATTTACCATAGATTTGTACTCTTGCTCTACCGGTTCGGAATTAGTGATAGTGGAATTTATATGTCGTAGGTGGCTAGATAGCTACCTGACATCTTGACTGGCTATGAGTCCCGGTCGTGGTAGCATGTCGTTGGCCGTAAGTAGTGCCTTTGGTATTACCTCGAGAGCCACGAGGCTTTATCATGATATTTTGATAAGTATTGCTGATGATCGCAAAAGGTTCTGTATGTTGCAGATGTATAGGATTGTATTCGGAAAATATTAAGTATTGAAACGCGTTCTCCGTGGTGGACGTCATGCGGAATTTAGTTGACTTGGAAGTCCGTGTTGATGTGTCAACTAGTAAAGGTGGAATACTAATAATCGCAAGGTTACGTATCAAGAGGAAAGTGGGAGCCTAATATGATGGATGTGTTGGGAGATTATTTGGAATTCGGAAAGGACTTAGTATGATTAGCTAAGTCCGCCATTTTCATTCGATCCATACGATGAGTTGTTGGATCATTGGATAGGTTTATACTATGAAGATTTCAGTCATTGGAGTATCGTATGCGATAGCGATTCAGATTTACCTTAGGATTATGGTAAAGTATTTAGCAGTCACGGATATAGAGCTCCACTCGTGCAGTTAGATACTTATGATAGATGGTCGATATGAAGATACTATTCATACTCTGGAAGAGCTACTAGAAGCAAGTGTGATTTGATTTTAGGGATATCAAGAACCCACTTAGTCACTTGAGGTGTGACTTGTCTCCGTGTGCTTGAGATGGTTGTTGGGACATCTCGTACTAATATATTTAGTAGGAAATTTGGGGACCAAATTTTTATTAGTGGGGAGAATGTTAAATACGGAAAATTTAAAATACTAAAATTAAATGACCAAATAATTAAGGAAATAAGCCTGGAAATTTTTTCGGGATTTTTAGGGAATTTTAGAAATTTTTCTGGATTTAAACGGACCGTATGAGACTTTTACGGGGATAAAATAAATAGGCTTTAGAGGGTCTATTTAAGGGAGATAAATACGGAAAACCTTTCTATTTCCCTTTTCTTTTTCCGCACGAGCCTTAGTTTCTTCACGGGCGCTCTTTCCTCATTACCGGCAGCCCACCGCCGCTCGACGCGAGCCACTTCACGGCTACCGCCACGGCGACTCCTTCTTCTCGCCTCACCACGGCAGCACCTAAGCGGACCACCGAGCCCTTCTTCCTCGTCGGCCTCCTCGCCTCTAGACGACGGGCGTCGCCACCTGCCTCTCACCGCCGCCGTGTCGCCACCACAAACACGCCGACACCTCTGTTTTGACTCCATCGCAGCCATGCGACACCGCTTGTGTGCCCCAGCCGCCGTCCGACTGGTTGCCACCGTCCGCCAGATCGCTGTGGCAGCTCAGAACACTGCGTGCTCTAATTCAAATTCCGGCGCCCCACAACTTGATTTTTGTCAAAGCAAGTGGTTTCCAGCAGACTGAACGAGTTGGGAAGGAGTGACACCGGCGAATAGGGCAGCTTTAGGGGAAAAGGGCTGCCGGAGGAGGTTCCTAGGGCTGGTAAGCTTGATTTACCCTCTTTTCATTTGTTAATTGTTGGATTTTGCTAGGCATTCATGTATGGTGCGTGAATGGAGGGTTCGCTTAGGAATCGTTGATGGTACGGCGTGAAAAGATGTGTGGCTGTGAGTCTATTGTAGTTGAGTTGTGAATGGTCGTACGACTGTGGGCGGGAGAATTAATGGTTATAAATAGCTGTGAGGTTTTATTGGGTGTTGATGTGGCTGTAAATACAGTTAGTGCGGCTGTGAAATTGAAGGTTGAGGATTTGGGATATGTTGTGTGATTTTGGGCAACGATTAGTTAATTGGTTTGATGGTCGATAGGGATTGATGTGTAGACTTGTTTAGGTTATGTGGGTAATTAGATCAATTCGGGCTTGATCGTTACGTCGATGTAGGATTCGATTCGATCATCTTTGTATGATTGTACTTAATCATAACGTTGTTTTATGCAGATTTGGCCACGGACAGGTCCACGGGCGTGAAGATAGTTATCACGAGCATTATATATATGGGTACTTTTGACTTATCTTTTAGATATAGTCAAGTTGATATGTTAGTTAGGATAGCATGCAATACTTTTCATGTTTATATGCCTAGTATGCTTAGTGCCTACTTGCTACATGCATTTGATCAGTATGATTATATCTTCCTGTTTTATTTGGATCATAGTTGCTTGGATCGAGTTATATGCACTTATTGACTTTGCATATTATTCGGATGGATATTTGTAGTTGGATTTACATGCTTTAGTATCATGCACCATCTTGCATGATTGCATCTTTGGTAGACGAGTTCCATTATTGTTGAGCCCGACTAGTTACATAACTGCACACACCGCCACTCATGGGTTAGTGGTACATCGGGAGGGTGTGTGCGATTGCTCTGTCGAGCTCATTCAGGGCTCATGGTAGCGCAGGCCGTGGTAGCGGCGAGGATCCCTCCTGCCTATGACAGGAGATGAGAGCTTAGCTCCCCACTATGTTTGGGGCGGGAGGATAGGTGTACTCGGACATCACATCCGTCCACTCGGTCACTCGGGGCGATGATGGCGAGTGCTGGTTATGTCATAGCCCTACCCACTCGGCTTCACCATTGTGTGTAAGCGGTGGTAGCGTCGAGGTGACCATGTCATTGACGGCATGCATTTTGCACGGATTGCATTTGTATTGTGTTCTTTGCATTATTGTATTGATGCCTTGGATGTTGCATATGATTGACATGCATCTGAGATTCATATTCTTATATGGTGATGACTTTATCTCTTATAGTAGGGCACATGCTCCTATATCGGGAGTAGGAGACTGAGTGAAATCTGATCCTTTTGCATTTATTTCTTGCTTACCATATATATGAGGCTATCTTGGCATGATTATTATTGTTAGCTATACCTTACTTTGCATATCTACTATACCCGCAGAGTTCTTTGAACTCACCCCGTTGATTTATTTTTATTTCAGGATGAAGCTGTCAGGAGAGTCCAGTTGCCAAACCCCCTCGTCGTCGAAGTGGATAGGTTTTTATTGGTCTTATGGTTTTGGATTTTGTATAGAAGATATGTTTAGGTCCTGATGTTTTGGTTATGTACTCGTGGATTTGTGGTGTCCTTGTAGACCTTTGTTCGGATTTTATTCCGGTTGGTTTTGGTTGGGTTATTCCTGCTCAGATGGCAGAAGGGGTAAGTCTAGTTAGTGTAGACTTATATTTACCTTGATTTGTTGGCCTGAGGCCTATTTGATTATCTGCGTGTGATGTTTGGATTCCGGTCGTGTTGACCGATGTATAGTGGCCGTGTAGGCCTTGTATAAAAATTGGTATTGTCACCCGTACAGGGGAGATGCTGTCGGATTTTCGTCTGGCGGAGACTCCCTCGGGGCGTGACACTCAACCATTAAGAGCAAGAAACACATAGTGTGCTTCAAATGCCAACAAAAGGGGTACTATAGAAGCCAATGCCCTAGGAGAAAAGAAAGAGCATCAAATATAGGGGGAGCTAAGACAAACCCTAAGGTAACTTTTAAGTATGCTTCATCTTCAATTAATAGTCAAAATCATGCCTTTAATTCTCTTGCTATTTATCATAAAGAGCATGCTAGAAATAGTAAACTTTATTGCTTAGGTGCAAAGTCTTGCCATTTTAGGAATAAGGAGAAATTTGGGACTAATGTTCCTAAAATAATTTTACCTAAGGAATGTATTAGGAAGATAGAGAACTATCTAGGCTTTAACTCCAAGAATTCTTGACATATGCCTAGAAAGAACAAATCAATTCAAAGAAATAATGGGCTCACTAAATTAGAAAAATTGGAGTTTGAAAGTTAAGCCTTGAAGGTCAAGGCTTGAGAAGTTGGAGAAGACCCTTAGGAAGATGCAAAATTCAATTAAAGGGTCAAATAGTCAAAACCTAGGATGTAAGAGGCAAGAACCATCTAGAAGGCAAGGTTTGGGTCACAAGCCTATGTCCAAGAAGGTAATGCCTACTTACCACAATGTTCTATTTGATTATGGAACTAATACTAGGTCTAGGAAAGCCAAGGTTACTAGGGAAGTTATCCCTAAGGTTAACCATGGCAAATGCCTAGTGGCTAAGGTTTCAAAGAAACCTAGGGAAGCCACTAAGAAGGTTACAAGGGGAGTCACCCCTAGAGTTAACCTAGGCAAGACCACAATGACCAAGGCTACCAAGCCTAGGAGGGTCATTAGGAGGGTATCTAGGGAGGTTATCTCTAAGGAATACCTAGTAAATCCAAGGAGCTCAAATAGGTTTTGGGTTCCTAGGAGCGTGATCGATTCACGCTAAATGGGTTAGGGTATGCCAACTTTAAATGGATGGATAGTTAACCTAACCATGGTAAAGGTGACACTTTAGGTCATTTTCAAGGTTATGAATACCTTGAAAATAGGTTTGAATTTAAATCTTAAAAGATTTTAGGATGTGCCAATATCATGTAAGAAGTTTGATAAACTAATCAAATTGGCACAATTTAGGTCTTAGAGTCATAGTGTGCCATTTTGAGTTTTTGGCACACTTAGGAGATTAGTAGTAATATGACAAAATGGATGTAATAATAACAAATGACAATTAATACTAAAATTTAGATATTGTTATACCTTTATATTTTATTTACCATGATTGATTTGCCATATGCCATGTCATGACATCATATTTATTTTTATCATATAATATGTCATGATCATGTTTAGGTTTTAGTTTTAATGTCATGAATGTTTAATGTTTAATGATATACCATGACATCATGATATTGGCAATGCTTAATTATGTTATTATTTATGCCATGATCATTCATGCATTAATTAAAATTGATTTAAGGAGTATGACATGACTTGAAGTCCCATGTATAAGGGAATCAAGTAGTGTTGCCTTAGAGAATGCATGAGACCTTAGTTTAGGATGAACAAAACCCACATCTCACATCAAATTGACATGTGTGTGTTTTCAAACACCCTAGACACATGTGAGATAATAGAAAATAAGTTAAGTTCAAGGTGCATAGTTTTTGCATCTAGATGAACTCAAACTCATCTTATACCATGGAGGAATCATGAGAAAAGCTAATGTACAAGTCATGTGCATTAAGCCCATTGATCATGATCCAATATAGGTTTTCAAAAATATTTTAAAATCTTTTTAGAAAATCTTGGTGTAGTCTATCTTTTGATAGGAATCACCATTGAGAGAGTTGATACAAAGTAGGGCTAAAACATTAAACTTTTCAATGGTTTTGGACTTTGTGTCAATCTCATTATTTTATGGATAATTTATTTTTCAAATATTTTTCATCCATAATGATCGTTATAAGTATTATACATATGAATTTTCATGATTTTTCATATTATGTATAATTACTTATGATTTTTTGAAAATTATTTCTGAATTCTGATTTTTGCATTTTTGTAAATCATGACTCGCTTATATGATCGGCATCAACGATGATCACGACTATAATAGTCGACTGCCAGAGCTAATTTCGGGTAAACAAGGATGTTTAGCCCATGTTTCAGCTATGTTAGGTTACTCTAACTACTCCTAACCCTAGGATATGCGTTGGAAAGCATTAGAAAGGGTGAAAATCCATTGGATATGGATTAGGAGAGTTGTTTAGGGTGTGTATCAATTTTAAGGTGTGTGAAAGTTCAAGGTTGAACTTTTAAGCTTAATTTTGATGGTTTAGTGTTCCTATAGGCTTAGGCACTCTCCTAGGACATTGTTGGTGTAATGGTCAAGGGAGAGCAAGCCTTTAGGGGGAGGTTATCCATCATGGGATGATGGATGTGTTCTTTCTCATGAGGGGGAGAATTGGGAGAGTTTATAGGATTGTCTCTCTTTAGTGATATGGGACTTATCACTAGGAAGAGTGAAGGCATCCTAGATATTTTTGGACTAAGGGGGAGATTGTAAGATCTCATTGGGATATGAGACATTGACACCCTTGGGGAGAACCTTTTTGATGAATGTCAAAAAAGGGGGAGAAGTTATGGGAGGATTTGAAATTACCAATTTGGGAGAATTGGTTAGGAGATTTAAGTTAGATGGCCTAACTCAAAGGTGGTTGTGGTTTTTATCAAACATCAAAAAGGGAGAGATTGTTGGTGCAATCGGCCCAGGTCACGATTGACCGGACTCGAGTTTGACTCGAGTAGTGTTTTGATGTTTGACATTGTTGTTCGACAAAATGTATGACAATGTGATTGTCATGGAAAGTCTAAGCATGGGTCATGGCTTGTGATGGTCAATCCATGAGGGGAAACTTCGCTTCCCACTTCGACTCGGTCGCTTGTTCATGGCGATCCCATCGATATCCCCGGATTAAAAATTTAATCCTAGACAAAAGGGAACACCCAAGCAACCTTGTCATCGTCGTGCTATTCGTTTAGAGTGGTCACTTGAACAAACTTGTTGTTCAAGCGACCTACCTCTATTCTACGAGTAGCCGCGGAATAGACGATGTACGGATCATCGGTTTTTGTATTTATGTTCGGGATCCAAGTATTATTTAGCCACATACATAAAGTAAACATCCACATAAAACATGCATATAATTGAAAAACAATTATAAACATAATACAAAGGAAGACTAATCAAAATAAACAGGATTATATCTCTTGTTATACCTCTTGATCTTCTATTGTATGTCCTTCCTCCTTTTGGACGTCTTGTGGGCGACGATCTTCCAAAAGTCGAAGCCTCCTAGATCAACAGTCTTCCTTTCATTGTTCACTCCGAACAAAGGAAGATCATCAAACAAAACTCTTCTTCCTATCTAGAACCGGCCACCAAGTCAATAGACTCGATGTTGCCGTCGGCCAAGGAAGAGAACATGGAGTATAAGAACCGGCCAAAGGAGAATCAATGAGGGCATGGACGCCGGCCAACACTTGGAGAAGAGAAAGGAAAGCAATCCTTCTCCTTGTTGCCGCCCAAACCCTAAACCTAGCTCTCCTAATTTCCGGCCAAGGATGAAGGGAAGAAGAATAGGTTGAGCTCTGGCCAAGGTAGAGGGAAGAAGGATAGGTGCCGGCCAAACCTTGGAAGAAGAAGAAAAAGCCTTCTCCTCATTGTTGCCGCCCACAACCAACACCCAAACCCTAACCCTAGCCGCCCACTCCTAATCCTAACCAAACTAGGATTACTTGCCTCCAAAGGGAAGCAAACCCTAATCCTCCTTCATCCATCAAGCCTTGCCGCCACCTTAATGCTCTATTTATAGAGTTGGGCTCAAGTCTTGTTTTAATCTCCACCATTGGTTTTAGGGATTTAATCTCAACCATCGGATCTAGAAATTTAATCTCAACCGTCGGATCTAGAGATTTAATCTCAACCGTCGGATCTAGAGATTTAATCTCTACCGTTGGATCTAGAGTTTTGTTTTCATCCATTGGATCTAAGATTCATGAAGTGTTAATAGGCTACAATAGGGACCACGAGGAGGAGTTGGATCTTGGCCACCCAATGGATCAAGCCCACATAAAGTCCGATCCATTAATGATTATCCATTCCACTAGAGGATTATCATTGATCTACCTCACCAAACCCCATAAGTTAATATGAGCTCCATATATTATATGTACATTTTCTCCCCGTGTTTAAGATCTCGAATGTCCATCGATTAATTAATTTACTGACCATTAATTAATCAACATCTAACTCCATGAGTAGTACCACTCAACCTTTTCATTATGCCGGACCAAGTCCACCTGCAGGTTTCGGTCACGAGGCAGGTCCACGGTCGTGACGGTTTCGTTGTTTTCACGATCATTATAGCAGGCGGGTACTTTGACTTATCTTTTAGATATAGTCAAGTTGATATGTTAGTTAGGATAGCATGCAATAATATTCATGTTTATATGCCTAGTATGTTTTTGTGCCTATTGATACATGCATTGGATAGAATATGATAATATCTCCCTGTTTTATTTGGATCATAGTACTTGGATTAGGGATATGTACATACTGATTGTACATATTATTCGGATATATATTTTGAGTAGGATTTACATGCTTTAGTATCATGCACCATCTTGCATGATTGCATGCTGGCTGGACGGGGTTCCATTATTGTTGAGCCCGCAGCCAGTTACATGGCCTGCACACACTGCCACTCATGGGTTAGTGGTACATCAGGAGGGTGTGTGCAGTTGCTCTGTCAGGCTCCGCTGGTCCGCTCATGGGTAGCGACGAGGCAGCGTGGTAGCGGGCAGGGATCCCTCCTCTGGTCTATGACACCGGGAGATGAGAGCTTAGCTCCCCACTGCTGTTTGGGGGGGAGGATAGGTGTACTCGACAAAGATCTGCCCACTCGGTCACTCGAGGCGATGATGGCAGAGTGCACAGTTGTCATAGCCCTACCCACTCGGCTTCACCATTGCGTGTGAGGCGGCTGACTGGCGTCAGGGGTGACCATGTCATTTGCAGGACATGCATTTTGCACGGATTGCATTTGTATTGTGTTTGCTGCATTATTGTATTGATGCCTTGGATGTTGCATATGATTGACATGCATACAGGATTCATATTCTTATATGGTGATGACTTTATCTCTTATAGTAGGGCACATGCTCCTATATCAGGGTAGGAGACTCAGGTGAGTACAGTCCTTTTGCATTTATTTCTTGCTTACCATATATATGAGACTGTACTGGCATGATTAGTATTGTTAGCTATTTCTTACTATTCATATCGACTAGTATCCGCTAAGTTCTTTGAACTTACCCCGTGGTTTTATTTTTATTTCAGGATGAAGCTGTCAGGAGAGTCCAGTTGCCATATCCCCCCCTCGTAGTGACAGTTTATTAGTTGTATGAGTTATGATTTGGATTTTTGTATAGAAGATATGTTTAGGCTTGGAATTGGATTTATATATACTCGTGGATTTTTTTTTGGGGTCCTTGTGGACCATTGGTCGGATCTTATTTTGATTGGGTATTCCTGCCCAGATGGCAGAAGGGGTAAGTCTAGTTAGTGTAGACTTTATTTACCTAGATTTGTTGGCCTGAGGCCTTATTATTATCTGCGTGTGTTGGGGTATGATTCCGGTCGTGTTGACCGATGTATAGTGGCCGTGTAGGCCTTGTATAAAATTGGTATTGTCACCGTCTGGGAGATGTATTTTTTGTCCGCGGGGACTCCTCGGGCGTGACAATTTATTTGCATCGAGCGTAGGTTTCCGAGTTCCTTAGGGTCTTTGGGTTTATGGAGTTCACGTTTGGCAGGTTAACTGGTATTTTGAGTTGTATGATTCGATTTTTATGTTTCAAAATTGAGGTATTATCGACGAGGTCAATATGGGGATTTGGCGACAGACATCTCGCATACTAATGTGTAAATACATTCTAGAAAATTTTCTAGATTTAGTACATATTTATATTGGTTATGCGGTGATATCATGTTTTGTTTGGTATTGTTTTAACCTGATATCTATTGGACTGTTAGATTTTTAGGTTGCTGGTTTATAGATAGCATTTGGTTATAAATTGCTATTACTGCTATACGTAGCTTGTTATCATTGTGATAAAAATGATTAGATATTATTGGTAGATGTTTACCACTTAGGATTTGACTAGTATTAGGATTATTAGACTAGTTGAATAATATGACTAAGATGGATAAATTCGTAGAAGGCATGAGGACATGATTACATAGCTTATATAGTTTAGAGTATATATAAGCATCTGATGCTTTATTTATATATTGCCTTGACTTTGTTCTGGCATGACCCTTTAGATATACCCTAATTAATTTCTGCTATTGATTGCCATTGGTATGACTATCCGCTCGCTTTATTAGACAACTGTTATATGTTTATGGTTATGAGTTTTTGTGGTGGATACCATGATTAAGACTAGTAGAGATAGAATAACTTAGATGAGGTTATTCGGTAGGAGTGGATTCGGGAATGAAACAATATTAGTAGAACCCTAGGTGTTGGAACCCTAGGCGTAACCGGATGTGCATATTGGTATGTGATTACCCATTTCTCGCTTCGTGATATGGTGATCGGAGGTCGAATGATTAGGATGCGATTAATCCTTACTATATCTCCCATTCTTGGTTGAGAGAGAGTCCGCAGAGAGTCTCTCATAGGTAGGTGCTTTGTATACATGTGGTCTCTCATGCATGGTTGAGATGACCTCGATATACTCTTGCGTTATTAGTTCGAGTGGTGATAATCGGATTCGTATGATGTCCGTAGCAAGATAGCTACTTTACGTCTTAAGTACCCACGAGATATGTTCGTGGTAGCGATTAGGGCATGCATGATTGAACTGGTAGGGCGATATAATTTAGGCTTAACCTCTTGAAGGGCTTGATAGTAGATTTGTGGCCTTTATTGGCTTTGATAGGCGTTTCTGTTAGTTGGGACGAAACCCTATGATTAATCGTCTCGACGCGATTATTAGTGGACTTATGATTTTGATCGACCTTGATACGATCATGTTGAAGGGTTGGAAGACTAGATTTAATCATCTAGACTTATTTATTTATAAGTTGATGATCTTTATCGTATTTGATAAACATTTCGTATTAGAGGTGTTGAAACCTCGCTACCGCCTCAATGGGTTTAATTATAGATCGATGATCTTTGTCGATGTCAATGGTCGCTTTATAATCGGATGTATTGGATAACCCTAGGCTTAACAACCTAGGATAATCGATCGCTCACGCGACCTATTGGTAGTACGCAGTGCGCGGCAAATCAATAATTAGATATTTATATACAGCCTGTCTATCCACGAGTCTCATTCGTGGTAGCATATAGTTGCGCGTAGACCGTGCTATTGATTGTCGGCCCATGGGTTACCTTCGAGGTAGCTCATAGATAGTTTCCTTTTTGTGTGAGAGCCACGAGACTTTGTCGTGGTATCCGGATGAGCACTGCTTGTTGCAGTGGTTATGTATGTTGCGGGTATATTTGATATCACGATCGTGATAGTTGCAATCGATATTGGTACTTTGAGGTTGGGTTACTTTAGCTTGTTCCTGTGACTTCCATTATGTGCATTATGATTATGCACTATTGTCTATACATCCACAGAGTGGTTGTACTTATCCCCTCCTCATTTATCCTCTAGGTTAACTGATGGAGGACGTGTCATGTTGACCTACCTTCGAGTCGCTCAGAGAGTTCATTGCCGTGCTTGTCCCACTGCATTGTCGAGATGCCGCTTTGTTTACTTTATTGGTATTGCATTTTATTTATGCACTTTGGATTTTTGGTCGCAATTGGATTTGGGGTCATAAAACTATTTTACTTTGATTGATATATGTTTAGTCGTGCATGCATGCAGTTATTGAAATACTTATATTTCTATAATTATTTCGAGGTTTTTACCAGATTTGGTCCATGGATTCTGGATATTGTCACTAAGGGGCTCCCTTGTCATTTGGATGACGGATATGCCCCCAGGACGTGACCATTTTATTGGTTTGCGGTTTTGGTTTGGTTTTGGTGTATCGAGGATTTTCTTTTCCTTGGATTTTTGGGAGTTCTCGTGTTTTGAGACCAAGCAAGCTGAAGGATATCTCTGAGCTATAGGAAAAGTATTGTCTTTAGTAGTTACGGTACTTTTGTGGCTAGGAAAACTATTGACTTAGTGAAATTGTCCCTACTCATGGTCGGGGACGAGGTCGATAACATATTGACCTTGAGGAATCTAATGATGATTTCAGAGGTACGGATTCTTTAGAGGTGTCGACTGATGTCGAATTAGGAAGCTATGAATATGGCCTGCTAGTCATCCATTTGAAGGTCAAGGAGTAAACCCTCAGAAAATATCAGTCCCTACTATTAGTGATTTGGTTATGGATAAGACGTGTATACTTACACTGGTCAAGACGATGAAAGATCGTTTTACCTTATTATAGGAGGTGTTGGATGGGATATTTATCTGTCCCAGTAGTTTTCCAGAGAAGATCCGAAACTCGTTGTTAAAAGAGAGACGGACCTTTGAGGTTATGCATCGATTATCGATGATAGAATGCGGTAGTTGTGGAAGGAAATGAATATCCTTCATTGTGGATAGAGGATCTATTTAGATCAACTATAGGGCATCGGTGTATTCTCTAGGATTGATTTATGATTGATGGGTTGATATTGTAGTGACATGGTGTCATACAATTATCATGGTCGTTGTGATGATTGTTATATCATCAACCTAGAGTAAAGAGGATGCAGTTGTATAGCGACGACAATTTCATACTTGGTATGAATTATTTGAGCTTTTGATTATCTTATTAGACTTATTGGCGACTTAGTCGTCCAGGGATTTGGGAAGTCGTGTATGCTGGATACGATTGGATCAGTTGTGGTCGTTGGAGTTGCGCACTCGGTCACCGCAGATGGTGGTTTCCTCTGGTATTGATTTGATTATTACCATAGATATAGATAGGATGCTCTAGCGGTTGGACGACCAGAAGGTGATGGAATTTACTTGGTCTGCAGCTTGTGAAACTAGTTCAGGGCTCAGACGATGGTTGATTTTTACGCCAGTGTTGATTAATCATGCTGGTGTGGAAGGGAGGGTAGTGTATATGGATGCAACCTTTCGGGGATCGTAGCGATTCCAATGCTATTGAATAAGACGTATCCTAAGCATACGGCAGATAAAGGACTGCGAGATAAGCCGTCATATATATGACGTGGACTTAGCAGTGATTATGTTGTTTTGTAGAGGTGAAGAGCAGGAATGCTCATGGAGTTTTGGCTAGCTACTGGATAGCTACTATAGAGTAGCTGGAACACGAATGGTTGTAACAAGGAAGTTTGGTCGCGATAGCCTTCCACGCACTTGTAGAGTGTGTGGTGGAGTGGATTTTGTACGGTAGATGGACGTCTCTTGTGAAAAGATAATTCCCCGTCTCTGACTTCGAGGAGGATAATGGTTTCCGGAGTTGCATTATTTTAAGGAACAGATGTTTCATGAAATTCCGCTTCCGGTATGGAAGTGGAATTATTTCATTTTGGATTTTGTGGAGGTTTGCCTATGTCACGTCAAGGCCATGACGCGATTTGGGTAGTCGTTGACCGACTAACCAAATCCGTGCACTTCTTAGTGATTTGGAAGACGAACTCTTTGGATTGTTTAATAGAGTTATATATTGTCGGGATATCATCAGATTGCATGGTGTTCCTTTGAGCATTATATCAGATAGAGATCCCTGGTTCACGTCTCGGTTTTGGCAGAGTCTGCAGCAGACCTTAGGCACACAGTTTGTTTTGGTATTGCATTCCATCCGCATACAGATGGACAGTCTGAGCAGACCATTTAGATACTAGAGGACTTGCTGAGGTCCTGTGTTATGGATTTCGGGCAATCGGGAGGACCCGCTGCTAGGACCCATAGAGCTCAGCATGAGTCAGAGTTGGTCCGTACTATCAGAAGTAGGATGACAAGGGCGCAGGATCGTCAAAAGAGTAATGCAGATCGGAGATAGAGACCTCTAGAGTTCTCTATTGGTGATCATGTATTCTTGCGAGTCTCACTCATGAAAGGGGTGAAGAGATTTAACCTCCGTGGTAAGCTAGCCCCTAGATATATTGGTTCATTTGAGATTTTGGAGAGGATCGGAGCAGTCGTTTATCGACTAGCGCTACCACCATCCTTGGCTGGCGTCCAGGATGTGTTTCAGGTGTCCATGCTGAGGAAGTATGTGTCATACCCTACACATATTCGGTCAGGTGTGTCAGGTTCTATTCAACCTGATGCTACTTATGCAGAGGTTCCGGTACGGATTTTGGATTACAAGGAACGACAGTTGCGAAACGAGGTTGTGCGACTTGTCAAGGTCGGGTGGAGTCACTACACCGACAAAGAGGCTACTTGGGAGCTTGAGGAAAAGATCAAAGCTCAATATCCCCACTTGTTTACTTAAGGCACGTGAAATATATTTTTCAGTACTTGTGGTATTTCTTACTCGTTATGCATCTGAGTAGGAAATTTGGGGACCAAATTTTTATTAGTAGGGGAGAATGTTAAATACCGAAATTTAAAATATTAAATTAAATGGCCAAGGAATTAAGGAAAATAATCCTAGAAATTTTTCGATATTTTTAGGAAATTTTAGGAATTTTTCTGGAATTAAATGAGGCTTGTACGAGATATTTACGGGGATAAAATAAATAGGTTTTTGGAGGGCCTATTTGAAATATCAATTTTGGAGGGGTTAATAAATTTTATTAACCTAAAACCTAGGTTTTCGATTTTCCCCTTTTCTTTTCCCCGTTGCGCCCGACGCCCTCTTTGCGGTTTCCCTTCTTCTTCCACTCGCGCCGCAGCCAGGAGCCACGACGTCGCGATCGCCGATCAACCTCAACGATCGCCCAGTCTCCGCCCTTCTTCCGCAACCTCTTCTGCCCTAGACGACGACGACGCCGCCTCCTCCCCGTTGTCGATCTCGGCCGAAGCCACCGAGTTTTCCCCCATCGCGCCGCAGCGAGCACCGCCGCCCGACGCGATGCGAGCTCGCCGTCCATCGTCGCACGCGCTGTGCTCCCCTTCGCTGTCGTCCGCTGCCGCCCCGACCAGCCCTCTGCGTGCTCGCCGATCACAGTCGCGGCAGTCGGATTTCGTCGGCCTCCTCTGCCAAAGGACCCTCGACGCCCCTCTCCTCCTGCTCGTGCGCCTAGCCTGCCAAGCTGCGGTTGACACCACGGCCGCCCTCGGATGCAACTTTTCTCCGGCCGCCTCTTGCCGTCGAAGCCACTCCGGGCGCTGCCAGGAACTCAGCCGCTGGTTGAGCCCTGTCGTGAGTTCTGCCGGAACAAAAGCAGGGGCATAGGCGTTGGATTTTTCCGGTGAAGAGGGATTATGAGCACTAATCGCAGCCGATGAACAGGGCTGCCAGTTTTAGGGGATTGCTGCCGGTGGAGGTTCCTAGGGCTGGTAAGTTTGATCTACCCTCATCTCATCTGTTAATTGTTGGATTTTGCTAGGTATCAATGTATTGTGGGGGAATGAAGAGGTAATGGTGGCTGTGATTTTGGGTTTTGACAGGTTGAGAGGGTTGTGAGGTTTTATTGGGTTTCAATGTGGCTGTAAATACAGTTAGTGCGACTGTGAAATTGAAGGTTGAGGATATGGGATTTGGGCTAAATTAAATTGTATGGATTATTTGTGGACAAGGAAAAATTGGAAATCGTTTGGGTTAATTGAGATATAAAGGAAATCGATTAATTATTCGATTTGTCGTTGAATTGTATATTTTGTGCTTAACTATAGTTATGTCGTGCAGTTTCCATTTAGGCAGTCCAGCGTGATTTCGTTGTTTTCACGATCATTATAGCAGGCGGGTACTTTGACTTATCTTTTAGATATAGTCAAGTTGATATGTTAGTTAGGATAGCATGCAATAATATTCATGTTTATATGCCTAGTATGTTTTTGTGCCTATTGATACATGCATTGGATAGAATATGATAATATCTCCCTGTTTTATTTGGATCATAGTACTTGGATTAGGGATATGTACATACTGATTGTACATATTATTCGGATATATATTTTGAGTAGGATTTACATGCTTTAGTATCATGCACCATCTTGCATGATTGCATGCTGGCTGGACGGGGTTCCATTATTGTTGAGCCCGCAGCCAGTTACATGGCCTGCACACCCTGCCACTCATGGGTTAGTGGTACATCAAGAGGGTAATGCGATTGCTCTGTCGACTCATTGGTCGCTCATGGAGTAGCGGCGAGCGTGTAGCGGCGAGGATCCCTCCTGCAGTATGACAGGAGATGAGAGCTTAGCTCCCCACTATGTTTAGGCGGGAGGATAGGTGTACTCAGCGGCATCCCACTCGGTCACTCGAGCGATGATGAGTGCAGTTGTCATAGCCCTACCCACTCGGCTTCACCATCAGCGTGTGAGGCGGTGGTAGCGTCGAGGTGACCATGTCATTTACCACGACATGCATTTTACGGATTGCATTTGTATTGTGTTTGCTGCATTATTGTATTGATGCCTTGGATGTTGCTTATGATTGACATGCATACAAGATTCATATTCTTATATGGTGATGACTTTATCTCTTATAGTAGGGCACATGCTCCTATATCAGGGTAGGAGACTCGGTGAGTCTGATCCTGATCCTTTTGCATTTATTTCTTGCTTACCATATATATGAGACTGTACTGGCATGATTAGTATTGTTAGCTATTTCTTACTATTCATATCGACTAGTATCCGCTAAGTTCTTTGAACTTACCCCGTGGTTTTATTTTTATTTCAGGATGAAGCTGTCAGGAGAGTCCAGTTGCCATATCCCCCCCTCGTAGTGACAGTTTATTAGTTGTATGAGTTATGATTTGGATTTTTGTATAGAAGATATGTTTAGGCTTGGAATTGGATTTATATATACTCGTGGATTTTTTTTTTGGGTCCTTGTGGACCATTGGTCGGATCTTATTTTGATTGGTTTGGTTGGGTATTCCTGCCCAGATGGCAGAAGGGGTAAGTCTAGTTAGTGTAGACTTTTATTTACCTAGATTTGTTGGCCTGAGGCCTTATTATTATCTGCGTGTGTTGTGGTATGATTCCGGTCGTGTTGACCGATGTATAGTGGCCGTGTAGGCCTTGTATAAAAATTGGTATTGTCACCCGTACAGGGGAGATGCTGTCGGATTTTTGTCTGGCGGGGACTCCCTCGGGGCGTGACAATATATCTATGGGCGAAAAAAAAGAGAAATTGGTTAATTTGGTGAATCATTTAAAGGGGTAATTAAGTTAAGAAAACCCTATTTTTTTCCATCATTCCTTTCCTAAACCCCAAACGCCGAATTCCCCTTCTCTCTCTTATTGTTTATTTTCCGCCGCCGAACTCCTTCTCTCCCTCATGCCGCCCATAACCCACTCTCCCGCTTCAATTTTTTTTTTCCAGCCACCGAAGAAAGGAGGATTGCTCTCATCCCTCTCTCTCTCTCTCATCTTCAAATTCCAGTCGCCGTTCCTCTTCCCTTCCGTTTTCTAGCCGCCGAAGCGAGAAAGAAATTCATCTCTTTAGATAATTCAAAAGGAGATTTTTGAGAGGAATCTCTTCAAGGATGGGATAGAGGATCATGCTAAAGCCAAAGAACTTGTAGGAGGTCTTTTCTTTACGAAATCTAACGGTATAAATTGGTGAAAAAGCATAGGATGTAAGTATCCCCTCACCTGCCGTATAAGTGCTTACGATGTAATATTGTATGCTTGATTTTGAACGAAAGAATCTAGAACTATGTGTAGAAGGTTCGGCTAATAGGATTAGAGAAATTATTCTTGAACAATCTTATGAAACTCTTTTTTTTAGCTTAAGGGGCACCAAATTTCAGAAGCTGTCTTAGTAATAATTAACCAAAATAATAGTAGTTGTAGTTTTTTCATCTCACAATAAATTGGTCAAACCAAAATATATATTGAGTTGGTTTGACTTGATTGCAAGTGCTATGACAGTTTGTTGTGTCAAAAATTAGCCAAGGAAATGTGTCTATTGATTCAGCATAAGTTTTATTTAGCTCCAACAAATTGTAAACCCCAACAGTCTTATTAGAAGTACTGGAGGATCTTACTAGGAATAGTAATTGGGTGTGCTGGCATTGGTAAGGTTATCTTATTATTATAAGAACGAAACATCTGTCTATTTATATTTTTGGGGAAATGCTAATTTGTGTTAATCCATTGTACTTAGTTAATGTTTTCTAAGATTTGTATATATTTCTTAAATTTTCTACATATTTTATTGTAAAGGATGTGTCAGTTTGGTAGGCTTGCATGAATCTTCTTGTGCTTGTAACAAGGTTTTGATTTGATGATTTCTATTTATGTTAGCTTAATTTTCCTTATGTCACTACCTTATGCCATGTTAAATTGTACTCATGCCGATTTATGCTATGCTACATGCTTATGTTTTCACCCATGTTAGGCATGACTCACGTATATGAAATGTCTAAGAAATGTTTCCCTAAGAGTAGGGACAAGAACACTGTTTAGGACAAAGAACATGTATGTTATTTTACTTTATGCATGGCTTGTACCGGACCCTAACAAGGTCCACGGGATGGGCTCCAAGGTTGCCCCTTGGTCGACGGACATAGTACGGACCTAGTAACCTAGTAGGTTCGGGATTAGCTACCTCGGATCTATTTAGGATGCGCGTGAATGATGTATGTGGTACAATGTCGGGCCCAATATGTTGAAATTATGTTTAAGTATATAAACTATACATTTTCAAAGAGCATCCTGCATATACCATTTTATGTTCATCGAATTATCATGTTTAGAGACAATGTACTGTTGCGATGAAAATGCTAAGTTTATGTTCTTTTCCTAAATTGATCATGTCTCTACTTTAAATAAATGCTGTGCTCATATGTTGTTCAAACGAACATGTCATTACTTTACGTTTAATTCATGATGCATGTTTTTGTGAGTAGGAAAGAACCTTACTAAACCTATGTGCTTACAGTTTACTTTCCTTGTACTACAAAAAAGGGCAAGGAATGGATAAATTAAAGGGAGCAGCAGGAGGGGCAAAGATGTGTGTGGCAGTGGCATGGTGGACGAGATCATTTTTCATATACGGACTTATGCATGATTTTTAGTTTATGTGTAAACTGTTAGGAGACGTTAATGCTTTCTATGGTTGTTACTCATGTTTATTTTTATGAACCTTGAAATGGTTAATACATGTTTAGTTAAATAAATTGCTAAGACCTTTTGTCATGATTAAATTGTTAGGTTGATTGGGTTAATGTAATTAGAGTTAAAAGTTGTAAAGTTTTTAAATGCTTCCGCTGTTATATGCATGAATGTATGATCGCGTAGCGCCGCCGCCCGTCTATAGGATGTGTGTTAGGAGGACGGGAAGGGTGGGCGTTACAGGTGGTATCAGAGCCCAATTCTGCCTTTCCACTACACACACATCAAGCTTCCATCCTGCCGCTCCAAGTAAGACATTCTATGCCTACTCTATTTATTTCATGTACGATATATATACGCTAAGAAATGTTTTTAGTTGGGTATGCATGAATATAAGTAAGGATGATAAACTTATGTTGGCATTTTTTTATCAATTATGAAGATAAGCATGGCCAGAAGACGCGGTAATGGAATCAGTGAGACAGAATCTCCACCGGATCTTATGCAGGTGGTTACTGAACTCCAGCGTCAAGTCACTGAACAACAAAAAGTGATAAATGCCTTAATGACTCAGCAGGGAAACCCTAGTGGACCACCAGGGGACCAGCAGACGCATCCAAATAGGCCTGCAACTACACCAGTACCACCAGGAGGCTCTGGCCTGATAGTTCGACCAGAAGCTTACCTGATCCAGTGGCAAAGGCTGAAACCGGAGAATTTCTCGGGTAGTTGTGAACCATGGGAAGCCCAGTCCTGGTTCAAAATGGTGGAAAGCATAGTAGAGCTGCTGGATTGGCCTGAACATGAAAAGATTAAGTGCACATCCTTTTGCCTTTCTGGAGAGCCAAGGAACATAACCTATAAATTCTTATCAGCTCTAAAGGCACGCAAGATGTTAGACAGGGGATGCACTGGGTTTCTAGCACATGTGGTTGATACAAGTCAAGCCAAGGACCAGAAGCTAGAAGATGTCAGAGTGGTATGCCACTACCCAGAGGTATTTCCTGATGAACTACCAGGGTTAGCCCCTGATAGGGAAATTGAATTTGAGATCGAATTAATTCCTGGTACTCACCCGATCTCTAAAGCACCTTACCGGATGGCACCGACTAAATTGAAGGAACTTCAGGGACAGCTACAGGAGTTACTCGACAAGGGTTTTATTCACCCTAGTCACTCTCCATGGGGAGCTCCGATATTGTTCATAAAGAAGAAGGATGGGACTATGCGCCTGTGCATAGACTACCGAGCGCTAAATAATGTGATGATCAAAAATAGGTACCCTTTACCACGGATTGACAATTTGTTCGACCAGTTAAAAGGTGCCACCGTCTTTTCAAAAATTGACCTCAGATCTGGCTATCATCAAGTGAAAGTGAAACCAGATGATATACCAAAGACAACTTTCCGAACAAGATACAGACATTATGAGTTCGTAGTCATGCCTTTCGGAGTGACGAATGCTCCTGCTATGTTCATGGACCTGATGAATCGGGTATTCTCGACGTTTCTTGACAAGTTTGTGATCGTCTTCATTGACGATATCCTCATCTATTCGAGAAATCAAGAAGAGCATGCCGAACACCTGAAGATGGTATTACAGATTCTTCGAGAAAAGCAACTATATGCCAAGTTCTCCAAATGTGAATTCTGGCTCGATCAAGTATCTTTTCTGGGTCATATTATATCCAAAGACAGAGTTATGGTAGACCCAAGAAAGATTGAAGCTGTGAGTAACTGGAGCAGGCCAAAGAATGCTAGCGAAGTGAGGAGTTTTCTCGGATTAGTGGGCTATTATCGGAAATTCGTAGAAGACTTCGCCAGAATAGCAGCACCTATGACAGTTCTCGCCCGGAAGAACAAGAAGTATGTATGGACGGAGGAATGTTAGAAGAGTTTCTTGGAGCTGAAAAGGAGACTTATAAGTGCTCCAATCCTTACTCTCCCAGAGAACGACAAGAGCTTCGACATGTACAATGATGCCTCCGGATTGGGACTCGGAGCTGTACTTATGCAGAGGGGTAAAGTTATTGCCTATGCCTCTAGGCAACTCAAGGAACATGAAAAGAACTATCCCACTCATGATTTAGAGCTAGTAGCTGTGGTCTTCGCTCTCAAGGTATGGAGGCACTATCTGTATGGAGCACAGTGCAAGATTTATACGGATCACCGGAGTCTGCGATATTTCTTCACTCAGAAGGACCTCAATATGAGACAACGCAGATGGCTGGAGCTTGTGAAGGACTATGACTGCGAGATCTTTTACCATCCTGGCAAGGCAAACAAAGTGGCCGATGCACTCAGTAGGAAGTCCAGTGCCACCCTGATGTCCTTATCGGTATTGTCTCGACCGCTGGAGAAGAAAATTATGCGCTATGGAATCGATGTTATTTCCGGGCAGCTTTCGACCATGGCAATAATACCAGCACTATTCGATGACATATTAACAAAACAAAGTGATGATCCAAGTCTCCAGAGGATGAAGCAGGAGATCCTAGAAGGAAAAGGCGAGGGTTTCCGTATCGCCAATAGCGGAGTATTATACCTTAGGGATCGGTTATGTATCCCTAATGATCCGGATCTACGCAAAAAGATATTAGAGGAGGCTCACAGAACCCCCTATTCTATCCATCCAGGATCCACCAAAATGTATCAAGACCTGAAAGAGAAGTTCTGGTGGTCTGGTATGAAGAGGGACATAGCTCAAGACGTCACTGCACACGACACAAGTTAAAGCAGAACACCAGAGGCTTGGAGGAGTTCTGCAACCGATCCAAATTCCAGAGTGGAAATGGGAAGACATCTCTATGGATTTCATTTCAGGTCTTCCCAGGACTACGAAAGGATATGACGCTATATGGGTTATCATTGACAGATTGACAAAGTCAGCTCATTTCCTAGCGATCAAGATGACATATTCAATTGAGCAACTGGCTCAATTATATGCTAAGGAAATCATCAGACTGCATGGTATTCCCAAGACCATCATTTTAGATAGGGATGGTCGCTTCACTTCACAGTTTTGGGGATGCGTTCATAAGGCACTTGGCACGAAGCTGCATTTCAGTACCGCCTTTCATTCTCAGATAGATGGGCAAACAGAAAGGGTGAACCAAGTACTGAAAGACATGTTACGAGCTTGTGCCTTGGATTTCAAAGGGAGTTGGTGCCGCTACTTATGTTTAGCGAAATTCGCTTACAATAATAGCTACCAAGCTACCATCGGAATGACACCTTATGAAGCATTATATGGGAGGAGATGTAGGTCTCCGATCTGTTGTTACGAAGGTGGTGAGAAGAAAGAGATAGGACTTCAGATGGATTTCATCGACGACACCACCGAAGCGATACAAAATATCCGCCAAAGAATAGAGACTGCTCATGGTCGGCAGAAGAACTATGCGGATCAGCGACGTAGACCTTTGGAATTCAATGTCGGAGATTTGGTATTTCTCCGGGTAGCTCCTATGAAAGGAATAATGAGATTCGGGAAGAAAGGAAAGCTAAGTCCGCGATACATAGGACCGTACAAGATTCTGAAAAGAGTTGGCAAGGTAGCTTACGAGCTAGGACTACTTCAGGAGATGTCTGCTATTCACAACGTGTTCCATGTCTCGATGCTTAAGAAGTGCATTTCCAGTATCAACCAAGTGGTCGAGCCACAGACAGTGCAAATTCAAGAGGACCTGAGCTATGAAAGTCGACCTATCTGGATATTAGACCGAGAAGTCAAAAGACTAAGGAATAAAGAAGTACCCTTAGTGAAGGTCCTATGGCAAAGTCAACGATATGAAGAAGCCACCTAGGAACGCGAGGATGACATGAAGCAAAAGTACCCCGAGTTGTTCTAAGTTTCGAGGACAAAACTTTTATAAGGTATAAGGGATTGTAACATCCCAAATTTTAGTTACTATATTTTTATTTAAAGGAAATATATATATATATATATATATATATATATATATATATATATATATATATATATATATATATAGAAATAAGAATAAAAAGAAAAAAAATGAATAAATAGTTCGTAGTCGAGGCATGAACCATGAACCGTTGATTTGGGGGAATAGACTTCCCACCACTAAGTCATAAGATTACCAATGAGTAGGGTATAACAGAATATATCTATAGGCGAAAAAAAGAGAAATTGGTTAATTTGGCGAATCATTTAAAGGGGTAATTAAGTTAAGAAAAACCCCATTTTTTTTCCATCTTTCCTTTCCTAAACCCCAAATGCCGAACTCCCCTTCTCTCTGTTATTGTTTTTTTTCCGCCGTCGAACTCCTTCTCTCCCTCACGCTGCCCATAACCCACTCTCCCGCTTCCATTTTTTCTTCCAGCCACCGAAGAAAGGAGGATTGCTCTCATCCCTCTCTCTCTATCTATCTTCAAATTCCAGTCGTCGTTCCTCTTCCCTTCCATTTTCTAGCCGCCGAAGCGAGGAAAAATGTCATCTCTTTGGATAATTCAAAAGGATATTTTTGAGAGGAATCTCTTCAAGGACGGGATAGAGGATCACACTAAAGCCAAAGAACTCGTAGGAGGTCTTTTCTTTATGAAATCTAACAGTATAAATTGGTGAAAAAGCGTAGGATGTAAGTATCCCCTCACCTGCAGTATAAGTGCTTACGATGTAATGTTGTATGCTTGATTTTGAACGAAAGAATCTAGAACTATGTGTAGAAGGTTCGGCTAATAGGATTAGAGAAATTATTCTGAACAATCTTATGAAACTCTTTTTTTTAGCTTAAGGGGCACCAAATTTCAGAAACTATCTTAGTAATAATTAACCAAAATAATAGTAGTTGATGTTTTTTCATCTCACATCAAATTGGTCAAACCAAAATATATATTGAGTTGGTTTGGCTTGATTCCAAGTGCTATGACAGTTTGTTGTGTCAAAAATTAGCCAAGGAAATGTGTCTATTGATTCAGCATAAGTTTTATTTAGCTCCAACAAATTGTAAACCCCAACAGTCTTATTAGGAGTACTGGAGGATCTTACTAGGAATAGTAAGTGGGTGTGCTGGCATTGGTAAAGTTATCTTATTATTATAAGAACGAAATATCTGTCTATTTATATTTTTGGGGAAATGTTAATTTGTGTTAATCCATTGTACTTAGTTAATGTTTTCTAAGATTTGTATATATTTCTTAAATTTTTTGCATATTTTATTGTAAAGGATGTGTCAGTTTGGTAGGCTTGCATGAATCTTCTTGTGCTTGTAACAAGGTTTTTATTTGATGGTTTCTATTTATGTTAGCTTAATTTTCCTTATGTCACTACCTTATGCCATGTTAAATTGTACTCATGTCGATTTATGCTATGCTATATGCTTATGTTTTCACCCATGTTAGGCATGACTCACGTATATGAAATGTCTAAGAAATGTGTCCCTAAGAGTGGGGACAAGAACACTCTTTAGGATAAAGAACATGTATGTTATTTTACTTTATGCATGGCTTGTACAGGACCCTAACAAGGTCCACGGGATGGGCTCCAAGGTTGCCCCTAGGTCGACGGACATAGTACGGACCTAGTAACCTAGTAGGTTTGGGATTAGCTACCTCGGACTTGCTTATGTTCTTGAATATTTATATGAATGCTATGCTTATGTTCTGGTATGTTTATATGCATGTTATGCTTGCTTATGTTCTTGAATGTTTATATGAATGCTATGCTTATGTTCTGGTATGTTTATATGCATGTTATGCTTGCTTATGTTCTGGTATGTTTATATGCATGCTATGCTTGCTTATATGTTCGTGCACGTTTATATGAATGTTATGCTTATATGAGCTTATATGATCATTTCACTACTCTATGCTTAATGCTTGACATATGGTTTTTGTGAGTAGGACAGGATCTTACTAAGCCTATGTGCTTATAGTTTTATGTTCCCTTGTACTGCAGATAAGGGTAAAGAATGGCTGAACTAAATGGAGTAGCAGGAGGGGCAAAGTGTGTGTGGTAGTGGCATGGTGGAGGAGATCTGTTTATGCTTCCCATACTTATGCACGTTTTCTTTAAGTTGAATGTCATGAACTGGAACTAAGTATTTATGAAATGATGATGCATACTTATGTTTAAAAGAAAAAAAAAAGTTTAAAGTTTTCCGCTGTAAGAAGTATATGTAGTCTTCTGCTGTAATGCATGTATGTACGATCGTGTCGCGCCACCCTCCAACCCCTGGAAAGGGCAGGCGTGACAGGTTGGTATCAGAGCAGATCTGCCTTTCCACTACACACACATCAAGCTCCAAATCCTGCCATTCCAAGTAAGAAATTCTATGCCTACCCTATATTTTTTGTTCATGTATGATAAGAAAGGATTTTAGCTTAAATATGCATGAAAATATGTATGATAACCTTATGCTAGCCTTAGTTTAAATATGCATAGATAGATGAATGATAATCTCATACTAGCCTTATTTTAATATATAAAGATAAACATGGTTGCGAGACGCGGTAGTAGAGTTGATGAGATAGCACCCTTACATGACCTCACGCATGTGGTTACTGAACTTCAGCGTCAAGTCACAGAGCAACAACAAGTGATAAATGCCTTAATGAATCAGCGAGGAAACCCTACCGCCCCACCAGCGGGCCCTGGCTTGATAGTTCGACAGGAAGCTTACCTAATCGAGTGGCAGAGGCTGAAGCCGGAAAATTTCTCTGGTACTGGTGAACCATGGGATGCCCAGGCCTGGTTCAAGACTGTGGAAAGCATCGTAGAGCTACTGGACTGGCCCGAATGCGAGAAGATTAAGTGCGCATCATTTTGCCTTTCGGGAGATGCCCGAATGTGGTGGGAAAGGGTTAAAGCAAAGAGGCAAGTGAATCAGATGAGATGGACGGACTTCGAGTATGAATTTTTCGAAGAATTCTTCCATATGCAGGTGACAAACAAGCATTACGACGAGTTCACTGGGTTCCGGCAAGGTGACCTATCAGTTAGTGAAGCTGTGAAGAGATTCAACTGACTCGCACGCCTATGCCCAGAGTTGGTGAGTACAGAAAGAGAAAGGGTCAGACTCATGCTGAATATGCTCCGATCCGAGATAGCTCTGAATGTGGCTGGCGGAGTTAATAGACCGTAGACTGCAGAGGAGTTGTTCAGTAGTGCCTTGATTACCGAACATTACCTGAACAACATTAACTAGCAAAAGAGAGCACTGAATAAAGGCAGGAGTCAAGCCCAGTTTGGAGGTCAGAGAACCCAAAGTACTTGGAAAGGGAATCACACTGGCAAGAGAAAGCAATGGGATGACTCTAAAGGTGGTCCAGCGAACAAGCAGCCCAAGATCCCTCTGTGTGCTACATGCGGGAAGATACATTCCGGAGTATGCTACAGGGGCACAAATAAATGCTACAACTATGGACGGGAAGGGCATAGAGTCAAGGACTGCCCTATTCGTGTTGAGCACCTCCTCGAGTATGCAAGATGCAGTGCTCCTCCACTACACGGATCATGCAGGCTGCAATCGAAGGTACCCCGATAAGTCAAGGGAGATTGGAAGCCCCGTCAGTTATGATGGATGCCAGGGTATTCTCTCTCACCCAAGAAGATGTGGCGAACACTTCTACGGTTGTCACAGGTCAGATATTTATTTTCTGTTAGCATGCTACTGCATTATTTGATACTGGGGCAACACATTCGTTTGTTTCTACACCTTTCATGAAAAAGATGGACATACCACCACAAGCTTTGGATCGCAAGTTCTTAACCACCCTGCCCTCGGAAGAAGTAATGCCCTCTACTCATATGCTGCGAGCCGCACCCATCAGAATCGCAGACAGAGACCTCTACTATGATCTGATAGTGCTCGACATGCAGGATTATGATATTATATTGGGCATGGATTTCTTAAGCAAGTACGGTGCTTCGATCGAGTGTCGTAAAAGAAAATTGGTCTTCCAGCCGGAGGCAGAACCTATGTTTGAATTTATTGGAGAGCCAAGGAAAAGAATCGATAAATTTCTATTAGTTCTACAAGCGTGCAAGATGTTAGACAGTGGATGCACTGGGTTTCTAGCACATGTGGTTGATACAAGTCAAGCCGAGGACCAGAAGCTAGAAGATATCAGAGTTGTATGCAATTACCCAGAGGTATCATAAGCTAATAAGATCATAAGCTCAAACAATTCATACCAAGTATGAAATTGTCATCGCTACACTCATGTATTCTCTTTACTCTAAGCTGATGATATAACAATCATCACAACGACAATGATAATTGTATGACATCATGTCACTAAAATATCATCACACTAGTCATCAATCAATCCTAGAGTATATATAGGTATCCTATAGCTGATCTAAATAGATCCTCTATCCACAATGAAGGATATTCATTTCCTTCCACAACTACCGCATTCTATCATCGATAATCGATGCATAACCTCAAAGGTTCATCTCTCTTTTAACAAAGAGTTCCGGATCTTCTCTGGAAGAAATTCTGGGACAGATAAATATCCCATCCAACACCTCCTATAATAAGGTAAAATGATCTTTCATCGTCTTGACCAGTGTAAGTATACACGCCTTATCCATAACCAAACCACTAATAGTAGGGACTGATATTCTCTGAGGGTTTACTCCTTGACCTTCAAATGGATGACTAGCAGGCCATATTTCTAGCTTCCTAATTCGACATCAGTCGACACCTATAAAGAATCCGTACCTCTGAAATCATCATTAGATTACTCAAGATCAATACGTCGTCGAACTCGTCCACGCCCATGAGTAGGGGCAATTTCACTAAGTCAATAGTTTTCCTAGCCACAAAAGTACCGTAACTACTAAAGACAATACTTTTCCTATAGCTTAGAGATATCCTTCAGATTGCCTGGTCCCAATGTTGGGATGTATACTGAAAGTCTAGCTCTTTTGTATGAACATCTTTATTTTGAAATAAGAATCACATGATCATTGTTTGCATATTTTTATGATTATGCAAAATTGTCTAATATTTTACATTGTAGATAACATGGTGCTTGGGTGTGGCACAGAAGATCATGTTATCAGTTCCTTGTAAAATATAAGTAGATGCTCACAATCAAGATGGTTTTGGACAAACCATTGGCATGGTTGTAGTGTAGCTTGGTATTGTTTTGTCTTGAACATAAAGTTATACTAGTACACTTAGGTGTATTGAGCAGGACCGACATAGAGGTAATTCAATTAATTGCTGACTACATAATTGAATCGGACCTCGGATATTATGTTGTACATGCTCTTAATCCCGATATAATAACGGACACATGTACTTAGTATTTATTTCTTTGATTTACCAGAGGGTGAGATTTCTATGGATTAAATCAATATGCCCGGTAAGTTGGGAAATGATATTATTTACATGGTGTGTCATTGATTATAGGAGGAAATCGTGTCCTATGTATTAGGTTGATGATGTCCCCTTGAGGAGCTCATAAGGTTCATCATGTAAAATCTGCAGGTTGACTTAGTCAACATGATGATAAGGTTGAGTGGTACTACTCGAGGAGTTAGATGTTAATTAATTGATGGTCAGTAAATCAATTAATTGACGGACATTCGATATCTTAAACACGGGGAGATGGATGTACAAATAATGGAGCCCATATTAATTTATGGGGGTTGGTGAGGTAGTTCGATGATGATCCTCTAGTGGAATGGAACATCATTGATGGATCAAGTTTGTGTGGTTCCGATCCATCGGGTGGCCAAGACCCAACTCCTCCTCATGGTCCCTATCGTAGCCTAATATAAACCTCATAAAGTCTAGATCAAATGATGGAAAACAAATCTCTAGATCCAACGGTTGGGATTAAATCCCTAGAACCGACGGTGGAGATTAAATCTCTAGATCCGTCGGTTGGGATTAAAACCCTAGAACCGACAGTTGAGATTAAATCTCTAGATCTGATGGTTAGGATTAAAACCCTAGAACCAACGGTTGAGATTAAATCTCTAGATCCGACGGTTGGGATTAAAACCCTAGAACCAACGGTGGAGATTAAACCAAGGCCTAAACCTAACTCTATATATATATAGGCTTAAGGTGGGCGGCAAGGGATATAGATGATGGATGGTTTAGGGGATTAGGGTTTGCTTCCTTTGGAGGCTAGGAACCCTAGTTGGTTTAGAATCTTTTGGGCGGCTAGGGTTTGGGAGAAAGGCATGGGGCGGCAACAAGTGGAAGAAGAGTTTCTTCTTCTTCCTAAGGCATGGCCGGTCCCTTCCTTCTACCCTTCTACCTTGGTTGGTCCACATTCTATTCTTCTATCCCCTCTTCCATGGCCGGCGCATAGTTGGAGTTGGATGGCTTGGGCGGCAAGAAATCCTAAGGAGGAAACCCTAATTAGGGTTTGGCTCCTTTTGGGTTGGGCGGCCAAGGTTTGGAAGGAGGGTAGGCGGCATCTTTTGGAAGAGTTCTTCTTCTTCCTAGGAAAGGTGGCCGGTTTAGATCTCCTCCTTCCACCTTGGTTGGGCGGCAAGAAGACCTAAGGAGGAAACCCTAATTAGGGTTTGGCTCCTATGGTTGGGCGGCAACTATAGGAGAGGAGCTCTTCCTCTTCCTAGGTTGTGGCCGGCTCCTTCCTCTATTCCCTCCACCGTGGCCGGCGACATTAGGAGCAAGGGTTTGTCCCTAGTTCGGTTCCTTGGTTGTTTCCATTATGTTCTCTCTATTCTTGGGGCCAGCGGCATCAATCCTTTTGTGGATTGGTGGTTGGCTCAAGCAAGAAGGGAAAGAGAGTTCTTCTTTCTTTGGATTGAAGAAGATCTAGGAAGCTTCAACTTGTGGAGGATCTTCGCCCACACGAAGTCTATAAGGAGGTTAGGACATACGATAGAAGATCAAGAGGTATAAAAGTTTCATAACTTTTATTATTGTTCTTTGCATGTTCTTATTTGATATGCTAGCTTATGTTCTTTATGTTAGTATATGTTGATTATACTAGTTTACATTTGCATGTATTTGTATAATCATGGACCCCGAAGATAAAACACAAAAACCGGCGATCCGTCCGTCGTCTCTTTCGTGGCTAACCGACTAGAAGAGCTTGGTTGCTTGAACAACTAGTTTGTTCAAGCGATCGCTTGAGTCGTTAGCACGACGACGAATTGGTTGTGCTTAGGAAACTCATCCCATCCGGATTAGTTTTCATTAGTGAAAATTTTAATCCGGGGACATGGGAGCCGATGAGCCTCCGAGGACTAGCACATTGCCAACAATTGGTATCAGAGCAACGGTTTCCGGTTTTGTGTGTTTTAGATTCGGTTACTTTCACGCACTTATCATATATTGTGTATGCCGGATAATAGTAGGATGTGCGTAGGCTAACTTTTTGGTTACAGGCATAAGATCCAACTATTATGCCTATATATGTGTGTATGTGATTGCATGTGCGTGTGATTGTATATTATTTGAATCCTCAGGGTTGACGAGGCTAAATTAGTATTTAATTTTTGTAATTGAATACGACATTGTTTAGCCACTCTTTATTTTATTTTACTTTCGATCTATATTTCATGTACACTCCCTCGTGGAGTATAGGATCGATGGATGTAAAATAAAATAGGTTTTATTCTCGGCTCGGATCTCCGGATGGCTCGTACATGGCGTAGGAGGAGCGGACGAGGTGGCGACACGACGGGAAGCATATTGGAGAACAATGCCATAATAGTTGGAAAAATTCTGATTTTTCCATATTTATTACTGATTTGTTTTATATGCATGTTGTGTGTGCTTGAAAATTCCTCATTTTCAATTTACTAAGTGGGAGAGGGATATTTTAATTAATTCTCGCGGCCTCCATTACAATTTGACGTGTGATGCAACAAACTTGTGTGTCGGCTCTGAGTGCCTTCCTCCCTGAGGATGGGTTTGTTTGCGGATCACTAGGTCAAATAATGGTTATAGAAAATTATCTAGGAGCATGTGTACTTCCACAGAGGTAAGGCACATAATCCAAAATAATTCCCTTAGTATCGTGTAATGGTGCACACTTAGATGCAAATAAAAGTATCCTCCCCATAGGAGTCACTGCTTTTATTTGTAGGGCCAAAGAGGAACCGACTATTAATTTTATTTGTCAAAAAGTAAGGTTGACAAGATAATAAAATTAATGGGTAAAACCTCCTCTTACAAATGTAGAATTCATTATACGTCCACAGAGTGGCATACGATATTCTCGGTGATTTGAGGTGTTGGTTGATTTCGGAATTTTATTGTTTTGAGGAATCAATAATATTTGAAATCTAATATAATGATCTATGTGATTCTTAGGATTTTCAAAATTGACTTTCAGTCCACTTACTATGATACTAAAGGAAATAAACTTACTGTATCCAAATAATATTGATTGGAAAAGATTCTAGATATTGTCTTATCTGCTAAGGAGTACAAGTATGCACTCTTCAAAGAGTGTCCTCAAGCCATCATTGCTCAAAAGGGTTTCTACTTCTAAGCCGAAAGGCAAGAAGAAGAAGAAACAAGGTGAAGCAAAGATGGTCGGAGGATCTCAGGGAAGAGTGAAGAAGCCGAAAGGCAAGTACTTCACTTGCAAGCAGGATGGATAATGGAAGAAGGACTGTCCCAATCCAAAACAGAACAAAGGTATATCTTTTGGACTAGTCATTGAAACATGATTAGCGGTGATATCTACCGGCACCTGGTGAGTAGATATGGGAGCCGCTAATCATGTCTGCAACAATTTGCAGGGGTTCCAGGAAACCCGGTGACTAGCTAAAGGGGGATTACCATTTACTTGGGCAATGCCATGATGGTGGCGGCTATTGCAGTGGGAGAAGTTTTATTTATCTCTTGAAAATAATAAAACTTTGGTTCTGGAAAATTCCCTTTATGTACCTTTATTTAGAAAGAATTTAGTTTCAGTTTCTAAATTATTATGGATGGATATTCTATTTCTTTTAATGACAGACCTGTTATAAAAAGGAATAGGGAGAATATCTATTCAGGTACATTGAAAGGAAATTTGAACCAAAACCTCCCACGATGCAAATTGAAGTTAATAACTCATCTTCTAATTCCAATAAGAGAAAAGAACCTTCGAAGATGAACCAAAGATATCTTTGGCTTCTTAGGCTTGGTCACATTAACCTAAGCAGAATTCAAAGGTTGATAGCTGATGGACCTTTGGGTTCATTAGTGGTGGAGGATCTCCCAACCTACGAATCTTGCTTGGAGGGTAAGATGACCAAGAGGCCTTATTAAGGCCAAGGGGTATAGAGCCAAAGATGTGTTAGAAATGATTCATTCTGATTTGTGTGGTCCTATGGTTATCTAGGCAAGAGGTAATCTTGAATATTTCGTCTCTTTTGTAGATGATTATTCAAGATGTGGATGACACTACGATCTGATCGTGGTGGTGACAACCTCTTGGGAGAATTTAGGAACTACTTATCATAGGTTGGGATTCAATCCCAATTGACTGCACCTGGCACACCCCAGCAGAACGGTGTAGCAGAGCGAAGGAATAGAGCTCTTATGGAGATGGTTAGATCGATGATGAGTTATTCTGACTTGTTTTATAGTCCTAGAGATCAAAGGGTGATCGTTAACACGAATGCCAGATTTCTAGAGGAAGACTATGTGATAAGCCACAAGCCCAAGGGTAAAATTGTTCTGGAGGAGTTAAAAGGGAAGTCACTTCTTTAGTACCACCGGTATAAGAGGATATACCACATGTCACTGCACCGCGTGTCACTGAGGATACGCAGATAATACCTCGTCATAGTGGGAGGGTTGTTAGACAGCCTCTTAGATTCATGTTTTTGGACGAATCTTCTGATTTGGTCCCTAGCAAACATGAACCTGATCCCTAGACATACGACGAGGGAATCCAAGATAAAGATATAGCATCTTGGCAAAGTGCAATGAATACTGAGATTGAATCTATGGATTCAAGTAAGGTCTGGAAGCTTTTATGCATAGCAGCTCATATGGATTATGAGGTGTGGCAGATGGATGTCAAGACAGCTTTCCTTAATGGAAGTCTTGAGGAAAACATCTATATGGAGCAACCAGAGGGATTCATTGCTAAGGGCAAAGAGCATATTGTATGTAAGCCTAATCGGTCTGTTTATGGATTGAAGCAAGCTTCGAGGTCTTGGAACATCCGCTTTGATGAGGTAAATCCAGACTTATGGATTTATTCAAAGTTCGGATGAGTCTTGTGTATACAAGAGATGTGACGGAAACGTAGTGGTATTTCTTGTACTATACGTAGATGACATTTTGATAGTTGGCGACAATATCGGAGTGTTATCAGACATAAGGGTATGGTTGTCCAAACAGTTTTGAAGGACTTGGGAGAAGTGGGACACATCCTTGGGATCAAGGTTAGTGTGCTAATCCCAAGCTTCATACATAGAAACAATCTTGATCGTTTTAGCATGCACAACTCCAAGAAAGGTTTTCTACCTTTTTGGCATGGAGTACCTTTATCTAAAGAGATGTGTACCAACATCAAAGGAGATAGAGGAGATGAAGACAGTTCCTTATGCTTCGGCAGTAGAAAGCCTCATGTATGCGATGCTCTATACGAGGCTAGATATCTGCTTTGTCGTGGGCATGGTCAACAAATATCAGAGTAATCCAGGACAGGGACATTGGACTGCAGTAAAGCATATATTGTAGTGCCTGAGAAGGACTATGGATTATATGCTAGTTTACCGGGCAGACCAATTACTCCCTGTGGGTTGCATGGATTGCGACTTCCAATCAGATAGGGATAACAGTGAGCCATTGTATGGAGGAGTGCCCAGCAAAAATGCGTGGCGGACTCCACCATGGAAGCTGAGTATGTGGCAGCCTATGAGGCGGCCAAAGAAGCTGTGTGGCTCAGGAACTTCCTGATGGACTTGGATGTGATTCCTGGTTTGCCCAGAACTATCACAATTTATTGTGATAATAATGGTGCAATTACAAACTCGAAGGAACCACGAGCCCATAAGGCTAGTAAACACATAGAGTGCAAGTACCACCTGATACCAGAAATCGTAAAGGAGGTAGAAGTTGCTGTCGCCTAGATTGCATCAGAGGATGACCTGGTAGACCCTTTCACTAAGGCCCTTCTAGCGAAAGCTTTGATAGGCATGTGGAGGGAAGAGGAATCAGATGTATGGCAGTATGATGACAACATAGTCTTTTAGTATAAGTGGGAGATTGTTGGGATGTATACTGAAAGCCTAGCTCATTTGTATGAACATCTTTATTTTGAAATAAAAATCACATGATCATTGTTTGCATATTTTTATGATTATGAAAAATTGTCTAATATTTTACATTGTAGATAACATGGTGTTTGGGTGTGGCACAGAAGATCATGTTATCAGTTCCTTGTAGAATATAAGTAGAGGCTCACAACTAAGATGGTTTTGGACAAACCATTAGCATGGTTGTAGTGTAGCTTGGTATTGTTTTGTCTTGAACATAAAGTTACACTAGTACACTTAGGTGTATTGAGCAGGACCGACATAGAGGTGATTCAATTTGTTGCTGACTACATAATTGAATCGGACCTCGGATATTATGTTGTACATGCTCTTAATCCCGATATAATAACGGACACATGTACTTAGTATTTATTTCTTTGATTTACCAGAGGTTGAGATTTCTATAGATTAAATCAATATGCCCGGTAAGTTGGGAAATGATATTATTTACATGGTGTGTCATTGATTATAGGAGGAAATCGTGTCCTATGTATTAGGTTGATGATGTCCCCTTGAGGAGCTCATAAGGTTCATCATGTAAACTCTGCAGGTTGACTTAGTCAACATGATGATAAGGTTGAGTGGTACTACTCGAGGAGTTAGATGTTAATTAATTGATGGTCAGTAAATCAATTAATTGACGGACATTCGATATCTTAAACACGGGGAGATGGATGTACAAATAATGGAGCCCATATTAATTTATGGGGGTTGGTGAGGTAGTTCGATGATGATCCTCTAGTGGAATGGAACATCATTGATGGATCAAGTTTGTGTGGTTCCGATCCATCGGGTGGCCAAGACCCAACTCCTCCTCATGGTCCCTATCGTAGCCTAATATAAACCTCATAAAGTCTAGATCAAATGATGGAAAACAAATCTCTAGATCCAACGGTTGGGATTAAATCCCTAGAACCGACTGCGGAGATTAAATCTCTAGATCCGACGGTTGGGATTAAAACCCTAGAACCAACGGTTGAGATTAAATCTCTAGATCCGATGGTTAGGATTAAAACCCTAGAACCGACGGTTGAGATTAAATCTCTAGATCCGACGGTTGGGATTAAAACCATAGAACCAATGGTGGAGATTAAACCAAGGCCTAAACCTAACTCTATATATATATAGGCTTAAGGTGGGCGGCAAGGGATATAGATGATGGATGGTTTAGGGGATTAGGGTTTGCTTCCTTTGGAGGCTAGGAACCCTAGTTGGTTTAGAATCTTTTGGGCGGCTAGGGTTTGGGAGAAAGGCATGGCGCGGCAACAAGTGGAAGAAGAGTTTCTTCTTCTTCCTAAGGCATGGCCGGTCCCTTCCTTCTACCCTTCTACCTTGGTTGGTCTACATTCTATTCTTCTATCCCCTCTTCCATGGCCGGCGCATAGTTGATGGAGTTGGATGGCTTGGGCGGCAAGAAACCCTAAGGAGGAAACCCTAATTAGGGTTTGGCTCCTTTTGGGTTGGGCGGCCAAGGTTTGGAAGGAGGGTAGGCGGCATCTTTTGGAAGAGTTCTTCTTCTTCCTAGGAAAGGTGGCCGGTTTAGATCTCCTCCTTCCACCTTGGTTGGGCGGCAAGAAGACCTAAGGAGGAAACCCTAATTAGGGTTTGGCTCCTATCGTTGGGCGGCTAGGGTATGCAAGGAAGGTGGGCGGCAACTATAGGAGAGGAGCTCTTCCTCTTCCTAGGTTGTGGCCGGCTCCTTCCTCTATTCCCTCCACCGTGGTCGGCGCCCAACATATTCCCTTTCTCCTCTTCACTCCATCTTGGCCGGCGGCATTAGGAGCAAGGGTTTGTCCCTAGTTCGGTTCCTTGGTTGTTTCCATTATGTTCTCTCTATTCTTGGGGTCGGCGGCATCAATCTTTTTGTGGATTGGTGGTTGGCTCAAGAAAGAAGGGAAAGAGAGTTCTTCTTTCTTTGGATTGAAGAAGATCTAGGAAGCTTCAACTTGTGGAGGATCTTCGCCCACACGAAGTCTACAAGGAGGTTAGGACATACGATAGAAGATCAAGAGGTATAAAAGTTTCACAACTTTTATTCTTGTTCTTTGCATGTTCTTATTTGATATGCTAGCTTATGTTCTTTATGTTAGTATATGTTGATTATACTAGTTTACATTTGCATGTATTTGTATAATCATGGACCCCGAAGATAAAACACAAAAACCGGCGATCCGTCCGTCGTCTCTTCCGCGGCTAACCGACTAGAAGAGCTTGGTTGCTTGAACAACTAGTTTGTTCAAGCGATCGCTCGAGTCGTTAGCATGACGATGAATTGGTTGTGCTTAGGAAACTCATCCCATCCGGATTAGTTTTCATTAGTGAAAATTTTAATCCGGGGACATGAGAGCCGATGAGCCTCCGAGGACTAGCACATTGCCAACACCCAAAATCCGAGAACTCCCAAAAATCCAAGGAAAAGATAATCCTCGAAACACAAAACCCGCAAACCAAAACCGCAAGCCAATAAAATTGTCACGTCCTGGGGGCATATCTGTCATCCAAATGACAGAGGAGCCCCTTAGTGACAATATCCAGAAATACCTGGACCAGATCTGGTAAAAACCTCAAAATAATAATAGAAATATAAATATATTATTAACTGCATGCATGCATGACTAAACATATATCTATTAAAGTAAAATAGTTTTATGACACCAAAACCAGTTGCAACAAAATCCAAAGTGCATAACCAAAATGCAACACCGATAAAGTAAGTAAAGCGGCATCTCGACGATGCAGTGGGACAAGCACGGCAAGGAACTCTCTGAGCGACTCGAAGGTAGGTAAACATGACACGTCCTCCATCAGTTAACCTAGAGGATAAGTGAGGAGGGGATAAGTACAACCACTTTATGGATGTATAGACAATAGTGCATAATCATAATGCACATAATGGAAGTCACAGGGAACAAGTTAGAGTAACCCAACCCTCAGAGTACCAATATCAGTCTGCAACTATCCTGATCAGCAGTATAATAAATATACCCGTAAAACCCAACCACTGTAACAAGCAGTGCACATCTGGACATCACGACAAAGTCTCGTGGCTCTCGAAGTAATACAAAGGAACAATCTATGAGCTACCGCGAACGTAACCCATGAGCCGACAAGCAATAGCACGGTCTACGCGCAACTATATCTACCACGAATGAGACTCGTGGATAGACAGGTTGTATATAAATATCTAATTATCGACTGCAGGCATTAGCATACTATCACCAATAGGTCGCGTGAGCAGTCGATTGTCCTAGGTTGTTAAGCCTAGGGTTATCCAATACATCCAGCATAAATCGGCTTTCAACGTCGACAAAGATCATCGATCTACAAATAAACCCATTAAGGCGGTCAAGCGAGGGTTTCCAACACCTCTAATACGAAATGTTTACCAAAGTCGGTAAAGATCATCGACTTATAAATAAATAAGTCGAGATGGTTAAATCTAGCGTTTCAACCCTTCTAACATGATCGGCTATCAAGGTCGATCAAAATCATAAGTCCACTAATAATCACGTCGAGACGATTAATCATAGGGTTCGTCCCAACTAACAGGAAATGCCTATCAAGGCTAATAAAGACAACCCCTCTACTAACAAACACGGCAAGAGGGTTAAGTCTAAATTATACCATCCTACCAGTTCAATCATGCATGCTCCAACATGCTACCACGAACAGATCTCGTGGGTACTTAACTTGTAAAGCTATCTAGCTACAGGCGTCATACGAATCCGATTATCACCAACTCTGAATGAATAACTGTTAGTTATAGCCCTAAGAACCAATCATGTGATGGTTGAATAGGGAACATTTTGTATCATATTCTATAAAGGCAAAGGATTGGTTATTATATTTAAGTCTTGCTTGTGCCAGCTAAATTAAATATAGTAATGCCCTAGAAAAGTAGGTTCTTATCTACAGCACATTAATTGGCAGAATTGATTATGAGAGGCTGTAGAGAACACTTTCCTAAATGTTCCTAGTCAAGTATTAATATGCAAGGGCAATATTAATACATAAAGACTAGCATGTAGGTCGATTGATGACTTGATCTCACAAGTCATGGATATATGATATCAAGTTGACACATGGGTATATATTAGAGAATATATACTGAACTGACCTGCCATGAGAAAGTTTCATGGATCGTTATATGAGTGTCATAAACTTTCTCATGTGACTATTGGTATGAATAGTCCTCGAACCTGAAGTCACTACGGTTCCCTACATAAGGAATTATGTACTTTGGTATCGTCAAACGTCACCCGTAACAGGGTGGACCATAAAGGCGATTACTGGGTATATAACAAATTATGCGGAGGGATGTGAGTGATGTAGATGGGATCTATCCCTCTCATATGACGAGAGTGATATCGGTGGGCCCCTTGATTGAGTAGAACTACTAAAACGCATGACCATGCTCAAATGAGTCAATATGAGATATTGAGCTCATTTGTTTGAGTTAGTTTACTCAGGGATCAAGAAACACATAGATTGATCGAGGATGACACGGTCTATGCCTCATTGGTCAATCTGATATCAAGGATAGAAGGACACGGTCATACATTAAAGTAGTCACGGAAAGGTTAGTCGGATCTTGACTTATCTCATAACTTGGGTAGCAATGATGTATTGCTAGATGCCGCTCATTGCTTGTGTATCTAAAAGAGTTTAGATCCACTGCCAACGTTATGAGAGCCTATAGGGTCACACACAAAGAGCATGATAATTAGAGGAATTAGAGTATTCTAGTTTGACTAGAATAATTTGGGAATAAGCTTAAGTACAAAATGGTTTTTGGACTTTAAGCTTAATGAGAATTTTAGCTAATTGATTTAATGAGATTAATTCAATATGTTACCTTATTGATTTAATGAGATTAATTCAATATGATAACATAAGCTTAATTGAATTAATAAGATTAATTCAACATGCATGAATGCCACATAAGAATGTCACATAAGCATGCCACCTAAGCATCCACCTAAGCTAGATGAGGTGGAAGGAGACAAAGTGGTTTTTGTCTCCTTAAGTGGCCGGCCAAACAAGGAAGCCAACTCCTTTTTGGATTGTGTCTCAATGCAATGGATTGCATTGAATGTGTGGAGGTGAAAGGGTTTTTCCAACCCTATAAAAGACTCCATGAAGTGGCCGGCCATAGTAAGCATTGTGGTTGTGAGAGAGCTTGAGAGCTTGGTGGAAGTTTTGGTTGTGTGGCTTTGTGAGTGTAGGCTAGCAAGAAGAGTAGTCTTCTTCTTCCTTTCTCTTTTTCCCTAGATTCCTCTCCTTTAGGGACTTCTCTAGCAAGAAGTAAAGGAGAGCTCTTATAGTTTCTTTTGTGAGACAAGAGCTTGCTCGTATGGATACATATAGAGGCACGGACATTTGAACGTGCTAAAGATCCAACAAACCAAAAGGAAAAGCGGGATTAACAAGGGCACGCAACAAAGGTAATCCTCTCCTATAAGATAGGTTTGGTTTTAGAGAAATTTATTTTGTACGAGTTTTCTTTCGCAAGGATCACTAGGAAGGGATCCTAATTTTTCCGTTGCGCATATGCTATTTGGCGTATAGAATTCCCAACAATAACGCAAGAGTATAACCTTACAGTAGACTATCTCAACCATGTATGGGGGGGGCATGATTGACCACAATATACAAAGCACCTACCTATAGAGAGACTCTACTGCAGACTCTCTCTCAACCACGAATGGGAGATATAGTAAGGATTAATCGCATCCTTACCATACAAACTCTACTAGTCCGATCACCATATCACTGAAATAGTAAATGGATAAATATATACCAATATACACATCCGGATCATTACGCCTAGGGTTCCAACACCTAGGGTTCCACTAATGTTGTTTCATTCCTGAGATCCGCTCCTACAGAATAACCTTATCTAAGTTATTCTATCTCTACTAGTCTTTATCAGGGTGTCCATCGCAAAAACACAGAATCATATAAACATATAACAAGCTGTCTAATAAACGGTAGCATAGTCCTACTAATGGGAATCAATGGCTGAAATTAATTAGGGTATTACTAAAGGGTCATGCCAGAACAAAGTCAATGCCAGAACAAAGTCGAGGCAATATATAAATAAAGCATCAGATGCTTATATATACTCTAAACTACATAAGCTATGTAATCATGTCCTCATGCCTTCTACGAATTTATCTATCTTAGTCATATTATTCAACTAATCTAATAATCCTAATACTAGTCAAATCCTAAGAGGTAAACATCTACCAATAATATCTTATCATTTATATCACAATGATAACAAGCTACGTATAGCAGTAATAGCAATTTATAACCAAATGCTATCTATAAACCAGCAACCTAAAAATCTAATTGTCCAACAGATATCAGATTAAAACAATACCAGACAAAACATGATATCACCGCATAACCAAATATAACCAATATAAATATGCACTAAATCTAGAAAATTTTCTAGAATTTATTTACCTGTTAGCCGTCTGGAGATGTCCTGTCGCCACCAAATCCCCCATATTGACCTCGTCAATAATACCTCGAATTTCCGAAACATAAAAATCGTTGGAAACTATAATCCAAAAATACCCGCTTAACCTGCTAAACGTGGCAAACTCCCAAAACCCAAAGACCCTAAGGAACTCGGAAACCTACGCTCTGATACCAAATAAATTGTCATGCCCCGAGGGAGTCCCCGCCAAACGAAAATCCGACAGCATCTCCCCAGTACGGGTGACAATACCAATTTTTATACAAGACCTACACGACCACTATACATCGGTCAACACGACAGGAATCCAATCACAACACAATATACATAATATGAGGCCTCAGGCCATCAACCTACCCCTTCTGCCATCTGAGCAGGAACATACAACCAAACCAATCAAAATAAGATCCGACCAATGGTCCACAAGAACCCCAAAAATCCACGAGTACATAAATCCATTTCCAAGCCTAAACATATCTTCTATACAAAATTCAAACCATAACTCAAACAACTAATAAACTATCACTACGAGGGGGAAATATGGCAACTGGACTCTCCTAACAGCTTCATCCTGAAATAAAAATAAAACCACGGGGTAAGTTCAAAGAACTTAGCGGATATTTGTCGATATGAATAGCAAGATATAGCAAACAATACTAATCATGTCAGTACAGTCTCATATATATGGTAAGCAAGAAATAAATGCAAAAGGACTGTACTCACCTGAATCTCCTACCCTGATATAGGAGCATGTGCCCTACTATAAGAGATAAAGTCATCATCATATATGAATATGAATCCTGTATGCATGACAATCATATGCAACATCCAAGGCATCAATACAATAATGCAGCAAACACAATACAAATGCAATCCGTGTAAAAATGCATGTCGTGCATATGACATGGTCACCCCTGACGCCAGTCAGCCGCCTCACACGCGATGGTGAAGCCGAGTGGGTAGGGCTATGACAACTGTGCACTCTGCCATCACTGCTCCTGAGTGACCGAGTGGACAGGATGCTGTCGGAGTACACCTATCCTCCTGCCCCAAACATAGTGGGGGAGCTAAGCTCTCATCTCCCGGTGTCATAGACCAGAGGAGGGATCCCTGCCCGCTACCACGCTGCCTCATCGCTATCCATGAGCGGACCAGCGGAGCCTGACAGAGCAACTGCACACACCCTCCTGATGTACCACTAACCTATGAGTGGCAGTGTGTGCAGACCATGTAACTGGCTGCGGGCTCAACAATAATGGAACCCCGTCCAGCCAGAATGCAATCATGCAAGATGGTGCATGCCACTAAAGTATGTAATACCAACTAACATACGTATCCGAATAATATGCACAATAAAATGGTACATATACATGATCCAAGTAAAATAGGGAAAGTATAACTATAAACTGATCAAATGCATGTGTCAAATAGGCATAATAACATGCAAGGTAGATAAACATGAAAACTATTGCAAGCTATAACTATCTAGCATATCAACATGACTATATCAAAAAGACAAGTCAAAATACCCGCCTTATATAAATTGCTCGAAATGTGAAACCTTCATGTCCGTGGACCTGTCTCGTGATCAAAACCTGCATATAACATAACTATCATCAAATCCAAACACACGACATCGATTAGATAAATTCTACATCGAACCTGTATTCACTTAATCTACCGAATATGAGCACAACACCTCGATACACCCAATTCGCCATCCACAGGATGGAACCAAAACCCAAATAGCTATCTAACAGATCAATACACATTCTGAACCATTCATAGCTCACTTAACATACCAATTACGGTCGTACAACCTACATCAACCCAATCAGAACCTCACAACCATTTCAAATAGAACATCTTAGCCCTCACAGCCGAACCTCATAGGAAATCAATCCCACAACCCCTATTATCATGTGTACCATATTCAAACAAAAGCGCACCTCCTGTTCTATTCACTGGAGCAACCCAACCGAGTCCTCTCCTCTCACTCACAGCCAACACAGTCTATCACAGCTCCTTCACAGCCTCAACCAGAACTACTCTTCGCGCCCCTTCATTCAACACAGCCGACAATTCCTAAACAGGAACCCTCAAATCACACTACCTTGTCACACATCCATAATATAGAAATTATAGATAAAGAGAACAGTAAATCCAGCTTACCAGTCCTAGAAAGCTCCACAGGCAGCCAACTTTCCCCCAAATCTATCCTGTTCGTCGAAAAAACCATTACCACTGCCCAAATCTAATGCACTGTCAACCACAGAAAAATTACCGCAGGAGTCAAACAAAAACACAAGGTTGACCCCTTTACCTTGCTCCGGCGTTGCTCGACCAAATAGGACAGAGGAGGCGTCGGCTGTGAACGGCGAGCCCACGACACACCGGGCGGCGGTGGCTACGAGCACAAGGAAGGAGAAACGGTGGCTCGTGCGGCGGTCGGAGGTGAGGAGCCGAAGCGTGCGGCTATGACAAAGAAGGCCGAGGCGACGGTCATCTAGGGCAGAGGGGCCGACGTCAGAGAGTACCGAGCGGATAAAGACCCTGGTCGTCGCGGTCAAAGGCGAAACCGACGCCTAGACACCGAACGACGATCGATGGTTTGCGCTCGCAAGGGACGACCGATCGATCGGCGACTCAGCTGACGTGTTTCGGCGATCGCAAACGGGCGGTGGCGGCGCAGCCTCGAGGGCGACGACAAAATGAAGATCTGGCGTGAAGCGGCCGCCACGCGGTGGAGAAGATGTCATAAGAGAAGAAAGCCGAGCGGCCGAAGGAAAAAGAAGAAAATAGAAAAATCTATTTTTTTTTCTATTTAAAACCTTATGACAGACAATCCAAATAGGCCTTTTAAAAGCCTGTTTTTCTTATCCCCGTAGCTATCTCGTACAAGCCCCGTTTGAATCCAGAAAAATTCCGAAAAAATTCCTAAAATTCCCTAAAAATCCCGAAAAATTTCCAGGATTAAATTTCTAAATTCTTTGGTCATTTAATTTAATATTTTAAATTTTAGTATTTAACACAGCTGGTGCATCTGGTAACACAGGGATATCCTCCTCCGCAACTTCCTCTCCATCCTCCCTATGGCTGAAGTCGCTCCGCTGACCATCCATCCGTCCGTATCCTATTTGCATCCCAGCTAATGTGTAGTGCCTCAGGGTGATGCGGTCATAGGAGTCAGTTAGTCATCTCAAAGCCCCCCTGAAGATGTTTATGCTCCTAGATGCTAACCATGCAGTAATGATATGACCAAAGCACATATGAATCTTCCCTTGGATAGGGGACACGAAGTGGACGATGCAATGAAAAACATTTAATGCCAGATTGACATCTAATAGATTATGCATTGCATACATCAAAAATAAATGAGGGGGTCAGACCATGGCTTGAGCCCTAGTGACTCTAGGTAATATGCATGCAACAATGAACTTATAGAGGACATTATCTAGAGCTGACAAGTCATTGATTGAAAATAAGTTTTGACCTAAATGAAGGGGTTGATGAACGAAATGCTGATGCATATAATCCAGAGTGATATGATTAAAAGGTGCGGTGGGTGACTGATCTAGGATAGGATAAAACACAAAAGTGTCATCCGATGGTCAACACTCCAGAAATTCCCATAGGATCTCCAGAGTAAAATTCAGATTGCATTTTGCAATGCAAGTCTGATACATCAAACCATCCCTGACTCTCTTAAGATTGGAGTAAAAATTCATGAGAAGGTCAACATTTATTGGATGCGTGCAAAATACTAGCTTCACTAGCTGATAATGCATGATGATTTGGATTACATCCCCATAGTAGGACCTAAAGAATGACTCATCTAAATAACGCACAATGATAGGCTCATACGTTCGAGACGGAGCCTAGAATCCATCAGTGGCCTCTACTCTACACTTTTGTCTAAATGTATGCAATGCAATGCAATGAAATGAATGGACACAAAAATTTGATTATATCAAGGCATTTCATGAAAAAATAGTTAGGGTTTAGGTTAGAAGCGTTACTTAGGCGCCATTTCAATGTGAAGTCGCAGAAGTCAGTCGGAACAGGCGAATGCCGAAGGAGAATGGCCAGAAGTGATCTCTTCAGCCTAGAACCCTAGTTTGCCCGGAATCGATGAAAATAGGAAGAAGAGAGAGCTTCCATTAGCATGATAGAGAGAAGGAGAAGTGTAAAAAGGTTAGGTTTGAAGATCTAGGGCTTATTGAGGGCTAAAATTGTCGGTGAAAACTCGGACAGGGAAGAAACGAGGTCGTCGGAAGGAGGAGTGCGCGTGAAGAATGTTGGTGCAATTGACCCAGGTCACGATTGACCAGACTCGAGTTGGACTCGAGTAGTGTTTTGATGTTTGACAATGTTTTAGGGAGATTGTTGGTGCAATCGACCCGGATCATGATTGACCAAACTCGAGTTTGACTTGAGTGGTATTTTGATGTTTGACGATGGTTTGACCATTGTTTGACTATATGGTTGACATGGGGTTGACCATATGATGGAGAAGTCCAAGTCTTGTGTACTTGGCATGGAAAGTCCAAGTGGGGCACTTGGCAATGGGAAAGTCCAAGTCATGGGTACTTGACATGGAAAGTCTAAGCATGAGTCTTGGCAAAGGAAAGTCCAACATGGGTTGACAAATGAAAAGCCCAACATGGGTTGGCAAGGAAAGTACAAGGGGTGATATTGGCGGCGTAAAGTCTAAGCGGGAGTCTTGGCAGCATAAGTCAAATGGTTGGTGGCATAAAGTCCAAGCGGTAGTCTTGGCAGTGTAAGCCCAATGTGCCTTGGTTACATTAGCAAGACAATAGCTGATGGAAGCACCTGAAGGCTAGCGTATGGATGAACAAGTCATGGATGACTTGGAGGGATCCTGTCACGCCCCGAGAGCATGCCGAACCGAAAATCAAACGGACAACACCTCCCCTGTACGTGGCAACCTTACGGGTTAATACAAGGCCCGTAGGCCCACAATAACAACAATATATATATGTATGAAAACAAAACTACACAAGACACAGCGGAAACAAACCACAACAATACAACAATCTCACACATGCATACCGGTATGACTAACACACCCCAACAACATAACAAAACTACTACGACAAATACACAGCGGAAACGATACAATAACAATACAATGTCACACCCGGGCGGAGGCCCCAAAACAAAATCTGAGCCTCGTGAGATGAGATGGCGTCGTGGCGGTGCTCAAGCTATCACGAAGTCTTCTACATTACAGGCGACGAAATACCCGGGGTCCCGGGGTGGTGAGTAAAACTCGAGTAATAGAAAACATGTATATATGTAATATCACATGTATTTCGACAACATAATCTAGATGTACAGCGGTATATCGGCATAGTATATAAATACAAGCATATACTAGTCTAGGAATGAACAACATAAAATGCGGACATACGAAGTGCGCTCGCTACTCGATCCAACTTTGAACATATATCCAACATATATATATAACGGAAGAGTAGATCAACTCAAAATAAACTCTATCTACAGTCAAGGTATCTATGGTCCATCAACACATACCAATATCGACACAATTGTATAACATATGCAAGAAACATGCATGAATATGATGTCCACCCAAATGCAAACGACAAGCATAGTACAAACAAATGCAACATCACAATAATCGGATATATATATATATATATAGGCGGTATCCATATATATATATTAATCTCAACCATCCATATATATATACATACATGCATATATGTATATATATATGGTAATATGCAAAACGCCATCAGATACGGCAATGCAGCATGCATGGTCATGTCGGCTCACCCTAAAGCTACCACGACCCCAGTGTGGCCTCGGTGGCTCGAGCATGACAATTGTCCCAACTCAACACCAACCACTACTCTCGAGTGGCTGTGTGGGCAGTATGATCGAGCATATAAGCGTAAAGAGCAAGCTACGATGGGGGTCCTGGCTGGTCACTCAGGCGGTCACTACCCATGAGTGGTCGAGTACCATACACGAGGACTACGACGCGCAAATCCAACTACCACCGTCTATAGTGGTAGAGTGCGGCACCTCGATGCTCTGCCCTCACACGGGTGACTCCTCCTATGAGTGTAGCAGTGGAGGCGGGATAGCGACACTCTCAACCATAAGGGAGACCTCGTCGCGTGCATGTAAATGCATGAATGCAATGTCTCACATACCGACATCCACCATAGACTCTACTGTTCTACAGAGAATCATACTAACTAGATCTCACTCTCTATCACAGCAGAGAGTCGTCAATCGATCATAATACTCTCTATCCTGTAGAGAGTCATACCCATCTAAGCGACACACTCTCTATCACAGAGAGTTGTACTCAACTAATGGACACACTCTCTATCACAGAGAGTCGTACTTATCGATTATAACAAGCTAGGACCATCGGTCCGTAGCGATACCCTAAATATCATTCCTCGACCATTTACACAATACATGTTCCGTGGTAACATACAACCTAAGGGTACTAGAACTAATCCTAGGTTAAAGACATTATCTACCTACGGATGACCTTTTTACCCAAAGTACAATCAGGTTGTCATCCGGACCTTACTATTTGCACTTAACTTAAATAAATTCTAAGTTATTTACATCATATATATGTATAACTCCTAATCATGATAAAATAAACATGATATCAACAATGGAGTTAATAGCCGACGGTAGAAGATCAAGCATACGATAAAAAGAACATGGTCAAGGTAATATGAACACCTAACATGCTCATATCAATGACTAAATGAATGAAAAACAACTACGGACGGGTGAAATTACCCACTGTTATATAGCTCCTAGCTATCCGCAGCGTACAAGCATCTGTCACTAATCAAAGCCCTGCAAGACAACATGAACAAATATTAAGTTCTATTATATATCAAGTGATCGAATCGAATGCTACATGACTTAGTATCCCGATCAACTAGATTGATCTAGTTATCCATTTAACCTAATCATCGCAACATACCCCTTTTTTCATTCCTACCCAACACAAAGCATCACGGCCCATGTACACCATCCCAACTTATTTTATTCACGGATGAACCACACATCCTCTCCTCTCACTCACGGTGACACCACTCCAACAAGCGCCTCCCATACAATGTGATTTCTCGATCGGAAACCCATCATATCTAAAAGCATCCACACACCACGATGCAACAATTTACGGATGAAAAGAAAAAGGTAATCAAAGCTTGCGACCTTAGAACTCCACCGTGACCTTTACCTATCCACATTTGCGACTCAAACTGTCCAACACGGATCGAGCTCACGCAAGGAAGATCACCGTAGCCCTAAATCTGGTCCAAGCTCAAGAAAAAAGCGGTGCTCACCTATCTTTTGCGACGACGACCCAAGCGATGGCCCGACGGATGGTGGCTCGACTCGTATCACAGTCGATGGCCGGCAAGCATCGATGGAGTGGCTCGCGGCGAGAGGTGACGAACCATGAGATCGCCCGAAAGGGAGTAGCTCCGGCGAACTAGGCTCCGTGATGAAAAACAAAAGGGAGGAAGCCGGCGGTCGGAATCGCGCGGTGGAGATGCAACTGCAATGGCCGGCGACCCTTGTTGCTTTCGGATCGGAAGAGAAGAAGAAGAGGGTGGCACCGATCGGGCGGCGACGGCGAGGAGAAATCGAAAGAGGCGACTCCCAAATCCGCCCGAGATCCTGCCGCTCCTAGCTTTGCGATCGAGGCGCCACGAGCTAAAGCGTCGATCCTCCCCTCCTGCTCTCCCACCGGAAGAGTCGCACGAGCACCTTCTGCACGCCGCCAGTCGTGAGGTGAGGGTTGGCGAAGAAATCCGAAGAGAAGGGGGATCGCGGAAAGAAATAGACGGTCGCGTGAACAGAAACCGACGGGAAACGAATAATTAAACAATTTAATACTTCAATATAAACAGGCTTTACAAAAGCCTGTTCGCTTTATCCCCACGAAATATCCACAAGACCTCCGTTTAATTTTTAGAAAAATTTCTGAAAAATTCCACAAGATGTTTTATAAATTATCGAGGAATATATTTTTTTTTCCGGTATTTTACAGATCCGATATGCGTGAGGCTGATAGAGGTGGCTAAAAGGCTTAGGTCTAAGCTGAGGGCGGTCTAGCAAGTATCAGGGTATCATACTTGGTGTTAAACCTCATGTTTGAGTTTAACAGTCGACTGGGGCTTTGGACTAGTCGACTGGTCAAGTGTTTTGACACTTGGCAATCAAGTCGACTTGCAGCAGTCGACTGAGATTATGGTCAATCGAACTGCTTAGACTCGACTGGTGTTCGACTGCAAGAAATGGCCTGATAATCGGCCGATGGGCGGTTGATTATGGCAATCGATCGCCATGGAGGCGATCATTGTTGTCGAGTCGTCGTAAGCGAATGATCGGTGGCCGTCGATCGATCGACTCGACGACACTGGCGATCATTGCTTCGATTATGGCAGTCGAATGCCAGTGTATCCGTTGGCTTAAATGCCGACGTGGATTAAGCCGTTATCTCACAATGATAAGCAAGCAATCCAAAGTTCTTGTGTAAAGTGTTCTTTACTTGTTTTGTGTATTGCTTAGTTTTTCTTGTTGTATTTCTAGTGTATTACTGTTGTAATCTTTATATGAGGTTCTGCACTTCTGACTTGTTGTCGAGAAGGAGTTTTATTAGTGGTGTTGTCATCACTAGAGCTCATTGACCTCACCCCGTAGAGTAGGAACCCTAAGATTTCGAACCACGTATATCGTTGTGTATTTTGTATTTTGATTATGTATTTGTCTCTATATTCGTATTGTATTTCGTATTTCCGCTACGCTAATCGAATTGTAGAGACGATCGATCGAAATACATCAAGCACGATGATCGCGCTATTTACCCCCTCTAGCTACGTCCAATTTCCGAACAAGTGGTATCAGAGCGAGGCCGCTCTTCAATTGGACTAACCGTCAAGAGAGCACTGCTAGAGGGTGAAGAAGAAAATGGAGTTTGAAGGAAGACTAGGATGGGACATCAACACTCCGGTCTTGTAAACCTTCTATGGACAAGAAGGGTTTGAGCAATGGAGGACACAAATGGAGGACTTCATGATGATGATGGACATTGAGCTATGGTCTGCCTTGATGGAAGGCTTTGAATTGCCAAGAGGGTCGAAGGGAGGATATCTCAAGAAGAAGAGATGAACTCAAGACCAACTCCAAAAATCGGAGACAAAGGACAAGGTAATCAATATGGTAGTTTATTTAATATCTAACGAGTTATTGTCCAAGATAGGTGAATTTTAAGATGCCAATGACCTATGGAGAAAATTGACAATGCTTCACGAAAAATCCGAACCGACACAAGAAGAAGAAAGCTCATCCTCACAAGAAAGTGAGGAGTCGGAAGTTGAGAAGGAATCAACTTCCAGATCGGTGGAAGAGGAAGCCTCCACCTCTAGGATTAAGGGGGAGGTGTCACGCCCTGAGAGTATGCCGAGCCGAAAAACAAACAGACAACATCTCCCTTGTACATGACAACACTATATCCTGTTGATACAAGGACTTTCGTTCACAATCACAACAACATATATATATGTATATATAACAAAACACAGCGGAAACTATCATAACGAAATAATAAACTACACACAATGCATACCGATATGATTGACCACAATATAAAGAAAGCATCGTCAAAACTCGAATCAACAAGTGCGTACATCAACAATGTATAACACAACATCCACCATATAAATCCGGATCAATATATGAAACATCCGAAACTAAAGGAAACATAAATCCAAAGTCGGGACCCCCAGAAGTGAGATGAGATGTTGCTAGCCAGCGATGCTCCAAGCTCATTACGAAGTTGGCAACCTATTACCTGGGCGATAAGAAAACCCAGGGTATGTGGTGGTGAGTACAAAACTCAGTGGTAATAAGAATAGAAGTGCATGCATAATATATATATATATATATATATATATATATATATATATATATATATATATATATATATATATATATATATATATATATATATATATATATATATATATATATATATATATATATATATATATCACATGCGAGTCAACAATATGTTGTCTAAAGGTATAACATGTATACACCAGCATGATATAACAACTGTATAACTAAACTGATCAACAATAACAATATAAGGTACTGACATACCAAAAGATCGACAACGATGTAACTCATACAACCTGAGTATAAGTACCATAATACAACACCTACAACATGGTAGAGTAAATACTGACTTTGTAATCAACAACACCAACATACTAACATTCTATGTCAAATACATAATGAACCGGGTCCATCCCGTATCACCTCAAGGTATTGGTCAAAGGTATACAATAGTCTGACCACCTCAATACTGGTAATCCACACACGACCATATAAAATATGCAAGTAGAATGCAAGATGATGTACAATCAAATACAACAAGCATAGCTTAAACAAATGCAACATCCAACGATCATATATATAGACTCTATCTATATATATTCTCATCACACTCAACTATATATATATATATATATATATATATATATATATATATATATATATATGCCTATGCACCCTATTTGCTACTACGACCCCAGTGTGGCCTAGGTAGCAAGACATGACAACTGTCTCAACTCAACAACAACCACCGCTCTCGAGTGGCCGAGTGAGCAATATGAACAAGTAGCATATAAACGTAAAGAGCTAGCTATACAACGGGGGTCCCTGCTGCTGGCCACTCCGACTGTCACTACCCATGAGTAGTCGAGTGTCACGCACCGAGGACAACTGCACGTTACTCTAACAACCACTGTCAATAGTGAGGCGAGTGTGGCACAACAAATGCTTTGCCCTCACACCAGTTACTCCTCCACGAGTAACCTGGGAGGCAGCATGACTGATGATCCTCTCAACCACAAGGGAGACCAAGTTGCCAGCTTGCATGTAAATGGAATGAATGCACGACATCACATACATATGTCCACAACACACTCTCTATTCTATAGAGAGGCATAGACAGCTGACAACAACTAAGCTAGGACCTCACATACATATGTCCAGTCCGTAGCAAGGCTGTATCGATAAATCACACGTCCATACATGACTACATGCTCCATAGTAGATCTATACACAACATCAGGATATGATATGAAAACTCACTTTACTTCTAGAACATCATCTACCCCCGGATGATTTATCTAAATTGCACAATTTAGTTTTACAACCGAATTTAGCTATGTACACATAGGTAAATCACTACAGGTCTACTTACCATAACATCTATAATTCATAACAATGATGAATGAATAGATAACAACAATGACAGAGCATTTTAAGTGCAAAGACAAGTATCAAGCAATAGAAAAACTAGAGTGGAGTCAAGGTCAAAGTGACAATAATATGAAATCATATATATCAGGGTTTAGCTACTACCTGACTAGGGTAGGAAATATTACCCACCTACTATAAAGCTCGAAATAAATATCTTCATGCATGCGGACCTGCCTCGTATCTACGTCCTACAAATATCATCAACTATGGTTATGTTCAAGAACACAACAAAACATACAACCTAAATTGTACATCGACCCCATATTCACTTTATTTACCGAATATGAGCACAACATCTCAATACACCCTTCAAACACATCTAATCCAAAGACTTTACCAATCCCAATCTACTCTAGTTCCTACCAACCCTTTCGCAGCCTTGAAACGACGCATCACAACCGAGATCGAGCTGCTCCAGGCCATTCCCAGCCCCCAGAACACATACAACCTTGCACAACACAACCTCCGATTGCCAATACCATAGGGTTGATCTCTCAACTCACCCCCATCCACACAGCATAGCCACAACAATTTATAGCTCATTTACAACCATTCACCGTGATCTACAGCTCACACAACTCACCTTCACAGCCACCACAACCCATGAACAGCCAACACAACCTCCTCTATTCACCTGAACAGAGCCACTCTTCATAGCCGACCAAAAACTCCAACTCACAGCCGTGCACAGTCAGCACAGCCATTCACAGCTGGCACAACCATTCACATCCCCTTCTCACTCAGCCACACCCAAGGAATTCCCAAACAGAACCTCACAGCCAAAATCTAGCAATTATAGATGAAGAGAAAAGGGTAAATCAAGCTTACCAACCCTAGAAACTCCACCGGCAGCCCCCTTCCTCCTATCCCCTGTTCACCAGCTCAAGACCACTGCCCAAATCTTAGGATCAAGCTTAAATGAGGAAATCCACAGCTAGATATAAATCTCATCCAGGATTGAGGAAAAGAGCAGCTCTTACCTTGCTTCGGCAGAGATCGCAAGGCTGATTACTATCGAAATGCCGCCCAAATCTAAGCTTCCATCCAATACTACCCTATCGATTCTCAACCCGTTCACGGAGATCGTCCAAGTTGACGACCATCGCCTTCCGCGAGGAAGAAGAACGAGAGGAAGGGGAGATCTCGCGATGAGGAGGAGAGTTTTGGTGAGGAAGAGTATTCGCACGGGGTGAGGAAGAGAAGTTGCGGTGAGAAAGCAATCGAGAACCGAAGGAGAAAGAAACAACAGTCGTTCGCTCGAAGAAACTGCTGGACGGCGAGAAAAGGAGAACGACTCGACATTAAGGGGAGGTGGTTGAGAAAATGCACGGGAGATGAAGAATCTACAGTGAGGAAGAGAAATGGAAGGAGATCGCACGAGTGAGGAACTCGAACTCGCGGTCAGTGTGGACATTAAGGAAAATGGGTCGGGTTTCATACCCTATAAGACTAAACCTAGGTTCAATTATCACATAAGCATTAAACCTAGGTTAAGCCTAATTAAATCCCTAACCATCCCTCAAAATTTTAATTAACCCACTAATAATATTACCCCTTTAGCCATCTATTTTCGGTATTTTACATTCTCTCCCACTTAATAAAATTTGGTCCCCAAATTTCATACTAAAATACTTCGTTTCAGTTACGTATTGCTATAGTTTAGGAAATGACCGCATACCTCAAGTAGGCAAAGTTGGCTCGGATAGTATCTTCCAGTTCCCACATCGCCTCCTCATCAATATGATGTTGACATCCAACTTTTACGAGTCGGATGGTTTTGTTCCGCAACTGTCGCTCCTTGCGACCAAGAATTCGCACTGGAATCTCCTCATAGGTCGCATTAGGCTGAAGTGGGATTGGTATGTAACGCCCACCCTTATCTGCTCTCAGGGCGGCGCTACTTTTTTTTTTTTTTTTTTATAACATAACATATATGGATCATTTCACCATTTACATACTTAAACATGTTATCATGGCTTAAACCTTCTTTCATACATGCAACCCATATCATATTCATAATTAGCATGTTAACATATCTTATCTCATTTTATAACATGCATAACATAAAGATTCATTCATGAGTTCTAACATATCAAACTTTCTTCAGTAATTGAACAGTATCATGACTAAGCAACATCCAACATGGTACTAATAAATCAAAAGTCTTATAAGCGGAAGCAATGTCTTAAGTTATTCATTGAGCATATAAATATAAGCAGATAGTAATAGGGTCTTTTTCCACCATGCCACTATCACACACACTTGGCCCCTCCTGCTACTTCATTGAGCATATAAATATAATCAGATAGTTCATGTTTCCTATATCTGCAGTATATGGACAACATAAACTATAAGCATATAGCTTAGTAAGATTCTTGCCTACTCACAAAAGCCACAACTTCATCAAACAATTAGAAGACATGAGCATACTAGCATAAATAGCATAAGTATTTCATAACAACACTAATCATCAACATACCCACGTAATAAAACATAAGCATGGCATGAGATTTACATAAGCATGCTAAACATAATTAAATCTAAGCATGGCATAAATTAAACATAAGCATTCATGACATCATCAATCCTAAACATGCATAAAGGACATAATCATAAGCATTCTTAAACTTTAACATAAGCATTCATAATTTCATAAATCGTAAACATGCATCAAAGACATAATGATAAACATTCTTAAACTTGAACATAAGCATTCATAATTTCATAAATCCTAAACATGCATCAAGGACATAATCATAAGCATTCATAATTTCATAAATCCTAAACATCCATCAAGGACATAATCATAAGCATTCTTAAACTTGAACATAAGCATTCCTAATTTCATAAATCCTAAACATGCATCAAGGACATAATCATAAGCATTCTTAAACTTGAACATAAGCATTCATAATTTCATAAATCCTAAACATGCATAAAGGTCATAATCATAAACATTCTTAAACTTGAACATAAGCATTCATAATTTCATAAATCCTAAACATGCATAAAGGACATAATCATAAACATTCTTAAACTTCATACAAGTCCTTTCTTTTCAAAACATATACATATAGGTACTTCAACATAATCATAACTTGAATGGGGCCCTGTGTTAAGTACCACATAATGCATGTTCCTAATAGGTACAGTAGCGAGCCTCGGACCTACTAGAGCAAGACCTCTTACGTCTTACCAGGGCAAGACCTCTTACGTCTTCTTATGTCCCTTTGGATTTGATTAACGACCACCTAACGGGTCGGGTACTTAACCTCTTACAAAGTAAAATACTTAATTCCTTTCTTTCTTGTCATATCATAAAGAATGCTCTTAATCCCCAACATAAAAAGGGAAGCATCTCCGTCTTATCTTATCATAAGGAGAGCTCTTAATCCCAACTTAAAAAGGGAAGCATCTCCGTCTTATCTTATTATAAGGAGAGCTCTTAATCCCAATATAAAGAGGGGATGCATCTTTTTAGACATGTCATAGCATATATGCATTCATAACTTAAGAATACCCTAAAGGGGTCTTGAAGCATAATCATGTTCATCACATAAGCATATTTCATGGCATATTAAAATCATCAACTTGTTCATCACATAGGCATATTTCATGGCATATTAAATCATAAACATATTCATCACATAGGCATAATTCATGACATATTAAAATCATAGACATGTTCATCACATAGGCATATTAAAATCAGAAACATGGTCATCACATAGGCATAATCCATGGCATATTAAAATCATAAACATATTCATCACATAGACATAATTCATGACATATTAAAATCATAGACATGTTCATCACATATGCATATTAAAATCAGAAACATGGTCATCACATAGACATAATCCATGGCATATTAAAATCATAAACATATTAATCACATAGGCATAATTCATGACATATTAAAATCATAGACATGTTCATCACATAGGCATATTAAAATCAGAAACATGGTCATCACATAGGCATAATCCATGGCATATTAAAATCATAAACATATTAATCACATAGGCATAATTCATGACATATTAAAATCATAGACATGTTCATCACATAGGCATACAACATATCACTAATGGTCATCATAATTCATGGCATATTAAAATCATAAACATGTTCATCACATAGGCATATTTCATGACATATGAAAATCATAAACATGTTCATCACATAGGCATACAACATATCCTAATTTCCTAAGGGGTGTTTTCATGCAACCCTAGCCCTAAAACCATTGTTGGCCGAAACTTGGAGGGTACATAAATTTTATTTTTTGTTACATAAATTCATACATGAAGGCATACAACATAACATAACTTCATAAGGGTTGTTTTCATGAAACCCTAGCCCTAAAACCAATGTTGGCCGAAACTTGTAGGGTACCCAAATTTTATTTTTGGTTACATAAATTCATAAATGAAGGCATAAACCATAACATAACTTCATAAGGGGTGTTTTCATGAAACCCTAGCCCTAAAACCCCTATTGGCCGAAACTTGTAGGGTATCAAGCATCATATTTCTTTCATGTATCATGTCCTACAAGAGCAAATATACTGCAGGTGAGGGAATCTTACTTCCTTCGCTTGGATTTTTGTTTGAAGATGACCTAATGGAAGCCAAACCTAGCCTTCTTCTTGCTTGGATGAATTTCGGAAAATGGAAAGGGAGAAGGTAGGTTTCGGTGAGGAGGAAGAAAAGAAGAGGGAGAAGTGGAGAAGTGGCCTTTCTCTTGTCCCTTCATTCCCTATTTATTCTCTTGAAGTGTCCCTTAGCCTCCCTTACCCTTAACTATCATTTCCCTTATTCCTCTACTAATAACATCTCATTGGGCTTCTGGTTAGTGGATGCATCTATAGGGCTTGGCTATCTCTAGAGGTTTGGGGTTCAATTCCTAGGCCTTGCATCCTTTTTGGCTCATTTTCTTTTATTTTTGAAAGAGCCCACATAAAGCCCATTGTAATCATACAAAAATTATTATAAAATTTCTAGAGCTTGGGATGAAAAGGGAGGAAGGGAAATGGGGAATTCGGCCAAGGATGAGGAAGAAGGAGAATGAAGAAGGAAAGTGGGGTTTTACTTCCTCTCTTTTCTTAATTCTCCTCTTTAATACCTAGGGAATGAACACTCTCCATCCTTTCATGGGAGGGGATGAACCAACTCCTCATCTTCCCATCTATATTCTTTGTATATTCTTTATATATCTTATCCATAAATTATCCTAGGGTCTAGTGGTGTCAAGGCTACCTCCCTATTAGGAGGTTCATGGTTCAAATCCTACCTATAACCATCGTTTATTTTATTTTATTCTAAACCTTTTATGGCCTTAAAACCTATATAATTACTTGGCATAGTTTAGAATTTTACGGGCGTTACAATCCTTCATACCTATAACTTCATCCTGAAACTTGACTTTGGTATTAACTCAAACTTACAAGAAGGATACTTTTATTTCATGTCATCCTTTCCTAACTTGTTCTTCTTTTAAGAACTTTTGAATACATGAACATTTTTCTTCATGAAGGGTACTTCTTTGGTTCTCTATTTCTTGATTTCTTGATCTATTAATGAATAGGACTTTCATAACTTAAATCTTCTTGAACTTGTACCGCTTTTGTGAGGTTCAAGGCTTGTTATGGTGCATTTAATCACCTCCTCAACATACATTGATTACTCTTGTCTTCTTGCATTGATTATTGTCTTCTTGATGATGAATTACATTTGTCTTGAATTTTGATTAGATGATGCCTTGACTTTAACACCGTTTGGTGTTCATATATGCTCTTCTTGGGTTCTCGATTATATCAATATATCTCATGTGTTGAAGACGATCACAAATTTGTCGAGAGATATCCGAAGACCCGATTCATCGATCCATAAACCTCGGAGGTGCATGATCGTCAATCTTCTCGTAACTATGAACTCTACTTCAATGTCTTGTTCTTTCATGAAGCCATCTTCTGGATTTATCTAGGCTTTGAATCACGAGGTTGGCTAGCGACCTCTTCTTTAATAAGTCCATTTAAAGAACTTCTTCAACTAAAGCTTTTAACCATAACTTAAATCCTCGATGGCGGCGTATTGCTAACAACATTGTTGGATTCTAGTCTAGCTACGGGGCATAGGTTTTTCGCTTTCCTAATCCAAATTTCTCCTACAAACCCTTGGCAATAACCTTGATCTTTATTTCTAACTCTTGGTTTCCTCATTGGTTCACAAAGCATTTATTACTTATGTTGTTGTCCTCATCCAGACTTCCTTGTAGCTCGGTGTCCACATGCATCAAATAGTGGAGGATTCTCTTCCCTCTATTACTACATCTCCCATCCATGTTATCTAAGTGATAAATAAATAATTAAGGTATTATTATAATTTCTCATATACACGGTTTAAACATTCCTTATCATGAACAAGGTAGATGAATGTCCTCCTTTCTAGTTGTATTTCTAGGTTAGAAGCATGTTTCCATCATATAAAGCATGGTAAAGTATCATTACTATCTAAGTCACAAGCATGGTTCCATTCTACTAAAACATGATGAGGTATTATTTCTATCTAGGACACAAGTGTGATTCCATTCTACTAAAACATGATGAGGTATTATTTCTGTCTAAGTCACAAGTATGATTCCATTATACTAAAACATGATGAGGTATTATTTCTATCTAGATAGAAGACATTCTTCATTATAAAAGAGATCATTTAGGCATAAAGTTACTTACTTGGAATAGAGGATGGAGGCTTGATATGATAGTGGAAAGAATCACTCCGCTTTGATAAACTTATAGCTTGCATCCGAGCTAAGTTTAGCATACCATGCTCTTATAACATAACATATATGGATCATTTCACCATTTACATACTTAAACATGTTATCATGGCTTAAACCTTCTTTTATACATGCATCCAATATCATATTCATAATTAGCATGTTAACATATCTTATCTCATTTTATAACATGCATAACATAAAGATTCATTCATGAGTTCTAACATATCAAACTTTCTTCAGTAATTGAACAGTATCATGACTAAGCAACATCCAACATGGTACTAATAAATCACAAGTCTTATAAGCGGAAGCAATGTCTTAAGTTATTCATTGAGCAAATAAATATAAGCAGATAGTAATAGGGTCTTTTTCCACCATGCCACTATCACACACTTGGTGATCTCCCCTCCATTCTACTTCCTCTAGTTCATGTTTCCTGTATCTGCAGTATATGGACAACATAAACTATAAGCATATAGCTTAGTAAGATTCTTGTCTACTCACAAAAGCCACAACTTCATCAAACAATTAGAGGATTTACATAAGTATTTCATAACAACACTAATCATCAACATACCCACGTAATAAAACATAAGCATGGCATGAGATTTACATAAGCATGCTAAACATAATTAAATCTAAGCATGGCATAAATTAAACATAAGCATTCATGACATCATCAATCCTAAACATGCATAAAGGACATAATCATAAGCATTCTTAAACTTGAACATAAGCATTCATAATTTCATAAATCCTAAACATGCATCAAGGACATAATGATAAGCATTCTTAAACTTGAACATAAGCATTCATAATTTCATAAATCCTAAACATGCATCAAGGATATAATCATAAGCATTCTTAAACTTGAACATAAGCATTCATAATTTCATAAATCCTAAACATTCATCAAGGACATAATCATAAGCATTCTTAAACTTGAACATAAGCATTCCTAATTTCATAAATCCTAAACATGCATCAAGGACATAATCATAAGCATTCTTAAACTTGAACATAAGCATTCATAATTTCATAAATCCTAAACATGCATAAAGGTCATAATCATAAACATTCTTAAACTTGAACATAAGCATTCATAATTTCATAAATCCAAAACATGCATAAAGGACATAATCATAAACATTCTTAAACTTCATACAAGTCCTTTCTTTTCAAAACATATACATATATGTACTTCAACATAATCATAACTTTAATGGGGGGCCCCAGGTTAAGTACCACATAATGTGCATTCCCTAATAGGCTGGGGTAGAGAGCCACCAGACCTACTAGAGCAAGACCTCTTACGTCTTACCAGGGCAAGACCTCTTACGTCTTCTTATGTCCCTTTGGATTTGATTAACGACCACCTAACGGGTCGGGTACTTAACCTCTTACAAAGTAAAATACTTAATTCCTTTCTTTCTTGTCATATCATAAAGAATGCTCTTAATCCCCAACATAAAAAGGGAAGCATCTCCGTCTTATCTTATCATAAGGAGAGCTCTTAATCCCAACTTAAAAAGGGAAGCATCTCCGTCTTATCATAAGGAGAGCTCTTAATCCCAATATAAAGAGGGGATGCATCTTTTTATACATGTCATAGCATATATGCATTCATAACTTAAGAATACCCTAAAGGGGTCTTGAAGCATAATCATGTTCATCACATAAGCATATTTCATGGCATATTAAAATCATCAACTTGTTCATCACATAGGCATATTTCATGACATATTAAATCATAAACATATTCATCACATAGGCATAATTCATGACATATTAAAATCATAGACATGTTCATCACATAGGCATATTAAAATCAGAAACATGGTCATCACATAGGCATAATCCATGGCATATTAAAATCATAAACATATTCATCACATAGACATAATTCATGACATATTAAAATCATAGACATGTTCATCACATATGCATATTAAAATCAGAAACATGGTCATCACATAGACATAATCCATGGCATATTAAAATCATAAACATATTAATCACATAGGCATAATTCATGACATATTAAAATCATAGACATGTTCATCACATAGGCATATTAAAATCAGAAACATGGTCATCACATAGGCATAATCCATGGCATATTAAAATCATAAACATGTTCATCACATAGGCATATTTCATGACATATGAAAATCATAAACATGTTCATCACATAGGCATACAACATATCCTAATTTCTTAAGGGGTGTTTTCATGCAACCCTAGCCCTAAAACCATTGTTGGCCTAAACTTGGAGGGTACCAAAATTTTATTTTTTGTTACATAAATTCATACATGAAGGCATACAACATAACATAACTTCATAAGGGTTGTTTTCATGAAATCCTAGCCCTAAAACCAATGTTGGCCGAAACTTGTAGGGTACCAAAATTTTATTTTTGGTTACATAAATTCTTACATAAAGGCATACAACATAACATAACTTCATAAGGGGTGTTTTCATGAAACCCTAGCCCTAAAACCCCTATTGGCCGAAACTTGTAGGGTATCAAGCATCATATTTCTTTCATGTATCATGTCCTACAAGAGCAAATATACTGCAGGTGAGGGAATCTTACTTCCTTCGCTTGGATTTTTGTTTGAAGATGACCTAATGGAAGCCAAACCTAGCCTTCTTCTTGCTTGGATGAATTTCGGAAAATGGAAAGGGAGAAGGTAGGTTTCGGTGAGGAGGAAGAAGAGAAGAGGGAGAAGTGGAGAAGTGGCCTTTCTCTTGTCCCTTCATTCCCTATTTATTCTCTTGAAGTGTCCCTTAGCCTCCCTTACCCTTAACTATCATTTCCCTTATTCCTCTACTAATAACATCTCATTGACCAGGTTAGTGGATGCATCTATAGGGCTTGGCTATCTCTAGAGGTTTGGGGTTCAATTCCTAGGCCTTGCATCCTTTTTGGCTCATTTTCTTTTTTTTTTGAAAGAGCCCACATAAAGCTCATTGTAATCATACAAAAATTATTATAAAATTTCTAGAGCTTGGGATGAAAAGGGAGGAAGGGAAATGGGGAATTCGGCCAAGGATGAGGAAGAAGGAGAATGAAGAAGGAAAGTGGGGTTTTACTTCCTCTCTTTTCTTAATTCTCCTCTTTAATACCTAGGGAATGAACACTCTCCATCCTTTCATGGGAGGGGATGAACCAACTCCTCATCTTCCCATCTATATTCTTTGTATATTCTTTATATATCTTATCCATAAATTATCCTAGGGTCTAGTGGTGTCAAGGCTACCTCCCTATTAGGAGGTCATGGTTCAAATCCTACCTATAACCATCGTTTATTTTATTTTATTCTAAACCTTTTATGGCCTTAAAACCTATATAATTACTTGGCATAGTTTAGAATTTTATGGGCGTTACATGGTACCTCCTTCAGAATATGATCAGAATGTGGCTCGTATTCCCTTAGCATAGAAACATGAAATACGTTATGAACACCCGCAAGTGTCAGAGGTAAAGCCAGCCGGTAAGCTACACCTCCAATCCGCTTCAAATCCTACCTATAACCATCGTTTATTTTATTTTATTCTAAACCTTTTATGGCCTTAAAACCTATATAATTACTTGGCATAGTTTAGAATTTTATGGGTGTTACATGGTACCTCCTTCAGAATATGATCAGAATGTGGCTCGTATTCCCTTAGCATAGAAACATGAAATACGTTATGAACACCCGCAAGTGTCAGAGGTAAAGCCAGCCGGTAAGCTACACCTCCAATCCGCTCCAATATCTCAAATGGACCAATGCAGTGTGGAGCTAATTTTCCTTTCAACCCAAATCTTTTGACTCCTTTGGTGGGTGAAACTCGTAGAAATACATGATCCCCAACTGAGAATTCCAAAGGCCATCGCCTTCGGTCCGCATAACTCTTCTGCTGACCCTGTGCCTCGGATAACCGTCGTTTGATGACTTGCACCAACTCTGGATCATGCTAGATACTCTGTGGCCCCAACAACTATCGCTCTCCAATCTCCTGGCACAACACGGGAGATCTACAGGGTCTACTGTATAAGGCTTCGAAAAGAGCCATATGAATAGAATAGTGGTAGCTATTGTTATAGGCAAATTCCACTAAAGGAATGTGATCCTCCCAACTGCCTCTGAAATCCATGACACACGATCTCAATAAATCCTCCAATGTCTGAATGGTATGCTCAGACTGTCCATCTGTCTGCGGATGAAACGCTGTACTGAGTCGAAGCTCTGTGCCCATGGCCTGTTGCAAACTCTGCTAAAATCATGAGGTAAACCTCGGATCTCTATTGGATATGATACTCAAAGGTACACCACGCAATATGATAATCTCTCGGCAGTACAACTCTGCCAGATGATCCAACGAGTCCGTCCCACGAATAAGCAGAAAGTGAGCTGATTTGATTAATCGATCCACAATCACCCAAATTGCATCATGTCCTTTACGGGTTCTAGGCAATCCCGTAATGAAATTCATAGTGATATGCTCCCACTTCCATTCTGGAATCGGAATTTCCTGAAGTAATCAGAGGGTTTCTGATGTTCAATCTTCACCTGCTGGCATACTAAACATCGAGCAATAAAGTCTGCAATATCTCTCTTCATATCGTTCCGCCAGTATAAACATTTCAAATCTCAGTACATCCAAGTACCACTAGAATGTATAGCAAATCTCGAATGATGTGCTTCCTGTAGAAACTCTTCCTTAACTAGATGCGCGTCCAGAACACATAATCATCCTCGAAAATGAAGTACTCCATTCTTGTCACTCATGAAATCTGTCTGTCGTTCTGAGTCTATTGTGCTATGCAAGAACTGCAGATGCTGATCACTAGTGCTTCCTTGATCTTCTCAGAAATAGTGGATTGGGCAAACATATAAACCAATACTCCCCAGGATGTTTGAACTTGTTCAGACAATCCTAACTCTAAGAACTGTCGAACTAAATCGGTAACTGCTGTTAGATGACTGGCCAGAACTCCATGAGACTTCTTGCTCAGTGAATCTGCTACCACATTAGCTTTTCCCGGATGACAATGGATGGTGAAGTCGTAATCCTTTAGATATTCCATCCACCGTCTCTATCTCAGGTTTAATTCTTTATGTGTGAACAGATATTTCAAACTTTTTGTTGGTGCAGGGGCACCAGATAATCGAACCTATGTTTTGATTATGGAAAAGACACAAAGTTAAGCTCATATTGTTATCTCATGAGATGAACCAAGTGTGCAGGAATGCTAAGCTAAGCTGAAGGTCGATAACACCTGGAGGTTCTCGTGTTGAGAAACCGTGGTGGTCGGGTGACACCGGAAGGACTTCGGAGAGAACATAAGAAATCAGCTGGAGACCAAAAGCAAAGCAACAGAGGTAAGCTTGAAGTAAGCTTGTGTGAGTGAGTGTGAGCAAGGTCGAGTCCTCTGTACGGGGATGTCCTTAGGCAACGATCTGACCAAGACTTCCCGTGGAAGGTCTGGGTCGAGATCGGACTGTAAGTGGTCGTCGAACTCACTCTTACTTATATGATTTCGAGATAACTTTTTATTGCAGTCAAAAACCCTAGCCAACAGTCGACTGATGGCTTGTAGCAGTTGACTGATGGGCATCAGTTCGACTGATAAGGGTGGCAGTCGACTACCATTCAAATTCCAGCTTCGAGGAAAGTCAAGATAAGCTCCACTTATCTTGGGAAGATGAGGCTATTTGACCATGAGCTGGAACTGAACGTTAGGGGGCTTAAAAGGCTATAAAAGAAGGAGTGTTCTTCGCCATTTCCATCATTCCAAAGCTTCCAAAGTGCTCCCGCAATGCCGTGACTCTCCGACAAATCTACGACGATGAAGTACTACCAAAACACCGATGACGCGAGCTCAATCTCCATCTCCTTAGTCGTCGGTAACATCTTAAGTTGTCAATTCAGATTGCTTGTATTTAAGTTTATATTTTTGAGATTTTATCATAACGAGGAGAGAGGGGTTTGTCTCTCTACCTCGAGTTTTCTCATATCTTTGTAATCGTCAACTCTTACCTCCAACGAGGAGGAGTGTTTTAGTGAATTGCCCTCCGTACGCGGTCTAGAACCGTTAGGGCCTTGGATTAGCAGCCGGTAGGCTGTGAACCAAGTAAAAATAAAATTGTATTATTTATTTTCTGCTGCTACTCGTGTTTTATATCGAACAAAATGAAAAGATTGTTTTGCTCTATTCACCCCCCTCCCCCTCTAGCCCTCATTTCGATCCAACACTTTTATGGTCCGTGTAGATCTCAAAGGTAACCCCATACAGATAGTGTCTCCATATTTTAATGCGAAAATGATGGTTGCTAACTCTAGATCGTGCACTAGATAATTCCTCTCATGATTCTTTAGTTGATGGGAGGCATAAGATACCACACGGTTAGACTGCCTCAGAACTTCACCCAACCCTTGGATAAAAGCATCAGTATATAGTACCATCCCATCAACACTAGAAGGAATCACTAATACTGGTGCAAAAATTAGCCGTTGTTTCAGATCTTGAAAGCTAGTTTCACAAGCCTCTGAGCAGGTGAACTTGACCCCCTTCTGGGTCAGATGAGTGAGTGGCATGACAATACTAGAGAATCCCTCCACGAATCTCTGATAATACCCGACCATACCAAGGAAACAATGGACCTCCTGGACTAATTTTGGATGCTCCCAATTGGTAATCGTCTTGATTTTCTGAGGATCTACTGAAATACCGCTGTTGGACACCACGTGTCCAAGAAAACCCATTGAGGATTGCCAGAATGCACACTTACTAAACTTGACATACAGATGCTCCCGTCGAAACGTCTCCAATACCTTCCGCAGATGCTGTTCATGCTCCTCCTCAGATCGAGAATATATCAATATATCATCAATGAATACTATCACAAACTGATCTATATACCTCAAGAATACCCGATTCATCAAGTCCATAAATGCAGCTGGAGCATTCGTGAGACCAAAAGGCATCACCAGAAACTCGTAATGCCCATAACAAGTGCAAAATGATGTTTTCTACACATCCTCATCTCTTATCCGAAGTTGATGATATCCTGAGCGCAGATAAATTTTAGAATACACACATGTATCCTTCAGCTGATCAAACAAATCCTCTATCCTCGGCAGTGGATATTTGTTCTTAACTGTGACTGCATTTAGTTGTTGATAGTCAATACATATTCGCAACAATCCATCTTTCTTCTTAACAAACAGTACTGGAGCTCCCCATGATGAAACACTAGGGCGAATAAATCCATTATCCAACATCTCCTGCAGTTGGACTTTAAGTTCGTTCAGCTCCTTTGGTGCCATCCGATAAGGAGGTTTCGATACCGAAGCGGTACCTATCATCTCTATCACAAATTCCACTTGCTTAGGAGGTGGCAAGCTTGGAAGTTCATCTGGAAATACATCCGGGTACTCTTGGAGAGAGGGGTGGTAGTTCTTCGTTCTAAATTTTGACTAAAGATAGTAAATAACCCTGACAACCTTGGGTCAATAACTTCTGAGCCTATAATGAATGGATAGCCCATCATCTCTAGTGCCAACAAATTTCCAGGCTAGTTGATCCGATGGTCGAAAAGTCACCACTCTTGCTCTACAATCCACTGTAGCAGAATAAGTGGCCAACTAGTCCATATCAAGAATAATATCAAACTCTACCATTTCTAACACCTGGAGGTCCACCGTAAGGATATGCATGTCAAAATCTAATGGGCAATCTTTGATTTCTTGGTGGCTAGTCAGCACCTCTCCTGATGGCAATGATACTTCTAACCCACAAGAACGAACCATCGAAATCCTTCCAACTCTACCCAGAAATATTCTAGATATGAATGAATTTGAACTACCGGTATCAATCAAAGTATCAACATATATAGAATAAACTGAAACCATACCCCGTATGACTGATCCCTCAGCCCGCTGTGCCTCATCTCTGGTGATGGCATAAACGCATCCAGTCTCTATATTTGACGGCTGCGTCCCTGCTGAAGTAGTAGAGTGCCTCCACTCAGGCTGAATCTGACTCTGTAGTATTGAAGACTGAGTCATCGGTACAGGCATAATATACCCCTAAGAGCTAGCTGGTAACAACTACTGTGCAGGTACCCCTGGATAGTAGATCACTAGAGATGCAGAATACTGGATAGCTGTCGACATCATTGAAGGGGAACCCCCTGTATCTGATACAACTATGCCTGTGGAGGCACTGACTGCTTATGACCATAAGACTACGTCTGCGGTGCTGTCCTCTATTGCCACTGCTGGCTAGACTTCCTTCCCTTGTTGGAGCTATCAGAAAACTCCAACTGTGCTCTCAATGTACACTCCCTACTGGTATGCCCAGGTTGCTTGCAATAATAGCAAACAGGCTACTCCAAGGGACACTCTGGAACTCTATGGCTTTCAGATCCCCAATTATAACACCCAGTCCTATTCTGTCCCTTATGGCTCTTCTGAGACCCTTTAGAATACTCAGAAGCCGGGCGCTTCCCTTTTTGCAATCTAGTTGACCCATCTGTAGCACCTCGCATAGTTCTTTTTTGATCTCGCTTCTTCTGAGTCTCCTTAGCTGAACCCTGGTTCAGCTGCTTACTCTGGGTCATCTATTTCCCAATATCATTTTCCCTGGAAATCTTATAGGAAGTCATCTCAATAAAAATAGCTCGGTCCAATGCCTCCCTGTAAGAGGTAATAGAAGATCCTGACATCTTGGCCTGGATATATAAGCAGCTAGGCCCTGAGTAAATTGGAACATCCTATCTGCATCCTGCGTTACCAGATGAGGGCAGAACTCTGCAAGTCTAGTAAACTCTGCATTATATTCCATGACGGATCGGTCACCTTGCTTCAGGCTTAGGAACTCCTGACGATGTGACGTAGAAAATACCGAGGGAAAATACTGTCTCCAGAAAGCATCTCGAAAGACTGCCCAAGTAATCCCATGCTCCCCGAGTAGGGTTTTTTGCATCTTCCACCAAGTAACAACCTGATCTCTAAGGTGGTATGCAGCAAGGCCAACTTTCTCCTCGTCCGTACAATCCATGTACTTGAAAGTGTTCTCCAGATTTTCTAGCCAAGCATGGGCAATCCATGGATCAGACTCCCCTCGGAACAAGGTAAGTCTATCCTTGGTCGAACACACTAATACGAGTATCCATGCTTTATCATTGAGCCAACTGGACTCCATAGGTATCGACCTAGTCGGTGGTATATTCGGATCTTGAGACTCCAAACCTCCGATAGGGGGTTGCTGAGGTTGTTCCCGAATAACGGGCTCAGTCGTAGCAGCCTCTTGTCCCACAACTTTAGCTAATCGCCTTGATGGACGACCTCTATTACGAGTCTGCATAGGTGTCATAACTCTGACTGTATACACCTGTTGAACAAGTTTAGATAAGTATTTAACTAACATATGAGTTATCAGGAATTCTTACTTCGTGCTGCTCGGAGCTTCATCTCACAAAACCAAAACCAAAAACAAATCGATTCCCGAGAATCCAAAACTCGACAAAAATAACATTGTATGGCATCGCAAAACCTAGAGCTCTGATACCAATAAAGTTGTCACGCTCTGAGAGTATGCCGAGCCGAAAAACAAACGAACAACATCTCACCTGTACGTGACACTATATCCTGTTGATACAAGGCCTTTTGGTCAATATCACAACAACATATATAAATGTATATATAACAAAACACAATAGAAACTATCACAACGAAATAATAAACTATACACAATGCATACCGGTATGCCTGACCACAACATAAAGAAAGCATCGTTGAAACCCAAATCAACAAGTGCATACATCAATAATGTCTAACACAACATCCACCATATAAATCCGAATCAATATAAGAAACATCTAAAACTAAAGGAAACATAAATCCAAAGTCGGGACCCTAGGAAGTGAGATGGAATGTTGCCAGCCAGCGATGCTCCAAGCTCATTATGAAGTCGGCTACCAATTACCCGGGCGACAAGAAAATCCAGGGTATGTGGTGGTGAGTACAAAACTCAGCGGTAATAAGAATAGAAGTGCATGCATAATATATATATATATATATATATATACACTCATACAACCTGAGTATAAGTACCATAATACAACACGTACAACATGATAGAGTAAATACTGACTCTGTAATCAACAACACTGGCATACTAACATTCTATGTCAAATACACAATGAACTGGGTCCATCACGTATCACCTCAATGTACTGGTCAAAGGTATACAACAGTCTGATCACCTCAATACTAGTAATCCACACACGACCATATAAAATATGCAAGTAGAATGCAAGATGATGTACAATCAAATGCATCAAGCATAGCTCAAACAAATGCAACATCCAACGATCATATATATAGACTATATTCTCATCACACTCAACTATATATATATATATATATATGCAAAACGCCATCTACCATGGCAATGCAGATGCATGGTCATGCCAATGCACCCTACTCGCTACCATAACCCAAGTGTGGCCTAGGTGGCATGACACGACAACTGTCCCAACTCAACAACAACCACTGCTCTCGAGTGGCCGAATGGGCAGTATGAACAAGTATCATATAAGTGTAAAGAGCTAGCTACACAACGGGGCTCCCTACTGCTAGACACTCCGACTGTCACTATCCATGAGTGGTTGAGTGCCACGCACCTAGGACAACTGCATGCTACTCCAACAACCACTGTCAGTAGTGTGGCGAGTGCGACACAACAAATACTCTACCCTCACACCAGTTACTCCTCCACGAGTAACCTGGGAGGCAAGATAACTGACGAACCTCTCAACCACAAGGGAGACCAAGTCGCCAACATGCATGTAAATGGAATGAATACACGACAACACATACATATGTCCACAACACACTCTCTATTCTATAGAGATGCATATACATCTGATAACAACTAAGCTAGGACCTCTAGTCCGTGCGAGGCTGTATCGACAAATCACACGTCCATACACGACTACATGATCCATAGTAGATCTATACACAACATCAGGATATGATATAAAAACTCACTTTACTTCTAGAACATCATCCACCCCCGGATGATTTATCTAAATTGCACAATTCAGTTTTATAACCGAATTTAGCTACGTACACATAGGTAAACCATTATAGGTCCACTTACCATAACATCTATAATTCATAACAATGATGAATTAATAGATAACAACAATGACAGAATATTTCAAGTGCAAAGGCATGCATCAAGCAATAGAAAAACTAGAGTGGACAAGGCCAAAGTAACAATAATATGAAATCATAGGGTTTAGCTACTACCTGACCAGGGTAGGAAATATTACCCACCTGCTATAAAGTTCGAAATAAATATCTTCATGCCCGCAGACCTACCTCGTATCCACATCCTGTAAACATCATCAACTACGGTTATGTTCAAGCACACAACAAAACATACAACCTAAATTCTACATCGACCCCATATTCACTTAATTTACCGAATACGAGTACAACATCTCGATACACCCTCCAAACACATCCAATCCAAAGACTTTTCCATTCTCAATCAACTCCAGTTCCTACCAACCCATTTGCAACCTTGAAACGATGCATCACAACCGAGATCGAGCTACTCCAGGCCGTTCCTAGCCCCTGTACAGAACACATACAACCCTGCACAGCACAAACTCTGATTGCCAATACCATGGGGCTAATCTCTCAACTAACCCCCCATCCACACAACATAGCCACAACCATTTATAGCTCATTTACAACTATTCACTGTCATCTACAGCTCACACAACTCACCTTCACAGCCACCACAACCCATGAACAACCAACACAACCTGCTCTATTCACCGGAACAGAACCACTCTTCACAATCGGCCAAAAACTCCAACTCACAGCCATGCACAGCCAATGCAGCCATTCACAACCCCTTCTCACTCAGCCACAACTGAGCAATTCCCAAACAGAACCTCATAGCCAAAATCTAGCAATTATAGATGAAGAGAAAAGGGTAAATCAAGCTTACCAACCCTAGAAACTCCACCGGCAGCCCCCTTCCTCCTATCCCCTGTTCACTGGCTCAAGACCACTGCCCAAATCAACAGATCAACCTTAAATGAGGAAATCCATAGCTAGGTATAGATCTCATCTAGGATTGAGGAAAAGAGCAACTCTTACCTTGCTTCGGCAGAGATCGCAAGGCTGATTACCACCGAAAAGTTGCCCAAATCCAAACTTCCAGCCACTCCTACCCTTCCGGTTCCCATCTCATCCATGAAGATCGTCCAAGTCGACGATTGCCGCCTGTCGCGAGGAAGAAGAACAGGAGGAAGGGGAGATCTCGCGATGAGGTGGAGAGTTTCGGTGAGGAAGAGGACTCACACGGGGTGAGGAAGAGAAGCTACAGTGAGAAAGCAATTGGGAATCGAAGGAGAAAGAAACAATAGTCGTTCGCTCAGAGAAACTGTTGGATGGTGAGAAATGGAGAACGACTCGACATTAAGGGGAGGCGACTGAGAAAACGCATGGGAGATGCAGAATCTACGGTGAGGAAGAGAAATGGAAGGAGATCGTGCGAGTGAGGAACCCAAACTTGCGATCAACGTGGCCATTAAGGAAAATGGGTCGGGTTTAGCAAATGGGTCGGGTTTCAGACCCTATAAGACTAAACCTAGGTTTAATTATACACATAAGCATTAAACCTAGATTAAGACTAATTAAATCCCTAACCATCCCTCAAAATTTTAATTAACCCACTAATAATATTACCCCTTTAGCCATCTATTTACGGTATTTTATAGGAGGAGATTAGGTTGCCGGAGCAAGAGCAAGAAGAGCCATCTACCTCCGGGGAGAGATGAAGAACTTACTCCAGCCACCATCATTGACCTAAGTAACTCAAGCACATTAATTCAAAATAAAAACCATATTATATGTTTTGATTGTTGGGAATATGGGCACTATAAGAGCAAGTACCCTAAGAAGGTCAAGAAGACTCAATCGACACCAAATTCTCAAGAAAAGGCCAAGGATGCCGATCCCCCAACAATTAAATGCAAGGAGAACATGGTGTGCTTCAAGTGCCACCTAAAAGGGCATTATTGGAGTCAATGCCCTAGGGGGAGGAAGCCTAGCAAGGTCCAAGAAGGAGCATCACATGTACGGGGCCTCTAAGGCAAATCCTAAGGTATATTTTAGTAATGCACCTTCTTTAATTAATAGGCAAAGCATGCTAGGAATTTTATTGCTATTGCTCATGAACAAAAGCATGTTAGTAGAAATAGATTTTATTGCCTAGGTGCTAAACATTAAATCTTTAGAAATAAGGAGAAATTTAGGACTAATGTGTTGGGGATCCTTGGAAGGCTAGAGGGGGTGAATAGCCTCTTTTCGTTTCTACAATTTAATTAGCGGAAGCAAAAGAACAATAAACAATGAAATTAAGAAACAAAAGAGTACAAACGCTAACATAGAAATTTAACGTGGTTCGGAGATTATGTTCCTACTCCACGGTGATCCTTAAGGTGGATCAATCCAAGCAAATCTTCCACTAAGAAAGTTTCTTTTACAAGACACTCCTCTTCTTACAAATGATAGAGATGAAGATTAAAGAAGAGGAGGTTTAAGAGCACAAGAAAACTTGGGGAGCTTGAAGATAGAATTTGGAATATACGCACTAGCCTCCTCAAGCACCCCATGTCCTCTTTTTATAGAGAAGAGGCTGATTTTCCCGTTGGGGCTGGGGTAGTCGACTGATGGTCTTCATCAGTCGACTGCTGCTGTAGTTGACACAATCCAACGACTTCTAACGAGCCTGATCTTGATTCATCACCCAATGAAAAGTTGATCAGTCGACTGATCATACCATCAATCGACTAATTTAGCCATCAGTCGAGTGCTCCGAACGATCACTTGACTGGAAAATATTTTGTGTCGATGTCCACTATTAATAGTCGACTTCTAGGGTATAGTAGTCGACTGATGGTGAATCAGTCGACTGCCAAACCCTAGAAATCAATTGACGGCACCAAAATGCTGCCCTCATCAGTCAAATGACTGATCAGTCGATTAGGATAGAGCATCAGTCGACTGATACACTTCAAGTATGATCAAATCATACTTGAAGTCAACTCCCTAGACCTAGACTCAACCTTCTAGCTCTTCCTTAAGCCTTGCTCCTCCAGGATCCCTCTGAGTTCGTGACTCCTTCATCCTTGCGGTTGCTTCCAAGAGCTTCCCTTGGTTTCATCATGTCTCAGGTTTCTCTTTTGCCAAAGTCCTCTTGGACTTTACGCCGCCAAGACTACATGCTTGGACTTACGCTACCAAGACTTTGCCTTTGGACTTCCTTTGCCAAGGGTCCGTTTGGACTTTACACCGCCAAGACTACATGCTTGGACTTATGCTGCCAAGACTTTCCCTTGGACTTCCTTTGCCAATATTACACTTGGACTTTCCTTTAGAAAGTCTTATACTTGGATTTTTCCTATCACTTAACACGTTCATGGTTAGATCACAAAACATTGCCTAACTATAAATGATTTATCAAACATCAAAACACATAAATGCTTGGGGCATTGTTGCACTAACAATCTCCCCCTTTTTGATGTTTGTCAATCATTTAAGTTAGGTCTTGAAATATGCTCAGAAATAAACAACATATATCAATTTGAGTTCTAACATAAATTTTCCTTCTCCCCCTTTGACATACATCAAAAAGAGGACTAATAGAAATTAAGTTAATAATGAATAGAATTTGTCATGCCTTGAATTAAGGTATAAGATAGAAAATAGGGCTCCCCCTTAATCCAAGACATGGAACATGTGAGAAAAGCATGAAACAATAAACAAGAAATATATCTTAACTTTGCACCAACAATAGACATAATATAGATTTAGGGAATAAAAGCATGCATAATAATAGCTCCCCCTAAATCAATGCATCAATCAGTTCTATACTTTCTTAATTACTTGTATTATCATACCATAAGGTCAGGACACTTAAGATTGCACTTAAGACAAAGAGATATGGCTGATTTGCAGAAATATAAGCGTGGCAGTCGACTGAATACTGAAGCAGTCGATTGACAGACATGAAACGCTAATTTCAGGATTTTAGCCAAACTTCAAAAATGCGCCAAAAATTCAAGAAACATCGAAAAATCATGAAATTTTGTAGAAACATTTCTGAAATCATATTCTATCAAGGAAAAATAATTTGAAAAATATATATTTTCTATATTCCAAAATTGATACAAGTTTAAAAACTAGCAAAAGCTTTAAGGTTTTTGCAAACTTTGTATCACTATAGCTTATTAAGTGAAAACTATCTTTCGAAATATGATAAACATAGTTGAAAATATATTTTATTTGACATTTCTAATCATGTTCTTAGAGCTATATGCACATCAATTGTACATAAGTCTTCCCAATGATTGGTCCAATTAAGGATCAATGTCTCTAGATGACACCTTGGTTCATAGTAATGCATCATAACAAGCATGATGAACCAAGTGCATCTTCCTAACATCTCACATGATGTCTAAGTGGCTCAATACAAAAAATCATAGTTTCTGGGGTATTTTGTGAGATGTTATAGAGGTATAGTCCTAGAGTTTCTATAGGATCATGCAAACCTAGACCTCTATTCTACTAATCACATTCCAAGTTCTCTCCTAAGTGATGAAAAATCCACTTCGGGGAGAGCCTTGGTGAAAATGTCAACTAGGTTGGACTTGAATTCTATGTAGTTGAGTTCAGTGTCCCCCTTTGCCATATGATCTCTAATGAAGTGATGCTTCACTTCAATGTGCTTTGTCCTAGAGTGATGTACCAGATTTTTGGTCAAATTTATGGTACTCACATTATCACAATAGACTTTGATATTGGAGTAGTATAGCTCATAGTCCTCTAGAGTATGTCTCATCCAAAGGAATTGATCTACACAACTACCCATAGCCACATACTTGGCCTCGGTGGTGGATAGAGCAACACAAGGTTATTTTCTACTACTCCAACTAACTCGGGAGGATCCAAGAAATTGACATCCACCACTAGTACTCTTTCGATCCAACTTGCAACCCGCATAGTCGGAATCAGTGTACCCAACCAAATCAAAAGATTTTGTCTTAAGGTACCAAAGTCCTACATTTAGTGTACCTTTGATATATCTTAAAATTCTCTTAACGGCCACTAAATGAGATTCTTTGGCATATGATTGGTATCTTGCACGCATGCCTACCGCAAATAAGATATCGGGTCTACTAGCGGTTAGGTATAATAGACTACCAATCATACTCCTATAAAGTTTTAGGTCAATTGATTTATCTTCATGGTCATTGTCTATTTTAGTATTAGTTGCCATTGGGGTTGAAACTACCTTAGCATTTTCCAAACTAAATTTCTTGATCATTTCTTTGGCATATTTGGTTTGGTATACATGGATTCCTTCATTAGTTTATTTGACTTGTAATCCTAAGAAGAAATTTAATTCTCCAACTAGACTCATTTCAAACTCATTCTCCATATTTTTGATAAAGTCTTGAAGGAGCTCATCATTTGTTGACCCAAAAATGATGTCATCTACATATACTTGGGCCACAAAGATATCTTTTACCTTTGATTTAACGAAGAGAGTTTGATCTACTTGACCCCTTCTAACCCCCTTAGAAACTAAGAAAGATGATAATCTTTCATACCAAGCCCGAGGAGCTTGTTTTAACCCGTATAAAGCTTTTCTAAGCTTGTATACATGGTTTGGATAGTATACACTCTTAAACCCGGGAGATTGTTCTACATATACTTCTTCCTTAATGAACCCGTTTAGGAATGCCGATTTTACATCCATTTGATGGAGTTTAAAACCCATGTAAGAGGCATATCCTAATAGGATTCTAATTGACTCTAACCTAGCAACCGGGGCAGAAGTTTCATTATAGTCAAGCCCCTCAACTTGATTAAAACCCCTTGCAACTAACCTTGCTTTGTTTCTTGTTATATTTCCTTGATCATCTAATTTTTTTCTAAAGACCCATCTTGTAGTAACAATGGTGCTATCATTGGGTCTAGGGACTAGCTCCCATACTTGACGCCTTTTAAATTGAGTCAATTAATCTTGCATTGCTAAGATCCAATCCAGATCAAGTAATGCATCATTGATTGATTTGGGCTTAATTTGTGAGATAAGAGCTATTTGACTAGAGGGAGCTCTATGAAAAGACCTAGTTCTAACACCTTAAGATAATTCTCCTGATCTAGAGGATGATTTTGATGAACCCTTATGTAGGTGGTGTATCAAATTGGTTTTGATCATGATTATCCTCATTCCTCCTCTCATCATCGGAATCTCCTCTTACTCCCCCTTGATCTTCCTCCCCCTTGATCATTACCCCCTAAGGTCAAGTTTTGAAGTTTATGGGTAATGTCATGATTTTTGTCATTGATATCATTATCAATGGGGGATTTCCTAGGATAAGTAGTAGAGGTTTCATCAAATTTAACATTATGTTGGTGCAGTAGGCACCAGAATGGAACATAAGTTTTGATTATAGCAAAGACACAAAGTTAAACTCATATTGTTATCTCATGAGCTGAATCAAGTGTGCAGGAATGCTAAGCTAAGCAGGTTGGCGACACCTGGAGGTTCTCATGTTGAGAAACCGTGGTGGTCGGGCGACACCGGGAGGACTTCGGAGGGAGCCGAAGAAATCAGGTGGAGACCAGAAGCAAAAGCTACAAAGGTAAAGCTTGAGGTAAGCTCGTGTGAGTAAGTGTAAGTAAGGTCGAGTCCTCTATATGAGGATATCCTTAGGCGACGATCCGACTAAGACATCCCATGGAAGGTCTATGTCGAGATCAGACGGTAAGTGGACGTCAAAATCACTTGTATCACTTGCATTTTCGAGCTAACTTTTCATTGTAGCTAGAAACCTAGTAACAGTCGACTGATGGCTTGTATCAGTCAACTGCTTCCACCATCAGTTGACTGCTAGGGTTGATCAGTCGACTGATGTTCAAATTCCAGCCTCGAGGAGAGTCAAACCTCATCTCCTTATCTTTGGGTTAGGTGGCCTTTGGTGATAAGGATTGAGCTCAATGTTTAGGGTTCTCAAAGGCTATAAAAGAAAGAGTGTTCTTCACCATTTTCATCATCTCCAAGATTCCAAAGTGCTCTCACAACGCCGATCTTCTACGACGATATCCTACGACAATGAAGTGTTGCCGCAACATCGACGACAAGAGCTCAAACCCTACTTCATTAGTCGTCGGTATAAGTTTATTCTAAATCATCACTTTCAATTCTTGTATTTACTTCTTTCTTGGAGCTTTTCACAAGGAGATGGGGAGTGTCCCTCTTCCTTGATCTTTTCCATTTTTGTATCCATTGTCTCCTACCTCCAACAAGGAGGAGATTATTTTAGTGAATTGCCTTCCGTGTGCGATCTCGGATCGCTAGGGCCTTGGATTAGCAGCTGATAGGCTATGAACCAAGTAAAAAATGAACTTGTGTCTCTCTATTTCCACTGGATTTTACTCTATTTACTTGTGTCTTATTTGAATGAAGAGAAAGATTCTTGTGCTCTATTCACCCCCCTCTAGCGCTCATTTCAATCCAACAAGTGGTATCAGAGCGGGGGCGCTTGTTGGTGCAACAATGCCCCAAGCATTTATATATTTTGATGTTTGGATAATCATCTAAGTTAGGCAATGTTTTGTGATCTAATTGTAAACATGTTTAAGTGACAGGAAAATCCAAGTATGAAGACTTGGTAAAAGACAAGTTCAAGTGTGATCTTGGCAAAGAGAAGTCAAAGGAAAGGTCTTGGCAACGTAAGTCCAAGCATGTAGTCTTGGCGGCGTAAAGTCCAAGCAGTCCTAGGAAAAGAAAGACCAAAGGAAAGTCTTGGCAGTATAAGTCCAAGCATGTAGTCTTGGCAGCGTAAAGTCCAAGCGTACTTTGGCAAAGAAGAAACCCAAAGCATGACGAAACCGAAGGAAGCTTTTGAAGGCAAGCGCATGGATGGAGTCGTGGACTCAGAGAAATCCTAGAGGCGCAAGGCTGATGGAGAAGCTAGAAGGTTAAGTCTAGGCTTAGGTTATGTTTTCAAGTATGAATTAGTCATACTTGGAGGGTGCCAGTCGACTGGAACATGGTGTCAGTCGAACTGGCCCTTAAAATGCAGCATTAGAGGTTGGAAGGTCATAGCGCCAATCGGGAGTTATCCCCGAATCGTGAGAGTCGACTGCACCGATCGCCGCATAGCAGCCGGGCAATGATCGCCATCATTGGCCGTCGACTGCCACAAACAGAATGGCCCGTAGCCGATCGCCCGCATTTAGCAAGATAGTAATCGCCATCGCTGGCAGTCGACTGATAGTCTTCTCGTTGGCAATGACGACGGCAAATCCCACGAATCCGACTGTTCAGAAGCCGTTAGAATCGGCGACAGTCGACTGATAGACCTCCAACGGAAAAAAGAGGCTCTTTCCTATAAAAAGAGCCTAAGGGGAGCAAGAAGAGGTTAATGCTTATATTCTGATCATTCTTCTAAGCTCCTACAAGTTTTCCAAGCTTTCTAAGTGTATTAATCTCCCTCCTCCTCTCAAATCTTCATTATCATCTTTTGTAAGAAGAGGAGGTCTTTGTAAAGAGAAAGCTTCTTAGTGGAATTGCTTGGGTTGATCCACCTTAAGGATCGCCGTGGAGTAGGAGCATTATCTCCGAACCACGTAAAGGCTTTGTTAGCATTGCTTTTTGTTTTTACATATATTATTTGTTTTTGCTTCCGCTAATTACTCTTGTAGAAACGAAAAGCACTATTCCAAACGATCACCAACAAGTGGTATCAGAGCCTGGATCGCATCGGAAGATCTAACCATCAAGCGAATCATGGCATTTCAAGAGGGATATAGCACGGCGAGGCCTCAGTTCTTTGACGGCAACGACTTCGGCTATTGGAAAGGTAGGATGGAATACTATCTCATGAATGACATAGAAAATTGGTTTAGTTGTAGATGGATTCGAAAAGTCGGTCGACGAATTCGGAGCACCACTACCGACAAAAGATTGGACAAGAGAGATGGCCAAGAAAGCACAAGAAAATGCAAAAGCAATGACCACACTTCAATGTGGTCTATCCAAGGAGCAACTCTCTAAGGTCGGGCCCTTCAACTCCGCAAAAGAGCTTTGGGAGAATCTCATCGAACTCAACGAAGGATCCAAAGAGACAAGAAGGGCCAAGAGGGATCTTTTGATTGGCCAACTCCAAAGCTTCACTATGAAGACAAACGAGACTGTGAGCCAAATGCACGGGCGTTTCAAGGAAGTAGTCAACGGACTACACGTTATAGGTGAAAAGGTCGACAACCGAGACCTTGTAAGGTATGTATTACAAGCTTTCCCTAGGACCACCTTATGGGCCTCAATGGTAGATGCCTATAAGGTCTCTAGGGATCTTTCATTAGTCAAGTTAGATGAACTTTTTTGTGAATTTCAATTACATGAACAAGCTAACACTTCATCCAAAGAGAAGGGTATAGCTCTTTTTGTAGGAAAGAAGGAGAAGAAGAAGAAGGAGAAGAAGGAAGTGTCCTCCTCATCCGAATCCGAGGAAGACTCATCAAGTAGTGAAGATGAGTTATCAGCAAGTGAGGTGGCACATTACGTCAAGAAGTTCGGTGGGAAGTCAAGGAGACTCACCAAGAAAGACGTGAAGAGGATGTTCCAATCCTCAAGAGGTAAATCTTCAAGTAATTCAAATTCTATCTCTAACGTGACTTGTTTTGGTTGCAACAAGAAAGGGCATATAAAGCCAAATTGCCCGGAACTAAAGAAGGAGGAGAAGGAAAAGAAAAAGAAGGAAAAGAAGGAGAAGAAGAAGAAGGAGGCAATGCTGGCACAAACATAGGACACTCTAAGTATGGAGGAGTCTTCCGACGATGAGGAAGTATGCCATGCCACCCGGAACCTAGCCCTTACGGCATTAGAGGAAGAAGCCGGGAGCTCAAGCGAGGAGTCCTCTTCCTCTTCAAGTGATGAATCATCATCAAGTGATGATGATGAGGTAAACAACTCACCTAAAATAGATTTACTTTACAAGACTATTGCATGTTTACAAAATGCTTTAAATAGATCAAAAATTAGGATTAAGGATCTAAAATTAGAAATCAAATCACTTAAAAGTGTAGATTCATCATGTTGCAAACAATCTAGTGATATTGATGAATGTACTCTTAGGGATGAAAATGATGAGTTAAGAAAAGAAATAGGTAAATTAAGAGCATGCCTAGAAAAATTCACTAATGGTTCTAAATATCTAGATATGATTATTAAGGATCAAAGGGCAATTTACAATAAGGCCGGATTAGGATATAGACCTAAGGAGAAAGAGGTAGAATTTGCATCCCTTGTTAGTAGAAAATCAATGATTAAAATCAAGGGGAGAAAGGCATGGGTACCAAAGAAATTTATAATTGATGCTAGTGGTCCTAAGATTTGGGTACCTAAGGATTGTGTTTTTCATGTGATATAGGTAGAAGAACCAAGCTTGTGGATAGTTGATAGTGGGTGCTCAAAGCATATGACCGGGGATGAGAGAAAATTCTCCACTATCAACCACACTAGCAAAGGAAAAGTGTCATTTGGTAATAGCGGCAAACTTAAAATTCTAGGAAAGGGCACCATTGAGGTATCTCCCAATCTTGCCATTCATAAAGTTCTATTAGTTAAAAATATTAAATTTAATTTACTTAGTATAAGTCAATTATGTGATGCAAACTTTGATGTTAAATTTGATTCCTCAAAATGTTTTATAAGACACAAAACTATAAATGATTGCATGATAGTAGGCTTTAGGAAATCAAATATATATTATATTGATTTATCCTATGCTACTAATCCTTCCACTAAGTGTCTTATTGCAAAAGAGGAAGAAAGTTGGCTTTGGCATAGGAGGCTAGGACACATAAACATGAAGAATATAGCCAAAATAGAAAAATTGAAGCTAGTCAAAGGATTGCCTAGAGTCAAATTTCTCAATGACAAGATGTGTGATGCTTGCCAAGAAGGGAAACAATCAAAACCATCACACAAAGGTAAAAATTTACTTAGTACCGCTTTACCGTTAGAATTACTACATATGAATTTATTTGATTGCCATAGTACCCCATCTATAATTGGTAGTAAATATTGCTTGGTAATAGTAGATGATTTTTCTAGGTTTACTTAGGTGTTTTTCTTGAAAAATAAAGATGAAACCTTAGGAATAATCATAGGATTTAGCAAAAGAGTAGATAAATGAAAGAAAACTCAAAATCAACCGGATCCGTAGTGATCATGGTGGAGAATTTGAGAATTCTAATTTTTCAAATTTTGCTTAGAATAAGGGTACAAGCATGAATTTTCTTGTCCAAGAACACCCCAACAAAATGGGGTTGTGGAAAGGAAAAATCGTGCCCTACAAGAAGCGGCTAGGACAATGCTTAATGCATATTCCTTACCTAGCTACTTGTGGGCGGAAGCGATTAATACCGCTTGCTATATCCAAAATAGGGTATTGATTCATAGGTTTTTGGGAAAAACTCCATTTGAATTGTGGAATGGTACAATTCCAACAATTCATTATTTTAAGGTCTTTGGATGCAAAGTTTATATCTTAAATACCAAAGATAACCTAAGTAAGTTTGAGTCCAAAGTGGATGAAGGAATCCTAGTTGGATACTCATCCACTAGTGTAGGATATAGAGTTTACAATAAAAGGACTCAAAAGATTGAAGAACCTTCAAATGTTCAATTTGATGAAACTTTCAATACATACCCTAGGAAATCCCCTATTGATGATGATATAAATATTGAAAATCAAGAAATTACCAAACAATTTCAAAACATAAACTTAGGGGGTAATGATCAAGGGGGAGGATTGAATCAAGGGGGAGTAAGGGATGATTCCGATGATGAGCATAGGGTTGAGGTTGATCATGATCAAACTCCATCTAATACACCTCCTAGAACCATAAGAGTTCATCAAAGTCACACCTTAGATCAAATTATGGGTGAATTATCTCAAGGAGTTAGGACTAGGTCATTCCATAGGGATCCTACTAGTCATATTGCTCTAATCTCTCAAATTGAGCCCAAAACAATTAAAGATGCATTACTTGATCCGGATTGGATCTTAGCAATGCAAGATGAATTGGCTCAATTTGAAAGGAGTCAAGTATGGGAGTTAGTTCCTAGACCAAGTGAAAACACTATTATTACTACAAGATAGGTCTTTAGGAACAAACTAGATGACCAAGGGAATATCACTAGAAATAAAGCACGGTTAGTTGCAAGGGGTTTTAATCAAGTTGAAGGACTTGATTATGATGAAACATATGCCCCGGTTGCTAGGTCCATTAGAATACTTTTAGCGTATGTGTCACGCCCCTAAGGAGACCCCGCCAGACAAAAATCCGACAGCATCTCCCCTATACGGGTGACAATCCCAATTTACATACAAGGCCTACACGGCCACTATACATCGGTCAACACGACCGGAATCCAAACTCACACGCAGTTATATAATTTGGCCTCAGGCCATAAACCAAAATAAATGATAAACAGTCTACCATAAATCAACTTACCCCTTCTGCCATCTGGGCAGGAATACTCACCAAAATCCAATCAAACCAAAATCCAAAAAAGGTCCATACGGACACCAAAAATCCAAATACAAAATCAATCTCCAAACCTATACATGTCCTCTAACCAAAATATCCAAACCATAAAGTAAATATCCAAAATAAAACATTTACGACGAGTGGGGGTCCGGCAGCTGCACTCTCCTGACAGCTTCATCCTGAAATAGATATAAATCAACGGGGTGAGTTCAAAGAACTCTGCGGGTATAGTAGATATGCATAGTAAGGTATAGCTAACAATAAAAAATATCATGTCAGTACAGTCTCACATAAATAGGGTATGCAAGCAAGAAATACAAAATGACTGTACTTACCTGAATCTCCTACCCTGATATAGGAGCATGTGCCCTACTATAAGAGATAAAGTCATCACCATATAAGAATATGAATCCTGTATGCATGACAATCATATGCAACATCCAATGCATCAATAAAATGCAGCAAACACAATACAAATGCGATCCATGCAAAAATGCATGCCGTGCAAATGACATGGTCACCCCTGACGCCAGTCAGCCGCCTCACACGCAATGGTGAAGCCGAGTGGGTAGAGCTATGACAACTGTGCACTCTGCCATCACTGCTCCTGAGTGACCGAGTGGACAGGATGCTGTCGGAGTACACCTATCCTCCTGCCCCAAACATAGTGGGGGAGCTAAGCTCTCATCTCCCGGTGTCATAGACCAGAGGAGGGATCCCTGCCCGCTACCACGCTGCCTCGTCGCTACCCATGAGCGGACCAGCGGAGCCTGACAGAGCAACTGCACACACCCTCCTGATGTACCACTAACCCATGAGTGGCAGTGTGTGCAGGCCATGTAACTAGCTGCGGGCTCAACAATAATGGAACCCCGTCCAGCTAGCATGCAATCATGCGAAAATGGTGCATGATACTAAAGCATGTAAATCCTACTCAAAATACCTATCCGAATAATATGTACAATCAATATGTACATATCCCTAATCCATATACTATGATCCAAATCAAACAGGGAAATATAATCATATCCTATCACATGCATGTATCAAGTAGACACCAAAAACATACTAGGCATATAAACATGAAAATTATTGCAAGCTATCCTACTAGCATATCAATTTGACTTAATCTAAAAGTTAAGTCAAAATACCCGCCTGAATATATATATATCCGCAAGAATGAACCAAATCGTCACGACTAGGGACTAGGACACACGACTATAGTTAAGCACAAAATATACAATTCAACGACAAATCGAATAATTAATCGATTCCTTCCATAACCAAATACTCTAAAGTAAATCCATCAAATCCAAGCACACGACAACGTGCTAAATTACTACTATGTATCCCCAAGTAGATCCTCAACTCGTAGATCACAAATTGTGATTAACTCCTCAATCCAAGAACATATCCTCCGAATACCATAACGATCAACCGAATAACTCTGGAATCAACCTAAATCGACCAATCAAGCTCACCCGCCCTAGGAATTCCATCCACAGCCAATATCCCCCAAATCAGATCCCCAACTCAAATTTCAGCGACTCAAACAATATTCACAGCCGACACATCCACCAAATCAAACAACCGGTAGGCAAGGAAGAAACTAGTCCATGTTATACCTGCGATGGAATTTCCCCCAAACTGCTCGGTTCACCGGAACGAGGACCTGCCGATGCCCTAATAGTCTGCTCCGACAACCTCCGACCAGAAATCACAGCGAAGGTGAAAAACGATGGTGGTCCGGTGGCTGCAGGCGTCGCCGACGAAGGAGTGGCGGCTGACACAGGGAAGGGCACTGTTGCCGGCGCTTATGGAGGGACGACCGGTCTCGGCGTCCGGCAACGGAGGGGAGCCTCGCGTCTGCATGTGACGGCGAGCTCGCGTCGCGTCGGGCGGTGGTGCTCGCAGGAGCGCAAACTAGGGTTGCGGCTGTGGACGGCATCGGCTCGAGGAAAGGCGTCGCCGACGAAGAAGAGGGCACCGGCGTCGGGCTGCTGGCGGCAGACGCGAAGAGAAGGCGACGATTGCGTGAAAGGGAGGCGTCGATCGGCGAGGAAAGAAAAAGAAAGGAAAATAGCATTTTAGTTTTTTTCCGGTTTAGGTTAATACCCTTTAAATAGACCCCACAAAAGCCTATTTATTTTATCTCCGAAAAATATCTCGTACGGAGTCTGTTTAAATCCAGAAAAATTCCGAAAAAATTTCTAAAATTCCCTAAAAATCCCAAAAAATTTCCAGGATTATTTCCTTAATTATTTGGCCATTAATTTAATATTTTAAATTTTCTAGTATTTAACATTCTCTCCCACTAATAAAAATTTGGTCCCCAAATTTCCTACTCGTATATTAGTACGAGATGTCCCAACAACCATCTCAAGCATCTGGAGACAAGTCACACCTCAAGTGACTAAGTGGGGTTACTGATATCCCTTAAAAATCAAATCACACCTGCTTCTAGCAGCCCTTCCAAAGTATGAATAGTATCTTCATTTCGACCACCTATAATAAGTACCTAACTGTACCTGAGTGGATCTCTATATCCGTGACCTGTTAAAGACTATCCATAATCCGAAGGTAAATCCTGAACCGCTATCACATACGATACTCACAGATCCTCCATGAACTGGAAATCGCCATAGCATAACCTATCCAGCGATCCAACAAACTCATTGTATGGATCGAACGAAAATGAGCGGACTTAGCTAATCATACTAAGTCCTTTCCGAATTCCAAATAATCTCCCAACACCGTCCATCATACTAGGCTCCCACTTTCCTCTTGGTACAGAACCTTACTGATTATTTATATACCACCTTTACCAGACTTCCAAATCAACTATATTCTGCATGTCGTTCCTCCACGGAGAACGTTTCAATACTTACTATTTTCCGGATACAATCTTAAACATCTGCAACATATTCAACATATTGCAATCTTCAGCAATACCTATCAAAATATCGTGACCAAGTCTCGTGGCTCTGAGTAATGCAAAAGGCACTACTTACGCAACCGACATGCTACCACGACGGACTCATAGTCTCAAGATGCCATGTAGCTATCTAGCCACCTACTACATACAAATTCCAATATCACTAATTCCGTAGAGCAAGAGTACAACTCTATGGTAGATGTTTCTATCATCACAACAGAATCATGCTGTTCCCGAATCAATAGTAACTCTTCCTAAATTCAAATGCAACTACACAGAGCTAGCTAAAACCTCATAAGCATATCGCTCCTCACCTCTACAAAACAACATAACAACTCCTACTAGGTCCACGCATATATATATATGACAACCCATCTCGTAGTTCCTCATTTGACGTAACCATGGGATATGTCTCAATCAACTAAATCGAAACGCTCCATTCTTCAAACATCGATCCGTATAAATTAACTTTCCTTTCCTTCCACCCGAGAATGATCAAACAACTCGTGTAAAAGTCAACCATCGTTCAACCTCGAAACTAGTTTCACAAGCTTCAGACCAAATAAATTCCAACACCTTCCTGATCCAACCAGTCATTGATGTAATACCGCTAGAGCATCCTATCCATATCTATGGTAATAATCAAATCAAATACCAGAAGAAAAAAAAATCACCATCTACGGTGGCCGAGTGCTCAACTCCAACTGTCACCATCACAAATGATCCAATCGTGTCCAGAATACACGATTTCCCAAATCTCGGATTACAAAGTCGCCAATAAGTCAAATAAGATAATCCAAAGCTCATACAATTCATACCAAGTATGAAATTGTCATCGCTACACACACCGCATCCTCTTTACTCTAGGGATGATATATCAATCATCCCACGACTTTGATAATTGTATGACTCCTACAATATCAACACATCAATCATAAATCAATCCTAGAGTATACACAGGTGTCCTATAGTTGATCTAAATAGATCCTCGATCCACCATGAAGGATATTCTTTTCCTTCTACCACTACCGCATTCCATCATCAATAATTGATGTATAACCTCAAAGGTTCATATCTCTTTGAACAACAAGTTCCAGAGCTTCTCAAGAAATAAAATACTGGGACAACAAATATCCCATCCAATAACTCCTTTAATTGGAATTTAGATTCTTCCAATTCCCATAGTGTTAAACAACATTGATACCAACTAAATTATCCTGAAAAATCATCTTTTCATCAATTACCTCGCGGCATCATCAACCTTACCAACTTTGAAAGACCGATCGATGACAGTATCATAGCAACTCGATTCACTTACAGCCAATTGAATGACATTGCCTTGAGTACATCACGAGCTTTAACAACCTTGTACGCTTTACACTAGCCCTCAGCCAACGCACCATATTAAAAATATTAGCTCGTAAAAATAACATTACCTCAGTACCAAATAAATTATCTCACAGTAGGGGATCTTCGATATCGAAATTATTTTCGAAATCCCTCCGATCACCTACTCTACTTGCCTATATAGCGGCAAGCCTAGAAGTTCCTCCAACACTACATCTGATTACTCTCGAGTTATACAGGCATCCGAGAGACCTTCTTATACCATCATGTCACAAGCATAACCTCCAAGTTAATATCCAGATATTCACATCATAACAACCAAGTCAACTATAAAACAATTAAGTCAACTCTCTCACCATAATATAACATGTCCATCAATCAACCTATAAACATCCAAAATCATTTTCATACCCCTGTGATAATCATCACAGTAATCATCTCAACATCTCACCTATCAGTGGAAACACTATTAATCCACATGATCCAAATATGAAAATCCTTTTAATCCTATCAGTGCATGTTTTAACCACAGATATCTGTAAACACCTGTATCTCTCAATATATCATCAAGTAAGGTAAACTATAGTAATACCTCAATGATCAATCCTTCAACCATCAACAATTCCTTTCGAGTAAAGATGCAAACTCATCCAAGTTCTGCTCTTAACGGATTCCCTATTTCACAGTGACCTAGAAAAAGAATTCGATAACTGTATGAATCTAGGTGTATACACCTCTTCCTCTCCTTTTCTTCAAGAACCATACAACCAGCCTCATATCTCCACAAGTGTACAAACCACTTCTGATAGCGACATATATCTGAGGAGAAAACTTAAATCCAGATTCCTATTTTCGGCTGGGAAATGAGGTGTTTCATCAATCTTTCATTCCCGAGACAGAGTCTGGATCACCACCAAAATAAATTAAAATTCCAACTAATCCCTCGATCACTCAAGAGATTGTTACTTGAGAACATCAAATTACCATCTCTAGCCACAGACCTGATCAATATCGTGCTTGACATAATGCCACGTGAATTTAGCTAAAAGACCTCGTTCACGACTTCTACCGTTGTCTTATCATAAGTGTAGGTTATTATCACTAGATCGACTACACCATTATCTTGAGACACTTGCTGCAGTCATTTTATAAATATGACTCACCCTAATGCCTCCCGATAGGATCTGATGGAAGATCCACTATCCTAATCCCAAGGTAAGCCAATAAATCGTGGTGATCGAAAACAACTCAATCACTATCTTGAACCATTAAGTGGAGGGGGTAAACTCTGTAATTCTAGTAAACTCTATAGTGAAATCCATTAATAATTTATCACTCAACTAAAGACTCAAGAATTCCTTAACAATGAGTCATACAAAAATAACATAAGGAAATATTGTCTTCCGAAAACATCCTGAACCCATGATCTCGTAATGGGTTATTTCCTCAAATAAATTTCTTCTACATATTCACCAAGTAACAACTTGATCATTACAATAGTAAGAAACTATCTCCACTCCTATATAAATACCAGTTAGGTACTTATCAGTACCTTCAATGTTATCAATCTAAGGCTCAAGCCGCTCAAGAATCAAAATCCCTATGGAACTTCGTAACTTAAACCTCCAAGGTCTGCATCAACAATAGTATACAGTCCTTGTCCAATACCCCACAGGGTAATTATCTGCCTAGCATAATCAGTGAAAATCCCTAACACTGTAGTCCTTGATTTCCACAACCAATGTGACGACTTGACCCTTGCTTTTCTGACTCGGTATCAGTCAGCTCTCAAAAAGGCAATGCATCTTTTCGTCACAGGTCCAAGACTCACAAACTGAACAAGTCATTTGTGGTCAACTCCATCTACGATTACGAATAGTGACCAATACACTAAATGTTATTTCCTATTATCCACTAAACACATAGTCAAATCTAACCTGGAGTATAAACACTACGGCAACTCCGGCTGGTCACCTTGGTGGGCGACCCCTACTACGAGTCTGCACATGAGTCAAAACTCAATAGACCCTTTCTGACAACTCCATAACCAGAGATCTCACTGTCCTCTTGCGTGGTTACCCTGCACCATGTCTCGGTGCAGGTGCATCACCTAAATCTCATATCTCTGTTAAATTATTACAGATGCTACTAGAACAAATGTTACTAGAAGTAAAAATATATAAAATTTTCATCATACCTATTTACAGAGAGAGGTTCATCATTGCCAAATCCCCATATTGACCTCGTCATAAATCCTCGAATTTCCGAAATATAAAAATCGTCGGAAATCCATACCAATCCAAAATTTTCCAAATTGCCTCGTAAAACCTGCCAAACGTGGCGAACTCCGAAAAATCCAAAAACCCCTAGGAACTCGAAAACCTGGCTCTGATACCAAATAAATTGTCACGCCCCGAAGGAGACCCCGCCAGACAAAAATCCGACAGCATCTCCCCTGTACGGGTGACAATCCCAATTTACATACAAGGCCTACACGGCCACTATACATCGGTCAACACGACCGGAATCCAAACTCACACGCAGTTATATAATTTGGCCTCAGGCCATCAACCAAAATAAATGATAAACAGTCTACCATAAATCAACTTACCCCTTCTGCCATCTGGGCAGGAATACTCACCAAAATCCAATCAAACCAAAATCCGAATAAGGTCCATACGGACACCAAAAATCCAAATACAAAATCAATCTCCAAACCTATACATGTCCTCTAACCAAAATATCCAAACCATAAAGCAAATATCCAAAATAAAACATTTACGACGAGTGGGGTCCGGCAGCTGCACTCTCCTGACAGCTTCATCCTGAAATAGATATAAATCAACGGGGTGAGTTCAAAGAACTCTGCGGGTATAGTAGATATGCAAAGTAAGGTATAGCTAACAATAAAAATATCATGCCAGTACAGTCTCACATAAATAGGGTATGCAAGCAAGAAATACAAAATGACTGTACTTACCTGAATCTCCTACCCTGATATAGGAGCATGTGCCCTACTATAAGAGATAAAGTCATCACCATATAAGAATATGAATCCTATATGCATGACAATCATATGCAACATCCAATGCATCAATAAAATGCAGCAAACACAATACAAATGCGATCCATGCAAAAATGCATGCCGTGCAAATGACATGGTCACCCCTGACGCCAGTCAGCCGCCTCACACGCAATGGTGAAGCCGAGTGGGTAGGGCTATGACAACTGTGCACTCTGCCATCACTGCTCCTGAGTGACCGAGTGGACAGGATGCTGTCGGAGTACACCTATCCTCCTGCCCCAAACATAGTGGGGGAGCTAAGCTCTCATCTCCCGGTGTCATAGACCAGAGGAGGGATCCCTGCCCGCTACCACGCTGCCTCGTCGCTACCCATGAGCGGACCAGCGGAGCCTGACAGAGCAACTGCACACACCCTCCTGATGTACCACTAACCCATGAGTGACAAGCGGTGTAGTTATGTAACTCAAGCGGGCTCAACAATAATGGAACCCGTTCATGCGAAAATGGTGCATGATACTAAAGCATGTAAATCCTACTCAAAATACCTATCCGAATAATATGTACAATCAATATGTACATATCCCTAATCCATATACTATGATCCAAATCAAACAGGGAAATATAATCATATCCTATCACATGCATGTATCAAGTAGACACCAAAAACATACTAGGCATATAAACATGAAAATTATTGCAAGCTATCCTACTAGCATATCAATTTGACTTAATCTAAAAGTTAAGTCAAAATACCCGCCTGAATATATATATATCCGCAAGAATGAACCAAATCGTCACGACTGGGGACCTACCTCGTGACCGAAACCTGCATATAGCATAACTATAGTTAAGCACAAAATATACAATTCAACGACAAATTGAATAATTAATCGATTCCTTCCATAACCAAATACTCCAAAGTAAATCCATCAAATCCAAGCACACGACAACGTGCTAAATTACTACTATGTATCCCCAAGTAGATCCTCAACTCGTAGATCACAAATTGTGATTAACTCCTCAATCTAAGAACATATCCTCTGAATACCATAACGATCAACCGAATAACTCTGGAATCAACCCAAATCGACCAATCAAGCTCACCCGCCCTAGGAATTCCATCCACAGCCAATATCCCCCAAATCAGATCCCCAACTCAAATTTCAGCGACTCAAACAATATTCATAGACGACACATCCACCAAATCAAACAACCGGTAGGCAAGGAAGAAACTAGTCCATGTTATACCTGCGATGGAATTTCCCCCAAACTGCTCGGTTCACCGGAACGAGGACCTGCCGATGCCCTAATAGTTCTCCCGGCAACCTCCCGGCCGTAAATCACAAGGTAAAAACGACGGCGTCCGGTACGCAGCGCCGCCGACGAAGGAGTGGCGCGGCACAGTGGAAGGGCACCTGTCGGCGCTGTGGAGGGATGACCGGCCTCGACGCCGCAACGGAGGGAGCCCGGCACTGCGTCAGCCGACGGCGAGCTCAGGCGCGTCGCGGCGGGCAGAGCCGCGAGCGCAAACTAGGGTTGCGGCTGTGGACAGCGTCGGCTCGAGGAAAGGCATCGCCGACGAAGAAGAGGGCGCCGGCGTCGGGCTGCTGGCGGCAGACGCGAAGAGAAGGCGACGATTGCGCGAAAGGGGAGGGCATCGGGCAGAAGGAACTGCCGATCGGCGAGGAAAGAAAAAGAAAGGAAAATAGCATTTTAGTTTTTTTCCGGTTTAGGTTAATACCCTTTAAATAGACCTCACAAAAGCCTATTTATTTTATCTCCGAAAAATATCTCGTACGGAGTCCGTTTAAATCCAGAAAAATTCCGGAAAAATTCCTAAAATTCCCTAAAAATCTCGAAAAATTTCCAGGATTATTTCCTTAATTATTTGGCCTTTAATTTAATATTTTAAATTTTCTAGTATTTAACAGTATGCCTCTTATATGGGTTTCAAACTCCATCAAATGGATGTCAAATCGGCATTCCTAAATGGGTTTATCAAGTGTAGAACAACCTCCCGGGTTTGAAAATATGGACTACCCAAACCATGTATACAAGCTTAGGAAAGCCTTATATGGTTTGAAACAAGCTCCCCGGACTTGGTATGAAAGATTGTCATCTTTCCTAATCTCTAAGGATTTCAAAAGGGGTAGTATAGATCAAACTCTCTTTATAAAGTCAACATCTAAGGACATCTTTGTAGCCCAAGTGTATGTTGATGATATTATCTTTGGGTCAACAAATGATGAATTTCTTCAAGACTTTATTCAAAATATGGAAAAAGAGTTTGAGATGAGTCTAGTTGGAGAATTAAATTTCTTCCTAGGATTGCAAGTTAAACAAACAAGTTAAGGAATTTACATTTATCAAACAAAATATGCTAAGGAAATGATTAAGAAATTTGGTTTGGAAAATGCTAAGGTAGTGTCAACTCCAATGGCAATCAATACTAAAATAGATAGTGATAGTGAAGGAAAACAAATAGATCTTACCCTTTATAGGAGCATGATTGGTAGCCTCTTGTATTTAACCGCTAGTAGACCCGACATATTATTTACGGTTGGTATGTGTGCTAGGTATCAATCATGTGCTAAAGAATCTCATTTAGTTGCCGTTAAGAGAATTTTAAGATATGTTAAAGGCACACTAAATGTAGGTCTATGGTGTTGAAAGTTAATCAATAATCAAGACAAGCCATCATGCAAGAAGACAAAACAAATCAATGCAAGGAGGCTCATTAAATGCAACATGCAAGTCACCATGCAAGAAGACAAAACTAATCAATGCAAGGAGGCTTAAATGCAACATGCATAAAGTTTTTGATGCTCAAAAGTAGGCAACGGTCTTATTCTTCCAACGGTGGTTTTTTTTCATGCAAAGCTCATTAAGAGCATGTAACCCTATAAAACCCCCTTTGTATGCTTGCTTTCATTCTTAAGGAAAAACATTCATGTATTCTCCTCCTTCCCTCTTAACAAGCTTTGAAGCTCATACCAAAGCTAAGTTTCACCATTCTCCTACTTCTTACAACAAGCTTTGAAGTTAATACGGTTTAGTTTCATCATGGTATCGAGCAAAGAAAGTCTAGCCTTTCCACAGCCTAAGCTCACTTCCCCACAACTCTTTTCCTCTCTTCTTCTTAATTCCTCCAACTATATTCAATGGTGGATTTATTAAGAGGATCCTAAGTACATATAACCTTGAAGATCTAATTCTTCAGATCCTCCTAACAAGGTTGATCCCGTCTTCAAAGAATGGAAAAAGAAGGATAATCAAGTCTTTGTTCATCTCCTTCTTTCCTTAGATGAAGCTCACAAAAGTATGGTTGCTTGCTCTCCTAGTGCTAAAGCCTTATGGGATCATCTCTCGGATATACTGGGCAGACCAACAACATTGGAAGGATCTTTGATATAAGAAGACAGAGATAGCGGATATGAGGAAAGAGAAAAGACTCTCCCACAACTCTTTGGAGAATTTGGTGCCTTATGGAGTGAGCTTGAGGTTCTCCACCATCAACCACTGATCCAACAATAATAATAAAGCGACAAAATGAAGACAAGGTATTTAGTCTTCTTATGACTCTCGGTGACTCATTCTCAACTATGAGACAGAAATTCTACGAATGCAAAATCTCCTGCGTATCATGAAGTTTTGCAAATCATTCAAAGAACTGAGTCAAGCTTTAATATTGAAGAAACTTCAAACAAAAAAATGGAAGTTCATGGGTTCAAGATTAACGAAGTTCATCCAAAAGAAGAGGTATGTCCTAATTGCAAGAAGAAAGGGCATACAAAGGACAAATGTTGGTTTCTTCATCCTCATTTAAGACCAAAGTCATTTCGAAAGAAGGAACCCGTGCAAACATTAAAAGTACAAACTTCTGTGGAAGAACATCAAGAAAACTCTACAACAGGTATATGCTTAAACTCCACTCTAGATACTAAACATTGGATTATGTATTCTGGATGTGATTATCATATGGTAAAAGATAAAAATAAAGTCCTAAAGTTTAGAACCTTAGAAAAATGTAAGACAGTTAAGGTGGCTAATGGTCAAAACATAACAGTAAATCAAATAGGAGAAATAGAACTACTAGGAAAGCCAAGTGATGCCCTATATGTTCCAAATTTTACTTCCAATCTAATGTCTATTAGTAAAGTAACTAAGGAACATGGTTGCAAGGTTATTTTTGATCCTAACAATGTGTCATTTCAGGACACAAATCTTTTGATTGACAAGGGATATAAAAGGAATAACCTTTATGTCTTGGATCATGACTATCAAGTCTTTAAAGCAAGCCAGGAGGACTCCCAACTTTGGCATGCCCGACTAGGTCACCCTAGCAATCATGTCCTAAAATATTTCTTCCCTACAATTAGTTTAGATAACCTTGTTCTATCACTATATATGAACCATGTATTGTCGGGAAGGAGACAAAAGCAAACTATCCTTGTTCTATCACTATATATGAAAAATCCTTTGATCTAGTTCACTCTGATGTATGGACCTCTCCAATTTTGTCTAAACAAGGTTATAAATACTTTGTTACATTCATTGATCATAAAACTAGATACACTTGGGTTTACATGATCACTAACAAATCTCAAGTGTTTGAGGCTTTTAAAACCTATAACAATTTTATCTCAAGGCAATACAATGGCAATATTAAGATCCTTAGATCCAATAATGGTGGAGAATACACAAGCAATAAAATGAGAGACTACTTAAAAGAAAGGGGAATTATTCATCAAACCTCTTGTCCTTATACGCCTCAACAAAATGGGGTAGCCGAAAGGAAAAATAGACATCTATTAGAAACAGCAAGAACTCTCCTAAATCATGCTAATATTCCCAAAATATTATGGTGTGAAGCCATTAGCACAACAGCTCATCTAATAAATCTAATGCCAACAGAAAACTTAGGAGCGAAATCTTTAATAGAACTCCTATATGATAGAAGGCCTAACATCTCTCATTTAAAAATTTTTGGGTGTATATGCTATGTTTTCATTCCATTACAATTTAGAACTAAATTAGATGATAAAGGAAGGAAATGTGTTTTCCTTGGATATGCCACCTCAGAAAAAGGATATAAATGCTTTGATCCTGCTACTAACAAGATGTACACATCAAAGGATGTGATATTTGTCGAAAATGAGTTTTTTTATTCAGAAACAAAGGAGGAAGAGTAACAAAGGAAAGAAACTCAATTAGTAGTTATCCTCTATTTCCTGAAGAAAGGCAGGATCCACCTCAAAATAGCAACTTAGAGGTTCCAGAATGCTCGCAAGAGGGAACTAATCTAGATACTGAAGAAACTGAGGAAAGCCTAGACCAAGGGGAGAGATCAAATTCCGTCTCAATTAAGCAACAATAGAGGGACAATAGAAACTGCACATCTACCCTCCTCTCCTCCACCACTAAGGAGGTCGACAAGAATAAGGTATCCTTCATCTGAATGGATTAATCGTCGAACATACTTTCATTCTGGCATGTTATATCATCCTATCTTTGATTATTATACCACTAATAATATCTCACCAAGTCACCAAGCATTCTTGAGTGGCATAGATAAAGCACAGGAACCTAGAACATATGAGGAAGCAAAAGGCCAACAATCTTGGCAAAAGGAAATGGAAGAAGAAATCAATGCCTTGCACAAAAATGGCACTTGGGAGATCACAAATTTGCATAAAGGAAAGAAATCCGTCGGGTGTAAATGGGTATACAAGATCAAGCATAGAAGTGATGGTACCATTGAATGACACAAAGCTAGACTAGTCGCCAAAGGATACACTCAAACCTATGGAATTGATTATAAGGAGACATTTGCACCCGTGGCCAAGATGAACACCATCCGAGTCTTACTTGCCCTCGCAATAAATATGGATTGGCCACTTTATCAAATGGATGTTGCCAATGCTTTTCTACAGGGAGAGCTTGAAGAAGAGGTTTTCTATATGGATATTCCAGAAGGAATTCAAAATAGATATGAGGGGAAGGTATGCAAACTGAACAAGGCCATATATGGTCTCAAACAATCCAAGGGCATGGTATGCCAAACTCAGCTCAGCTCTCTTAAGTTATAAATTCAAAAAATGCAGTAGTGATTCCTCATTATTTGTTTAAGTAGAAAATGATAAAACTATCATCATTCTTATATATGTAGATGATCTCATTATTACAGGAAATGATATAAATCTAATACAATAAGTTAAGTGCTTTCTCAATTCTAAATTCGAAATAAAGGATTTAGGAAAACTAAAGTACTTTCTAGGTATAGAACTAGCCTACTCTCCTAATGGACTAGTTCTATCCCAACTAAGTATACACTTGATCTCTAGAAACCTGGAAAACTTGGAGCAAAACCAGCTAGTAGCCCCTACTTCACATCTAAGAAAGGAAATGATGATGGAAATCCATGGGAGGACATTCAACAATACCAAAGGTTAGTAGGTAAATTGATTTAGCTAACCATTACTCGTCCGGATATTTCATATGCAGTAAATCAAATTAGCCAAAACATGCATGCACCAAAGGAGAGTCATTGGAAGGCAGCAGAGAGAATCCTTCACTATTTGAAAGGGACACTGTGAAAAGGAATCGGATGAGGAATAACCATAATACAAATCGTGGGATATTGTGATGCAGTTAGGCGAGATCACAAAGATAGAAGATCAACAACAGGATATTGTATGTTTGTTGGAGGAAATTTGGTGTCTTGGAAAAGTAAGAAACAATCTGTCGTGTCAAGATCCAGTGCTGAAGCAGAATACAGAGCAATGGCGACAACCACAAGTGAACTCATATGGCTAAAAGCCTTAGTTGAAGAGTTGGGGTTCCCCGTCAGTTCCCCAATCAGATTATACTGTGACAATCAGTCAGCCATTCACATTGCAACAAATCCAGTATTTCATGAAAGAACCAAGCACATTGAAGTGGATTGCCACTTCATTAGGGAGAAGATTGATGAAAATATCATCACCGCTCATCATATCAATGGACAAGATCAACCAGCAGATATCTTTACTAAGGTTACCACTACTCAACATATGAAGAACATCCTTGACAAGTTAGGTGCCATTGACATGTACTTGAGGGGGAGTGTTGAAAGTTAATCAATAATCAAGACAAGCCATCATGCAAGAAGACAAAACAAATCAATGCAAGGAGGCTCATTAAATGCAACATGCAAGTCACCATGCAAGAAGACAAAACTAATCAATGCAAGGAGGCTCATTAAATGCAACATGCAAAAAGGTTTTGATGCTCAAAAGTAGGCAACGGTCTTATTCTTCCAACGGTGGTTTTTTTTCATGCAAAGCTCATTAAGAGCATGTAACCCTATAAAACCCCTTTGTATGCTTGCTTTCATTCTTAAGGAAAAACATTCATGTATTCTCCTCCTTCCCTCTTAACAAGCTTTGAAGCTCATACCAAAGCTAAGTTTCACCATTCTCCTACTTCTTACAACAAGCTTTGAAGTTAATACGAAGCCGAGTTTCATCATATGGTACCCTAGGACTAGGTCCTTTGATTTGATTGGGTACACCGATTCCGATTATGCCGGTTGCAAATTGGATCGGAAGAGTACTAGTGGTGGATGCCAATTCCTTGGGTCCTCCCTAGTGAGTTGGAGTAGTAGGAAGCAACCTTGTGTTGCTTTATCCACCACCGAGGCCGAATATGTGGCTATGGGTGGTTGTGTAGCTCAACTATTATGGATGAAACATACCTTAGAAGATTATGAGCTATCTTACTCCAACATGAAAGTATTTTGTGATAATGTGAGCACCATTAACATGACCAAAAATCCGGTGCATCACTCTAGGACCAAGCACATTGAAGTGAAACATCACTTCATTAGAGACCATGTGGCTAAGGGTGTAACACCCCAAAAAATTTTCTCCAAAATTTTTGTATAGAATTTAATTTCATGTCTAGTAGATTATATATGGAATCCTGGAAAATGATGATAAAAGAATAAAAGTGGAGAGGTGAGGTTTGAACCTTAAACCTCTTGGTGAGAGTTAACTCTTACCATGCATGTGATGACCAAGTGCTCAGCAGTAGCTTACTGTTGGAGAAAGAGGAGAAATTCTAGATGAGTGTGAGGAGGGTAAATGAAGAGGCATGAAAAGAGAAGAGACACTTCTCTTCCTCCCTTTATAAATAAGAGTGAAAGTTTCATTTGACAACTTCTTCTTCCTTCTTCCTCCTTCCACCGAAACCCTAGGGTTCCTTCTTTGAGTTTCGGCCAAAGCAAACTAGGGTTCCACCCTAGAGAGTTAAGCAAAGAGAAGGGTTCATCTAAGGGACTAATCTTCATCTAAGGGTCAAGAGCACCAAGAAGGGTTCTAGGGCAAGATTATTTTTTTAGTCTCCTCTCCAATCAAGGTCTCTTTTATTAAGGGGTAACCAAATTATAAGTGGTAAGATTCCCTCACCTGCAGTATATTTGCTTTTGTAGGACATGATATATGAAAGAAATGTGATGCTTTATACCATGCAAGTTTTGGCCAACTAGGGTTTTAGGGCTAGGGTTGCATGAAAAAATTATGATATGTTGTATATCTTCATGTATGAATTTTATGTGACAAAAATAAAATTTTGGTGCCCCTAATGTTTCGGCCAACTAGGGTTTTAGGGCTAGGGTTGCATGAAAACACTCCTTATGAAATTATGATATGTTGTATGTCTTCATGTATGAATTTTATGTGACAAAAATAAAATTTTGGATCCCCTAATGTTTCAGCCAACTAGGGTTTTAGGGCTAGGGTTGCATGAAAACACTCCTTATGAAATTATGATATGTTGTATGCCTTCATGTATGAATTTTATGTGACAAAAATAAAATTTTGGTGCCCCTAATGTTTCGGCCAACTAGGGTTTTTAGGGCTAGGGTTGCATGAAAACACTCCTTATGAAATTATGATATGTTGTATGCCTTCATGTATGAATTTTATGTGACAAAAAAAATGTATGAACCCCTCCCTAGTGATTTCGGCCACTTAGGGTACCTAAGCTAGGGTTAAGATTATGTGCTTAAATTGGTGTACAAGAATTCCCTTAGAATTCATGATATGTTGCATGATTGTATGTATGCCTACGTGATGAACATGTTTATGATTTATTATGCCATGAATTATACCTATGGGATGAACATGTTTATGATTTATTATGCCACGAAATATGCCTATGTGATGAACATGTTTATGATTTAATATGCCATGAATTATGCCTATGTGATGAACATGTTTATGATTTAATATGTCATGAATTATGCCTATGTGATGAACATGTTTATGATTTAATATGCCATGAAATATGCCTATCACCCCTTTGGGGTATTCTTACGTTATGAATGCATATATGCTATGAAATGTCTAAGAAGATGCTTCCCCTTTTTATGTTGGGATTAAGAGGTCTCTTTATGATAAGATAAGATGGAGATGCTTCCCTTTTTATGTTGGGGATTAAGAGCATTCTTTATGATATGATAAGAAAGAAAAGAAAGAAAATTAAGTATTTTACTTTGTAAGAGGTTAAGTACCCGACCCGTTAGGTGGTCATTAATCAAATCCAAGGGACATAAGAAGACGTAAGAGGTCTTGCCCTGGTAAGACGTAAGAGGTCTTGCTCTAGTAGGTCTGGTGGCTAGCTACCCCAGCCTATTAGGCAATGCGCTTTATGTGGTACTTAGCCTAGGGCCCCCCCTTCATGTTATGATTATGTTGAAGTATCTATATGTATATGTTTTGAAAAGAAAGGACTTGTATGAAATTGTGCATGCTTATGTTTAAGTTTAAGAATGCTTATGATTATGTCCTTTATGCATGTTTAGGATTGATGATGTCATGAATGCTTATGTTCAAGTTTAAGAATGCTTACGATTATGTTCTTTATGCATGTTTAGAATTGATGATGTCATGAATGCTTATGTTCAAGTTTAAGAATGCTTACGATTATGTCTTTTATGCATGTTTAGGATTGATGATGTCATGAATGCTTATGTTCAAGTTTAAGAATGCTTATGATTATGTCCTTTATGCATGTTTAGGATTGATGATGATGTCATGAATGCTTATGTTTAATTTATGCCATGCTTAGATTTAATTATGTTTAGCATGCTTATGTAAATTTTATGCAATGCTTATGTTTCAATACGTTAGTATGTTGATGTTTAGTGTTGTTATGAAATACTTATTTTATTTATGCTAGTATGCTCATGTTTTCTAATTATTTGATGTAATTTGTGGCTTTTGTGAGTAGGCAAGAATCTTACTAAGCTATATGCTTATAGTTTATGTTGTCTATATACTGCAGATAAAGGAAACATGAACTAGAGGAAGTAGCAGGAGGGGCAGAGTGTGTGTGATAGTGGCATGGTGGAAAAAGACCCTATTACTCTCTGCTTTTATTTATATGCTCAATGAACAACTTAAGTCATTTGCTTCCGCTTTTATGACTTGTGATTTATTAGTACCATGTTGGATGTTGCTTAGTTTATGTTACTGTTCACCTTACTTATGAAAGTTTGATATGTTAGAACTCATGAATGGATCGTGTAATGATAGTTACGTTCTCTAATCTTTATGTTATGCATGTTATAAAAGAAGTTATGATATGTTAACATGCTAATTATGATTATGATATGTGATGCACATTATAAAGAAGATATGATATGTTAACATGCTAATTAGGTCTATGATATGTGATGCATGTTATAAAAGAAGATTTATGCCATGATAACATGTTTGATTATGTAGATTGTGAAATGTTCCATATATGTTATGTTATAAAAAAAAAAAAATAGTAGCGCCGCCGTGAGAGCATATAAGGGCGGGTGTTACAGGTTGGTATCAGAGCGGGTTCACCTTTCCACTATCACATATCAAGCCTCGATCCTGTTGTTTCCAAGTAAGTAACTTTATACATACCTAAGTTTCTTTTATAATGAAGAATGTCTTCTATCTAGATAGAAATAATACCTCATCGTATTTTAGTAGAATGGAACCATACTTATGACTTAGATAGTAATGAAACCTTACCATGCTTTATATGATGGAAACATGTTTCTAACCTAGAAACACAACTAGAAAGGATACCTTACCTTGTTTATGATAAGGAATGTTTAGATGCATGTATATGAGTAGAAATTATAATAAAACATTAATTATTTATTTATCACTTAGATAACATGGCTGGGAGATGTAGTAATAGAGGGAATGAATCAGCACCCCCACCAGATTTGATGCATGTGGTTACCGAGCTACAACGTCAGGTCACAGAACAACAGCTGGTTATCAATGCTCTCATGAATCAACAAGGGAACCCTACCACCACACCAAAGACACAGAACGTGACGCCAAACACGACCACTATGGTGCAAGCACCACTAGTCAATGCTGCCACCGGGGTCCGACCCGAAGCTTATCTGATTCAGTGGCAGAGGCTGAAACCAGAAAATTTCTCAGGTGCCTGCGAACCATGGGATGCCCAAGCCTGGTTCAAAATAGTTGAGAGCATCGTGGAGCTGCTGGATTGGCCCGAGCACGAAAAGATAAAATGTGCCTCATTCTGTCTTTCTGGAGATGCAAGGATGTGGTGGGAGAGAGTCAAAGCAAAGAGACAAGTAAATAAAATGAGGTGGACAGACTTTGAATCTGAGTTCTTCGAGGAGTTCTTTCAGAGACGGATCACAAATAAGCACTACGATGAGTTCCTCGAGTTCCGACAAGGCGATCTATCAGTCAGTGAAGCTATGAAAAGGTTCAATCGACTGGTACGTCTCTGCCCAGAATTAGTCAGTACAGAAAGGGAGAGGATTAGACTCATGCTGAAAATGTTACGATCGGAGATAGCCCTGAATGTGGCCGGCGGAGTCAATCGACCCCAGACCGCCGAAGAGTTGTTCAGTAGTGCCCTGATCACCGAGCACTACCTGAACAACATCAGTTAGCAGAATAAGGCACTGACCGGAGGTCAGAAATCTCAGAATACTAGCTGGAAGAGGGACCGCAGTGGCAAGAAGAAACAGTGGAATGGCCCAAAAGGGGGCCCAAGAAACAACCAAACTATGTATCCTGACTGTCTTACATGTGGGAAGAAGCATCCGGGGGAATGTCGTCAGGGCACGAGGAAGTGTTACAGTTGTGGACTGGAGGGGCACATAGCCTGGAACTGCCCTACCCGAGTTCAGGCACCTCCTCAGCAGTATGTCTAGTACCAGGGTGCTCCTCCACAGCTTCACTAGATGCAGGCTACGATAGAGGGTCCTCAGATAAGCCAAGGGAGACTGGAAGCCCCACCCGTTGTGACAAATGCCAGGGTGTTCTCCCTCACCAGAGAAGATGTAATGAGTGCCTCGACGGTTGTCATAGGTCAGATATTTATTTTCAGTCAGTATGCTACTGGTTTGACAGGCAACCCATTCGTTCATCTCTACGCCTTTCATAAGAAAGATAGATAGGCATCCCCAAACTTTGGACTATAAATTCTTAACAATGTTACCTTCGGGAGAAGTGATTCCATCCACCCATATTCTGCGTGCCGCACCAATTAGACTCGCAGACAGGGAGCTCTATTGTGACCTGATAGTTCTGGATATGCGGGACTATGATGTTATATTGGGCATGGAATTTCTGCACAAGTATGACGCTTCAATTGAGTGCCGTAAACGGAAGGTGATCTTCCAACCCGAAGCAGAGGTTTCATTTGAGTTTATCGAGGAGCCAAAGAAAGGAACAAGGAAATTCTTATCAGCGCTGAAAGCCCGAAAAATGTTAGAAAATGGAGGCATTTGATTTCTAGCACACATGGTTGATACCGTATCAGCAAAGAACCAGAAGCTAGAAGATGTCAGAGTGGTATGCGACCATCTGGAGGTATTCCCTGATGGCCTACCTGGATTACCACCTGATAGATAAATTGAGTTCGAGATCGAATTGATTCTCGGAACTAACCCGATCTCCAAGGCACCTTACCATATGGCGCCGACTGAGTTGAAAGAACTTCAGAAATAGCTACAAGAGTTACTCGACCACGGATTTATCCGCCCTAGTCACTCACCATGGGGAGCTCCAGTGCTGTTCATAAAGAAAAAAGATGGGTCTATGCGAATGTGTATAGACTACCGGGCACTGAACAACGTGACCATCAAGAATAGGTAAGAACGTAATAGTAAAGTGATTTACTAGAGTTCGGCATCTAAATCATACAGGAACAACGTCAGGTACCCCCTTCCCAGGATCGACGACCTTTTCGACCAACTGAAGGGAGCTACTGTCTTTTCAAAGATCGATCTCAGGACTGGCTATCATCAAGTAAAAGTAAAGCCAGGCGATATTCCGAAGATGACCTTTCGGACGAGATACAGACATTATGAGTTCATAGTTATGCCCTTCGGAGTAACCCATGCTCCTGTGATGTTCATGGACCTGATGAATCGAGTATTCTCGGCCTTCCTCGATGAATTTGTAATCGTTTTCATCGACGATATTCTTATCTAATTGAGAGACCGAGAAGAGCATCTTTGAATAAACAAGACAAGAGATTTCTGATTCTTGAAGAGCAACTATATGCGAAGTTCTCTAAATGTGAGTTCTGGCTCGATCAAGTGTCATTCTTGGGTCATGTCATCTCTAAAGAAGGAATCATGGTAGACCCAATAAAGATTGAAGCTGTGAGGAACTGGAATAGGCCAAGGAATGCGAGTGAAATCAAAAGTTTTCTCAGGCTAGCAGGCTATTACCGAAAGTTTGTAGAGGACTTCTCTAGAATTGTAGCCCCTATGACAACCCTCACCAGAAAGGACAAGCAATACAAATGGACTGAGGACTGTGAGAGGAGTTTTACGGAACTGAAGAGGAGACGACCAGTGCTCCCATTCTGACTCTCCCTAAAGATAATGAAAGCTTCGATATGTATAGTGACGCTTCTAAACTGGGGCTCGGAGCTGTACTTATGCAAAATGGCAAGGTTATCGCTTACGCCTCTAGACAGCTCAAGGAGCACGAAAGAAATTATCCTACCCATGATTTAGAACTAGCAGCCGTGGTATTCGCTCTGAAAATATGGAGACACTACTTATACGGAGCTCGGTGTAGGATTTATATAGACCACCAGAGTCTGAGATATTTCTTCACTCAGAAAGACCTAAATATGAGACAACGCAGATGACTTGAGCTAGTCAAAGATTATGATTGTGAGATATTCTATCATCCAGGAAAGGCCAACAAAGTGGCAGATGCACTTAGCAGAAAGTCCTGTGCCGCTTTGATGTCCTTATCGATGCTATCTCAGCCCCTGAAAAGGGAAATAATGAATTACGGAATAGAGATTATTTCTGGACAACTTTCCACCATGACGATAGCGCCGACATTGTTCGACGATATATTGGGAAAGCAAGATGGTGATTCATACATCCAGAAGATCAAACAGGAAGTCCTGGAAGGAAGGGATAATGGATTCCACATTTCCGATAGCGGATTATTATACCTCCGGGACCGACTATGTATTCCGGACGATCCGGAATTACGGAAGAAGATACTCGAGGAATCCCATGGAACACCTTAGACCATGCATCCTGGATCTACAAAAATGTATCAGGACTTAAGAGATAAATTTTGGTGGTCCGGCATGAAAAGGGATGTGGCTCGATGCGTCGGCACCTATCGACCGCGGAGGGTTAAGGCGAACACGAAACCTGGAGGATTACTGCAGCCGATATAGATTCCAGAGTGGAAATGGGAAGAAATTTCTATGGATTTCATCTCGGGATTACCCAGAACAACAAATGGTTATGATGCTATATGGGTAATCATAGACCGGTTGACAAAGTCTGCCCATTTCCTGGCAATTAAGATGACCTATCCGGTTGAGCAGCTAGCTCAATTATATGCCAAGGAAATTATCAGATTACATGGATTGCCTAAGGCTATTATTTACATCGTGATGGCGTTTACCTCCCATTTTGGGAATGTGTTAAGGCTCTTGGCACTAAGTTGAGATTAAACCTTTGCGTTTCATCCTCGAGGCCGATGGGTCAGACGGAAAAAGTAGACAGTCTTTGGAAGATATGTTGTGGGCTTGTGCTCTAGACTTTAAGGGGAGTTGGTGTCGATATTTGTGCTTGGCAGAATTTGCTTACAACGAATGACACCATATGAAGCTCTATACGGGAGAAGATGCAGGTCTCCTATCTGTTGGTACGATGGTGGTGAAAGGAGGGAAATGGGTCTTTAGGCCGATATTATTGACGATACCACCCGAGCTATACAGACTATCCGTGAGAGAATAGAGACTGCTTAGAGCCGGCAAAAGAGTTATGCGGATAAGAGACGCCGACCATTGGAATTCGAAGTTGGGGATTTTGTGTTCCTCAAGGTCGCCCCTATGAAAGGAGTAATGAGATTTGGAAGAAAGGGGAAGCTGAGTCCGCGTTTTGTAGGACCGTATCAGATCCTGAAAAGAATCTTAAAGGTGGCCTATGAGCTGGAGCTACCTCAGGAGATGTCGGCTATCCACAATGTCTTCCATGTATCAACACTCAAGAGATGCATTCCCAATGCAGACTAGGTGATCGAACCAATGGCAGTACAAATTCAAGGGGACCTAAGTTATGAAAGCCGACCTATTTAGATAATAGATCGAGAGGTCAAGAAGCTAAGGAGCAAAGAGGTACCCTTAGTGAAGGTCCTATGGCGAAGTCAAAGGTTCGAAGAGTTCACGTGGGAGCGAGAAGGCGAGATCGACAAAAGTATCAGAATCGCTTTTAAGTTCGGGACGAACTTTTCATAAGGTACGGAGGATTGTAACACCCCAAAAATTTTTCTCCAAAATTTTTGTATAGAATTTAATTTCATGTCTAGTAGATTATATATGGAATCCTGGAAAATGATGATAAAAGAATAAAAGTGGAGAGGTGAGGTTTGAACCTTAAACCTCTTGGTGAGAGTTAACTCTTACCATGCATGTGATGACCAAGTGCTCAGATGGCTTCTTTGTTGGAAAAAGGAGAAATTCTAGATGAGTGAGAGGAGGGTAAATGAAGAGGCATGAAAAGAGAAGAGACACTTCTCTTCCTCCCTTTATAAATAAGAGTGAAAGTTTCATTTGACAACTTCTTCTTCCTTCTTCCTCCTTCCACTGAAACCCTAGGGTTCCTTCTTTGAGTTTCGGCCAAAGCAAACTAGGGTTCCACCCTAGAGAGTTAAGCAAAGAGAAGGGTTCATCTAAGGGGTTAATCTTCATCTAAGGGTCAAGAGCACCAAGAAGGGTTCTAGGGCAAGATTATTTTTTTAGTCTCCTCTCCAATCAAGGTCTCTCTTATTAAGGGGTAACCAAATTTTAACTGGTAAGATTCCCTCACCTGCAGTATATTTGCTCTTGTAGGACATGATATATGAAAGAAATGTGATGCTTTATACCATGCAAGTTTCGGCCAACTAGTAGGGTTTTAGGGCTAGGGTTGCATGAAAACACTCCTTATGAAATTATGATATGTTGTATGTCTTCATGTATGAATTTTATGTGACAAAAATAAAATTTTGGTGCCCCTAATGTTTCGGCCAACTAGGGTTTTAGGGCTAGGGTTGTATGAAAACACTCCTTATGAAATTATGATATGTTGTATGTCTTCATGTATGAATTTTATGTGACAAAAATAAAATTTTGGTGCCCCTAATGTTTCGGCCAACTAGGGTTTTAGGGCTAGGGTTGCATGAAAACACTCCTTATGAAATTATAATATATTGTATGCCTTCATGTATGAATTTTAGGTGACAAAAATAAAATTTTGGTCCCCCTAATGTTTCGGCCAACTAGGGTTTTTAGGGCTAGGGCTGCATGAAAATACTCCTTATGAAATTATGATATGTTGTATGCCTTCATGTATGAATTTTATGTGACAAAAAAAAAATGTATAAACCCCTCCCTAGTTATTTCGGCCACTTAGGGTACCTAAGCTAGGGTTAAGATTATGTGCTTAAATTGGTGTACAAGAATTCCCTTAGAATTCATGATATGTTGCTTGATTGTATGTATGCCTATGTGATGAAAATGTTTATGATTTATTATGCCATGAATTATGCCTATGTGATGAACATGTTTATGATTTAATATGCCATGAATTATGCCTATGTGATGAACATGTTTATGATTTAATATGCCATGAAATATGCCTATGTGATGAACATGTTTATGCTTTAAGACCCCTTTGGGGTATTCTTACGTTATGAATGCATATATGCTATGAAATGTCTAAGAAGATGCTTCCCCTTTTTATGTTGGGATTAAGAGCTCTCTTTATGATAAGATAAGACGGAGATGCTTCCCTTTTTATGTTGGGGATTAAGAGCATTCTTTATGATATGATAAGAAAGAAAAGAAAGAAAATTAAGTATTTTACTTTGTAAGAGGTTATGTACCCGACCCGTTAGGTGGTCGTTAATCAAATCCAAGGGACATAAGAAGACATAAGAGGTCTTGCTCTGGTAAGACGTAAGAGGTCTTGCTCTAGTAGGTCTGGTGGCTAGCTACCCCAGCCTATTAGGGAACGCGCTTTATGTGGTACTTAGCCTGGGCCCCCCTTCATGTTATGATTATGTTGAAATATCTATATGTATATGTTTTGAAAAGAAAGGACTTGTATGAAATTGTGCATGCTTATGTTTAAGTTTAAGAATGCTTATGATTATGTCCTTTATGCATGTTTAGGATTGATGATGTCATGAATGCTTATGTTCAAGTTTAAGAATGCTTACGATTATGTCCTTTATGCATGTAGGATTGATGATGTCATGAATGCTTATGTTCAAGTTTAAGAATGCTTACGATTATGTCCTTTATGCATGTTTAGGATTGATAATGTCATGAATGCTTATGTTCAAGTTTAAGAATGCTTATGATTATGTCCTTTATGCATCTTTTGGATTGATGATGATGTCATGAATGCTTATGTTTAATTTATGCCATGCTTAGATTTAATTATGTTTAGCATGCTTATGTAAATTTTATGTCATGCTTATGTTTCATTACGTTAGTATGTTGATGTTTAGTGTTGTTATGAAATACTTATGTTATTTATGCTAGTATGCTCATGTTTTCTAATTATTTGATGTAATTTGTGGCTTTTGTGAGTAGGCAAGAATCTTACTAAGCTATATGCTTATAGTTTATGTTGTCCATATACTGCAGATAAAGGAAACATGAACTAGAGGAAGTAGCAGGAGGGGCAGAGTGTGTGTGATAGTGGCATGGTGGAAAAAGACCCTATTACTCTCTGCTTTTATTTATATGCTCAATGAACAACTTAAGACATTTGCTTCCGCTTTTATGACTTGTGATTTATTAGTACCATGTTGGATGTTGTTTAGTTTATGTTACTGCTCACCTTACTTATGAAAGTTTGATATGTTAGAACTCATGAATGGATCGTGTAATGATAGTTACGTTCTCTAATCTTTATGTTATGCATGTTATAAAAGAAGTTATGATATGTTAACATGCTAATTATGATTATGATATGTGATGCACGTTATAAGATATGATATGCCAACATGCTAATTAGGTCTATGATATGTGATGCATGTTATAAAAGAAGATTTATGCCATGATAACATGTTTGATTATGTAGATTGTGAAATGTTCCATATATGTTATGTTATAAAAAATAAAAAAAAAAGTAGCGCCGCCCTGAGAGCAGATAAGGGCGGGCGTTACAAAGGGGGACATTGAGCTTAATTACATTGAATCTAAGACCAACCTAGCGACATCTTTACCAAGCCTCTCCCCGAAATAGAATTTTCATCACTTAGGAGAGAACTTGGAATGTGCTTTGTAGAATAGAAGTGTAGGTTTGCATGATCCCATAAAAAATCTAGGTTTTATACCTCTAACCATCTCACAATAGACCTAAGAAACCATGATTTGTGTATTTAGCCACCTAGAAATCATGTGAGATGTTAGGAAGATGCACTTGGTTCATCATGCTTGTTATGATGCATTATCATGAGCCAAAGTGTCATCTAGAGACATTAATCCTTCATTGGACCAATCATTGGGAAGGCCTATGTACAATTTGTTAGTGAAAGCTCTAGAGCCAATCATATGATGATTGTTGTATGGACTTTATTGTATCATATTCCTATTTATAAAGGCATGGTTATTATATTTACTTGTATTGGTGCCAAATAACTAAATATAATAATGTCCTTGAGTAGTAGGTTCTTATCTATATCAATCGATTGGTTGAATCGATAATGAGATGATATAGAGAACACTACTCTTAATCATTCCTAGTCGAGTATTAACATTCAGGGACAATGTTTAATGCATAGAGACTAGCATGTAGGTCAACAAGATGACTTGATCTCACAAGTCATGGATATGAGATATCAAGTTGACACATGGGTATGCATTGGAGAATGTATACTGAATGACCCGCCATGAGAAAGTATCATGGATCGTTATATGAGTGTCATATACTTTCTAATGTGGCTATTAGTATGACTATTAGTCCTTAGACCTGAAGTCACCATGGTTCCCTACATAAGGAGTTGCATACTTTGGCTTCGTCAAACGTCACCCGTAAATGGGTGGACTATAAAGGCGATTACTGGGTATGTAACAAATTATGCGGAGGGATGTGAGTGATGTAGATGGGATCTATCCCTCCTATATGACGGGGGTGACATCGATATTCTTGATAGAGTGAGACCACGAAGTGCATGGCCATGCCCAAATGAGTCAATATGAGATATTGAGCTCATTTGATTAGAGTGAGTCTACTTGGAGTTCAAGATTTAGATTGTACCGAGGATGACACGGTCTATGCCTCGATTGGTCAATCTAGATGTCAAGGATAGAGGGACATTGTCACATATTGTGAGAGTCACAATTAGTAGTCACAAAGGTGATGTTGGAGCTCAACATTCTTGTAACTTGGGTAGCAATGATGTGTTGCTAGATACCGCTCATTGCTTATGTTCCTAAATCGGTTTAGGGACATTGCCAACTTTACAAGAACCTATAGGGTCACACACATAAGAGCAATTAGATAGAGATTAGGTTCATATGATGAACCATGAGGATTAGGTTCATGGGATGAACCAAATTGGATTAAGAGTAATCCAAATTAGACTAATTGAGTTAGACTCAAGTTGATCAAGTGTTGAATGAGTCTAATTGAGATTTGATTCATCAAATCAATTTAAATTAATGAATAGAGATTCATTATATTAAATTGACTTGAGTCAAGTGGTTAGATTTGATCAACCATGGGAGATTAGAGGTCAAGTTTGACTTGACTTGAGAGGGAAGATGAAAGGTCAAGTTTGACTTGACCAAATGCCATGTCATGATGATGACTAGGCATGGCCGGCCAATGATGATGCTCCACATCATCATTGACTTTGTCAATTGGTGCCACCTCATGAGGGAGACCAAGGGACATGGGAGTTACATGCATGCATGTAACTCCCTCTCCATAATGTGGCCGGCCAACACTTTAGGGGTTTCATGGGTGAAATTCATTTTGTGTGTAACTCTCCATAACTTCATCTTCTTCCTTGGGAATTCTTTTCTCTCAAGCTCTCCCTCTCCAACCTCATCTTGCCGAGACACCATAGAGGAGTGCTAGCACACTCAAGTGTCTTTTTCTCCACCTATTGCTTGTGTGGATACCATAGAGGAGTGTGCACTTGACACTCTCGAGTTCCGGCGAACTTTTGGACGAGCGGGATAAGCGAAGGGCGTCGCTACGAGGGTAACGTTCTAACCTCTTAGATCTAAGGTAGATCTAGGATTTCTGTAAGCACATACATGTAATTATAATTTTTATATCAGCGGATCCGTGGCGGGGCTTGAGGTTTCCATGCAGCGGTTTTTCGGAAAAACCCAGCGATGGTATCGAGCCACGTCGAAGCATGTATGTGTTTCGTTTTGTAGTTTTTATATTAGATATAAAAATTACAGATTTATATGTTTCTGTAAATTTTCTTATTTTATAGAATTTTTGGGTATTTTTCTCGTAGAGTCGAGCACGAGTGTTGGGACACTCGTGAGCTTCAACCGTCGAGAAAACTCTCCGAATCGGAGAGTTCTCGCTTTAGGTTTTGGGACAGCGACTTAAGTCTGTAAGATCATTGTAGGGACACTCGCAAGTTTATTTTGCGAGTAGGGCGCTGTCCCTATCCCCGAAAGGGGCCATGTCCCGATCGCGCCGGAAACCGCTTAAGCGGACCGTTTGGAGGGGTGACTCATAAATTCAAAATAAATTAGGAAAAATTATAGAAATTTTGTAAAAATACATAATTTAGAATTATGTATAATTCTGATTGTCATGGCCCAATAACCCAATTGGATTGGATTATGTGTGTTGTAATTCATAATCGGCTGCGTGTCGTTTTATGGTTGTGCGTGTTGTAAAGTATTTGCGACCCGCCTATTTTTTAATATTCTAGTTGTAAATAGTTTTAGACTCGAATGTAACTCGAGTTTCGTATTTGTAATGTACAAAATGGAGCGGTGGAAAGTCCACTTGAAGACGAGCTTACGAGAAGGGTGACGACGACACATGGCGATCAAAGGAAGCTTGGAGAAGCGCTAGCCTTAGGTTGACCGTCCGATCTTCTCATTGGCTTGAGAAGATCGTAGTAGAACCATGACTATATCACATTTAATGATATATATATATGTTGATATATATATATGTATATTTAATTGATTTTGCTTGTATGTATGTGATGCATGCTAGTAGAAACATGTTTGTATGTATATGATGCATGCTAGGTTAATTTTCTTGTATGTATATGATGCATGCTAGAATAATTAATGTATGTATATGATGCATGCTAATATAGGATAATAAAGGCCTAAATGCGTATAAGATACACATTACGATTAGATTAGATCATAATCGAATCAACTCGAAAATGCCTACCGAGCCTTGATACCCATCACTACCTCGATCATTTGTTGTTGTTGAATTTGCCAAAGCAGAGCAACGCATATTATCTTGGTAGGGTGCGGAGGGACAATCTTGGTCCCGCCTATCACGACTCGGGTTAGAGTAAGCTCAATTAGATTGAGCAAAACTAGTTAACTCAATTGGATCGAGTAGAACTATAGGCATATTCCAATCGTTGGAAAGATAGGTTAAGATCGCATTTACACTAAATCTTGGGCGATTTAGCCAAAGCTAACTCAAGGTCTTTTGTAAATGTGGGTCTTAATCCTATAAACAAGAGTTGCATAGAGATGTAATCGGTAATGTGTTACCAACCGATCGTACTAAGTCTTGGGCGATTTAGCCAAAGCTAACTCAAGGCTTAGTATGATGTGGATCTTGTCCCGCAAGAATTATAGCTAGTTTGTATGAATCTAGTAAAAGTGGTTTGACCACATCCATAACTCGATTCTACAAAATTCCTATAATTTTAGGGAGCATCATTTGATTAAAGGCCTAATTAAATGATAAAAGGAATATGATATTAATCCTCTACATTGTATGTTGTAGATTACTATGTCAACAAACACGAACACTCTCTCTCTGCGATCTATCCTTGAGAAGGACAAGCTCAATGGAGCAAATTTCCTGGACTGGTACAGGAACCTGAGAATTGTTCTCACCCAAGAAAGGAAGTCATGCGTCTGGGCGGCCCATTCGAGGCACCTCCCGCCAATGCCTCATGGTGACAAAGATGCTTACAAGAAGTATCAAGATGATGCATTAGATGTGTCATGTCTAATGCTCGTGACCATGAACTCTGAGCTTCAGAAGCAACACGAGTTCATGAATGCTTATGATATGGTTGGACATCTTCGTCAACTATATCAAGGACAAGCTAGGCATGAGAGATATGAAGTCTCTAAGGCATTATTTGGGTCCAAAATGCAAGAAGGGACTCCCGTAGGTACATATGTACTCAAGATGATTGGGTACGTAGAAAACCTACAAAGGCTGGGATTCCCACTTGGCCAAGAGCTAGCCACTGACCTAATCTTGCAATCTTTGCCACAAGCCTTCAATCAATTTGTCATGAATTATAACATGAATGAAATTGATAAGCCATTGCCTGAAATGCTCAGCATGTTGAGAACTGCTGAGCTTAACCTTAAGAAGGGTAAATCTGACACCATTTTGATGGTGCAAAAGAAGAAAGGCAAGGGCAAGCCTAAAGGTAAGGGAAAGTCCCAAGCCAAGGGCAAAGGCAAAGAACTTAAACCCAAAGGAGGGATAGCCAAGGAAGGGGCTTGCTTCTTCTGCAAGGAAGCAAGACACTGGAAGCGTAACTGCAAGGCATACCTGGAAGATCTTAAGAAGAAGAGAAGTGAGACTTCTACTTCAGGTATAAATGTTATAGAAGTCAATCTATCTATTTCTTCATCTTGGGTATTAGATACCGGATGTGCATCTCACATTTGTACCAATGTGCAGGGGCTGAGAAATAGCAGGGCATTGACAAAGGGCGAGGTGGACCTACGAGTAGGCAATGGAGCAAGGGTTCTGCTTATTCTTTGTAGGAACTTATGATCTATCTACGCCCTCCGGGCTTGTACTAGAATTAGATGAATGTTGTTATGTGCACCTTTAACTAAGAACATCATTTGATTTCTTGTTTGGACAAGAAAGGTTTTTCATTTATAATAAAGAACAAATGTTGTTGATTTATTTAAATGATATGTTCTATTGTAGTGCACCTCTAATGAACGGACTCTACTTTCTAGACTTAGAGAGCCCTATCTATAACATAAGTACCAAGAGGTTCAAGTCAAATGAGTTGAACCAAACCTATCTCTGGCATTGTCGCTTAGGTCACATAAATGAGAGTCGCTTATCTCAGCTCCATAAGGATGGGCTGCTAGACTCATTTGATTTTGAATCATATGAGACATGCGAGTCTTGCCTTTTAGGCAAGATGACCAAGACTCCCTTTAGTGGACAAAGCGAAGAGCAACCTTGATTTGTTAGGACTTATACATAGTGATGTATGTGGTCCTTTCAATGTTGCGCTAGAGGTGGTTACAGTACTTCATTACATTTCTTGATGACTTCAGTAGATATGGTTATGTGTATCTTATGACACATAAATCAGAATCCTTTGAAAAGTTCAAAGAATTCAAGAATGAAGTACAAAACCAGCTTGGCAAGAGTATTAAAATACTTCGATCAGATCGAGGTGGTGAATACCTTAGCCATGAGTTTTGTGACTATCTTCGAGTGTGGGATTCTATCCCAACTCACTCCTCCTGGAACACCATAGTGGAATGGTGTATACGAAAGGAGGAATCGTACCCTATTAGATATGGTACGATCTATGATGAGTCACACAGATCTTCCTATATCCTTTTGGGGATATGCTCGGACACAAACTTTACCCTTAAGCGTACCATCCAAGGTGTGGTAAAGACACCATATACGATATGGACGGGGAAAAATCCCAAGATGTCTTTTATGAGGATTTGGGGTTGGCTGTGAGGCTTAGCTCACGCCAAGTCTCGCATAAACGGGACCAAACTGGAGTAGGTGCTATTTTTGTTGATATCCTAAGGATACAAAGGGATATTATTTCTACATTCCCACAAGACAAAGTGTTTGTGAAAGACTGGGTTTTTCTAGAAAGGGATTTTGTTTCTAGAAAACTAGTGGGAGTACTCTTCGATCTTGAAGAAATTCAAGATAAGGACCATAGCACTGAGGCCTTGATGGAGGTTGAACAGAACCACAAAGTGTTGTGGGTGATGAGGTTGTTGCACAAAGAGTTGTGGAACAACCACTGCTCAAGTAGACCTACCTTTCGCAGTCCGAGTAGGGTACGCTGTCACCGAGAGATACTCATTTCTCTTGTCCGACCATGATGACGCTATGCTCATTGAGAATGAGCCTACCTCCCATCGTAAGCCGTGATGAGCCCAGATTCTCGAGAAATGGCTAGACGCCATGAGATCCGAGATGGAATCCATGTACACCAACCAAGTATGGACTTTGGTTGATCCACCAAGGGGTCAAACCCATTGGGTGTAAGTGGGTCTTTAGGAGAAAGACGACATGGATGGACTTACGATACCTATAAGGGCCGATTGGTGGCTAAAGGTTTCAAGCAAATTCATGGTATTGACTATGATGAAACCTTTTCTCCAGGGCGATGTTTAAGTCCATTCGATCTTGCTTGCTATTGCAAAGATACCACGATTATGAGATCCGCAGATGGATGTCAAAACCGCTTTCGAATGGAAACTTACTCGAGGATGTGTACATGACACAACCCGAGGGTTTTGTAGATCCACAAAGATATCGAAGGTATGCAAGCCGCAAAGGTCCATTTATGGGCTAAAGCAAGCTTCTGAGTTGGAATCTTCGATTCGATGATGCGATCAAACAGCTTTGGTTTCATCAAGAATGAAGATGAACCCCGTGGTCTACAAGAGGGTTAATGGGAACACAGTTGTGTTCCTTGTATTGTATGTGGATGACATACTACTCATTGGGAATGACATCCCTTCGCTACACCGTGAAGACTTGGTGGGGACGTGCTTCTCAATGAAGGACTTAGGTGAAGTACAGTATTCTAGGCATCAAGATCTATAGAGATAGATCTAAGAGATTGCTTCGCCTAAGTCCGAGTACATACATTGACACGTATTACTGGCTTGCCATGCAATTCCAAGAAAGGACTTCGATGTCACATGGTGTGAGTCTTCAAGACTCAAAGTCCCTCTTCTAGAGAGGAGAGAGACCGCATGGATAAGATCCCTTACGATCCGCTATAGGATCTATCATGTACGCCTATGCGTGTACTGTTCCGATGTCTCGTATGCTTGAGCATGACGAGTAGATACTACCGATCCAGTGTGAGCGCCATCGATAGTGCCAAGAATATTCTTAAGTACTTGAGAAGGACTAAAGAATATTTCTTGATATTTGAGGCGATGAGGAGCTAGTCAGAAGGGTTACAGCGATGCGGCTTCCAAACCGACTGTGATGATTACAGATCGCAAATGTGGTTCGTGTTTTGCTTGAATGGTGGCGGTGTGAGTCGGAAGAGTTCAAGCAGACACGCTTCTTGATTCTACAACAGAGGTTTATATCGCATCCGAGGCAAAGAAGGAGGCGCTTTGATCCGCAAGTTCATTATCGAGCTTGGGGTGGTTCCTACCATTGCAGATCCTATAGAGCTCTATTGTGACAACAATGGAGCGATTGCAAAGCTAAGGAACCTCGCTCACACCGGACCAAACACATACTACGGCGCTTCCATCTCATTCGAGAGATCATCGATAGAGGAGATGTGAAGATTTGCAGAGTACCCACAGAGGCTAACATCGCAGATCCCTTGACCAAGGATTTGGCACAGAAAAAGCATGATGGTCACACTAGGTCATTGGGTATTAGATACTACGGTGATTGGCACTAGTGCTAGTGGGAGATTGTTAGTGAAAGCCCTATAGCCAATCATATGATGATTGTTGTATGGACTTTATTGTATCATATTCCTATTTATAAAGGCTTGGTTATTATATTTACTTGTATTGGTGCCAAATAACTAAATATAATAATGTCCTTGAGTAGTAGGTTCTTATCTATATCAATCGATTGGTTGAATCGATAATGAGATGATATAGAGAACACTACTCTTAATCATTCCTAATGAGTATTAACATTCAGGACAATGTTAATGCATAGAGACTAGCATGTAGGTCAACAAGATGACTTGATCTCACAAGTCATGGATATGAGATATCAAGTCACATGGGTATGCATTGAGAATGTATATCGAATGACCCGCCATGAGAAAGTATCATGGATCGCTATATGAGTGTCATATACTTTCTCATGTGGCTATTAGTATGACTATTAGTCCTTAGACCAAGTCACCATGGTTCCCTACATAAGGAGTTGCATACTTTGGTTTCACAAACGCCACCCGTAAATGGGTGGACTATAAAGGCGACATCGGGTATGTAACAAATTATGCGGAGGGATGTGAGTGATGTAGATGGGATCTATCCTCCTATATGACGGGTGACATCGATATTCTTGATAGAGTGAGACCACGAAGTGTATGGTTATGCCCAAATGAGTCAATATGAGATATTGAGCTCATTTGATTAGAGTGAGTCTACTTGGAGTTCAAGATTTAGATTGTACCGAGGATGACACGGTCTATGCCTCGATTGGTCAATCTAGATGTCAAGGATAGAGGGACATTTTCACATATTGTGAGAGTCACAATTAGTAGTCACAAAGGTGATGTTGGAGCTCAACATTCTTGTAACTTGGGTAGCAATGATGTGTTGCTAGATACCGCTCATTGCTTATGTTCCTAAATCGGTTTAGGGACACTGCCAACGCTATACAAGAACCTATAGGGTCACACACATAAGAGCAATTAGATGGAGATTAGGTTCATATGATGAACCATGAGGATTAGGTTCATGGGATGAACCAAATTGGATTAAGAGTAATCCAAATTAGACTAATTGAGTTAGACTCAAGTTGATTCAAGTGTTGAATGAGTCTAATTGAGATTTGATTCATCAAATCAATTTAAATTAATGAATAGAGATTCATTATATTAAATTGACTTGAGTCAAGTGGTTAGATTTGATCAACCATGGAGATTAGAGGTCAAGTTTGACTTGACTTGAGAGGGAAGATGAAAGGTCAAGTTTGACTTGACCAAATGCCATGTCATGATGATGACTAGGCATGGCCGCCAATGATGATGCTCCACATCATCATTGACTTGGTCAATTGGTGCCACATCATGAGGGAGACCAGGGACATGGGAGTTACATGCATGCATGTAACTCCTCTCCATGAAGTGGCCGGCCAACACTTTAGGGTTATGGGTGAAATTCATTTTGTGAGTGTACACTCTTAACTTCATCTTCTTCCTTGGGAATTCCTTTTCTCTCAAGCTCTCCTCTCCATCCTCATCTTGCCGAGACACCATAAGGAGTGCTAGCACACTCAAGGTTGAGTTTTCTCCACCTATTGCTTGTGTGGATACCATAGAGGAGTGTGCACTTGACACTCTCGAGTTCCTGGCGAACTTTGGACGAGCGGATAAGCCAAGGGCGCCGCCACGAGGGTAACGTTCTAACCTCTTAGATCTAAGGTAGATCTAGGATTTTGTAAGCACATACATGTAAGGTTTTTGGGACAGTGACTTAAGTCACAAGATCAATTAATGTGCATATAGATCCAAGATATGATTGGAAATGTCAAATAAAATAAAATTTAAACTATATCTATCAAACCTTGGCCTAAAGCTATGTGCGATACAAAGTCGATACCGCTCTTTTGCAAAATCTCAAGATGACTCATCAATATCAAAATCTAGAGGTGATATAATTTTAAAGTAATTTTTCCTTTAAAAATGATCTAACAATATTACCAAATTTGTGATTTTTTATTCTGTGAATTGTTATGGCCAATAACCAATTGGATATCGTGATTATCGTGTTGTATTCATCACGGCCGAAGGCCGCTTTGTGGTCAGGCGTGTTGTAAAGTGTTTATCGCGACTGCCCGTGACCTATTCTTTTAATATTCTAGTTGTAAATAGTTTTAGACTCGAATGTAACTCAGCTTTCAGATTTGTAATGTACAAAATGGAGCGTTCCACTTGAAGCGTTACCTCTTCGATTTACGACTCGCCAAAGGAAGCTCCTGAGAAGCCTGCTTCACGCCCTAGTTTCCACCTCCGAAGATCGTTCTCACTCGGCTAGAAGATCGTGGACAGGGCCATGACTATTCTTTTGATTTTTCACCATGCGCCTAGGTAAATTCTCATCCACGATCACGGTTTGTTTGTTCCTACAATTTGTTTCACTATGTGCTTGTTTTGTTGTCTTTGTCCATGCATCATCCTTAACCTACATTGTTCATACTTATTTTGTATGCCCATTTAGACTTAAGCATTTTGCTACTAAGCGTGCGGGCACCTATAGGATAACGAGCGCCAAATGCGATCGACCCTCTACATTCGATCCTCGATTTCAAACTCGACTAAAGTGCTATAAAAATAAATTCCAACTTATTCCACCTCGATCGATGGATCCCAAATTTCTTAAAGACTACTTTTGATATTGTTCAAATCATCCAACACTACAAACTTGAATCATTAGTGTTTTGTAGAACATCATGTAAATATCACTCTTCTTTATCAGATTTTTTAACAACTCGTGGGTTGGAGATGAGTGAGATTTGGACTCGGATCGTGGTCACGATGGATTTCAGCCCCATATTAAGATGATTTTCTCGGATGTCTCTCTTGAGAATGATTTCATTGTATCCATCTTGGAGTGAACCTCTTCCACCTCCCTTTGAGGAGATTTCTTTAGATTCCCTTCATATTACTTTTACTCTACTCGATCGACCTTTGAAGTCTTCATTTCAATCACAATAACTAACAATGTCCTTTATAAGGTCATTGCTCATTGTATTCTCCTATAGTTACAGTGGGTTTGATCACCTACACACTTCCTTCTCATGCATATCTTTCGTCAATACTTAGACATTAATATTGGTCTCAATACCTTCCACTGCATCACTCATTTCATAAGGCCAAACAATGGGAAGGTTTATATACCTTTTGGAAATGTCCTTACTCGATGGCTCGAGATTGATGTCAACATAGGAGTCATTAAAATCTTGAATAGAAAATATGACCAGATGACTCGTCGAGCTTCTCATTGCGGCTTGAAGAAAGGCAGAGGTCCGTTTACGGGACCTGCACGATGGCCATTCCGGCGCACCACCGGAGGATGCCGCTGCAGGAGGAGATGCTGAGGGTGTTGCTTTGAAGCCGATCGGAGGCTGCTGCGAGCGTATGCTCGCGCTAGACACATCCTTCATTACCCGCCGATGCTTTGATATGGTTGAACATCTTGCCAACTATATCAAGGACAAGCTAGGCATGAGCATCAGCTCCTAAGGAGCATCGGGTCTGCAAGAAGGGACATTTGGCGTACATATGTACTAAGATGATCGCACCACCTCACGATGGTTCACCGCACCAATGGATCCAAGAGGCGGCGATAATTCGCATGTTTTGTTATTTTCTTTTTGGTCGTATGAACGGCATAAACTCCAACATGAATGAAATGACTTTTTGATTAAAATGAAATGAGAATTGCAGAGTTCCTTAAGAAGGGTCAACTTGTTATTTGTCAAGTTTAGGCAAGTTGTGCATATAAGGGAAAGTTATGAATATTGATACGATACATACATTTTTTTGAAGGAAGCAATATCAATCATTAATCTGCATGATGAAGTCTAATATTTTCATATGTTATATTAGTCGAATAAAATGTATATGACAAGTTTCGTGATTTTTGGACATCCACGGAATTTTCTATGCATTTTCAAACCTTGGTGAAAAATTCAAATTTCAGATTTATGCGATATCGCATTGCCGTTATTAGCGGTAACCTACGAGCAGGCAATGGAGCAAGTTGTCTATTCAGATGAACTTATGATCTCTGAAAATGGTTTTCATCGGTTAAAAGGTTCAATTTTGGACATTATATGATTTCCACAAGATATACATGATAACTTGTGGAAACATGGATTTTCTTTTGGTTTAGGGAGCTACATCCCTTATTTCTATAATTGTTGGTGCAAGGCTGGACTATTCTATTGCTTATGCTTTGCTTCACATGTTATTTCTACATCTAAACATGTCTTGGATTTAGGGAGCTTCATTTTATACCTTTGTTCAAGATGTGTCAATTATAATTCTTTCTCACTTATTGGATAAACTACTTTTCTTTTTGTTGTATGTCAAAGGGGAGAAGGATATTATTTAAGATTGAATATTGAAATATTTTATATGTATGTTTAAATACCTAGCAATGATTGCCAAACATCAAAAGGGGGAGATTGTTGGTGCAACAATGCCCCAAGCATTTATATATTTGATGTTTGGATAATCATCTAAGTTAGGCAATGTTTTGTGATCTAATTGTGTAATGAAAAATCCAAGTATGAAGACTTGGTAAAGACAAGTCAAGTGTGATCTTGGCAAAGAAGTCAAAGGAAAGGTCTTGGCAGCGTAAGTCCAAGCATGTAGGTGGCGTAAAGTCCAGCGATCCTTGGAAAGAAAGACCAAAGGAAAGTCTTGGCATAAGTCCAAGCATTGGTGGCGTAAAGTCCAAGCGTGCTTTGGCAAAGAAGAAACCCAAAACATGAAAACACAGATTTTAAAGTAAGGAATAGTTTTGAAAACATATGAAATATCGAACCATGATCTTTGGAAATATTTCTATGAATTAAACATAAGTCTTCCCATAATTGGTCTATTATTACTATTTTGATACATTAAATGACCATCTAAATGTCATAGTATTAGTGGACCATTAGTATCATCCTAACATCTCACCCATGCTAAGTTTTCAATCAAGGTTATCCTTATGGTGAGTGTGAGATATTCCTAAAGGTATTTATATACTTAACCTTCAAATTCAATCAAAGGTTAAAGTATCACTCTAATATACCATATGATCATAAAGACATATATGCATTGATTTCAAATTATGATCATGAAACAAATGTATCAATCAATTTGTAATCATGCATTAGGTATAAAATCATGATAATAAGTCAAGTATCACCCAAAGCATGATCTAAGCTATTTATGGGTGCATTATCATCACCCAATACTATTTCAAAAAATTAAGTCTCGATCATTCTAAGTCTATAATATGATATAAGTGAAGTCCACTTATGGTTAACTGCCCTACGGTTTTCCTAACCCTTAAGGATGGATTTAGGAACCCAATACAAGTTTTTTCCTATAAGATTCACTAAATATTCCTTAGGGATCCATTTTCTAGCAATTATTTTATTTTTGGCTTGACCATGTACACTAAGGCAAGGCATTGATAGGCCTTTTCATTTTTCTTCCCTTGTAACCTCGCCTTTCCTATTGAAGCTTGCCCTTTGGCTCCCTATGATGTTCAATGTTGGGTCAATGGTGAATTTCAAGGGGTTTTACCTTTTCCTTTTCTCTTAAAACCCTATTTTCCTCCACATGCATCACTAACATTAAAAGGCATGTAATTATCATGTGAGCATGCATCATTGATACTAAAGAAACATTATCATTAATATTTAAACATGATTTTCTAGCTTTTCTTCTAGGGCCTTAATTTCATTTTCATCATGCTTGTTTTCCTTTTTAGCCCTAAATAATTCCTTAGTTAAGTTAGAAATCATTGACATAATTTTCTTAGGAGGGAGATTTGTTTCCTCACTACCAAATCCTAATGATGAGGATGAAGATGTGGGCTCCCGTTCATGTGACTCTCCTCTCGCTAGTGCTTCTTTCTTCTTCCTTGGAAGGTGGAGTCAAATCATCAATCCCCATAAGAGGAAGATTTGTGAAGGCCTCTTCTTCTTGGATGAGGATGAAGGATCATCCCATGTGGCCTTGTGTGCCTTTGCCTTCCCTTTCTCCTTGGCTTTCTTTCTTCTTCTTCTTCTTGCTCTCCTTCTTCTTTTTCTCTCTCCTCCTTTCTTCTTTGCTCTTGTTCAGAGAGGGACAATCATCTCTTATATGTCCCTCTCATTATAGCAAATTATCCTCCTTGGTCTATTTTCCTCCATGTCTTCTTCCTATCATTAGATTTGTTAAATTTAAAATTTCAATGCACGCCTTACCTTACCAAAGATTCTTCCGTGTTATCCATGGAGAAGGAGGAGGAGTCTTCTTGGATGGATGAGGAGTCTCCTTCTTCTTCTTCCTTATTGGCTACTAGTGCCACTCCCTTGATGACTTGATGCTTGGTTTCACTTACTTTTTCAAGCCTTTTCATAGCTTCATGGTGGAGAAAGAATTCTTCTAGGGTGCTCACTTCTAAATTCTTGAAATATAGAAGGAGTCCACCATGAAGCTCCACTTTGAGGACGGGAAAGACATCCACGGGCCTTCATGACCATATCCGGTTTGATAGCTTCTCACCTACACTTGACAAACCGGTTATAATTTCCTTGAAGCAATGAGAAAGAAAGTACCTTTTCTCCCTTTTCTAGTTTAATGTTGTTGAGTTGGGAGCAGAGAAGGTCCTTCTTACAAGTTTTGCCTCAAGTGCCTTCATGAAGTTATATCAATTTTTCCCACATTTCCTTGGTATTTGCACACTCTCGTTTATCTCTTGTTCTCTTGTTGAAGAGGTGATACTTGGCCTTTGAGTTTGCAAGGTGGTCCTCTATCACACGAGTATATGAGTCGAAAGAAACAGCAAAGACATCTCCTAGTCGTGGCAACATATCGAGTTAATACAAGGCGTAGGCATACTATAACATATATATGGACAATACTAAACAATACAATCACAACAACACAAAGGTGCGCACCGATGCGACTCTAACATACTAAACCAAAAACAACATCCAAACCAACAACCAAATACAACACTGATTATACATGGCCAGAATACAAAACAACAATGGAAGCAAATACGTGGAAAACCCCAATTGTTCGGTGTGAGATGGGATCATATGGAGTTGATACTCGAGCGTCTAAGGAATCTTCACACATTGCTTAGTGACAGAAAAGGGTCTCGGGTGGTGAGTATAAACTCATGGGTAATATATAGAAAGTGCATGAACAACATATAAGGGTATAGAGATCTACAAGTATACATGTGAAGATCTACAGGTAGTGAAGATGAGTTATCAGCAAGTGAGGTGGCACATTACGTCAAGAAGTTCGGTGGGAAGTCAAGGAGACTCACCAAGAAAGACGTGAAGAGGATGTTCCAATCCTCAAGAGGTAAATCTTCAAGTAATTCAAATTCTATCTCTAACGTGACTTGTTTTGGTTGCAACAAGAAAGGGCATATAAAGCCAAATTGCCCGGAACTAAAGAAGGAGGAGAAGGAAAAGAAAAAGAAGGAAAAGAAGGAGAAGAAGAAGAAGGAGGCAATGCTGGCACAAACATAGGACACTCTAAGTATGGAGGAGTCTTCCGACGATGAGGAAGTATGCCATGCCACCCGGAACCTAGCCCTTACGGCATTAGAGGAAGAAGCCGGGAGCTCAAGCGAGGAGTCCTCTTCCTCTTCAAGTGATGAATCATCATCAAGTGATGATGATGAGGTAAACAACTCACCTAAAATAGATTTACTTTACAAGACTATTGCATGTTTACAAAATGCTTTAAATAGATCAAAAATTAGGATTAAGGATCTAAAATTAGAAATCAAATCACTTAAAAGTGTAGATTCATCATGTTGCAAACAATCTAGTGATATTGATGAATGTACTCTTAGGGATGAAAATGATGAGTTAAGAAAAGAAATAGGTAAATTAAGAGCATGCCTAGAAAAATTCACTAATGGTTCTAAATATCTAGATATGATTATTAAGGATCAAAGGGCAATTTACAATAAGGCCGGATTAGGATATAGACCTAAGGAGAAAGAGGTAGAATTTGCATCCCTTGTTAGTAGAAAATCAATGATTAAAATCAAGGGGAGAAAGGCATGGGTACCAAAGAAATTTATAATTGATGCTAGTGGTCCTAAGATTTGGGTACCTAAGGATTGTGTTTTTCATGTGATATAGGTAGAAGAACCAAGCTTGTGGATAGTTGATAGTGGGTGCTCAAAGCATATGACCGGGGATGAGAGAAAATTCTCCACTATCAACCACACTAGCAAAGGAAAAGTGTCATTTGGTAATAGCGGCAAACTTAAAATTCTAGGAAAGGGCACCATTGAGGTATCTCCCAATCTTGCCATTCATAAAGTTCTATTAGTTAAAAATATGAAATTTAATTTACTTAGTATAAGTCAATTATGTGATGCAAACTTTGATGTTAAATTTGATTCCTCAAAATGTTTTATAAGACACAAAACTATAAATGATTGCATGATAGTAGGCTTTAGGAAATCAAATATATATTATATTGATTTATCCTATGCTACTAATCCTTCCACTAAGTGTCTTATTGCAAAAGAGGAAGAAAGTTGGCTTTGGCATAGGAGGCTAGGACACATAAACATGAAGAATATAGCCAAAATAGAAAAATTGAAGCTAGTCAAAGGATTGCCTAGAGTCAAATTTCTCAATGACAAGATGTGTGATGCTTGCCAAGAAGGGAAACAATCAAAACCATCACACAAAGGTAAAAATTTACTTAGTACCGCTTTACCGTTAGAATTACTACATATGAATTTATTTGATTGCCATAGTACCCCATCTATAATTGGTAGTAAATATTGCTTGGTAATAGTAGATGATTTTTCTAGGTTTACTTAGGTGTTTTTCTTGAAAAATAAAGATGAAACCTTAGGAATAATCATAGGATTTAGCAAAAGAGTAGATAAATGAAAGAAAACTCAAAATCAACCGGATCCGTAGTGATCATGGTGGAGAATTTGAGAATTCTAATTTTTCAAATTTTGCTTAGAATAAGGGTACAAGCATGAATTTTCTTGTCCAAGAACACCCCAACAAAATGGGGTTGTGGAAAGGAAAAATCGTGCCCTACAAGAAGCGGCTAGGACAATGCTTAATGCATATTCCTTACCTAGCTACTTGTGGGCGGAAGCGATTAATACCGCTTGCTATATCCAAAATAGGGTATTGATTCATAGGTTTTTGGGAAAAACTCCATTTGAATTGTGGAATGGTACAATTCCAACAATTCATTATTTTAAGGTCTTTGGATGCAAAGTTTATATCTTAAATACCAAAGATAACCTAAGTAAGTTTGAGTCCAAAGTGGATGAAGGAATCCTAGTTGGATACTCATCCACTAGTGTAGGATATAGAGTTTACAATAAAAGGACTCAAAAGATTGAAGAACCTTCAAATGTTCAATTTGATGAAACTTTCAATACATACCCTAGGAAATCCCCTATTGATGATGATATAAATATTGAAAATCAAGAAATTACCAAACAATTTCAAAACATAAACTTAGGGGGTAATGATCAAGGGGGAGGATTGAATCAAGGGAGAAAGGGATGATTCCGATGATGAGCATAGGGTTGAGGTTGATCATGATCAAACTCCATCTAATACACCTCCTAGAACCATAAGAGTTCATCAAAGTCACACCTTAGATCAAATTATGGGTGAATTATCTCAAGGAGTTAGGACTAGGTCATTCCATAGGGATCCTACTAGTCATATTGCTCTAATCTCTCAAATTGAGCCCAAAACAATTAAAGATGCATTACTTGATCCGGATTGGATCTTAGCAATGCAAGATGAATTGGCTCAATTTGAAAGGAGTCAAGTATGGGAGTTAGTTCCTAGACCAAGTGAAAACACTATTATTACTACAAGATAGGTCTTTAGGAACAAACTAGATGACCAAGGGAATATCACTAGAAATAAAGCACGGTTAGTTGCAAGGGGTTTTAATCAAGTTGAAGGACTTGATTATGATGAAACATATGCCCCGGTTGCTAGGTCCATTAGAATACTTTTAGCGTATGTGTCACGCCCCTAAGGAGACCCCGCCAGACAAAAATCCGACAGCATCTCCCCTATACGGGTGACAATCCCAATTTACATACAAGGCCTACACGGCCACTATACATCGGTCAACACGACCGGAATCCAAACTCACACGCAGTTATATAATTTGGCCTCAGGCCATAAACCAAAATAAATGATAAACAGTCTACCATAAATCAACTTACCCCTTCTGCCATCTGGGCAGGAATACTCACCAAAATCCAATCAAACCAAAATCCAAAAAAGGTCCATACGGACACCAAAAATCCAAATACAAAATCAATCTCCAAACCTATACATGTCCTCTAACCAAAATATCCAAACCATAAAGTAAATATCCAAAATAAAACATTTACGACTAGTGGGGTCCTTGCACTCTCTGGCAAACTTCATCCTGAAATAGATATAAATCAACGGGGTGAGTTCAAAGAACTCTGCGGGTATAGTAGATATGCATAGTAAGGTATAGCTAACAATAAAAATATCATGTCAATACAGTCTCACATAAATAGGGTATGCAAGCAAGAAATACAAAATGGATACTTACAATCTCCTACCCTGATATAGGAGCATGTGCCCTACTATAAGAGATAAAGTCATCACCATATAAGAATATGAATCCTGTATGCATGACAATCATATGCAACATCCAAGACATCAATAAAATGCAGCAAACACAATACAAATGCGGTCCATGCAAAAATGCATGCCGTGCAAATGACATGGTCACCCCTGACGCCAGTCAGCCGCCTCACACGCGATGGTGAAGCCGAGTGGGTAGGGCTATGACAACTGTGCATTCTGCCATCACTGCTCCTGAGTGACCGAGTGGGACGGGATCTTGTCGGAGTACACCTATCCTCCCGCCCCCAAACATAGTGGGAGCTAAGCTCTCATCTCCGGTGTCATAGACGGAGGAGGATCCACGCGCCGCTACCACCCGCCTCGTCGCTACCCATGGCGGCTGAAGCTCGACAGAGCAACTGCACACACCTCCTCGATGTACCACTAACCCATGAGTGGCGGTGTATGCGAGCCATGTAACTAGCTGCGGGCTCAACAATAATGGAACCCCGTCCAGCTAGCATGCAATCATGCGAAAATGGTGCATGATACTAAAGCATGTAAATCCTACTCAAAATACCTATCCGAATAATATGTACAATCAATATGTACATATCCCTAATCCATATACTATGATCCAAATCAAACAGGGAAATATAATCATATCCTATCACATGCATGTATCAAGTAGACACCAAAAACATACTAGGCATATAAACATGAAAATTATTGCAAGCTATCCTACTAGCATATCAATTTGACTTAATCTAAAAGTTAAGTCAAAATACCCGCCTGAATATATATATATCCGCAAGAATGAACCAAATCGTCACGACTAGGGACCTGCCTCGTGACCGAAACCTGCATATAGCATAACTATAGTTAAGCACAAAATATACAATTCAACGACAAATCGAATAATTAATCGATTCCTTCCATAACCAAATACTCTAAAGTAAATCCATCAAATCCAAGCACACGACAACGTGCTAAATTACTACTATGTATCCCCAAGTAGATCCTCAACTCGTAGATCACAAATTGTGATTAACTCCTCAATCCAAGAACATATCCTCCGAATACCATAACGATCAACCGAATAACTCTGGAATCAACCTAAATCGACCAATCAAGCTCACCCGCCCTAGGAATTCCATCCACAGCCAATATCCCCCAAATCAGATCCCCAACTCAAATTTCAGCGACTCAAACAATATTCACAGCCGACACATCCACCAAATCAAACAACCGGTAGGCAAGGAAGAAACTAGTTCATGTTATACCTGCGATGGAATTTCCCCCAAACTGCTCGGTTCACCGGAACGAGGACCTGCCGATGCCCTAATAGTCTGCTCCGACAACCTCCGGCCAGAAATCACAGCGAAGGTGAAAAACGACGGCGGTCCGGTGGCTGCAGGCGTCGCCGACGAAGGAGTGGCGGCTGACACAGGGAAGGGCACTGTTGCCGGCGCTTGTGGAGGGACGACCGGTCTCGGCGTCGGGCAACGGAGGGGAGCCCGGCGCGTACCGCGGTGGACGGCGAGCTCGCGTCGCGTCGGGCGGTGGTGCTCGCAGGAGCGCAAACTAGGGTTGCGGCTGTGGACGGCATCGGCTCGAGGAAAGGCGTCGCCGACGAAGAAGAGGGCACCGGCGTCGGGCTGCTGGCGGCAGACGCGAAGAGAAGGCGACGATTGCGTGAAAGGGGAGGGCGTCGGGCAGAAGGAACTGCCGATCGGCGAGGAAAGAAAAAGAAAGGAAAATAGCATTTTAGTTTTTTTCCGGTTTAGGTTAATACCCTTTAAATAGACCCCACAAAAGCCTATTTATTTTATCTCCGAAAAATATCTCGTACGGAGTCTGTTTAAATCCAGAAAAATTCCGAAAAAATTTCTAAAATTCCCTAAAAATCCCAAAAAATTTCCAGGATTATTTCCTTAATTATTTGGCCATTAATTTAATATTTTAAATTTTCTAGTATTTAACATTCTCTCCCACTAATAAAAATTTGGTCCCCAAATTTCCTACTCGTATATTAGTACGAGATGTCCCAACAACCATCTCAAGCATCTGGAGACAAGTCACACCTCAAGTGACTAAGTGGGGTTACTGATATCCCTTAAAAATCAAATCACACCTGCTTCTAGCAGCCCTTCCAAAGTATGAATAGTATCTTCTTTTCGACCACCTATAATAAGTACCTAACTGTACCTGAGTGGATCTCTATATCCGTGACCTGTTAAAGACTATCCATAATCCGAAGGTAAATCCTGAACCGCTATCACATACGATACTCACAGATCCTCCATGAACTGGAAATCGCCATAGCATAACCTATCCAGCGATCCAACAAACTCATTGTATGGATCGAACGAAAATGAGCGGACTTAGCTAATCATACTAAGTCCTTTCCGAATTCCAAATAATCTCCCAACACCGTCCATCATACTAGGCTCCCACTTTCCTCTTGGTACAGAACCTTACTGATTATTTATATACCACCTTTACCAGACTTCCAAATCAACTATATTCCGCATGTCGTTCCTCCACGGAGAACGTTTCAATACTTACTATTTTCCGGATACAATCTTAAACATCTGCAACATATTCAACATATTGCAATCTTCAGCAATACCTATCAAAATATCGTGACCAAGTCTCGTGGCTCTCGGAGTAATGCAAAAGGCACTACTTACGGGCAACGACATGCTACCACGACCGGGACTCATAGTCAGTCAAGATGCCATGTAGCTATCTAGCCACCTACTACATACAAATTCCAATATCACTAATTCTGAACCGGTAGAGCAAGAGTACAACTCTATGGTAGATGCTCTCTATCATCACAACAGGAATCTGTTGTTCCCGAATCAATAGTAACTCTTCCTAAATTCAAATGCAACTACACAGTAGCTAGCTAAAACCTCATAAGCATATCTGCTCCTCACCTCTACAAAACAACATAACAACTCCTACTAGGTCCACGTCATATATATATATATGACAACCCATCTCGTAGTTCCTCATTTGACGTAACCATGGGATATGTCTCAATCAACTAAATCAGAAACGCTCCATTCTCTGAAACATCGCATCCGCATATAAATTAACTTTCCTTTCCTTCCACCCGAGAATGATCAAACAACTCTGGTGTAAAAGTCAACCATCGTCTGAACCCTGAAACTAGTTTCACAAGCTTCAGACCAAATAAATTCCAACACCTTCCTGATCCAACCAGTCATTGATGTAATACCGCTAGAGCATCCTATCCATATCTATGGTAATAATCAAATTAAATACCAAAAAAAAAAATCACCATCTACAGTGGCCGAGTGCTCAACTCCAACTGTCACCATCACAAATGATCCAATCGTGTCTAGAATACACGATTTCCCAAATCCTGGATTACAAAGTCGTCAATAAGTCAAATAAGATAATCCAAAAGCTCATACAATTCATACCAAGTATGAAATTGTCATCGCTACACACCTGCATCCTCTTTACTCTAGGCTGATGATATATCAATCATCCCTACGACTTTGATAATTGTATGACTCCCTGTCACTACAATATCAACACATCAATCATAAATCAATCCTAGAGTATACACAGGTGTCCTATAGTTGATCTAAATAGATCCTCGATCCACCATGAAGGATATTCTTTTCCTTCTACCACTACCGCATTCCATCATCAATAATTGATGTATAACCTCAAAGGTTCATATCTCTTTGAACAACAAGTTCCAGAGCTTCTCAAGAAATAAAATACTGGGACAACAAATATCCCATCCAATAACTCCTTTAATTGGAATTTAGATTCTTCCAATTCCCATAGTGTTAAACAACATTGATACCAACTAAATTATCCCCTGGAAAAATCATCTTTTCATCAATTACCTCGCGGCATCATCAACCTTACCAACTTTGAAAGACCGATCGATGACAGTATCATAGCAACTCGATTCACTTACAGCCAATTGAATGACATTGCCTTGAGTACATCACGAGCTTTAACAACCTTGTACGCTTTACACTAGCCCTCAGCCAACGCACCATATTAAAAATATTAGCTCGTAAAAATAACATTACCTCAGTACCAAATAAATTATCTCACAGTAGGGGATCTTCGATATCGAAATTATTTTCGAAATCCCTCCGATCACCTACTCTACTTGCCTATATAGCGGCAAGCCTAGAAGTTCCTCCAACACTACATCTGATTACTCTCGAGTTATACAGGCATCCGAGAGACCTTCTTATACCATCATGTCACAAGCATAACCTCCAAGTTAATATCCAGATATTCACATCATAACAACCAAGTCAACTATAAAACAATTAAGTCAACTCTCTCACCATAATATAACATGTCCATCAATCAACCTATAAACATCCAAAATCATTTTCATACCCCTGTGATAATCATCACAGTAATCATCTCAACATCTCACCTATCAGTGGAAACACTATTAATCCACATGATCCAAATATGAAAATCCTTTTAATCCTATCAGTGCATGTTTTAACCACAGATATCTGTAAACACCTGTATCTCTCAATATATCATCAAGTAAGGTAAACTATAGTAATACCTCAATGATCAATCCTTCAACCATCAACAATTCCTTTCGAGTAAAGATGCAAACTCATCCAAGTTCTGCTCTTAACGGATTCCCTATTTCACAGTGACCTAGAAAAAGAATTCGATAACTGTATGAATCTAGGTGTATACACCTCTTCCTCTCCTTTTCTTCAAGAACCATACAACCAGCCTCATATCTCCACAAGTGTACAAACCACTTCTGATAGCGACATATATCTGAGGAGAAAACTTAAATCCAGATTCCTATTTTCGGCTGGGAAATGAGGTGTTTCATCAATCTTTCATTCCCGAGACAGAGTCTGGATCACCACCAAAATAAATTAAAATTCCAACTAATCCCTCGATCACTCAAGAGATTGTTACTTGAGAACATCAAATTACCATCTCTAGCCACAGACCTGATCAATATCGTGCTTGACATAATGCCACGTGAATTTAGCTAAAAGACCTCGTTCACGACTTCTACCGTTGTCTTATCATAAGTGTAGGTTATTATCACTAGATCGACTACACCATTATCTTGAGACACTTCTGTCATTTTATAAATATGACTCACCCTAATGCCTCCCGATAGGATCTGATGGAAGATCCACTATCCTAATCCCAAGGTAAGCCAATAAATCGTGGTGATCGAAAACAACTCAATCACTATCTTGAACCATTAAGTGGAGGGGGTAAACTCTGTAATTCTAGTAAACTCTATAGTGAAATCCATTAATAATTTATCACTCAACTAAAGACTCAAGAATTCCTTAACAATGAGTCATACAAAAATAACATAAGGAAATATTGTCTTCCGAAAACATCCTGAACCCATGATCTCGTAATGGGTTATTTCCTCAAATAAATTTCTTCTACATATTCACCAAGTAACAACTTGATCATTACAATAGTAAGAAACTATCTCCACTCCTATATAAATACCAGTTAGGTACTTATCAGTACCTTCAATGTTATCAATCTAAGGCTCAAGCCGCTCAAGAATCAAAATCCCTATGGAACCGTAACTTAAACCTCCAAGGTCGCATCAACAATAGTATACGATCCTTGTCCAATACCACATGTAATTATACGCCTAGCATAATCGGTGAAAATCCCTAACACTGTAGTCCTTGATTTCCACAACCAATGTGACGACTTGACCCTTGCTTTTCGACTCTAGATCGGCTCTCAAAAGGCAATGCATCTTTTATCACAGTCCAAGACTCACAAACAAGTCATTTGTGGTCAACTCCATCTACGATTACGAATAGTGACCAATACACTAAATGTTATTTCCTATTATCCACTAAACACATAGTCAAATCTAACAGTATAAACACTACGGCAATCCATGGTCACCTTGGTGGGCGACCCTACTACTGATGCACATGAGTCAAAACTCAATAGACCCTTTCGACAACTCCATAACTGAGAGATCTCACGTCCTCTTGCGTGGTTACCTGCACCATGTCTCGGTGCAGTGCACGCCTACCACCTAAATCTATTAAATTATTACAGATGCTACTAGAACAAATGTTACTAGAAGTAAAAATATATAAAATTTTCATCATACCTATTTACGAGAGAGGTTACATCATTGCCAAATCCCCATATTGACCTCTCATAAATCCTCAATTTCAAATATAAAAATCGTAAATCATCCAAAATTTTCCAAATTGCCTCGTAAAACCTACCAAACGTGGCGAACTCCAAAAAATCCAAAAACCCCTAGGAACTCGAAACACTGCTCGATACCAAATAAATTGTCACGCCCTAAGGAGACCCGGACAAAAATCGTGACAAAGATCTCCCTGCGGTGACAATCCCAATTTACATACAAGGCCTACACGGCCACTATACATCGGTCAACACGGGAATCCAAACTCACACGATTATATAATTTGGCCTCGGGCCATCAACCAAAATAAATGATAAACAATCTACCATAAATCAACTTACCCTTACGCCATCAGGCGGGAATACTCACAAAATCCAATCAAACCAAAATCCGAATAAGGTCCATACGGACACCAAAAATCCAAATACAAAATCAATCTCCAAACCTATACATGTCCTCTAACCAAAATATCCAAACCATAAAGTAAATATCCAAAATAAAACATTTACGACGAGTGGGGGTCCGACAGCTGGCACTCTCCTGACAGCTTCATCCTGAAATAGATATAAATCAACGGGGTGAGTTCAAAGAACTCTGTGGGTATAGTAGATATGCATAGTAAGGTATAGCTAACAATAAAAAATATCATGTCAGTACAGTCTCACATAAATAGGGTATGCAAGCAAGAAATACAAAATGACTGTACTTACCTGAATCTCCTACCCTGATATAGGAGCATGTGCCCTACTATAAGAGATAAAGTCATCACCATATAAGAATATGAATCCTATATGCATGACAATCATATGCAACATCCAATGCATCAATAAAATGCAGCAAACACAATACAAATGCGATCCATGCAAAAATGCATGTCGTGCTAATGACATGGTCACCCCTGACGCCAGTCAGCCGCCTCACACGCAATGGTGAAGCCGAGTGGGTAGGGCTATGACAACTGTGCACTCTGCCATCACTGCTCCTGAGTGACCGAGTGGACAGGATGCTGTCGGAGTCCACCTATCCTCCTGCCCCAAACATAGTGGGGGAGCTAAGCTCTCATCTCCCGGTGTCATAGACCAGAGGAGGGATCCCTGCCCGCTACCACGCTGCCTCGTCGCTACCCATGAGCGGACCAATGACTGAGAACAGCTGCACACACCCTTCGGATGTACCACTAACCCATGAGTGACGATTATTATGCGGGCCATGTAACTAGCTGCGGGCTCAACAATAATGGAACACCGTCCACCTAGCAAGCAATCAAGCGAAAATGCTGCATGATACTAAAGAAAGTAAATCCTAATCAAAATACCTATCCGAATAATATGTACAATCAATATGTACATATCCCTAATCCATATACTATGATCCAAATCAAACAGGGAAATATAATCATATCCTATCACATGCATGTATCAAGTAGACACCAAAAACATACTAGGCATATAAACATGAAAATTATTGCAAGCTATCCTACTAGCATATCAATTTGACTTAATCTAAAAGTTAAGTCAAAATACCCGCCTGAATATATATATATCGCAGAATGAACCAAATCGTCACATTTGAGGACCTACCTGTGGCCAAAAACACATATAGCATAACTATAGTTAAGCACAAAATATACAATTCAACGACAAATTGAATAATTAATCGATTCCTTCCATAACCAAATACTCCAAAGTAAATCCATCAAATCCAAGCACACGACAACGTGCTAAATTACTACTATGTATCCCCAAGTAGATCCTCAACTCGTAGATCACAAATTGTGATTAACTCCTCAATCTAAGAACATATCCTCCGAATACCATAACGATCAACCGAATAACTCTGGAATCAACCCAAATCGACCAATCAAGCTCACCCGCCCTAGGAATTCCATCCACAGCCAATATCCCCCAAATCAGATCCCCAACTCAAATTTCAGCGACTCAAACAATATTCATAGACGACACATCCACCAAATCAAACAACCTAGAGGCAAGGAAGAAACTAGTCCATGTTATACTGCGATGGAATTTCCCCAAACCGCTCGGTTCACCGAACGAGGACTCGCCGATGCCCTAATAGTTCTGCTCAGGACAACCTCCCGCCGAAATCACTGAAGGTAAAAACGACGGTCCGGTACGCAGCGTCGCCGACGAAGGAGTGGCGTGCCGACGTGGAAGGGCACCTTTGTCGGCGCAGGAGGGATGACCGGCCTCGACGCCGGCAACGGAGGGGGAGCCCGTACTGCGTCACCGCGACGGCGAGCTCGCGTCGCGTCGGGCGGCGGTGCTCGCGGGAGCGCAAACTAGGGTTGCGGCTGTGGACAGCGTCGGCTCGAGGAAAGGCATCGCCGATTTAAGAAGAGGGCGCCGTCGGCAGACGCTAAGAGAAGGCGACGATTATGCGAAGGAGGGCATCGGCGGGAAAAAGAAAGGAAAATAGCATTTTAGTTTTTTTCCGGTTTAGGTTAATACCCTTTAAATAGACCTCACAAAAGCCTATTTATTTTATCTCCGAAAAATATCTCGTACGGAGTCCGTTTAAATCCAGAAAAATTGCGGAAAAATTCCTAAAATTCCCTAAAAATCTCGAAAAATTTCCAGGATTATTTCCTTAATTATTTGGCCTTTAATTTAATATTTTAAATTTTCTAGTATTTAACAGTATGCCTCCTATATGGGTTTCAAACTTCATCAAATGGATGTCAAATCGGCATTCCTAAATGGGTTTATCAAGTGTAGAACAACCTCCCGGGTTTGAAAATATGGACTACCCAAACCATGTATACAAGCTTAGGAAAGCCTTATATGGTTTGAAACAAGCTCCCCGGACTTGGTATGAAAGATTGTCATCTTTCCTAATCTCTAAGGATTTCAAAAGGGGTAGTATAGATCAAACTCTCTTTATAAAGTCAATATCTAAGGACATCTTTGTAGCCCAAGTGTATGTTGATGATATTATCTTTGGGTCAACAAATGATGAACTTCTTCAAGACTTTATTCAAAATATGGAAAAAGAGTTTGAGATGAGTCTAGTTGGAGAATTAAATTTCTTCCTAGGATTGCAAGTTAAACAAACAAGTTAAGGAATTTACATTTATCAAACAAAATATGCTAAGGAAATGATTAAGAAATTTGGTTTGGAAAATGCTAAGGTAGTGTCAACTCCAATGGCAATCAATACTAAAATAGATAGTGATAGTAAAGGAAAACAAATAGATCTTACCCTTTATAGGAGCATGATTGGTAGCCTCTTGTATTTAACCGCTAGTAGACCCGACATATTATTTACGGTTGGTATGTGTGCTAGGTATCAATCATGTGCTAAAGAATCTCATTTAGTTGCCGTTAAGAGAATTTTAAGATATGTTAAAGGCACACTAAATGTAGGTCTATGGTGTTGAAAGTTAATCAATAATCAAGACAAGCCATCATGCAAGAAGACAAAACAAATCAATGCAAGGAGGCTCATTAAATGCAACATGCAAGTCACCATGCAAGAAGACAAAACTAATCAATGCAAGGAGGCTCATTAAATGCAACATGCAAAAAGGTTTTGATGCTCAAAAGTAGGCAACGGTCTTATTCTTCCAACGGTGGTTTTTTTTCATGCAAAGCTCATTAAGAGCATGTAACCCTATAAAACCCCCTTTGTATGCTTGCTTTCATTCTTAAGGAAAAACATTCATGTATTCTCCTCCTTCCCTCTTAACAAGCTTTGAAGCTCATACCAAAGCTAAGTTTCACCATTCTCCTACTTCTTACAACAAGCTTTGAAGTTAATACGAAGCCGAGTTTCATCATGGTATCAGAGCAGCAAAGTCTAGCCTTTCCACAGCTAAGCTCACTTCCCCCACAACTCTTTTCCTCTCTTCTTCTTAATTCCTCCAACTATATTCAATGGTCTGGATTTATTAAGAGGATCATCCTAAGTACATATAACCTTGAAGATCTAATTCTTCAGGATCCTCCTAACAAGGTTGATCCCGTCTTCAAAGAATGGAAAAAGAAGGATAATCAAGTCTTTGTTCATCTCCTTCTTTCCTTAGATGAAGCTCACAAAAGTATGGTTGCTTGCTCTCCTAGTGCTAAAGCCTTATGGGATCATCTCTACGTGATAATGGGCAGACCAACAACATTGGAAGGATCTTTGATATAAGAAGACAGATAGCGGATATGAGGAAAGAGAAAAAGACTCTCCCACAACTCTTTGGAGAATTTGGTGCCTTATGGAGTGAGCTTGAGGTTCTCCGACCATCAACCACTGATCCAACAATAATAATAAAGCGACAAAATGAAGACAAGGTATTTAGTCTTCTTATGACTCTCGGTGACTCATTCTCAACTATGAGACAGGAAATTCTACGAATGCAAAATCTCCCTGCGTATCATGAAGTTTTGCAAATCATTCAAAGAACTGAGTCAAGCTTTAATATTGAAGAAACTTCAAACAAAAAAATGGAAGTTCATGGGTTCAAGATTAACGAAGTTCATCCAAAAGAAGAGGTATGTCCTAATTGCAAGAAGAAAGGGCATACAAAGGACAAATGTTGGTTTCTTCATCCTCATTTAAGACCAAAGTCATTTCGAAAGAAGGAACCCGTGCAAACATTAAAAGTACAAACTTCTGTGGAAGAACATCAAGAAAACTCTACAACAGGTATATGCTTAAACTCCACTCTAGATACTAAACATTGGATTATGTATTCTGGATGTGATTATCATATGGTAAAAGATAAAAATAAAGTCCTAAAGTTTAGAACCTTAGAAAAATGTAAGACAGTTAAGGTGGCTAATGGTCAAAACATAACAGTAAATCAAATAGGAGAAATAGAACTACTAGGAAAGCCAAGTGATGCCCTATATGTTCCAAATTTTACTTCCAATCTAATGTCTATTAGTAAAGTAACTAAGGAACATGGTTGCAAGGTTATTTTTGATCCTAACAATGTGTCATTTCAGGACACAAATCTTTTGATTGACAAGGGATATAAAAGGAATAACCTTTATGTCTTGGATCATGACTATCAAGTCTTTAAAGCAAGCCAGGAGGACTCCCAACTTTGGCATGCCCGACTAGGTCACCCTAGCAATCATGTCCTAAAATATTTCTTCCCTACAATTAGTTTAGATAACCTTGTTCTATCACTATATATGAACCATGTATTGTCGGGAAGGAGACAAAAGCAAACTATCCTTGTTCTATCACTATATATGAAAAATCCTTTGATCTAGTTCACTCTGATGTATGGACCTCTCCAATTTTGTCTAAACAAGGTTATAAATACTTTGTTACATTCATTGATCATAAAACTAGATACACTTGGGTTTACATGATCACTAACAAATCTCAAGTGTTTGAGGCTTTTAAAACCTATAACAATTATATCTCAAGGCAATACAATGGCAATATTAAGATCCTTAGATCCAATAATGGTGGAGAATACACAAGCAATAAAATGAGAGACTACTTAAAAGAAAGGGGAATTATTCATCAAACCTCTTGTCCTTATACGCCTCAACAAAATGGGGTAGCCGAAAGGAAAAATAGACATCTATTAGAAACAGCAAGAACTCTCCTAAATCATGCTAATATTCCCAAAATATTCTGGTGTGAAGCCATTAGCACAACAGCTCATCTAATAAATCTAATGCCAACAGAAAACTTAGGAGCGAAATCTTTAATAGAACTCCTATATGATAGAAGGCCTAACATCTCTCATTTAAAAATTTTTGGGTGTATATGCTATGTTTTCATTCCATTACAACTTAGAACTAAATTAGATGATAAAGGAAGGAAATGTGTTTTCCTTGGATATGCCACCTCAGAAAAAGGATATAAATGCTTTGATCCTGCTACTAACAAGATGTACACATCAAAGGATGTGATATTTGTCGAAAATGAGTTTTTTTATTCAGAAACAAAGGAGGAAGAGTAACAAAGGAAAGAAACTCAATTAGTAGTTATCCTCTATTTCCTGAAGAAAGGCAGGATCCACCTCAAAATAGCAACTTAGAGGTTCCAGAATGCTCGCAAGAAGGAACTAATCTAGATACTGAAGAAACTGAGGAAAGCCTAGACCAAGGGGGAGAGACTGAAATTCCGTCTCAATTAAGCAACAATAGAGGGACAATAGAAACTGCACATCTACCCTCCTCTCCTCCACCACTAAGGAGGTCGACAAGAATAAGGTATCCTTCATCTGAATGGATTAATCGTCGAACATACTTTCATTCTGGCATGTTATATCATCCTATCTTTGATTATTATACCACTAATAATATCTCACCAAGTCACCAAGCATTCTTGAGTGGCATAGATAAAGCACAGGAACCTAGAACATATGAGGAAGCAAAAGGCCAACAATCTTGGCAAAAGGAAATGGAAGAAGAAATCAATGCCTTGCACAAAAATGGCACTTGGGAGATCACAAATTTGCATAAAGGAAAGAAATCCGTCGGGTGTAAATGGGTATACAAGATCAAGCATAGAAGTGATGGTACCATTGAATGACACAAAGCTAGACTAGTCGCCAAAGGATACACTCAAACCTATGGAATTGATTATAAGGAGACATTTGCACCCGTGGCCAAGATGAACACCATCCGAGTCTTACTTGCCCTCGCAATAAATATGGATTGGCCACTTTATCAAATGGATGTTGCCAATGCTTTTCTACAGGGAGAGCTTGAAGAAGAGGTTTTCTATATGGATATTCCAGAAGGAATTCAAAATAGATATGAGGGGAAGGTATGCAAACTGAACAAGGCCATATATGGTCTCAAACAATCCAAGGGCATGGTATGCCAAACTCAGCTCAGCTCTCTTAAGTTATAAATTCAAAAAATGCAGTAGTGATTCCTCATTATTTGTTTAAGTAGAAAATGATAAAACTATCATCATTCTTATATATGTAGATGATCTCATTATTACAGGAAATGATATAAATCTAATACAATAAGTTAAGTGCTTTCTCAATTCTAAATTCGAAATAAAGGATTTAGGAAAACTAAAGTACTTTCTAGGTATAGAACTAGCCTACTCTCCTAATGGACTAGTTCTATCCCAACGGAAGTATACACTTGATCTCTTACAGGAAACTGGAAAACTTGGAGCAAAACCAGCTAGTAGCCCCTACTTCACATCTAAGAAAGGAAATGATGATGGAAATCCATGGGAGGACATTCAACAATACCAAAGGTTAGTAGGTAAATTGATTTAGCTAACCATTACTCGTCCGGATATTTCATATGCAGTAAATCAAATTAGCCAAAACATGCATGTGCACCAAAGGAAGTCATTGGAAGAAGCGGAGAATCCTTCACTATTTGAAAGGGACACCAGGAAAAGGAATCTGGATGAGGAATAACCATAATACAGAAATCGTGGGATATTGTGATGCAGATTGGGCAGGAGATCACAAAGATAGAAGATCAACAACAGGATATTGTATGTTTGTTGGAGGAAATTTGGTGTCTTGGAAAAGTAAGAAACAATCTGTCGTGTCAAGATCCAAAGGTCAAGGTAATACGAGCAATGGCGACAGCCACAAGTGAACTCATATGGCTAAAAGCCTTAGTTGAAGAGTTGGGGTTCCCCAATCAGATTATACTGTGACAATCAGTCAGCCATTCACATTGCAACAAATCCAAAGATTTCATGAAAGAACTAAGCACATTGAAGTGGATTGCCACTTCATTAGGAGAAGATTGATGAATATATCATCACCGCTCATCATATCAATGGACAAGATCAACCAGCAGATATCTTTACTAAGGTTACCACTACTCAACATATGAAGAACATCCTTGACAAGTTAGGTGCCATTGACATGTACTTGAGGGGGAGTGTTGAAAGTTAATCAATAATCAAGACAAGCCATCATGCAAGAAGACAAAACAAATCAATGCAAGGAGGCTCATTAAATGCAACATGCAAGTCACCATGCAAGAAGACAAAACTAATCAATGCAAGGAGGCTCATTAAATGCAACATGCAAAAAGGTTTTGATGCTCAAAAGTAGGCAACGGTCTTATTCTTCCAACGGTGGTTTTTTTTCATGCAAAGCTCATTAAGAGCATGTAACCCTATAAAACCCCTTTGTATGCTTGCTTTCATTCTTAAGGAAAAACATTCATGTATTCTCCTCCTTCCCTCTTAACAAGCTTTGAAGCTCATACCAAAGCTAAGTTTCACCATTCTCCTACTTCTTACAACAAGCTTTGAAGTTAATACGAAGCCGAGTTTCATCATATGGTACCCTAGGACTAGGTCCTTTGATTTGATTGGGTACACCGATTCCGATTATGCCGGTTGCAAATTGGATCGGAAGAGTACTAGTGGTGGATGCCAATTCCTTGGGTCCTCCCTAGTGAGTTGGAGTAGTAGGAAGCAACCTTGTGTTGCTTTATCCACCACCGAGGCCGAATATGTGGCTATGGGTGGTTGTGTAGCTCAACTATTATGGATGAAACATACCTTAGAAGATTATGAGCTATCTTACTCCAACATGAAAGTATTTTGTGATAATGTGAGCACCATTAACATGACCAAAAATCCGGTGCATCACTCTAGGACCAAGCACATTGAAGTGAAACATCACTTCATTAGAGACCATGTGGCTAAGGGTGTAACACCCCAAAAAATTTTCTCCAAAATTTTTGTATAGAATTTAATTTCATGTCTAGTAGATTATATATGGAATCCTGGAAAATGATGATAAAAGAATAAAAGTGGAGAGGTGAGGTTTGAACCTTAAACCTCTTGGTGAGAGTTAACTCTTACCATGCATGTGATGACCAAGTGCTCAGCAGTAGCTTACTGTTGGAGAAAGAGGAGAAATTCTAGATGAGTGTGAGGAGGGTAAATGAAGAGGCATGAAAAGAGAAGAGACACTTCTCTTCCTCCCTTTATAAATAAGAGTGAAAGTTTCATTTGACAACTTCTTCTTCCTTCTTCCTCCTTCCACCGAAACCCTAGGGTTCCTTCTTTGAGTTTCGGCCAAAGCAAACTAGGGTTCCACCCTAGAGAGTTAAGCAAAGAGAAGGGTTCATCTAAGGGACTAATCTTCATCTAAGGGTCAAGAGCACCAAGAAGGGTTCTAGGGCAAGATTATTTTTTTAGTCTCCTCTCCAATCAAGGTCTCTTTTATTAAGGGGTAACCAAATTATAAGTGGTAAGATTCCCTCACCTGCAGTATATTTGCTTTTGTAGGACATGATATATGAAAGAAATGTGATGCTTTATACCATGCAAGTTTTGGCCAACTAGGGTTTTAGGGCTAGGGTTGCATGAAAAAATTATGATATGTTGTATATCTTCATGTATGAATTTTATGTGACAAAAATAAAATTTTGGTGCCCCTAATGTTTCGGCCAACTAGGGTTTTAGGGCTAGGGTTGCATGAAAACACTCCTTATGAAATTATGATATGTTGTATGTCTTCATGTATGAATTTTATGTGACAAAAATAAAATTTTGGATCCCCTAATGTTTCAGCCAACTAGGGTTTTAGGGCTAGGGTTGCATGAAAACACTCCTTATGAAATTATGATATGTTGTATGCCTTCATGTATGAATTTTATGTGACAAAAATAAAATTTTGGTGCCCCTAATGTTTCGGCCAACTAGGGTTTTTAGGGCTAGGGTTGCATGAAAACACTCCTTATGAAATTATGATATGTTGTATGCCTTCATGTATGAATTTTATGTGACAAAAAAAAATGTATGAACCCCTCCCTAGTGATTTCGGCCACTTAGGGTACCTAAGCTAGGGTTAAGATTATGTGCTTAAATTGGTGTACAAGAATTCCCTTAGAATTCATGATATGTTGCATGATTGTATGTATGCCTACGTGATGAACATGTTTATGATTTATTATGTCATGAATTATGCCTATGGGATGAACATGTTTATGATTTATTATGCCACGAAATATGCCTATGTGATGAACATGTTTATGATTTAATATGCCATGAATTATGCCTATGTGATGAACATGTTTATGATTTAATATGCCATGAATTATGCCTATGTGATGAACATGTTTATGATTTAATATGCCATGAAATATGCCTATCACCCCTTTGGGGTATTCTTACGTTATGAATGCATATATGCTATGAAATGTCTAAGAAGATGCTTCCCCTTTTTATGTTGGGATTAAGAGGTCTCTTTATGATAAGATAAGATGGAGATGCTTCCCTTTTTATGTTGGGGATTAAGAGCATTCTTTATGATATGATAAGAAAGAAAAGAAAGAAAATTAAGTATTTTACTTTGTAAGAGGTTAAGTACCCGACCCGTTAGGTGGTCATTAATCAAATCCAAGGGACATAAGAAGACGTAAGAGGTCTTGCCCTGGTAAGACGTAAGAGGTCTTGCTCTAGTAGGTCCGTGGCTAGCTACTGACCTATTAGGCAATGCGCTTTATGTGGTACTTAGCCTAGGGCCCCCCCTTCATGTTATGATTATGTTGAAGTATCTATATGTATATGTTTTGAAAAGAAAGGACTTGTATGAAATTGTGCATGCTTATGTTTAAGTTTAAGAATGCTTATGATTATGTCCTTTATGCATGTTTAGGATTGATGATGTCATGAATGCTTATGTTCAAGTTTAAGAATGCTTACGATTATGTTCTTTATGCATGTTTAGAATTGATGATGTCATGAATGCTTATGTTCAAGTTTAAGAATGCTTACGATTATGTCTTTTATGCATGTTTAGGATTGATGATGTCATGAATGCTTATGTTCAAGTTTAAGAATGCTTATGATTATGTCCTTTATGCATGTTTAGGATTGATGATGATGTCATGAATGCTTATGTTTAATTTATGCCATGCTTAGATTTAATTATGTTTAGCATGCTTATGTAAATTTTATGCAATGCTTATGTTTCAATACGTTAGTATGTTGATGTTTAGTGTTGTTATGAAATACTTATTTTATTTATGCTAGTATGCTCATGTTTTCTAATTATTTGATGTAATTTGTGGCTTTTGTGAGTAGGCAAGAATCTTACTAAGCTATATGCTTATAGTTTATGTTGTCTATATACTGCAGATAAAGGAAACATGAACTAGAGGAAGTAGCAGGAGGGGCAGAGTGTGTGTGATAGTGGCATGGTGGAAAAAGACCCTATTACTCTCTGCTTTTATTTATATGCTCAATGAACAACTTAAGTCATTTGCTTCCGCTTTTATGACTTGTGATTTATTAGTACCATGTTGGATGTTGCTTAGTTTATGTTACTGTTCACCTTACTTATGAAAGTTTGATATGTTAGAACTCATGAATGGATCGTGTAATGATAGTTACGTTCTCTAATCTTTATGTTATGCATGTTATAAAAGAAGTTATGATATGTTAACATGCTAATTATGATTATGATATGTGATGCACATTATAAAGAAGATATGATATGTTAACATGCTAATTAGGTCTATGATATGTGATGCATGTTATAAAAGAAGATTTATGCCATGATAACATGTTTGATTATGTAGATTGTGAAATGTTCCATATATGTTATGTTATAAAAAAAAAAAAAAGTAGCGCCTCCCTGAGAGCAGATAAGGGCGGGTGTTACATGTTGGTATCAGAGCGGGTTCACCTTTCCACTATCACATATCAAGCCTCGATCCTGTTGTTTCCAAGTAAGTAACTTTATACATACCTAAGTTTCTTTTATAATGAAGAATGTCTTCTATCTAGATAGAAATAATACCTCATCGTATTTTAGTAGAATGGAACCATACTTATGACTTAGATAGTAATGATACCTTACCATGCTTTATATGATGGAAACATGTTTCTAACCTAGAAATACAACTAGAAAGGATACCTTACCTTGTTTATGATAAGGAATGTTTAGATGCATGTATATGAGTAGAAATTATAATAAAACATTAATTATTTATTTATCACTTAGATAACATGGCTGGGAGATGTAGTAATAGAGGGAATGAATCAGCACCCCCACCAGATTTGATGCATGTGGTTACCGAGCTACAACGTCAGGTCACAGAACAACAGCTGGTTATCAATGCTCTCATGAATCAACAAGGGAACCCTACCACCACACCAAAGACACAGAACGTGACGCCAAACACGACCACTATGGTGCAAGCACCACTAGTCAATGCTGCCACCGGGGTCCGACTCGAAGCTTATCTGATTCAGTGGCAGAGGCTGAAACCAGAAAATTTCTCAGGTGCCTGTGAACCATGGGATGCCCAAGCCTGGTTCAAAATAGTTGAGAGCATCGTGGAGCTGCTGGATTGGCCCGAGCACGAAAAGATAAAATGTGCCTCATTCTGTCTTTCTGGAGATGCAAGGATGTGGTGGGAGAGAGTCAAAGCAAAGAGACAAGTAAATAAAATGAGGTGGACAGACTTTGAATCTGAGTTCTTCGAGGAGTTCTTTCAGAGACGGATCACAAATAAGCACTACGATGAGTTCCTCGAGTTCCGACAAGGCGATCTATCAGTCAGTGAAGCTATGAAAAGGTTCAATCGATGCGTCTCTGCCTGCACTTAGTCGATCTGAGAAAGGAGAGGATTAGACTCATCGAAAATGTTACGATCGGAGATAGCCACTCGAATGTGGCCCGTGAGTCAATCGACCCAGAGCCAAGAGTTGTTCAAGAGTGCCACGATCACCGAGCACTACGAACAACATCGGTTAGCGAGAATAAGGCAACCGAGGTCGAAATCTCGAGAATACTATGGAAGAGGACCGCATGGCAAGAAGAAAGCAGTGGAATGGCCCAAAAGGGGCCCAAGAAACAACCAAACTATGTATCCCGTTGTCTTACATGTGGGAAGAAGCATCCGGGAATGTCGCTCGAGGCACGAGGAAGTGTTGTGATCTGGAGGGACACATAGCCTGGAACTGCCCTACCCGAGTTCAGGCACCTCCTCAGCAGTATGTCCAGTACCAGGGTGCTCCTCCACAGCTTCACTAGATGCAGGCTACGATAGAGGGTCCTCAGATAAGCCAAGGGAGACTGGAAGCCCCACCCGTTGTGACAAATGCCAGGGTGTTCTCCCTCACCAGAGAAGATGTAATGAGTGCCTCGACGGTTGTCATAGGTCAGATATTTATTTTCAGTCAGTATGCTACTGGTTTGACAGGCAACCCATTCGTTCATCTCTACGCCTTTCATAAGAAAGATAGATAGGCATCCCCAAACTTTGGACTATAAATTCTTAACAATGTTACCTTCGGGAGAAGTGATTCCATCCACCCATATTCTGCGTGCCGCACCAATTAGACTCGCAGACAGGGAGCTCTATTGTGACCTGATAGTTCTGGATATGCGGGACTATGATGTTATATTGGGCATGGAATTTCTGCACAAGTATGACGCTTCAATTGAGTGCCGTAAACGGAAGGTGATCTTCCAACCCGAAGCAGAGGTTTCATTTGAGTTTATCGAGGAGCCAAAGAAAGGAACAAGGAAATTCTTATCAGCACTGGAAGCCCGAAAAATGTTAGAAAATGGAGGCATTTGATTTCTAGCACACATGGTTGATACCGTATCAGCAAAGAACCAGAAGCTAGAAGATGTCAGAGTGGTATGCGACCATCTGGAGGTATTCCCTGATGGCCTACCTGGATTACCACCTGATAGATAAATTGAGTTCGAGATCGAATTGATTCTCGGAACTAACCCGATCTCCAAGGCACCTTACCATATGGCGCCGACTGAGTTGAAAGAACTTCAGAAATAGCTACAAGAGTTACTCGACCACGGATTTATCCGCCCTAGTCACTCACCATGGGGAGCTCCAGTGCTGTTCATAAAGAAAAAAGATGGGTCTATGCGAATGTGTATAGACTACCGGGCACTGAACAACGTGACCATCAAGAATAGGTAAGAACGTAATAGTAAAGTGATTTACTAGAGTTCGGCATCTAAATCATACAGGAACAACGTCAGGTACCCCCTTCCCAGGATCGACGACCTTTTCGACCAACTGAAGGGAGCTACTGTCTTTTCAAAGATCGATCTCAGGACTGGCTATCATCAAGTAAAAGTAAAGCCAGGCGATATTCCGAAGATGACCTTTCGGACGAGATACAGACATTATGAGTTCATAGTTATGCCCTTCGGAGTAACCCATGCTCCTGTGATGTTCATGGACCTGATGAATCGAGTATTCTCGGCCTTCCTCGATGAATTTGTAATCGTTTTCATCGACGATATTCTTATCTAATTGAGAGACCGAGAAGAGCATATCTTTGAAAGACAAGATGATTCTGATTCTTGAAGAGCAACTATATGCGAAGTTCTCTAAATGTGAGTTCTGGCTCGATCAAGTGTCATTCTTGGGTCATGTCATCTCTAAAGAAGGAATCATGGTAGACCCAATAAAGATTGAAGCTGTGAGGAACTGGAATAGGCCAAGGAATGCGAGTGAAATCAGAAGTTTTCTCAGGCTAGCAGGCTATTACCGAAAGTTTGTAGAGGACTTCTCTAGAATTGTAGCCCCTATGACAACCCTCACCAGAAAGGACAAGCAATACAAATGGACTGAGAATTTGTGAGAGGAGTTTTTACAGGCGAAGAGAGGCGACGGTGCTCCCATTCGACTCTCCTAAAGATAATGAAAGCTTGATATGTATAGTGGCGCTTCTAAACTGGGGCTCGGAGCTGTACTTATGCAAAATGGCAAGGTTATCGCTTATGCCTCTAGACAGCTCAAGGAGCACGAAAGAAATTATCCTACCCATGACTTAGAACTAGCAGCCGTGGTATTCGCTCTGAAAATATGGAGACACTACTTATACGGAGCTCGGTGTAGGATTTATACAGACCACCAGAGTCTGAGATATTTCTTCACTCAGAAAGACCTAAATATGAGACAACGCAGATGACTCGAGCTAGTCAAAGATTATGATTGTGAGATATTCTATCATCCAGGAAAGGCCAACAAAGTGGCAGATGCACTTAGCAGAAAGTCCTGTGCCGCTTTGATGTCCTTATCGATGCTATCTCAGCCCCTGAAAAGGGAAATAATGAATTACGGAATAGAGATTATTTCTGGACAACTTTCCACCATGACGATAGCGCCGACATTGTTCGACGATATATTGGGAAAGCAAGATGGTGATTCAGACATCCAGAAGATCAAACAGGAAGTCCTGGAAGGAAGGGATAATGGATTCCGCATTTCCGACAGCGGATTATTATACCTCCGGGACCGACTATGTATTCCGGACGATCCGGAATTACGGAAGAAGATACTCGAGGAATCCCATGGAACACCTTATACCATGCATCCTGGATCTACAAAAATGTATCAGGACTTAAGAGATAAATTTTGGTGGTCCGGCATGAAAAGGGATGTGGCTCAGTACGTCAGCACCTATCTGACTGCCCGGAGGGTTAAGGCGAGAACACGAAACCCGGAGGATTCTGCGTAGATATAGATTCAGTGGAAATGGGAAGAAATTTCTATGGATTTCATCTCGGGATTACCCAGAACAACAAATGGTTATGATGCTATATGGGTAATCATAGACCAGTTGACAAAGTCTGCCCATTTCCTGGCAATTAAGATGACCTATCCGGTTGAGCAGCTAGCTCAATTATATGCCAAGGAAATTATCAGATTACATGGATTGCCTAAGGCTATTATTTCTGATCGTGATGGCCGTTTTACCTCCCATTTCAGGGAATGTGTTCAGAAGGCTCTTGGCACTAAGTTGAGATTCGGCACTGCGTTTCATCCTCAGACCGATGGTCAGACAGAAAGAGTGAACCAGGTGCTGGAAGATATGTTGTGGGCTTGTGCTCTAGACTTTAAGGGGAGTTGGTGTCGATATTTGTGCTTGGCAGAATTTGCTTACAACAACAGTTACCAGGCTACTATTGGAATGACACCATATGAAGCTCTATACGGGAGAAGATGCAGGTCTCCTATCTGTTGGTACGATGGTGGTGAAAGGAGGGAAATGGGTCTTTAGGCCGATATTATTGACGATACCACCCGAGCTATACAGACTATCCGTGAGAGAATAGAGACTGCTTAGAGCCGGCAAAAGAGTTATGCGGATAAGAGACGCCGACCATTGGAATTCGAAGTTGGGGATTTTGTGTTCCTCAAGGTCGCCCCTATGAAAGGAGTAATGAGATTTGGAAGAAAGGGGAAGCTGAGTCCGCGTTTTGTAGGACCGTATCAGATCCTGAAAAGAATCTTAAAGGTGGCCTATGAGCTGGAGCTACCTCAGGAGATGTCGGCTATCCACAATGTCTTCCATGTATCAACACTCAAGAGATGCATTCCCAATGCAGACTAGGTGATCGAACCAATGGCAGTACAAATTCAAGGGGACCTAAGTTATGAAAGCCGACCTATTTAGATAATAGATCGAGAGGTCAAGAAGCTAAGGAGCAAAGAGGTACCCTTAGTGAAGGTCCTATGGCGAAGTCAAAGGTTCGAAGAGTTCACGTGGGAACGAGAAGACGAGATGCGACAAAAGTATCCGGAACTGTTTTAAGTTCGGGACGAACTTTTCATAAGGTACGGAGGATTGTAACACCCCAAAAATTTTTCTCCAAAATTTTTGTATAGAATTTAATTTCATGTCTAGTAGATTATATATGGAATCCTGGAAAATGATGATAAAAGAATAAAAGTGGAGAGGTGAGGTTTGAACCTTAAACCTCTTGGTGAGAGTTAACTCTTACCATGCATGTGATGACCAAGTGCTCAGCAGTAGCTTACTGTTGGAAAAAGGGGAGAAATTCTAGATGAGTGAGAGGAGGGTAAATGAAGAGGCATGAAAAGAGAAGAGACACTTCTCTTCCTCCCTTTATAAATAAGAGTGAAAGTTTCATTTGACAACTTCTTCTTCCTTCTTCCTCCTTCCACTGAAACCCTAGGGTTCCTTCTTTGAGTTTCGGCCAAAGCAAACTAGGGTTCCACCCTAGAGAGTTAAGCAAAGAGAAGGGTTCATCTAAGGGGTTAATCTTCATCTAAGGGTCAAGAGCACCAAGAAGGGTTCTAGGGCAAGATTATTTTTTTAGTCTCCTCTCCAATCAAGGTCTCTCTTATTAAGGGGTAACCAAATTTTAACTGGTAAGATTCCCTCACCTGCAGTATATTTGCTCTTGTAGGACATGATATATGAAAGAAATGTGATGCTTTATACCATGCAAGTTTCGGCCAACTAGTAGGGTTTTAGGGCTAGGGTTGCATGAAAACACTCCTTATGAAATTATGATATGTTGTATGTCTTCATGTATGAATTTTATGTGACAAAAATAAAATTTTGGTGCCCCTAATGTTTCGGCCAACTAGGGTTTTAGGGCTAGGGTTGTATGAAAACACTCCTTATGAAATTATGATATGTTGTATGTCTTCATGTATGAATTTTATGTGACAAAAATAAAATTTTGGTGCCCCTAATGTTTCGGCCAACTAGGGTTTTAGGGCTAGGGTTGCATGAAAACACTCCTTATGAAATTATAATATATTGTATGCCTTCATGTATGAATTTTAGGTGACAAAAATAAAATTTTGGTCCCCCTAATGTTTCGGCCAACTAGGGTTTTTAGGGCTAGGGCTGCATGAAAATACTCCTTATGAAATTATGATATGTTGTATGCCTTCATGTATGAATTTTATGTGACAAAAAAAAAATGTATAAACCCCTCCCTAGTTATTTCGGCCACTTAGGGTACCTAAGCTAGGGTTAAGATTATGTGCTTAAATTGGTGTACAAGAATTCCCTTAGAATTCATGATATGTTGCTTGATTGTATGTATGCCTATGTGATGAAAATGTTTATGATTTATTATGCCATGAATTATGCCTATGTGATGAACATGTTTATGATTTAATATGCCATGAATTATGCCTATGTGATGAACATGTTTATGATTTAATATGCCATGAAATATGCCTATGTGATGAACATGTTTATGCTTTAAGACCCCTTTGGGGTATTCTTACGTTATGAATGCATATATGCTATGAAATGTCTAAGAAGATGCTTCCCCTTTTTATGTTGGGATTAAGAGCTCTCTTTATGATAAGATAAGACGGAGATGCTTCCCTTTTTATGTTGGGGATTAAGAGCATTCTTTATGATATGATAAGAAAGAAAGAAAGAAAAATTAAGTATTTTACTTTGTAAGAGGTTATGTACCGACCGTTAGGTGGTCGTTAATCAAATCCAAGGGACATAAGAAGACATAAGAGGTCTTGCTCTGGTAAGACGTAAGAGGTCTTGCTCTAGTAGGTCTGGTGGCTAGCTACCCCAGCCTATTAGGGAACGCGCTTTATGTGGTACTTAGCCTGGGGCCCCCCTTCATGTTATGATTATGTTGAAATATCTATATGTATATGTTTTGAAAAGAAAGGACTTGTATGAAATTGTGCATGCTTATGTTTAAGTTTAAGAATGCTTATGATTATGTCCTTTATGCATGTTTAGGATTGATGATGTCATGAATGCTTATGTTCAAGTTTAAGAATGCTTACGATTATGTCCTTTATGCATGTAGGATTGATGATGTCATGAATGCTTATGTTCAAGTTTAAGAATGCTTACGATTATGTCCTTTATGCATGTTTAGGATTGATAATGTCATGAATGCTTATGTTCAAGTTTAAGAATGCTTATGATTATGTCCTTTATGCATCTTTTGGATTGATGATGATGTCATGAATGCTTATGTTTAATTTATGCCATGCTTAGATTTAATTATGTTTAGCATGCTTATGTAAATTTTATGTCATGCTTATGTTTCATTACGTTAGTATGTTGATGTTTTGTGTTGTTATGAAATACTTATGTTATTTATGCTAGTATGCTCATGTTTTCTAATTATTTGATGTAATTTGTGGCTTTTGTGAGTAGGCAAGAATCTTACTAAGCTATATGCTTATAGTTTATGTTGTCCATATACTGCAGATAAAGGAAACATGAACTAGAGGAAGTAGCAGGAGGGGCAGAGTGTGTGTGATAGTGGCATGGTGGAAAAAGACCCTATTACTCTCTGCTTTTATTTATATGCTCAATGAACAACTTAAGACATTTGCTTCCGCTTTTATGACTTGTGATTTATTAGTACCATGTTGGATGTTGCTTAGTTTATGTTACTGTTCACCTTACTTATGAAAGTTTGATATGTTAGAACTCATGAATGGATCGTGTAATGATAGTTACGTTCTCTAATCTTTATGTTATGCATGTTATAAAAGAAGTTATGATATTTTAACATGCTAATTATGATTATGATATGTGATGCACGTTATAAGATATGATATGCCAACATGCTAATTAGGTCTATGATATGTGATGCATGTTATAAAAGAAGATTTATGCCATGATAACATGTTTGATTATGTAGATTGTGAAATGTTCCATATATGTTATGTTATAAAAAATAAAAAAAAAAGTAGCGCCGCCCTGAGAGCAGATAAGGGCGGGCGTTACAAAGGGGGACATTGAGCTTAATTACATTGAATCTAAGTCCAACCTAGCCGACATCTTTACCAAGCCTCTCCCCGAAATAGAATTTTCATCACTTAGGAGAGAACTTGGAATGTGCTTTGTAGAATAGAAGTGTAGGTTTGCATGATCCCATAAAAAATCTAGGTTTTATACCTCTAACCATCTCACAATAGACCTAAGAAACCATGATTTGTGTATTTAGCCACCTAGAAATCATGTGAGATGTTAGGAAGATGCACTTGGTTCATCATGCTTGTTATGATGCATTATCATGAGCCAAAGTGTCATCTAGAGACATTAATCCTTCATTGGACCAATCATTGGGAAGGCCTATGTACAATTTGTTAGTGAAAGCTCTAGAGCCAATCATATGATGATTGTTGTATGGACTTTATTGTATCATATTCCTATTTATAAAGGCATGGTTATTATATTTACTTGTATTGGTGCCAAATAACTAAATATAATAATGTCCTTGAGTAGTAGGTTCTTATCTATATCAATCGATTGGTTGAATCGATAATGAGATGATATAGAGAACACTACTCTTAATCATTCCTAGTCGAGTATTAACATTCAGGGACAATGTTTAATGCATAGAGACTAGCATGTAGGTCAACAAGATGACTTGATCTCACAAGTCATGGATATGAGATATCAAGTTGACACATGGGTATGCATTGGAGAATGTATACTGAATGACCCGCCATGAGAAAGTATCATGGATCGTTATATGAGTGTCATATACTTTCTAATGTGGCTATTAGTATGACTATTAGTCCTTAGACCTGAAGTCACCATGGTTCCCTACATAAGGAGTTGCATACTTTGGCTCACAAACGTCACCCGTAAATGGGTGGACTATAAAAGGCGATTCTTGGGTATGTAATGAATTATGCGGAGGATGTGAGTGATGTAGATGGGATCTATCCCTCCTATATGACGGGGTGACATCGATATTCTTGATAGAGTGAGACCACGAGTGCATGGCCATGCCCAAATGAGTCAATATGAGATATTGAGCTCATTTGATTAGAGTGAGTCTACTTGGAGATCAAAATTTAGATTGTACCGAGGATGACACGGTCTATGCCTCGATTGGTCAATCTAGATGTCAAGGATAGAGGGACATTGTCACATATTGTGAGAGTCACAATTAGTAGTCACAAAGGTGATGTTGGAGCTCAACATTCTTGTAACTTGGGTAGCAATGATGTGTTGCTAGATACCGCTCATTGCTTATGTTCCTAAATCGGTTTAGGACATTGCCAACTTTACAAGAACCTATAGGGTCACACACATAAGAGCAATTAGATAGAGATTAGGTTCATATGATGAACCATGAGGATTAGGTTCATGGGATGAACCAAATTGGATTAAGAGTAATCCAAATTAGACTAATTGAGTTAGACTCAAGTTGATCAAGTGTTGAATGAGTCTAATTGAGATTTGATTCATCAAATCAATTTAAATTAATGAATAGAGATTCATTATATTAAATTGACTTGAGTCAAGTGGTTAGATTTGATCAACCATGGGAGATTAGAGGTCAAGTTTGACTTGACTTGAGAGGGAAGATGAAAGGTCAAGTTTGACTTGACCAAATGCCATGTCATGATGATGACTAGGCATGGCCGGCCAATGATGATGCTCCACATCATCATTGACTTTGTCAATTGGTGCCACCTCATGAGGGAGACCAAGGGACATGGGAGTTACATGCATGTAACTCCCTCTCCATAATGTGGCCGGCCAACACTTTAGGGGTTTCATGGGTGAAATTCATTTTGTGTGTAACTCTCCATAACTTCATCTTCTTCCTTGGGAATTCTTTTCTCTCAAGCTCTCCCTCTCCAACCTCATCTTGCCGAGACACCATAGAGGAGTGCTAGCACACTCAAGTGTCTTTTTCTCCACCTATTGCTTGTGTGGATACCATAGAGGAGTGTGCACTTGACACTCTCGAGTTCCGGCGAACTTTTGGACGAGCGGGATAAGCGAAGGGCGTCGCTACGAGGGTAACGTTCTAACCTCTTAGATCTAAGGTAGATCTAGGATTTCTGTAAGCACATACATGTAATTATAATTTTTATACTTCGCACGGATCCGTGGCCGGGGGCTTCCGAGGTTTCCGCAACGCAAAAAGCGGTTTTTGCAGCTCGGAAAAACCCAACAGTGGTATCAGAGCCACGTGCGAAGCATGTATGTGTTTCGTTTTTGTAGTTTTTATATTAGATATAAAAATTACAGATTTATATGTTTCTGTAAATTTTCTTATTTTATAGAATTTTTGGGTATTTTTCTCGTAGAGTCGAAGCAACGAGTGTTGGGACACTCGTAGGCTTCAACCTTCGAGAAAAACTCTCCGAATCGGAGAGTTCTCGCTTTAGGTTTTTGGGACAGCGACTTAAGTCGCTGTAAGATCATTGTAGGGACACTCGCGAAGTTTATTTTGCGAGTAGGGGCGCTGTCCCTATCCCCGAAAGGGGCCATGTCCTTGATCGCGGACGCGCCAGCGGGACCGTTTCGGAGGGGTGACTCATAAATTCAAAATAAATTAGGAAAAATTATAGAAATTTTTTGTAAAAATACATAATTTAGAATTATGTATAATTCTGTGATTGTCATGGCCCAATAACCCAATTGGATTGGATTATGTGTGTTGTAATTCATAATACGGCCTGCGTGTCGTTTTATGGTTGTGCGTGTTGTAAAGTATTTGCGACCTGCACGTCGCGCCTATTCTTTTAATATTCTAGTTGTAAATAGTTTTAGACTCGAATGTAACTCGAGTTTCGTATTTGTAATGTACAAAAATGGAGCGGTGGAAAGTCCACTTGAAGACGAGCTTACGAGAAGGGTGACGACGACACATGGCGGTCAAAGGAAGCGTTTGGAGAAGCCGCTAGCCTTAGGTTGACCGTCCGATCTTCTCATTGGCTTGAGAAGATCGTAGTAGGGCCATGACTATATCACATTTAATGATATATATATATGTTGATATATATATATGTATATTTAATTGATTTTGCTTGTATGTATGTGATGCATGCTAGTAGAAAAATGTTTGTATGTATATGATGCATGCTAGGTTAATTTTCTTGTATGTATATGATGCATGCTAGAATAATTAATGTATGTATATGATGCATGCTAATATAGGATAATAAAGGCCTAAATGCGTATAAGATACACATTACGATTAGATTAGATCATAATCGAATCAACTCGAAAATGCCTACCGAGCCTTGATACCCATCACTACCTCGATCATTTGTTGTTGTTGAATTTGCCAAAGCAGAGCAACGCATATTATCTTGGTAGGGTGCGGAGGGACAATCTTGGTCCCGCCTATCACGACTCGGGTTAGAGTAAGCTCAATTAGATTGAGCAAAACTAGTTAACTCAATTGGATCGAGTAGAACTATAGGCATATTCCAATCGTTGGAAAGATAGGTTAAGATCGCATTTACACTAAATCTTGGGCGATTTAGCCAAAGCTAACTCAAGGTCTTTTGTAAATGTGGGTCTTAATCCTATAAACAAGAGTTGCATAGAGATGTAATCGGTAATGTGTTACCCACCGATCGTACTAAGTCTTGGGCGATTTAGCCAAAGCTAACTCAAGGCTTAGTATGATGTGGATCTTGTCATAAGAATTATAGCTAGTTTGTATGAATCTAGTAAAAGTGGTTTGACCACATCCATAACTCGATTCTACAAAATTCCTATAATTTAGTGGGAGCATCATTTGATTAAAGGCCTAATTAAATGATAAAAGGAATATGATATTAATCCTCTGCATTGTATGTTGTAGATTACTATGTCAACAAACACGAACACTCTCTCTCTGCGATCTGTCCTTGAGAAGGACAAGCTCAATGGAGCAAATTTCCTGGATTGGTACAGGAACCTGAGAATTGTTCTCACCCAAGAAAGGAAGGCAGACGTCTGGGCGGCCCATTCCGAGGCACCTCCTCCGCCAATGCCTCATGGTGACAAAGATGCTTACAAGAAGCATCAAGATGATGCATTAGATGTGTCATGTCTAATGCTCGTGACCATGAACTCTGAGCTTCAGAAGCAACACGAGTTCATGAATGCTTATGATATGGTTGGACATCTTCGTCAACTATATCAAGGACAAGCTAGGCATGAGAGATATGAAGTCTCTAAGGCATTATTTGGGTCCAAAATGCAAGAAGGGACTCCGATAGGTACATATGTACTCAAGATGATTGGGTACGTAGAAAACCTACAAAGGCTGGGATTCCCACTTGGCCAAGAGCTGGCCACTGACCTAATCTTGCAATCTTTGCCACAAGCCTTCAATCAATTTGTCATGAATTATAACATGAATGAAATTGATAAGCCATTACCTGAAATGCTCAGCATGTTGAGAACTGCAGAGCTTAACCTTAAGAAGGGTAAATCTGACACCATTTTGATGGTGCAAAAGAAGAAAGGCAAGGGCAAGCCTAAAGGTAAGGGAAAGTCCCAAGCCAAGGGCAAAGGCAAAGAACTTAAACCCAAAGGAGGGATAGCCAAGGAAGGGGCTTGCTTCTTCTGCAAGGAAGCAGGACACTGGAAGCGTAACTGCAAGGCATACCTGGAAGATCTTAAGAAGAAGAGAAGTGAGACTTCTACTTCAGGTATAAATGTTATAGAAGTCAATCTATCTATTTCTTCATCTTGGGTATTAGATACCGGATGTGCATCTCACATTTGTACCAATGTGCAGGGGCTGAGAAATAGCAGGGCATTGACAAAGGGCGAGGTGGACCTACGAGTAGGCAATGGAGCAAGGGTTGCTGCTGTTGCTGTAGGAACTTATGATCTATCTCTGCCCTCTGGGCTTGTACTAGAATTAGATGAATGTTGTTATGTGCCTGCCTTAACTAAGAACATCATTTCAGTTTCTTGTTTGGACAAGAAAGGTTTTTCATTTATAATAAAGAACAAATGTTGTTCAGTTTATTTAAATGATATGTTCTATTGTAGTGCACCTCTAATGAACGGACTCTACTTTCTAGACTTAGAGAGCCCTATCTATAACATAAGTACCAAGAGGTTCAAGTCAAATGAGTTGAACCAAACCTATCTCTGGCATTGTCGCTTAGGTCACATAAATGAGAGTCGCTTATCTCAGCTCCATAAGGATGGGCTGCTAGACTCATTTGATTTTGAATCATATGAGACATGCGAGTCTTGCCTTTTAGGCAAGATGACCAAGACTCCCTTTAGTGGACACAGCGAAAGAGCAACAGATTTGTTAGGACTTATACATAGTGATGTATGTGGTCCTTTCAATGTTGCTACTAGAGGTGGTTCTGCAGTACTTCATTACATTTATCGATGACTTGGAGATATGGTTATGTGTATCTTATGACATAAATCAATCCTTTGAAAAGTTCAAAGAATTCAAGAATGAAGTACAAAACCAACTTGGCAAGAGTATTAAGATACTTGATCGGATCGAGGTGGTGAATACCTTAGCCATGAGTTTCGGACTATCTAGCCGAGTGTGGGATTCTATCCCAACTCACTCCTCCCGAACACCACAAAGGAATGGTGTATCCGAAAGGAGGAATCGTACCCTATTAGATATGGTACGATCTATGATGAGTCACAGATCTTCCTATATCCTTTTGGGGATATGCTCGACACAAAACTTTACCCTTAACCGTGTACCATCCAAGGTCAGGTAAAGACACCATATACGATATGGACAGGGAAAAATCCCAAGATGTCTTTTATGAGGATTTGGGGTTGTGAGGCTTACGCTCGACGCCAAGTCTCGCATAAACCGGGACCCAAATCCGATAGGTGCTATTTTGTTGGATATCCCAAGGATACAAAGGGATATTACTTCTACATTCCCTACAAGACAAAGTGTTTGTGGCAAAAGACCGGGTTTTTCTAGAAAGGGATTTTGTTTCTAGAAAACTAGTGGAGTACTTTCGATCTTGAAGAAATTCAAGATAAGGACCATAGCACTGAGGCCTTGATGGAGGTTGAACAGAACCACAAAGTGTTGTGGGTGATGAGGTTGTTGCACAAAGAGTTGTGGAACAACCACTGCTCAAGTAGACCTACCTCTTCGCAGGTCCGATAGGTACGCCGTCACCGAGAGATACTCATTTCTCTTGTCCGACCATGATGACGTTATGCTCATTGAGAATGAGCCTACCTCCTATCGAAGTCGTGATGAGCCCAGATTCTCGAGAAATGGCTAGACGCCATGAGATCCGAGATGGAATCCATGTACACTATCCAAGTATTGACTTTGGTTGATCCACCAAGGGTCAAACCCATTGGGTGTAAGTGGGTCTTTAGGAGAAAGACTGACATGGATGGACTTACGATACCTATAAGGGCCGATTGGCTAAAGGTTTCAAGCAAATTCATGGTATTGACTATGATGAAACCTTTTCTCCAAAGGGCGATGTTTAAGTCCATTCGATCTTGCTTGCTATTGCAAAGATACCACGATTATGAGATCCGCAGATGGATGTCAAAACCGCGTCAATGGAAACTTACTCGAGGATGTGTACATGACACAACCCGAGGGTTTTGTAGATCCACAAAGATACCGGGAAGGTATGCAAGCCGCAAAGGTCCATTTATGGGCTAAAGCAAGCTTCTGAGTTGGAATCTTCGATTCGATGATGCGATCAAACAGCTTTGGTTTCATCAAGAATGAAGATGAACCCGTGTCTACAAGAGGGTTAATGCGGAACACATTGTGTTCCTTGTATTGTATGTGGATGACATACTACTCATTGGGAATGACATCCTTCGCCACATGAAGACTTGGTCGGGACGTGCTTCTCAATGAAGAACTTAGGTGAAGTAGCAGTATTCTAGGCATCAAGATCTATAGAGATAGATCTAAGAGATTGCTTGGCCTAAGCCGGAGTACATACATTGACAAGATTACTGGTTTGCCATGCAGAATTCCAAGAAAGGACTTCGCGATGTCACATGGTGTGAGTCTTTCAAGACTCAAAGTCCCTCTTCTAGAGAGGAGAGAGACCGCATGGATAAGATCCCCGATCCGCTATAGGATCTATCATGTACGCCATGTCGTACTGTCTCCGATGTCTCAGATGCTTTGAGCATGACGAGTAGATACTAGATCCGGTGAGCGCCATCGATAGTAGCCAAGAATATTCTAAGTACTTGAGAAGGACTAAAGAATATTTCTTGATATTCGAGGCGATGAGGAGCTAGTCAGAAGGGTTACGATGCTACTTCCAAACCGACCTGTGATGATTATAGATCGCAATGTGGTTCGTGTTTTGCTTGAATGGTGGCGCTGTGAGTCGGAAGAGTTCAAGCAGACACAGCTTGTCGATTCTACAATGAGGTCCGAGTATATCGATCCGAGGCAAAGAAGGAGGCGCTTTGATCCGCAAGTTCATTATCGAGCTTGGGGTGGTTCCTAGCATGCAGATCCTATAGAGCTCTATTGTGACAACAATGGAGCGATTGCACGTGCTAAGGAACCTCGCCACACCAAATGACCAAACACATACTACGGCGCCCATCTCATTCGAGAGATCATCGATAGAGGAGATGTGAAGATTTGCAGAGTACCCACAGAGGCTAACATCGCAGATCCTTGACCAAGGCTTTGGTACGTAAAAGCATGATGGTCACACTAGGTCATTGGGTATTAGATACTACGGTGATTGGCACTAGTGCTAGTGGGAGATTGTTAGTGAAAGCCCTAGAGCCAATCATATGATGATTGTTGTATGGACTTTATTGTATCATATTCCTATTTATAAAGGCATGGTTATTATATTTACTTGTATTGGTGCCAAATAACTATATATAATAATGTCCTTGAGTAGTAGGTTCTTATCTATATCAATCGATTGGTTGAATCGATAATGAGATGATATAGAGAACACTACTCTTAATCATTCCTAGTCGAGTATTAACATTCAGGGACAATGTTAATGCATAGAGACTAGCATGTAGGTCAACAAGATGACTTGATCTCACAAGTCATGGATATGAGATATCAAGTTGACACATGGGTATGCATTGGAGAATGTATAATGAATGACCCGCCATGAGAAAGTATCATGGATCGTTATATGAGTGTCATATACTTTCTCATGTGGCTATTAGTATGACTATTAGTCCTTAGACCTGAAGTCACCATGGTTCCCTACATAAGGAGTTGCATACTTTGGTTTCACAAACGCCACCCGTAAATGGGTGGACTATAAAGGCGACATCGGGTATGTAACTAATTATGCGAGGGATGTGAGTGATGTAGATGGGATCTATCCTCCTATATGATGGGGGTGACATCGATATTCTTGATAGAGTGAGACCACGAAGTGCATGGCCATGCCCAAATGAGTCAATATGAGATATTGAGCTCATTTGATTAGAGTGAGTCTACTTGGAGTTCAAGATTTAGATTGTACCGAGGATGACACGGTCTATGCCTCGATTGGTCAATCTAGATGTCAAGCATAGAGGAACATTTTCACATATTGTGAGAGTCACAATTAGTAGTCACAAAGGTGATGTTGGAGCTCAACATTCTTGTAACTTGGGTAGCAATGATGTGTTGCTAGATACCGCTCATTGCTTATGTTCCTAAATCGGTTTAGGGACATTGCCAACGTTACAAGAACCTATAGGGTCACACACATAAGAGCAATTAGATGGAGATTAGGTTCATATGATGAACCATGAGGATTAGGTTCATGGGATGAACCAAATTGGATTAAGAGTAATCCAAATTAGACTAATTGAGTTAGATTCAAGTTGATTCAAGTGTTGAATGAGTCTAATTGAGATTTGATTCATCAAATCAATTTAAATTAATGAATAGAGATTCATTATATTAAATTGACTTGAGTCAAGTGGTTAGATTTGATCAACCATGGGAGATTAGAGGTCAAGTTTGACTTGACTTGAGAGGGAAGATGAAAGGTCAAGTTTGACTTGACCAAATGCCATGTCATGATGATGACTAGGCATGGTCGGCCAATGATGATGCTCCACATCATCATTGACTTTGTCAATTGGTGCCACCTCATGAGGGAGACCAAGGGACATGGGAGTTACATGCATGCATGTAACTCCCTCTCCATAATGTGGCCGGCCAACACTTTAGGGGTTTCATGGGTGAAATTCATTTTGTGTGTAACTCTCCATAACTTCATCTTCTTCCTTGGGAATTCTTTTCTCTCAAGCTCTCCCTCTCCAACCTCATCTTGCCGAGACACCATAGAGGAGTGCTAGCACACTCAAGTGTCTTTTTCTCCACCTATTGCTTGTGTGGATACCATAGAGGAGTGTGCACTTGACACTCTCGAGTTCCGGCGAACTTTTGGACGAGCGGGATAAGCGAAGGGCGTCGCTACGAGGGTAACGTTCTAACCTCTTAGATCTAAGGTAGATCTAGGATTTCTGTAAGCACATACATGTAATTATAATTTTTATACTTCGCACGGATCCGTGGCCGGGGGCTTCCGAGGTTTCCGCAACGCAAAAAGCGGTTTTTGCGGCTCGGAAAAACCCAACACAATTAATGTGCATATAGATCCAAGAATATGATTGGAAATGTCAAATAAAATAAAATTTAAACTATGTCTATCAAACCTTGAGAAACAATTCCCTAATGATAAGCCAAAGTGATACAAAGTTTTGCAAAGATATCATAACTTTTGCAAAATCTCAAGATTGTGTCAATATCAAAATCTAGAGGTGATATAATTTTAAAGTAATTTTTCCTTTTATAGGAAATGATCTAACAATATTACCCACCAAATTTCGTGATTTTTTTATCCTTATTGAATTATTTATGAATTTTTTAATCTGGCCAAAAAGGCTATCAGACTGATATCAGTCGACTGGTGCCTATCGCTAGTTCGACTGATACAACGATATCGAACTGGGCTTACCTTCGCTCATCATCGTCGACCGCCATTTATGGTAATCGACGCCGCGCATAAGCGCCAGATGTGATCGCCCCGATCGATTTCTATCGGGCCGATCGCTTATTTATGGCGCGATCGCCGCGTATCTGAATCGCTCGTATGCGATCGCTTGCCGATCTGATCCCCATCACCGACGACTAATGGAATGATCGATGTCGCGATTTTTAGGGTTTTCCACCGGTTCGACTTGCCAAAACTTCCCGATTTTCTCTCCTCTTCCTCTTCCGACGAACTTTCATCGCACCTCTTAGCCGTTCTCCCTCGTTTTTCTGGCGACTTCACCGACCGGTGCTCCCATTTGGGGTGCTCTCCGACTCGAGTACCTCCCCTTGTCACCCCCGTTCACGCCCTAGTTTCCACTGAAGATCGCTCACTCGGCTAGGGTTCCGTGGACACTCGCGCCCCAAGATCTTTCTTTGATTTTTCACCATGCCGCCTAGGTAAATTCTCATCCTCGATCACGGTTTGTTTGTTCCTACAATTTGTTTCACTAACCGTGCTTGTTTTGTTGTCTTTGTCCATGCATCATCCTTAACCTACATTGTTCATACTTATTTTGTATTCGCCATTTAGACTTAAGCATTTTGCTACTGTTGCGGGCACCTCGACCAACGAGGGCTCACAAACCGTCGACCCTCTGTCGATCCTCGATTTCCAAACTCCGCACTTGAAAGTGCTTTCTATAAAAATAAATTCCAACTTATTCCACCTCGATCGATGGATCCCAAATTTCTTAAAGACTACTGTTTTGATATTGTTCAAATCATCCAACACTACAAACTTGAATCATTAGTGTTTTGTGAACATCATGTAAATATCACTCTTCTTTCTGAATTTTTTAACAACTTGCGACCGGTTGGAGATGGGCTGAGATACTGGACTCGCGTTGGTCAGTGCGATCTGGATTTCAGCCCCCATATCTGGACTGATTTTCTCGGATGTCTCTCTTCCGAGAATGATTTCATTTTGTATCCATCTTGGAGTGAACCTCTTCCACCTCCCTTTGAGGAGATTTCTTTAGATTCCCTTCATATTACTTTCTATCACTCTCCTCGACCTTTGAACACCAATCTATTTCAATCACAATAACTTTCTGCCTCTGACAATGTCCTTTATAAGGTCATTGCTCATTGTATTCTCCCTATAGTTACCCGTGGTTTGGCCTTGGTTCGACCTACACACTTCCTTCTCATGCATATCTTTCGTCAATACTTAGACATTAATATTGGTCTCAATACCTTCCACTACATCACTCATTTCATAAGGCCAAACAATGGGAAGGTTCATATACCTTTTGGAAATGTCCTTACTCAGTGGCTCAGCTCCGTAGGCATTGATGTCAACATAGGAGTCATTAAAATCTTGAATAGAAAATATGACCAGATGACTCGTCGGAGCTTCTCATTGGCAGGCTTGAAGGCCGACAGAGGGTCCGTTTTCTGGGACCCTGCACGATGGCCAGCAGGTGGCGCTCCGGCACCAGAGGATGCTGCTGCAGGAGGAGATGCTGAGGGTGTTGCTGAGGGAGCCGATGCGGAGGAGACTGCTGCAGGCGATACTGTTCTGCTAGACACATCCTTCATTACCCGCTTCGATGCTTTTGCAGAGCGGGTAGACACACATTTTGAGGAGCTGCGCTTGGGCCAACAGGAGCTTCGCCGGGAGCATCAGGAGCTCCGCTCCCTTGTGAGAGGGATGCATCGGCAGCAGCAGGACATTTTGGCGATTCTCTACCCTACTGCACCTGGACACCCACCTCCTCACGATGGTTCGTCATCTGCACCAATGGATGCTGAGGACGACGATCGTTAGCTAGCATGTTTTTGTTATTTTCTTTTTGGTCGTATGAACGGCATAAACTCCAACTTGTGTAATGACTTTTTGATTAATGAAATGAAATTGTGTTTTTGTTTAGTTCACTTCTATCAGTGCCTACAACTTGTTATTTGTCAAGTTTAGAAGTTGTGCATATAGTACGAAGTTATGAATATTGATACGATACAATTACATTTTTTTTTGTGTCATAATTTTGTTATTTTGAATATCGTATCAATCCATTAATCTGATGAGCATGTTTTTCGTCTAATATTTTTCATATGTTATATTAGTCGAATAAAATGTGTATGACAAGTTTCGTGATTTTTGGACATCCACGGAATTTTCTATGCATTTTCAAACCTTGATCAAAATTCAAATTTCAGATTTTTCGATATCACGATCACGTTATTGGCAAATGATCGCCAAGGCCAGAGTTGACTGATGTCTATTCCAGTCGAACCGGTGACACTGATTTGGAATAGAAAATGGTTTTTCATCGGTTAAAAGGTTCAATTTTGGACATTATATGATTTCCACAGTATATACATGATAACTTGTATGGAAACATGGATTTTCTTGGTGCACTGGTTTAGGGGGAGCTACATCCCTTATTTCTATAATTGTTGGTGCAAGGCTAGGACATATTTGCCTATTCTATTGCTTATGCTTTGCTTCACATGTTATTTCTACATCACGAAACATGTCTTGGATTTAGGGGGAGCTTCATATCAGTTTTATACCTTTGTTCAAGATGTGTCAATTATAATTCTTTCCTGCACTTATTGGATAAACTCTTTTCTTTTTGTTGTATGTCAAAGGGGGAGAAGGGATATTTAAGTTAGAATTCATATTGAAATATGTTTATATGTATAGAAGAATACCTAACTTAAATGATTGCCAAACATCAAAAAGGGGGAGATTGTTGGTGCAACAATGCCCCAAGCATTTATATATTTGATGTTTGGATAATCATCTAAGTTAGGCAATGTTTTGTGATCTAATTGTAAGTGACAGAAAAATCCAAGTATGAAGACTTGGTAAAAGACAAGTCCAAGTGTGATCTTGGCAAAGAGAAGTCAAAGGAAAGGTCTTACGTAAGTCCAAGCATGTAGTCTTGGCGAAAGTCCAAGCAGCCTCTGGAAAAGAAAGACCAAAGGAAAGTCTTATGCATAAGTCCAAGCATGTAGTCTTGTATGAAAGTCCAAGCGTACTTTGGCAAAGAAGAAACCCAAAACATGAAAACACAGATTTTAAAGTAAGGAATAGTTTTGAAAACATATGAAATATCGAACCATGATCTTTGGGAAATATTTCTATGAATTAAACATAAGTCTTCCCCATAATTGGTCTATTATTACTATTTTGATACATTAAATGACCATCTAAATGTCATAGGTATTAGTGGACCATTAGTATCATCCTAACATCTCACCCATGCTAAGTTTTCAATCAAGGTTATCCTTATGGTGAGTGTGAGATATTCCTAAAGGTATTTATATACTTAACCTTCAAATTCATGCAATTCTACACAAGGTTAAGTATCACTCTAATATACCATATGATCATAAAGACATATATGCATTGATTTCAAATTATGATCATGAAACAAATGTATCAATCAATTTGTAATCATGCATTAGGTATAAAATCATGATAATAAGTCAAGTATCACCCAAAGCATGATTTAAGCTATTTATGGGTGCATTATCATCACCCAATACTATTTCAAAAATTAAGTCTCGATCATTCTAAGTCAACCATATAATATGATATAAGTGAAGTCCACTTATGGTTAACTGCCCTACGGTTTTCCTAACCCTTAAGGATGGATTTAGGAACCCAATACAAGTTTTTTCCTATAAGATTCACTAAATATTCCTTAGGGATCCATTTTCTAGCAATTATTTTATTTTTGGCTTGACCCCTAGCAATTAGGCATTGATAGGCCTTTTCATTTTTCTTCCCCTTGTAACCTACGCCTTTCCTATTGAAGCTTGCCCTTTGGCTCCCTATGATCATGTTCAATGTGTTGGAGTCAATGGTGAATTTCTCTAGGGCCTTAGTTAAGTGGTTTACCTTTTCTCTTAAAACCCTATTTTCCTCCATACATGCATCACTAACATTAAAAGGCATGTAATTATCATGTGAGCATGCATCATTGATACTAAAGAAACATTATCATTAATATTTAAACATGATTTTTCTAGCTTTTCTTCTAGGGCCTTAATTTCATTTTTCATGCTTTTGTTTTCCTTTTTAGCCCTAAATAATTCCTTAGTTAAGTTAGAAATCATTGACATAATTTTCTTAGGAGGGAGATTTGTTTCCTCACTTACCAAATCCCCTTCCGATGATGAGGATGAAGATGTGGGCGCTCCCCGTTCACTTGAGCTCTCCTCCTCGCTAGTGCTTCTTTCTTCTTCCTTGGAGAAGGTGGAGTCCAAATCATCAATCCCCATAAGAGGAAGATTTGTGAAGGCCTCTTCTTCTTCGGATGAGGATGAAGGATCATCCCATGTGGCCTTGTGTGCCTTTGCCTTCCCTTTCTCCTTGGCTTTCTTTTCTTCTTCCTTCTTCTTGCTCTCCTTCTTCTTTTTCTCTCTCCTCCTTTCTTCTTTGCTCTTGTTCAAGAGGGGACAATCATCTCTTATATGTCCCTCTCATTTGCAATTGTAGCAAATTATTTTCCTCCTTGGTCTTCTCTTCCTATCATTAGATTTGTTAAATTTAAAATTTTTCAATGCACGCCTTACCTTCCTTACCATGTAAGATTCTTCCGTGTTATCCATGGAGAAGGAGGAGGAGTCTTCATTGGATGAGGAGGGAGTCTCCTTCTTCTTCTTCCCCTTATTGGCTACTAGTGCCACTCCCCTTGATGACTTGATGCTTGGTTCTTCACTTACTTTTTCAAGCCTTGTTTCATGTAGCTTCATGGTGGAGAAAGAATTCTTCTAGGGTGCTCACTTCTAAATTCTTCGAAATATAGAAGGAGTCCACCATGAAGCTCCACTTTGAGGACCGGGGAAAGACATCCTACGGGCCTTCATGACCATATCCCGGTTTGATAGCTTCTCACCTACACTTGACAAACCGGTTATAATTTCCTTGAAACGAGAATGTAAAGAAAGTACCTTTTCTCCCTTTTCTAGTTTAATGTTGTTGAGTTGGGAGCAGAGAAGGTCCCTTCTTACAAGTTTTGCCTCGGAAGTGCCTTCATGAAGTTATATCAATTTTTCCCACATTTCCTTGGTGCTTGCACACTCTCCAATTTAGTTTATCTCTTGTTGGGGGAGCACGTTGAAGAGGTGATACTTGGCCTTTGAGTTTGCAAGGTGGTCCTCTATCACACCCCGAGAGTATATCGTGTCGAAAAGCAAACAGACAGCATCTCCCCTGTACGTGGCAACATATCGAGTTAATACAAGGCCCGTAGGCCCACAACTACATAACATATATATGGACAATACTAAACAATACAATCACAACAACACAAAGGTGCGCACCGATGCGACTCTAACATACTAAACCAAAAACAACATCCAAACCAACAACCAAATACAACACTGATTATACATGGCCAGAATACAAAACAACAATGGAAGCAAATACGTGGAAAACCCCAATTGTTCGGTGTGAGATGGGATCAGCTGGCGGAGCTCCGAACGTCTAAGGAATCTTCTACCTGTTACTTGGGCGACAGGAAACCCAGGGTCTCGGGTGGTGAGTATAAACTCATGGGTAATATATAGAAAGTGCATGAACAACATATAAGGGTATAGAGATCTACAAGTATACATGTGAAGATCTACAGGTATACAGCATGAGTCCAATAGACATACAGTCCTATCCAAATCTACTAACAAGTAACCACAGTAAAGTCATACTCAATATATATACTAAACCTATCAACTGAACATGAAGTAGTGTACCAACGTACCTGACGGTCTGCAACACCATATGCTATATCATCCTGAACAGATATACAATAACATAACCCATATAACGTACCAGATCAATCTTATACCTGACCCACACTCAGACATATAAACAGTATATTGTCACATGTAATAACATCCCGGTCTATACCACACTATGACATGACGCTAATCAAATGCATACAACAGTTTGGACCAACACATATATCATGCTCAACACAAAGCAATATATAATATGCAAATGGCATGTATCATGATGTACAAGCATATGCAACAATCATAGCCCAATCAAATGCATCATCTCACAGGCATATGTAAAACATATATCAAATACATGCATACATATATATCAACAATACATATGCATGGTCACTATCTGCGGACCCGTCCAACCACGACCCCAGAGCGGCCAGGGTGGCACGACAATGACAACTAGCCTAACTCCAGCTACCACTACTCTCGAGTGGCCGAGTTGGGTAGTCTGACTGAGTAGCGTATAAGCGTAAAGAGCTAACTACTCCTAGGGGTCCCTACTGCAAGCCACGCCATCCCTACCCATGAGTAGACAAACGCCGCACACAGGACAACTGCACGTCACACAACCACCGTCTATAGTGGGTGAGTGCTAACACCACTCTGTATAGTGGCTAGGTGCGCATCTCTAGCTACCACCGTCTATAGTGGCCGAGCGCGGCACATCCAATGCTCTGCCTCAACCTCAAGTACCACTACCCCGAGTGGTCGGGGAGGCAGGATGACTGACGACCTGTCTCAACCACAAGGGAGACCCAGTCAACAGCATGCTTGCAATGTAATGATGCATAGCTCCATACATGTATCCTCTCCACACTCCTTATCCCATGGGGAGTCCTGGTCAACCAAAAGTCAACTATGCAAGGACTACAATCCACAAGACTCTCTCTATCGCACAAAGAGTCATACACATCTGACAATCAACCACGCTAAGACCTCTAGTCAGTAACGAGATACTATCGATAATCCATATAACCATACACAAATATACGATCCATAATGGATATACCATCACGCTAGGACCTCTAGTCCATGGCCACATACTGACAACAACACACTTATCTATGCACAGACAACTAGATCCACCATAGATGCACCACTAATATGGGTATGATATAACAATCGACTCCATAATCCAATCCATCACCAAACCCTAGTGATGTAACACAGTAACCCAATCTGAGGTCACAAAGATAACCCTAACCATATGTACTTACTGAACATCTATCAGCTGACAATAGGGTTTGTAGTTCATATCCATGATAGATAATCAATGAAATAACAACAATATATCTCAAAGGTCAAAGGAAGTACAAGCATATGATTAAACATGAGTGGATTCAAGGTAAACAGGTATAAACATATATCCAAATTCATGCACTGGAATTTGATCAAAACTACCGGACCAGGTAGATATTACTCACCTGTTATGTAGCTCATATCAGCCATCCCTACTACGAGCAACATCACTAATCAAAGTCCTGAAATCAACATCCTGTAATCAACACGCAAACATTGACAAAGTCTATCATAAGTCCAATGATGGTGTCCCAACTCAAATCAACATAAATCCAATCATAAACTATTTTGCTATCACAGTCTAGTTCACTACTAAAACAGAACCTAATCACAACTTACCTGATTCAGATTCCCTGCTCAACTTCATCAAACGCCAATTCCACAGTGAGCTCTCAAACCCATAACTCATCTACACAATAGAACACACCTCAGCAACACCATCCAATCCACATCAAAACTGATCACATACCCAAACTGTTCACAGTTCCATACACAACAAAACCAAACACAACCTCCAAATCAACTTGCTATCAACAATTCCACACCGAAGAACATTGAGATCTGTCCTAGCCCTGTCCAACCTGCTGGCCGATCGGCATCCTCATCAACAATCCACAAAGATTGGACACCCCACAACTTCACATCAATTACAGAGGAAACAACAGGAATAACAAACTTACAGAGCTCAACACTCCACCAGCAGCATCACCCCTGTTCACCGGAACAAACCGAGCTCCTCCCTCATTTGATCTGATGGTGTGAAAATGACTGCTGCCGTAAAACCAAAATAGCAGCAGCTCGTGATCAAAGGAAAACGAAGACAACCATCCTGACCATAATACTGATCTAACCAATCAGCGATAAAGCAAATCGCCCGATCAACAAACTACTCCGGCGATGATAACCCGAGAAAATCACCATCGGACAAAAACCACAAACAATACAGCAATTACTATAGGAAAACAAAGAGAACTCGAAGCTTACCGGCTTAGCTCTCCACCGGCAATCCCCCTTCCTTTAACCTCTGTTCATCGGAGAAATCCCATCTCCAAAAAATGCCCAAAACCATAGATCAACCTTAGATGAGAACCCACAGCTAGAACTCAGGGAAATCAACGATGAATCCTAACCCTAGACAAAACAAAATACCTCGATCGATCGTCACGCTACGGCGACAAGATCGCCGTCCGCTGGGTATCGCCGAGATCCCCTAAGCGAGGTCCCACTGATCTTCGGCCGGAGATCAGCCAAGGTGGCAGCGCCGTTGATTGCTCTCACCGGGACGCCGACGAGCTGAGGAGGAAACGAAATGATCATGCGGCGAAAAGAAGAGCGACGCGGAGGGGAGAAACGGAGATCGCTAAGAAATGGTTCGCTCGACAACCTTTAAATGTCGCTCAAGCAACCTGCTTAGCCCAACCCAAGTCTAATCCAATCTGATTTAGCCTAATCCGGTTCAAACCCAAGCCCAATTCCAATTAAAGCCCAAGCCCAAGTCCAATTCAAGTCCAAGCCCAATTCCAGCCCAACAGATTTTAGCCCAATTAGTCCACTTATTGAGCCCAATTTAATCCACTAATTAACCCAAATTAATTAAAGGGGTTAATCCATATAATTTTTTTTATCATATTTTACATTCTCCTCCACTTATAAAAATTTGGTCCCCAAATTTCCGACTTATATACTTGTACGATATGTCAAAATAATCATCTCAAGTATCCAAAGAAAAGTCACATCTCAAGTGACTAAGTGGGGTACTGAGCTTGAATATTATATTCTAGCTCTTATATACACTCTCAACCAACCTCTTAAAAGGTAAATAACTGTAATAGAGTGGAGCTCTATATCCATAACCGATGGGAGACTTTTCCAGAATAGTAAGGTGAAACATGAATCACTATCGGAAATGATACTCAAGGATACTCCATGGATATAATTCCATCAAGCAATCCAACGAAATTCATCTTACGGCTCGGAAGAAAATGACCGGACCTAGCTAATCGATCATCGACTACCCAAATCCTATCAAGTCCTTTTCGAATTCTAGATAATCTCCCAACACAGTCCATCGTACTAGGCTCCCACTTCATCACGGTACGTAACCCTACCGATCACAATATTTCACCTTTGCTTGTTGGCATACTCAACATCAACTACGAAATCAACCATATCCAAAATCCACTCTATCACGTAACATTATAAGTGACTGGGAGACCATAATGACCAATCTCCCGAGCATCTATCCTGTTCTAACAACCCTATAGCAGCTACCCAGTAGCTAGCCAAAACTCCTCGAGCACTCCTGCTCTATACATCTACTACTCAAGATAATAACTGCTAAGCTCCATGTCATATATATGACAGCTTATCTCGCAGTTCCTCAACTGACGTAGGCATAAGACACATCTGATACAATTGCATTGGAATCACTCCAATCCCTGAAATGATGCATCTGCATACAATACCCTTTCATCCATATCGAATGGATTAACTAACACTGACACAAAAGTTAGCTATTGACTAGGCCCTGAAACCTAGCTTCACAAACTTCCAACCAGGTGATTTTCATCACCTTCTTGGTCCAACAAGTCGGTGGTATAGTATCGCTAGAAACATCCTACCCACACCTACGGTAATAACCAAATCAATTCCAGGGAAACCACAACTTCCCTTAAGATTATGAATATGTATCAAAAATATATCATCCACAGATGTGATGACAATCGATCTCAAATACTCTAAGAATACTTGATTCCTCCAATCCATGAACGACTAAATCGTCGATAGGTATAACGACATTATCAACATCTCATAAAATTCATACTAAGTATGAAATGTCATCTTCTATACACCTCCATCCTTTTTACTCTAAGCTGATGATATATTTATCATCACACCGATATTGATAACTATATGACACCAAGTCACTACAATATCAACACTCCAATCGTATATCAACCCTAGGATATACACAGGTGTCCTTTAACTGATCTAAACAGAACATCTATCCATGACGAAGGATATTCATTCTCAACTACTACATTACAATCATCGATAATCGATGCATAACCTCAAAGGTTTAGCTCTCTTTTAACAAAGAGTTTCAGATCTTCTCAAGAAGAACCACTAGGACAGATAAATCTCCCATCCAATACCTCATGTAATCGCAACTTACGTTCTTCCAATTTCCCCAGTATTTAGGAACACTAATACCAATAAAATCATCTCCCGGTATGAGGTCTCCAACATCGGAACTATTCTCGAAATCACCCCAATCGCATATTCCTACTTGCCCATGTAGTGGCAAGCCCGGGAGTTCATCTAAAACTACATCCGAACACCCTCGGATTATACGCACATCCGAGAGATCTAGTATACCAACATTCCAACAATTTAACTATCCGTAAGGATATGTCTGTAGTAGTGGTATGTCTAGCAAAGGCTAAGGATATCCCTTGACTTCATGGTTGTTGATCAACATCTCACTTGACGGTAGAGACAAATCACCAACCCACAAGTCGATAGGAACGCTTCTAATCCTATCTAAGAATATTGTAGACCTAGCTACCTGTAACTACCAGTATCTCTCGATACATCCGCCCTAAAGTAATACCCCGAATGACCAATCCTTCGGTATTCTACACCTCTTCTCGAGTAATCATTTAAACTCACCTAACATCTGTTCTTGATGGCTGAGCTCCTGTAAGTGCAAAGGACTACCATGGAGGAACTGAAGTCAACTGCTGAACTGAGATACAATACCCAAAATGACTACAATGGTGATGGTAAACACTGTTGTACTGGCAGAGAGTACACATCCGGCTGTAAAATACTGAAGAACTATCAACATCGTAGCACGCTCCAACTCTATGAAAGGTATAGCTGCAACTGGAGAATACCACATAGATACGACTATCGTCGTAACATCTCTCCTCTGTATAAAGCATAACCACGCCTGGGAAGGTAACAGTTGCTATCTGGACGTCTGAATCTTCTGAGATGTCTTCTGCTGATATTGCTGAGTAAATTGCTTCTCCCAGATGGAAGTATCAAAGAGCTCCAACTAAATCTGAGGTAGTAAATCACTGCTGATGTGATAACCCAATTGTAAAATACCACAGAAAAAAAAAATTTGGTTGGTGATGCCTGGTTAGGGATATACTTAGACCTAACTTAGATTTAAATGGTATGGGTTTAATTAAATGGAGCTTAGGGTTAAATTAACCTAGGGTTAATTGAATTTTTGGGTTAATGGCTTATAGGATTAAACCCAACCCACTAACCCTCAAAAACCCGATCCACTTCCTCTCCCTTTAACGCACGCCATTTGCCATTTCACTGCCGAAAGTTCCCCGAGCGTTTCTACGCTGAAAATTTCGATTTTTACTTTGTTCTCGCAACTTTCCCCCTCCAATGCGTTAATCCTCCTTCTCACGGCTCTCCCTCTCGCTGCTTTCTTTCCCCCCCGAAGCGAAGTGATCTCCCTGCTCCGGCGATCTGGCAGTTCCAAGTAGTGGACCTTTCCCGTTCGCGCGATCTCCCTGCTCGGGTGATCCAGCAGTTTAGAGCAGCGGACCTTTCCCATTCACGCGATCTCCCTGCTTCGGTGATCCGATAGTTTTGAGCAGTGGACCTTTCCCATTTGCGTGATCTCCCTACTCCGGTGATCCAGCAGTTCCGAGCAGCGGACTTTTTCCGTTTGCACGATCTCTCTGCTCTGACGTTGAGATCCCGCCGGCCTTTCCCACCCCAACTCCTCGACCTCCTCGCGCGCTTGGACCGGCAGTGGCATCGCTCTACTTGGGCGTGAGCTGCTTTGGCCGATCGCCGCTGTAGCTAGGTAAGCTGTCGACCTTCTCCTTATCCTAGACGAGAGATTTATCCTAGTTGTGCAATCTAGCTTGGATCGATGGTTGACAGAGGCTTGTGACAGTGAACAGGGGATTACCACAGGAAATTAGGGCAGCGGTGTTGTAGTTGGTTCGTCCGGCGAACCAAGAAGATTAGGGGAAGATTCCGACTGTCGGTAAGTGTGAACTCTCCTCCATTTACCTTGCTGTTCATCTTCCTTGGCTAAGCCGACTGTTGGTTTGGGCAGCGGTCTCGAGCAATTGAACGGGGCTGCAAAGTTTCGAGGAGTTGCTGCCGGTAAGGATTGAATTGCCGGTAAGCAAGCCATCTTCGCTTTGGTTACAAGGCATATAAACTCCTTGTTGCCTTTGATTTAGCTAGTTACAATGGTTAAATAGTTAGGTAAGATTTGTAGCCTTGTTCTAGCTGTTGGATGTGGATATTCGTTAAGTGTGGTAATGTATGGGTTACGAGAGGTGTGAGTTCGAAGTTCTAACTCGTAGACAAGGAAAGAACGAGGACCTAGAAATGACATGGTAGTTAAGTTGTGTATTTGTTTAATGCTTGTGCTTAAACATAGTTCCTATTATTGCGAAATGCTGGTTATCGATCGAGCTATGAGATGCTCTGATCTTGGCTATGAATGGGAGTGATAACCTATATTCGATAAGGGATATGGATTTGTGGATAACGTAGTAGCTAATTTGTATTGTTGTTGTATGCTTTCACTAAATTATAATGTTGATATGTGTAGGACGTGGATACGAGACAGGACCGCGACAATGAAGATATTATTCTGAGCTTCTTAGAAGGTAGGTAATTTCCTACCTGGTCTGGGTAGATGTATTGCATTCAGACTTAGTCATAGATATGAGCATGTTAGGTGTTCATATTATTTTGACCCTGCTCTTATTATCGTATGCTTGAACTTATCGTTGGATATATTTATGCTCAATTGTTGATATCACATATACCCTATCATGATTTAGGAGTTATAGATGTGATGTAAATTGGCCTAGATGTTTAGTAGGGTGTAAATGTCAGTACGGGTGATGACCCAATTTATAATTTGGCAAAAAGGTCATCTGTGGGTAGGTAATGCCCTAAATGTAGGATTTATTTCCAATACCCGTATGTTGCATACTATTACCAACTATGAGTTGTGTAATGGTTAAGTGAAAGGTGATTAGTGTGTCGCTATGGACCGGTGGTCCTAGCTATTAATCTAGTATGACTCTCTATTAGAGAGAGAGTTATGATCAGTCGAGAACGACTCTCTATAGGATAGAGAGTGCGTCGATCAGTTGAGTACGACTCTCTATTGGAGAGAGAGTCATGATCAGTCGAGTATGACTCTCTACAGGATAGAGAGTCCGTCGATCAGTTGAGTATGACTCTCTATAGGATAGAGAGTGTATTGATCAGATGGGTACGACTCTTTGTTGAACAGAGAGTCTGTGGTAGATGGTTGTACGTGTGACAGCATACTCATGTCATTTGCATGCATTCTGACGACATAGTCTCCCTTGGGGTTGAGAGAGTCGTCAGTCATCTTGCCTCCCAGAGCACTCCCCGAGGAGTAACTGGTGTGAGGGCAGAGCTGTAGGGAATTCTTTATGCCAAATGGCATATGCGCAACGGAAAAATTAGGATCCCTTCCAAGTGATCCATGCGAAAGCAAACTCGTATAAAATAAATTTCTCTAAACCAAGCCTATCTTATAGGAGAGGATTACCTTTGTTGCGTGCCCTTGTTAATCCCGCTTCTTCCTTTTGTTTGTTGGATCTTTAGCACGTTCAAGTGTCCGTGCCTCTATATGTATCCACACGAGCAAGCTCTTGTCTCACAAAAGAAAACTAGAGGAGCTCTCCTTTACTTCTTGCTAGAGAAGTCCCTAAAGGAGAGGAAGCTAGGGAAAAAGAGAAGGGAAGAAGAAGACTACTCTTCTTGCTACACTCACAAAAGCCACACAACAATAAGCTCTCAAGCTCTCTCCAAGCCTCAAGCTCCCAACAACCACACCTACATTTGCTTTGGCCGGCCACTCCATGGGGTCTTTTATAGGGTTGGAAAAACCCTTTCACCTCCACACATTCAATGCAATCCATTGCATTGGGACATTTGTTTGGCCGGCCACTTAAGGAGACAAAACCATTTTGTTTCCTTCCACCTTATCTAGCTTAGGTGGATGCTTAGGTGGCATGCTTATGTGGCATGCTTATGTGGCATTCTTATGTGGCATTCATGCATGTTGAATTAATCTTATTAATTCAATTAAGCTTATGTTATCATATTGAATTAATCTTATTAATTCAATTAAGCTTATGTTATCATATTGAATTAATCTTATTAAATCAATGAGGTAACATATTGAATTAATCTCATTAAATCAATTAGCTAAAATTCTCATTAAGCTTAAAGTCCAAAAACCATTTTGTACTTAAGCTTATTCCCAAATTATTCTAGTCAAACTAGAATACTCTAATTCCTCTAATCATCATGCTCTTTGTGTGTGACCCTATAGGCTCTCATAACGTTGGCAGTGGATCTAAACTCTTTTAGATACACAAGCAATGAGCGGCATCTAGCAATACATCATTGCTACCCAAGTTACGTGATAAGTCAAGATCCGTCTAACCTTTCCGTGACTACTATAATATATGACCGTGTCCTTCTATCCTTGATATCAGATTGATCAATGAGGCATAGACCGTGTCATCCTCGATCAATCTATGTGTTTCTTGATCCCTGAGTAAACTAACTCAAACAAATGAGCTCAATATCTCATATTGACTCATTCGAGCATGGTCATGCTTTAGTAGTTCTACTCAATCAAGGGCCCACCGATATCACTCTCGCCATATGAGAGGGATAGATCCCATCTACATCACTCACATCCTCCGCATAATTTGTTATATACCCAAGAATCGCTTTATGGTCCACCCTGCTACGGTGTGACGTTTGACGATACCAAAGTACATAACTCCTTATGTAGGAACCGTAGTGACTTGTGTCCGAGGACTATTCATACCAATAGTCACATGAGAAAGTTTATGACACTCATATAACGATCCATGAAACTTTCGATATATATTCTCTAATATATACCCATGTGTCAACTTGATATCATATATCCATGACTTGTGAGATCAAGTCATCAATTGACCTACATGCTAGTCTTTATGTATTAATATTGCCCTTGCATATTAATACTTGACTAGAACATTTAGAAAGTGTTCTCATACCTCTCATAATCAATTCGCCAATTGATGTCGAGACAAGAACCTACTTTTCTAGGGCATTACTATATTTAATTTAGTGGCACAAGCAAGACTTAAATATAATAACCAATCCTTTGCCTTTATAGAATATGATACAAAATGTTCCCTATTCAACCATCACATGATTGGTTCTTAGGGCTATAACTAACAATCTCCCACTAGCACTAGTACCAATCACTATGATATCTAATACCTAGTGACCTAGTGTGACCATCATGCTTCCTCCGTACAAAGCCTTGGTCAATGGATCTGCAATGTTAGCTTCGCTTAGACTGCAGATATCCTCACATCTCCTCTATCGATGATCTCTCGAATGAGATGGAAGCGCCGCAAAGATGTGTTTGGTCCACGATGTGATCGAGGTTCCTTAGCTCGCGCAATAGCCCCATTGTTGTCACAATAGAGGTCTATTGGATCTGCAATGCTAGGAACTACCCCAAGTTCATCGATGAACTTACGGAGCCAAACAGCCTCCTTTGTGCATCGATGCAATATACTCTGGCGTAGAATCAAGAATCGTCCTCGCCGAACTCTTCCACCACACCCACCATTCAGCAAAACACGCACTCGATTGCGATCTATAGTCATCCTTGTCTGCTTGGAAGCTTGCATCATCGTAACCCTTTACCTAGCTCCTCATTGCCTCCAAATATCGTGAAATATTCTTCGCTCTTCGTAAGTATTTAAGAATATTTTTGATCGCTATCCGTGACTTTCACCGATCCGATCGTATCTACTCGTCATGCTCAAAGCATACGAGACGTCAGAAGTACAAAGCATGGCGCATATGATAGACCCTATGGCGACGCATAAGGGATCTTATCCATGCGATCTCTCTCCTCCTTAGAAGAGGGACATTGAGTCTTCGAAAGACTCACACCATGTGATAAAGCGTAAATCCTTTCTTGGAATTTTGCATAGCAAAACGATCTAGCACTTTATCAATGTATGTACTCGACTTAGGCCAAGTAATCTTTTAGATCTATCTCTATAGATCTTGATGCCTAGAATATAGGCACACTAAGTCTTTCATCGAGAAACAATTCCCCAACCACATCTTCACAGACTGGAGTGAGGGAATATCATTTCCGATGAGAAGTATGTCATCTACATACAAGACAAGAAATACAATTGTGCTCCCACTATTTCTCTTGTAGACACAAGGTTCATCTTCATTCTTGATGAAACCAAACTCTTTGATTGCATCATCAATCAAGATTCCGAGAGGCTTGCTTTAGTCCATAAATGGACCTTTGCGGTTTGCATACCTTTCAGATGCTTTGGATCTTCAAAACCCTCAGCCGTGTGTCATGTACACATCCTCGAGTAGCTTTCCATTCGTAAAAGCGGTTTTGACATCCATCCGCCAGATCTCATAATCGTGGTAGGTTGCAATAGCAAGTATGATCCGAATGGATTTAAGCATCGCAACTGGTGAAAAGGTTTCATCATAGTCAATACCATGAATTTGTTTGAATCCTTTCGCCACCAATCTACCTTTATAGGTATGCTTATTACCATCCATGTTAGTCTTTACTTTAAAGACCCACTTACACCCAATGGGTTTTACCCTTCGTGGATCAACCAAGGTCCATACTTGGTTAGTGTACATGGATTCCATTTCGATCTCATGGCCTCTAGCCATTTCTAACTGGCTCATCATAGCTTCTTGATAGGATGTAGGCTCGCCAAGATCGATACAAGCAATACATCACCATTGTCAGTCAAGAGAAAAGAATATCTCTCGGGTTGACGACGGATCCTGTCAGATCTACGAAGAGGTTGGTCTACTTGAATAGGTGTTTGTTCCACAACTCTTTGGGCAACAATTTCCTCATCCACAACACTTTGTGGTTCCTGTTCATTTTCCATCGAAGCCTTAGTGTTATCGTCATCTTGAACTTCTTCAAGATGAATTTTACTCCCACTAGTTTTTCTAGAAATAAATTCTCTTTCTAGAAAGACAGCATTTCTGGCAACAAACACCTTGCCAAGTGTGGGATTGTAAAAGTAATATCCCTTAGTTTCCTTGGGATATCCGACAAAATAACACTTATCTGATTTGGGTCCTAGTTTATCTGAGACTTGACGTCTTACATAAGCTTCACAACCCCAAATCTTTATAAAAGACATTTTGGGACTCTTCCCAGTCCATATCGTATATGGTGTCTTTTCTACGGCTTTTGATGGGACGCGATTAAGTGTGAAAGCGGCTGTCTCTAGAGCCAAAAGGAAGTAGGTAGATCAGTCTGGCTCATCATTGATCGTACCATATCTAATAGAGTACGATTTCTCCTCTCAGATACACCATTCCATTGTGGTGTTCCAGGGGGAGTGAGTTGGGATATTATCCCACACTCAGCCAGGTGATCACGAAACTCTTGACTAAGGTATTCACCACCTCGATCTGATCGAAGTAGCTTGATACGCTTACCAAGTTGGTTTTGTACTTCATTCTTGAATGCTTTGAACTTTTCAAAGGATTCTGACTTATGTCTCATCAAATATAAGTAGCCAAATCTACTCATATCATCAGTGAAAGTAATAAAGTACTTATAGCCTCCTCTGGCTTCGACATTGAAAGGCCCACATACATCAGTATGTATGAGTCCTAACAAGTCTGTCGCTCTCTCTCCATGTCCACTAAATGGAGTTTTAGTCATCTTTCCTAAAAGGCAAGATTCTCATACCTCATATGATTCAAAATCAAATGAGTCCAATAATCCATCTTTATGGAGTTGGGATATGCGTTTTTCATTTATGTGACCTAGGCGACAGTGCCAGAGATATGTTTGGTTCGAATCATTCGATTTGAACCGCTTGGTATTTTCGTTATAAATTGGGTTTTCTAAATCTAGAACATAGAGACCATTCATAAGTGATGCATTACAATAGAACATTTCATTCAAATAAATGGAACAACATTTGTCCTTTATTATAAAAGAAAAGTTTTTCTTGTCTAACAAGAAAGGTTAGATGTCATGGTGATCTACATTAAAATGCAAAGTTAAGTATCATACCTAAATCATTTAACCACTAAATTCTACTATTTAGCTATAAATATATGATTAGTAAAATTAGGCATTTAATAGCTTTGGTTAAGTTTAGATTAGTTTAGTGTTTATTCCAAACCAGCCTTCAGTCAGTGGACAGGGCCTTCTTGAATTCCGAGCAACACACTTCTAAGACAAAGCTGATGTTCGGAAATAACATAAAAATAATTTTAAAACTTATGTTCAAAGCTAATATATGCCTCTACTTAACTAATTAAGAAAACTTAATTAAGTCTTAACTAAGTTTGATAGCTGGACATCACGATTGTCCACTCGCACTCTTCCAAGATAAAATGCATTGCTTTGCTTGCAAACCCAATAATAACAAATGATCGAGGAAGTAGTGAGTAAGCTTGTATGCATGCTAGGTTAATTTTGACTTATTAAGAAATAAACATGTATCATATACATATTAGCATACATCACATATAAGCTAAACTAATCATGCATCACATACAAGCTAAACTAACATGTATCACATACATATTAAACTAAGCGTGTCATGGTTATGGCCCTTATTCTACAATCTTCTCAAGCATCTTCTCCTAAGTGCTTCCTTTTGGTTGTCTTGTGTGTTGACTTCCTCCTTGTAACCTCATCTTCCAATGGACCCTCTATCTTTGTTTTGTACATTACAAAAGGAGAAATACTCGAGTTACATTCGAGTCTAAAACTAATTTTACAACAAGAATTTTAGGAGGAAGGCTACACGCAGCCAGATTTAAGAATTACAACACACACATTCACAAACCTTTTGGGACTAGGCCATAACCATGCACCATGTCATTTTAACTTTTAAAAGACATTGGATATTTTATTATGTTTGACAATTGCTAATGCAATTATCAACTCATAATAAAATTTATCCTACTTCTATATCACATATAAAATAGAGAAAACCTATTTTATATCTCACATGCTCGATACGCATAGGGCTTATGCAATGGCATATGCCATGAACTAAAAATTAGGATCCTTCCAAGTGATCCATGCAGCAAAACTCATAAAATAAATTTCTAAAAAAGCCTATCTTATAGGAGAGGATTACCTTTGTTGCGTCCCTTGTTAATCCCGCTTCTTCCTTTTGTTTGTTGATCTTTAGCACGCTCAAGTGTCCGTCTCTATATGTATCTCACACAAGCTCTCAAAAGAAAACTAGAGGAGCTCCTTTACTTCTTGCTAGAAGTCCAAAGGAGAGTAGGAAAAGAGAAGGGAAGAAGACTACTCTTCTTGCTACACTCACAAAAGCCACACAACAATAAGCTTTCAAGCTCTCTCCAAGAAGCTCAAAACACAACCTTGCTTCCTACATTTGGGCCACTCCATGGGGTCTTAGGTTGGAAAACCCTTTCACCTCCACACATTCAATGCAATCCATTGCATTGGGACATTTGTTTGGCCAGCCAAGGAGACAAAACCATTTTGTTTCCTTCCACCTTATCTAGCTTAGGTGGATGCTTAGGTGGCATGCTTATGTGGCATGCTTATGTGCATTCATTCATGCATGTTGAATTAATCTTATTAATTCAATTAAGCTTATGTTATCATATTGAATTAATCTTATTAATTCAATTAAGCTTATGTTATCATATTGAATTAATCTTATTAAATCAATAAGGTAACATATTGAATTAATCTCATTAAATCAATTAGCTAAAATTCTCATTAAGCTTAAAGTCCAAAAACCATTTTGTACTTAAGCTTATTCCCAAATTATTCTAGTCAAACTAGAATACTCTAATTCCTCTAATCATCATGCTCTTTGTGTGTGACCCTATAGGCTCTCATAATGTGGCAAGGACCTAAACTCTTTTAGATACACAAGCAATGAGCGGCATCTAGCAATACATCATTGCTACCCAAGTTATGAGATAAGTCAAGATCCGACTAACCTTTCCGTGACTACTATAATATATGACCGTGTCCTTCTATCCTTGATATCAGATTGATCAATGAGGCATAGACTGTGTCATCCTCGATCAATCTATGTGTTTCTTGATCCCTGAGTAAACTAATCCAAACAAATGAGCTCAATATCTCATATTGACTCATTCGAGCATGGCCATGCGTTTTAGTAGTTCTACTCAATCAAGGGGCCCACCGATATCACTCTCGTCATATGAGAGGGATAGATCCCATCTACATCACTCACATCCCTCCGCATAATTTGTTATATACCCAGTAATCGCCTTTATGGTCCACCCTGTTACGGGTGACGTTTGACGATACCTGTTGGGTTTTTCCGAGCCGCAAAAACCGCTTTTTGCTATGAAACCTCGAAGCCCTTACATCCATAAGAAGTATTAAAACAAAACATGTATGTGCTTGTATAAAACCCTAGATCTACCTTAGATCTAAGAGAATCTATAACATCGCGCGATTCGTCAAATGAGTCGTCCAAAAGTCCTCTCGAGTCCAGAGTCACATAAATGAACCTCTATGGTATCCACACAAGCAATAGGTGGAAGAAAACACACTTGAGTGTGCTAGCAATTAGGGTGTCTCGCAAGATGAGGAAGGAGGAGGAAAGTTCCAAGGTTGAAGATGAATCCCACTTCATACCACCATCAATACTCCATCTAATGGAGCCACTATGAGGGGTTACATGCATGCATGTACATCTTCCATGACCCTGATGATGATGGCATCAATTGACAAAGTCAATGATGATGTGGAGCATCATCATTGGCCGGCCATGCCAAGTCATCATCATGACATGGCATTTGGTCAAGTCAAACTTGACCTTTCATCTTCCCTCTCAAGTCAAGTCAAACTTGACCTCTAATCTCCCATGGTTGATCAAATCTAACCACTTGACTCACGTCAATTTAATTTAATGAATCTCTATTCATTAATTTAAATTGATTTGATGAATCAAATCTAAATTAGACTCATTCAACACTTGAATCAACTTGAGTCTAACTCAATTAGTCTAATTTGGATTACTCTTAATCCAATTTGGTTATCCCATGATCCTGAATCCTCATGGTTCATCATATCTCTCATACCTAATCTCCATTGCTCTTATGTGTGCTTTCTTTATAGGTTCTTGTAACGCTGGCAATGTCCCTAAACCGATTAGAACATAAGAGGTATCTAGCAACACATCATTGCTACCTAGTTACAAAGAATGTTGGAGCTCCAACATCACCTTTGTGACTACTAATTGTGACTCTCACAATATGTGACAATGTCCTCTATCCTTGACATCTAGATTGACTAATCGAGGCATAGACCGTCTCATATAATCTAAATCTTGAACCCAAATAAGTAGACTCACTTAATCAAATGAGCTCAATCTCATATTGACTCATTTCTACATGCCATGGTCTCGTGGTCTCACGCTATCAAGAATATCGACCATATAGGAGGATAGATCCCATCTACAGCTTATCTACATATCTAATTCAATCAAATACCAACGCTTTATAGTCCGAATTAATCCATGTGACACTTGACCAAGTAATATCAATTCATTATGTAGGGAACCATGGTGACTTAAGTCTAAGGACTAATAGTCATACTAATAGCCACACATGAGAAAGTATATGACACTCATATAACGATCCATGATACTTTCTCATGGCGGGTCATTCAAGATACATTCTCTCAACATGTGTCAATCTTGACTATCTCATATCCATGACTTGTGAGTTAAGTCACATGTCACAAGATTTAATAAACATTGTCCCCGAATGTTAATACTGACTAGGAATGATTAAGAGTAGTGTTCTCTATATCATCTCATTATCGATTCAACCAATCGATTGATATAGATAAGAACCTACTACTCAAGGACATTATTATATTTAGTTATTTGGCACCAATACAAATATAATATCCATGCCTTAATAAATAGGAACAATAATAAAGTCCATACAACAATCATCATATGATTGGCTCTAGGGCTTTCACTAACAATACCAAAGTACATAACTCCTTATGTAGGGAACCGTAGTGACTTCAGGTCTGAGGACTATTCATACCAATAGTCACATGAGAAAGTTTATGACACTCATATAACGATCCATGAAACTTTCTCATGGCGGGTCAGTTCAGTATATATTCTCTAATATATACCCATGTGTCAACTTGATATCATATATCCATGACTTGTGAGATCAAGTCATCAATGACCTACACATGTTATGTATTAATATTGCCTTTGCATATTAATACTACTGATAGGAACATTTAAGTGTTCTACAAATGCCTCTCATAATCAATTCAATTGATGTGTCAGAGACAAGAACCTACTTTTCTAGGCATTACTATATTTAATTTAAAGCAAAGACTTAAATATAATAACCAATCCTTGCCTTTATAGAATATGATACAAAATGTTCCCTATATTCAACCATCACATGATTGGTTCTAGGGCTATAACAATCTCCCACTAGCACTAGTACCAATCACTATGATATCTAATACCTAGTGACCTAGTGTGACCATCATGCTTCCTCTGCAAAGCCTGGTCAATGGATCCGCAATGTTAGCTTCACTCAGACTGATATCCTCACATCTCCTCTATCGATGATCTCTCGAATGAGATGGAAGCGCCGTGCGATGTGTTTGGTCCGAGATGTGATCGAGGTTCCTTAGCTCGCAATAGCCCCATTGTTGTCACAATAGAGGTCTATTGATCTGCAATGCTAGGAACTACCCCAAGTTCATCGATGAACTTATGAGCCAAATAATTTTCCTTTGTATCGATCGAGAATATAGTGGCTTGTTGAATCACGCTAACTCTTCTCTTCCTTCATAAACCCACCATAACACGTATTCGATTGCATCTATAGTCATCCTTGTGCTTGAGAAACTCTTATCACACCTAGCTCCTCATTGCTCCAAATATCGAGAAATATTCTTTCATTCTTCGTAAGTATTTAAGAATATTTTGATCGCCATGGACTGATTTCACCGATCCGATGTATCTACTCGTCATGCTCAAAGATACGACACGAGCATATGCACAGCATGGCGTACATGATAGAGTACCCTATGGCGACGCATAAGGGATCTTATCCATGCGATCTCTCCTCCTTAGAAGAGGGACATTGAGTCTTCGAAAGACTCACACCATGTGATAAAGGCGTAATCTTTCTTGGAATTTTGCAGCAAAACGATCTAGCACTTTATCAATGTATGTACTGACTTAGGCCAAGTAATCTTTAGATCTATCTCTATAGATCTTGATGCCTAGAATATAGGCACTTCACCTAAGTCTTTCATCGAGAAACAATTCCTAACCACATCTTCACAGACCGGAGTGAGGGAATATCATTGTATGTCATCTAGATACATCTACATACAAGACAAGAAATACAACTGTAGACACAAGGTTCATCTTCATTCTTGATGATGAAACCAAACTCTTTTGATCATCAATCAAGATTCCACTTCGAGAGGCTTGCTTTAGTCCATAAATGGACCTTTGCAGCTTGCATACCTTTAGATGCTTTGATCTTCAAACCTCAGTGTCATGTACACATCCTCGAGTAGCTTCATTTAAAAGTTTTGACATCCATCCGCCAGATCTCATAATCGTGGTAGGCAGCATAGTATGATCCGAATGGATTTAAGCAGAATCGTGAAAAGATTTCATCATAGTCAATGAATTTGTTTGAATCCTTTAGCCACCAATCTACCTTTATAGGTATGCTTATTACTATCCATGTCACTTTACTTTAAAGACCCACTTACACCCAATTTTCTTGGATCAACCTTCCATACTTGGTTAGTGTACATGGATTCCATTTCGATCTCATGGCCTCTAGCCATTTCTAACTGGCTCATCATAGCTTGATATAGGATGTAGGCTCGCCAAGATCGACAAGCCATCATAATCAAGAAAGAATATCTAATATCTCGCTGATTATATCTAAAGAGGTTGGTCTACTTGAATGTGTGTTTGTTCCACAACTCTTGGGCAACAATTTCTCATCCACAACACTTTGTGGTTCCTTTCCATCCTTAGTGTTATCACCATCATCTTGAACTTCTTCAAGATGAATTTTACTCCCACTAGTTTTTCTAGAAATAAATTCTCTTTCTAGAAAGAACAAAGCAACAAACACTTGCCAAGTGTGGATTGTAAAAGTAATATCCCTTAGTTTCCTTTGGGATATCCTAATAACACTTATCCGATCGGGTCCTAGTTTATGAGACACTCGACGCATAAGCTTCACAACCCCAAATCTTTATAAAAGACATTTTGGGACTCTTCCTACCCATATCAGATATGGTGTCTTTTCTACGGCTTTTGATGGGCGATAGTGTGAAAGAAAGCTAGCTAGAGCCAAAAGGAAGTAGGTAGATCACTGCTCATCATTGATCGTACATATCTAATAGAGTACAATTTCTCCTCGATACACCATTCCATTGTGGTGTTCCAGGGGAGTGAGTTGGGATATTATCCCACACTCACCAGTGATCACGAAACTCTTGACTAAGGTATTCACCACCTCGATCCGATCAAGTAGCTTAATACGCTTACCAAGTTGGTTTTGTACTTCATTCTTGAATGCTTTGAACTTTTCAAAGGATTCGACTTATGTCTCATCAAATATAAGTAGCCAAATCTACTCATATCATCGTGAAAGTAATAAAGTACTTATAGCCTCCTCCTGCTTCGACATTGAAAGGCCCACATACATCAAGATGTATGAGTCCTAACAAGTCTGCCGCTTCTCTCGCCATGTCCACTAAATGGAGTTTTAGTCATCTTTCCTAAAAGGCAAGATTCGATACCTCATATGATTCAAAATCAAATGAGTCCAATAATCCATCTTTATGGAGTTGGGATATGCATTTATGTGACTTAGGCGACATGCTGTAGAGATATGTTTGGTTCAAATCATTCGATTTGAACCGCTTGGTATTTACGTTATAAATTGGGTTTTCTAAATCTAGAACATAGAGACCATTCATAAGTGGTGCATTACAATAGAACATTTCATTCAAATAAATGGAACAACATTTGTCCTTTATTATAAAAGAAAAGTTTTTCTTGTCTAAACAAGATACGTAAATTATGTTCTTTGTCAATGCAGTACATATAAGCACTCCTCTAGTTCTAAGATAAGCCTGGCAAAGACAAAGAATATGTTCCTACAAATACAAAGAAGAACTTTTGCGCCATTGCCTACTCGTGGTCTACTTCGCTTTTGCCATTTGTCTACTATTTCTCACCTCGCACATTATTACAAATGTGAGATGCACATCCGATATCTAATACCCATGTAGAAGAAATAGATAGATTAACTTCTATAACGTGTATACCGAGGCGTAAGTCCCACTTCTTTATTCTTTACTTCTCAAGGTAGACTTTGCAGCGCCTAGTGTCCACCTCACCAAGAATGGAAGCACCCCTTCCTTAGGTACTTTACCTTTACCCTTTGAAGTGGATGAATTGGCCTTGCCTTTGGCTTGGGTCTTACCTTGCCTTTGCGCTACCTTTGCCCTTCTTGACCATTAGTACATTGTTAACTTTCTTCTTGAGATTTGGTTCTAGCTTCTAACATGCCGAGAATCTCACAAAGGTTTATCAATTTCATTCATGTTATAATTCATGACGAATTGATTATATGCTTCCTAACGATTGCAGGATAACATCTTGCCAATTCTCGCCTGGAAAACCTAGTCTTTCAAGGTTCTCAACGCATCCAATCATTTTGAGTACGTGAGTTCCTACAGTGTTCCTTCTGCATCTTGCATGCAAAAAGAGCCTTAGACACTTCAAAACGCTCGTGCCTAGCTTGTCCTTGATATAGTTGTTTCAAATGCTCAACCATATCATAGGCATCCATGTTCTCATGTTGCTTCAAGCTCGTAGTTCATGGTGGCAAGCATAAGACATGACACATCTAATGCGCCATCTTGATGCTTCTTATAAGCATCCTTTTCAAGACGAGTGGTCGAGGGGCGGGTGTTTCAGTGTAGACTGCTTCTAGGACATACAGTTATGCTTCTTGTTTGAGGATAATCCTCAAGTTCCTATACTCACCAAGAAAGTTCGCTCCATTGAGCTTGTCCTTCTCAAGGACAGATCGCAAGTTGAGGGGGTGTGTCGTGTTAGATGACATGGTGATCTACAACATTAAAATGCAAAGTTAAGTATCATACCTAAATCATTTAATTAGGCCTTTAATTAAATGAGGCTCCCACTAAATTCTCATAGATACTATTTAGCTATAAATTTATATGGGATAAAGATCCACATCATAATTCGTCTTGAGTTAGCTTTGGCTAATCGCCCAAGACGTAGTATAATTAGGTAGGCAATCTTGCCAATTACATCTGATGTAACTCTTAATAGCTTTGGTTAAGTTTTAGATTAGTTTAGTGTTTATTCCTAAACCACTTCTGTCCGGGCGAGGCACAGGGGCCTTCTTGGATATCGGAGCAACGACCACTTCTAAGACAAAGCTGATGTTCGGAAATCACACAAAACTAATGTTAACACTTATGTTCAAAGCTAATATATGCCTCTACTTTCTTAACCAATTAAGAAAACTTAATTAAGTCTTAACCAAGTTTGATAGCTGACATCACGATTGTCCACTCGCACTCTTCCAAGATAAATGCATTGCTTTGCTTCGCAAACCCAACAACAAAATGATCGAGGAAGTAGTGAGTACCAAGCTTTGCAGGCATATCGCTTTTGACTTA